>OX090901.1:1200000-1800000 GCA_944319695.1 Tiphia femorata | reverse complement strand
ACGCCCGTCGCAGTCAGCTTTCTATTTCAATGGCGCTTCTTGTCACCCGGACGCGAATAACTCGATCTTCGATCGCGTATCGCGGCAAAACTCGGTCCCACCGTGGTCAAGGAGCCAATGGAGTTCGGTATAACGAGGAGAAGCGTTATCGATTTTCTATCATTGCGCTTCCACGGGATCCCGCATCGTTTAATGATGACCTTGTTTTCGAGTCGAGTGTTCGTTTCCCTATAAATGCGATAATAAATTCCTCCACCTCGTGATCCTCGATGAACTTTCTCGTACAGCCGATCTCGCCCTCTTTTAAAATAGAAATCGGTTTTCGCCGGTGAATTGATTAAGCGTTAATGGTGTCCTATCGAACTGCGTGGGTCCTTTCTATCGGACCCCCGACCCAAAGCCATTATTCGTCTCAGAAATATTTGTTTTAAAAAACCTTCGCTAGGAACGATGAAACCTCCACCATCACTGCCACTAGAAATTAAGATACAACGAGATATCGTGAATATTGATGCAGCCAAAAACTTGTATACATTTCTCACGCAGCACGATTGACACACATTCGCCGAAATCAATATGAACGTTCCATTAGTTACTGAGACGTGGAGAGTCCAACGGTAAATACCTAGTGACAAATACGATTTCGACTCGTGGCAACGGTATACAGGGATGTATGGGTAGGAAAATTGTTCACCTAAATCCGGGATAATTATATATCCCAGGACGTTCGGCAGGCACGTGTACCGCGGGAGGAGGAGCGCAGCGCGTGTGCTATGTGGACAAATATGCAGAATAATGCGGTCGTCGTCGGTGTTCTCGGGCGCCTGGAAACTATGCGGCCGTCTCCGGATACTGGAAATTGTGCGGATTACTTTCTCAAATTATGCGGAATTCGTGTACTTCCGGGATTCGGCACGCTCGATCGCAGCCTCCCACCGGAAGCTTACGTTACAAGCATCCTCGACCCATCTCGTGGTAAAGTCACGTGACGTCACCGACGAATTTCGAGAACTTCACACCTCTCCTCTTCTCTACTTTATTCTTTTGATTCCGAAAGGCTGGAGTCTCAAGGTCTACGCTTTCCAGCTCGGTGTGATCGAGTCGATGCAACGACTCGAGGGACAGGCCGCGTCCTCGGAGTAGCGCTAATTAAATTTCAAATGCCTCCTCCTTCGACTCTTTCCAATCCCTTCTTCTCTTCCTCTTTCTCCGTTTCCTTCTTCTTCGAGTAACGTTGCGCATCTGTTTCGGCCCCGGGCCGTTTGCCCGCGAACGAAGGCTCGATAGTCGAGCTGCGCACGCGCGACTGTGGTGGAGTAAAAGTCGGCTTGATTTATCAAGGACCATTACCGCGGAACGTTTAGCATCCAGAACAGAAATTTATCGGTTTCTTCTTTCGGTAGCGGCCTCGGTCTGGAAGATTCCACGTGGCAATAAATTGTTTATACTACCCGGGCATAAAACTGCTGCTCAGGTACTGTTTCCTCTCGCGGACACGTAACGAGCCCTGCGAATGGTCAAACGAGAGGAGGTTCCTTTTTTGTCGTCATTTCCGTGTGTTGTGGATATCGAGATTATTCGTTACGCGGTACAACCTTGACAGAATGATGAGTTTCAAACGGACTATGCACGGTACATTTCTTCTGTGAAATCGTTCAATGGCGGAATAAAATGCCGCTATGTTTTGTCTAGACGTGCCAGGTAGTATTTACGCGTGTCTCGTCCGTGATTAGGTAAGCGCGAGATTGAGCAACGTCTAACGCCTAGAGACATTCTTTCTCCTCTAAGGAATCGGCCGAGTCAACGGGATGAGTAAACTTTGAAATTCATCGACTCGACGAGAGAAACTCACGTGGCGGTGTTACACAAGTGCCACTCCGCACCTATCGTTTTTGACGCTTTCGTGGGAGCCTGCATTCGACGATCTTCGCGCAAGGACGTAGGTGTAAATTCGTGCGCGTCGACGAATTTCGACGAAGGACCGTGAATTTTGATAAAACTCCAGAACCTCGACACACTTTTGCATCTTCTCGTGACTCGACTGCACGAGAGTCGCACATTCGTGGTCTGGCAGGTGAAAAGTGCGAAACGCGCAATAAAATAGAAATGCAGACTTTTATGTCGTAGGGTGAGATCACAGACGATACATTAATACCAGTTGCAAAACACTTGCTTCGCAGTAACGTCAAAAAATAATACGCGCACCGATGCGGTTTATCGAAACCGAATGGACCTACTGAGTAAACAGCTGAATGAAAATATGTGAAAGCACCAATGAATACCGTCTGCGACTCTTTTCACGAGAAGGGCGCGAAGTTCAGGCCGGAGAACGATAAAAGCGCGTGAGAGGGCGAGGAGGCGTGAATTTTAACGCGTTATTTGGCGTGGAGGAGGATGGACGAATCATTTGCGGCGGGGCGATAACGGGCACGGTACTTACGAGCACCTAGGCACTCGAACACCTTCAGACGGCAGAGCTTGAACAAAAAAAAGGGGGCGAAGGGAAAGAGAAAAAGAAGAAAGTGGAGGAAAAGCGGGAGAAGTACTCGGAGGGAGAAAGTTCACCGGGTCCCGAATTTTTTTTCGGCCTCGCGGTACGGCGCACCTTCGCCAGGGAGTTGCGGTAATTAGCGGGAAACGCAATTACGGGCATTTAATTAAAGCAAGTCGCCGTCGTCCTCCACGTCGTCCTAGCCGTCGTCGTCCTCCACCTTTTCCACCTTTCCAACCACCTCCTTCTTCTCCACCTTCCCATCGTAGCTCCGCGCCCTTAGAGTCTGCCGCTGTCGAAATTTCAGCATTTTTTCGGCAAGCGATATCTCGAGACACGAAGGTCCGCGCGCTTGGGGGCCTTTAATTATGCGTCTGCGAACTTGCCCTCTTCCTTTTTCCTTGTTCTTGCACGACTGAGGGCCGCACCGAGGGGTTTCGAGATAGAAAGAAGGAACCAGCGCTGCGACACCCACTTCTACGCGACCGAATCCGCCGTAAAACTGACGCGACAGGCCCGACGAGTGCGCGCCGAGTTCATTTACCGTGACGAAATGGATACTGTCGCTCTCATTATCATTACGTTAGCATGTTGCTTGTGTATTATTTTATGTAGAAAACTGTAATTAAGGAGATGCGTTGATACGGGTACATGTGGATTTAAGAGGATTTCTCTCAAGTCATGTTCATTTGTCCGACAATGTTTTCACCGACGACGCCGATTTTGGCTGCACGAGTCTTATTATACATTGGATCGCTTCAATTCTGAACGTGTTTGTCGATTATCTTGAGTGTAGTGAACGGAGTGAATTCGCCAGGACAGAATTAGAGTATGGCCAAGCTAGTAGTTCAAATTGTATCTTCCAAGTCCAGAAATATACCAAGTGCAGAAGTACAGATGTGTACTATTGGGTTTACGAGAGAAGTAAGTAAGGAGGAGGTAACAGAGGTGAATGTAAAGGTACAGCAAATACATTATACTTCAACGGTAATCGCATAATTTGTTTCCACGACCCGTCGAAACTTAATCACGCGCCGGATCCTTCACGGTCACAAATTACGCAATCTCGTAATAAAAGAAAGGAAGTGGCCGAGCTTACTGATGAAAGACCATGTAAAATTATTACGAATGTACAAGAAGAGCCCTCGGGGATCCTATCTTTTGATATATCGACAACGTAACAACGAATAAAAAACGCGAGCCAAGGCGTGTTTAGACTGTGCGTCTTCGACAAAATACTACCGACAAGCTATTTCGAAAACGTATCCAAATGTGTAAATTTCCATAATGGTGGCCCTTGGTTTTTCGTAATAAATATACTTTGCACACTTTTCTTTCAAAACCCGCTTAAGAAAAAGGATTCAAAGGTTCCGGTATCGCAAAGAAACAGCTGGGCGGCGTTACAGAATCTTACTCGCATCTAAAACTCTCCACAACTCTCACAGTCACCTCTCTTAAGTAACATTGTCTCGCGGGTCTTATCGGTCCTGACACGTGTGCTTGTCGTCATTATTTAATACAAAACGCCATATGTACCATTAATACGTATAGAACCCCTTAACTCGTGTCCAATTTCCGCTTGAGCTCGCAAGTACTCGCGCGCGACCGGTGGATTTCCCACTGTTTATTCATCGTGTACGAGCGTCCACGAGGAGATGCCACGAAGGAGATACGAGAACGGAAACTGTGCCTGGTGCTGTTTAACGGCGTTAATGCACAGGAGTTGCGATGAATCGTCGTTGAGCGAGCGAGATTACCAAACGCTCGAGAGGAGGAGGGAGAGAGGAAGGACGCGGCCTGGATGTTCACCCGGTAGTACGCCAGTAACGGAGTATTACGATAATTGTGGATGTTACTCATTGCATTAAGAGTTGAGCCCTCTTCGCATTTCTCTACCACCCCTAACCCCACTCCCGTCGTTTCTCATCCCTCTTTCACCTCCACTTCCCTCACTCCACCACCCTCTTCTTCTCTCTCCGACTTTGGCCATCTCACAGTCGTCTAACCGCGTCGCACCTTCTATCCACCCTTCGCTCTAATCCTCATTTCTCTACCCACCGCTCTTGCGCGCCCTCCCTCATCGCATTTCGTTCCTGAACTAAGGACGAGCTCCTTCATCGGCAAAGCCAGCAACTCGAATCCTGTAGATTAATCGCCACGTCCATTACGGGAAACATTGGAAATTAATTAAGGAACATTCCGTGCACGCGCGCACAGACACATAACTACGTATCATCCGGATCGGGAGAACGACGACGATCGAAAGACGATGTTTATGCAATTAACGTGTCGTCGAGAAGGGTGCCCTCCCTTCTCGATCCAGCGAGACCTTCGCGATGTTTCTCTTAGCCGACTGAGAACTCTTAAGCGCCTCCGGCGCGCGCAATTATTAATTAATAATATTGTCGACGTTCCGTAGAAAGGAAAGTAAACGCTTGGTGGGCCGCTTTGTAGCAAGAGGGCGCGTAGTAGATAAGTACCGGCACAGTTGTACTTGGGGGGTTTTGGATGATAATAATACAAGTTCGCTATTCGTGACAATTTCCAGGGTCGGTCTTCCGGCACGGCTCGCGCTCGTAACGGAAGGAGAGACGAAAAGAGAGAGGTGGAAAGCACTCGTGAAAGGGAGAACGAGAGAGGAACGGGGGAAAACGGCGTATGTAACACTCCAATTAAGCTGAGGCATCAGTCTACTGTGTCTGGAAGGCTTGCTGCCGCAAGTCTGACAATGAACCTCCGGTGACGCTCCAGACGCTGTAACGAGTTGTAACGTTGTAATGCCAAATACCGTGTACCCTCACTTTCCCTCCGTCTCTCGTATTCCGTTCACTATCTCTCACTTCGGCACGTTGGATTTTCGTGATTTTACCCAGAAGCCTTCACCTCCTCGCCTACCACCGGTGCTTTGATCTCGACGCTTTGGACGAGAGATATTAGACCTTGGTGCCGTCTGGCTTCGTTGCTATCCCCGCTCCAGCGTGCACCATCGAATTAGGAAACGATAATAGCGCGCCTACGTCTCTCTACGTACGAGTTACCCCGTTAACGACTTCAATCCTCTTCCTCTCTCGCTTCGAGTCTCCGTTACAGTGGATACTACGGGCTCCTCCTCGAGGCGTAAAAAGAAAACGAGGCTCGATAAGAGGGGAATGAATTACACCAGGATGCAGCGAGCGGAGAGATTGGAGAGAAAAGCGAAGAGGAGAATGCAGAAAGAGGGTGTGAGACTCTTTCGTGGTGTACGAGGGTAAAAGGGAAAGATCGAAAAATTACATGTGTAGGAATAAAAAACAGGGCAAAGAGAAAAGTGTACTTTCGAGGAGAAACAAATGTTAACACTTCGACTGCCACGTCACTCAAATTTCGACGACGCATACGTCCAATTCAATAGTTGGGTTCGCTGAATTTCATTGGAAATTAATCATCGCTTTCACTGGCCAGTGTAAACTAAATCCACAATTAACACATTGAACGCCCCTTCGCTCAAATTTTGCTGATTGTTTTGGTTAACTATCCGTAGAGTTAGCTATCCTTCCAAATATCTATTTGGATCATTCATGATCAGGCGCTGAAACAATCACGTAAATTCGGTTGACGTGGCAGTCACAAGGGCCATCAACGCAAAATGCATCGTACATTGTTAATATAATTATGCACGCGAATACATTCGCCACGTCGAAAAACTCGAAAAGAAGAAACGAGCGACAGGACGAGTGAACAAATACACCGAGAAATTTCTGCCTCGTAGTCGTGTTCCGTGATCTCGTGACGATGTCGATGTCGACGAACTCGCGCGGTACGCGATATTAATTGCGTTTTGTAGCCAAGGGCGCGAGAACGCGAGGTCAGATAGGAAAGCGCACTCGTAACGCAAAAGTTACGAATGTGATCGAAGCTAATACGGAGCAGAGGATTTTCGATGGGAACGGGAACGCATGAGCGAGCGAACGAATGCTCTCGGCACGGTTGGATTATCTTTCGTCCATCTGCTAGATTGTGTCGTTCCATTTGCAAATACGTTTCGCGGAGAGGAGGTGGAGTATGAGGAGGAGGAGGTGGAGAGGCAGGAAGTATCGACGCTGCGAATTTACCGGCGTAGTCGTTAGCGTCTAAACACAGAGAGTAGAGGAGGATCCAAGAGGAAAGAGGAGAGCGCACGAGGACGAGTGGGGATGCGGCGCTCGTTGCATCGGTAAATTATGGAAGTTAAACATGGAATTCGATTCGCGCATCGACGTGTAAATACGATATCGCTTGTACGGCGGAATATCAAAATTGCGCATCCTCCACCTGCGAAACCCGCTTGCGCCCTCTTCCACATCCTCCTCCGACCCCTTCGTTGCAAGGCAATTCGGTGGATCGCAACGATAAAATCCAATCTGGTCGCGGATGCATAGTCGGATACGCGGCTGCACCTACAACCCCTACCACGGATCCTCATTTCAACCCCCTCTTTAGTCATTCTCAAAGCGTGGGGGTGGGAGCCATCTCGGCTGGAATCGTCAAAGGCGATCGTTTCGGTCGGACGTTCATCAGCGCTCCTTACCTCACCGCGCGGCAGAAGAAGAAAATTTTCGAGGAGGAACCCTACCCCCAAAGACTACGAAGTCGTCGGCGACGACGACGTCGGCTAAGGAGACAAAGGCCTTTTTAGCGACTCGTTTCGAGGATTAACGCTCCGTCAGCCACGGCGGATAAAACGTGGCTTCGCAGCGACGAAATTCCTTCGAGGACTCTCGAGAAGGACTCGAGGCGCGCGCGCGCGCGCTCCAACCTTCTCCCTTCCTTCCTACGATCATACCTCGGCACTTATTCGCGTTTCTTTCTCGCTCCTCTCCTCATCCTCCTCTATTTTCCTCCCCTTGGCTCGCCTCTTTTTGCTCCTGCGTCCGCCTTTATTTTTTGCTTATTCGCGTTTCTCCATTTCCACCGTTCTCGCCGTTCGTCACCCATCCCACGGCTCCGTCTCTCGTTTTCCAAAGCCCACCCTCCACCACCTCGTCGAAGTTTCGATCTTCGCGAGCGCTCTCACCCCTTTTAATGCGATTAGTAGCCGATGCCGAGAATTTCTGTCGCGCTTTACGTCGTGTTTCTAAAACGAAGATCTTCTTCTTCTATCCTTCTCTCTCTCTCCTCAAACGGCGTGCCGGGAATTCATTTCGGTTATGGAGCAGTTCCACGAATCGTTGGCAGTTTACGGAAACTTGCTCCGCGGGACGGAGTGACCCCCGCGAGGGAGGCCCGTTGTGATAAAAAGCATCGTGAGGGAAACGTCCTTGGTGAGGAAGGGGTAGGCACTTTCGTCGAATTGCCTGGACCCGGCGTATCTCATTTGCATGCGTGAACGTGAGTACTGGCTGTCGGTGGTGGAGGGTTGCGCGCCCAAGAGGCGGACGCGTCTCGAAGGGGGTGGAGAATCGAAGGTGTGCGCGCGACCGTAGAAGCAGACACCCACGCGAACCGAGCGAGCAAGTTTGATTGCCGGTAATCGCAATTTGCGCGAAACGTCACGACCGTGACGACTTGAGGGAAGACGCGCGGAGAAACGAAGAAGAAGAACGAGAAACGACTGAAAGGCGCGAGAGTGCGTTCGCTGGGGAGGACGGAGCTTAACTTCGAGGAAACTTTTTATTTCCGGGAGGAGAAGCGCGCGAGGGTGCCGTGGAATCGACTTTCTTCGTTCTCGACCCGAAACGTCCTCCTCCTCCTTTCTCTTCGGCGCTGCAGCCGTCGTAAAACAATGTCGGCGTAAGGAAAGCGCAAAAGAGGTTTAACAAGTTCCTCGGGACGATGCGTCGACGTCGGTTCACGCGAGCCAACCGGTAAACGCGGGCCTCGGACTCGTTTATTCGTCGTAACGGCTGAGACGATCGATCTCGAAGCAATTTGCCGCGCGTTCCGCGAAAACGCGAAGATAGATGATGCCGAGAAAGAATGCTCGATCGTTCGCATTGTTCCTTTCAGGATGGAGAATCGTTCGAACGCACGTGGAATTCGTTACCGATCGCGCATTTAATTACAATTCCATTGTGCCTCTCGGACTAATAAAGCGTTAAAATCGTAGCGCGCACCGTTGACGATTAATCGAACGAAACCGGTTGGATAGTTTTACCGACGTGGAAGTTATTACAAGCTGCCAAATGTAAAAGTAGCAGGCGCAGATGAGCCCCTGGGTAATATTCGTTCGGTGCGAAATAGAAACCGACGTGAATCGATAATCGAAAATTACGGGACGCATTGGTCAATTTGTCGGCAGACTGGCCGGACGAGAGGCACGATGATAAAATTCGGCAGGGTCCTACCGGCGGGAGGTATACATTATGCAAAAATTTTTACGCTCTTTGGCCTGGTGAGGTCGATTACCCAGACGATCCTAGGACTGTTCCGTCTTTCTCCGTCGCATTCGAAAAACGTGAAAACCGACGCGCGTGGAGTTGGGTAAGCCACGCGTGCCAACGAAATTCGCTCGCCCCCATTGGGTCACGCGGATCACCGGCACAGATCTTCACGATCGAGGTCTCTTCTTTACAAGCCTTCTCTTACCAGTTAAAAGGAATCTTTATCATCCACGATCTCCACCTACATTCTCCTCCTTTCTCGACTCGACCCCACCTCTAACCGATTTACAGCACATCCGACCGATGATCCCCCTTCCTCTCGACTATTGGTAAACGCGAATAGAGGACTAACGGATTTTTGATTTCCGGTAAGCACGGCGCGTGGCGCCTCAGCGAAAGTAGAGAAAGGGAGAGAAAGGATGAGGAAGTGCTCTCGGATTTCAATCTTCCTAGAAGACTCCCAACTGCACTGCGCTCTTTCTCTCGGCTCTCCGATCGGGATGTTATCCTTTTGCTATCTTTTTTTTTTCTCTCACCTCCCTTTCCTCTTGCGCGATGCCAACTCGATGAATCGATATGGATACGTCGCCGTCTCGCCGCGTTCTTACGCAACCAGCTCGGACTAGAAACTGCGCGATTCCTTGTTGCTCTTGTCTGGCATCGCGCATCGTTGGCGATCGTCGGAGAATGCAGCTTCGCCCGCAAATGTTCTACGTACCGTTAATTAAAGATTGGCCCCGTGTCCTCGCCCCTTTCACTCGATGCGCTGCAGAATCATCGGAGCGTGACTTTGGAGGATTATCCGCGACCCTGGAGGATCGATCGAGAGAGAGTGAGAAGAGTAGTCGCGGCCTTGCGATATAATCGCCGATAATGCTCCTCGCATCAGTTTCCGGATGATTCGCCGGAATTCCGAGCATATTGGAAATTAAAGTTATTGGATATCTAATCTCGAGTGGAGAGGAGAAGCCAGGTACACGTTGGAGGGATCGATGCGCCATTAGTTCTAGAAATACAGATGGAAACACTAGTATCCTGGATTTTTCTTCCTCACGTCTTACGTAAGGATGCCGTCACCAAGTGTTACCAAGAGTTTGCGATAATATATCGCTCTCACCGCAGCAGGCGGGACACGCGATATGCCAGACACGCACTGCTTTCCTCCCTCCGAGATTCTCGCCGTTCGGAAAAGAATTTTAATCGTTGCGCAATTAATGTAATTGTCGCGGGACTGGATGCCAAGGAAGGCGCGCGCAGTTCCGTCGTTGAGAATGAATAAAAGAAAGAAGGAGGGAGATGGTAAAGGGTAAGTCCAGTGGAGTTTGCGATGGAGAGAAAAAAAAAGATCAGGAAGTAAGAAGTGGGATAGAGAGGAGCGAGAAGTGGAGGGCTGGATGAGTTCTGCACCGGCATTGCGACATACCCTGCAGTATCAAGATCGAAACTGCTCTTTCTGCCAACGCGAATCCTCCCCGACGATTGCTAGTGAGAACGGATTACCTCTAATCTCTGACATTAGCTTCCTTCAACCTTCCTCTCCCATCTGTCTGTGAAGCTGCACTTTGCACGTATCTGCGAGAACACGTTCACGGCTCATTCTCGACGTTCTCCATCATCGAGTCACCTGCGAATATCGGAGGGACAGAAACAATGATAACTCGGTGAGAAGGAATTACGACGGGATGGAACTTGGTCGGACGTTTCGACGGAATCGAGGGATTTACGAATTTCTCGAGTTTTCTGTGATAAACAACTTTTCCTACGGACGGAATTTATATCGCGATCTTGGAAGCGCGTTAATATTAATTTATGGCATCTCGCGTAGTAACCTTTCCCTCAGAAGCTTTTATCACTTTAATAACTCACCGCTGCAATTGTCCGTGACGTCCATGAATGCGGTTCGTTAACGGTCGCTCGTTATAATAAGCAGGAAACACGCGAAATTTCCGCTCTCTAAATAATTTATAAAAATGTTCAGGGCGCGCCGTGCGAGCGCGCTGCTCCAAACTTACGCGCGGCCGGCGTAATATTTTTAAACAGCGGTAGTAGGAACGGGCGTGGTACAATCAACGCGTGTCCAAATTAAATACAGGCCCGGTATTAATTTTAACGAACGCAATCCTTTCGGTAGTTCCACTTTATGGATTCAAAGCCCGCCGGACAAATTTGCCGCGGTCCGAATTACCCGGCCAATGTCATCGAGGCTCGTACGTGAGCGCGAGTGGTGGAAAATTCGAAACACACCCGACGCGTAACACGGGAGGGCAAAAAAGAAAAAAGTTTCTCCACCTACACTTTTCTATTCATTGCGCATGGAAATTATCCGCGCTTCAACTGGCCATTCGTCACGCGTAACATCGTCGCTCGATATCACGTGCGTTTCATTTCCTGCTGGAACAGGCGCGCTCGCCATGCTACAAGGTAAAACGTCCGGCGCGCGTGCGCGCCAACAAGTGAGCCAATTCGACGATTAAGAATCTCCTTTCCGCCTCTCTTTTTCCCACGTCATTGCATAAACCTGCTCTTGGCTCGCGCCACAATCTCTCCGATAATTAATCCGCTCGGCTATCGAGCCGAGCCGATTAAGGGCGCGTTATCACGAAGGAGCCTCCAATAACGAGACGATGCTCCGGGACGCTCGAGCGTTCTAATTGTCATCCGTGCGCTTACCGATTTAACGCGCTCGACCGCTCGAGGTCGACTCGAGGATCTCCGTTGTCCAGAAGTAAAAGGCCAATTACGGGGACGACCACCGGGAGTACGACGTCCACGTCCTCGTGAAATAAAGCAACTAGGAGCGCATTTACGCAGCTGTTACGGCGCTCTTTTGATGTTAGGTAACGCCTCTTCCGTGCCTCTCACCGCGTTTGCTGATTGGCGCGCGTACCAAAGAGAAAGAAGGAAAGAAGAAGTTTTGCGAGTTTACTTTAGCATGAGCGGATTCATCATCTTTCTTTTTCACTCCGGCTGGAATTCCGAAGAGAGATGGAGTGATAATTATCGTCGAAGGATGCAATCCACCGTTTATGGGGATCCTTGTCCACCGAGGCTCGACGCGTGCAAATCCTCTCGAAGGTTTTCGAGCCTTTGTGGCGGGGAGGGAATCCGCCAAGATGGCTAAGAGAATTTCTTTTATCTCCGTTGAAGCGTGTCGCTTTTTGAATATCTCGGCTCAATGTCGATGAGATTTTTCAAAGGATTCGAAAGAAACGGGACTCGCGAGACGTGAAGTGTTTTTGTTCGCATGAATTGACGAAATGCAGATGAACGATAATACCAAGCGATTAAGTTAATCGCCGGTCGTTTAAATGTTATTATCTCGTTGAAGAAACGAACGGTATTGAATGTCGAATCGTATTTCAGCGAAAGGATGACCTCCATGCTGGAATTGTATAAGTATGAAAGTTCTTAAAAATCCATGAAACTTCTGCTAATGCAACAAATCCTTTAGTTCGACGAACGAGCAACATACCAGGATCGAGTAATTGAAATAGTATTGATACACGGCAAATAGGATAAACTAAGTAAAGGAAAAATAAATCCATAAGAATAAGGATGAATAATAGTATCGTCGGATCTTTATGACAGAGAACACTCGAGTTGAAGGCGCAATCGACGTTGAATAGGAGCGCACGCTTCGTATTAATCGACAGGAAGCGGGTCCGATAAACCGTGCAGGAAGTTCAGGAACTCGTATTATTAGATCGCGCCGGAGAACTGTAAAGAAATTCTCGGACGTTAACCTTTCTCGTAGTCTCCGCGGTGCGATCAGCCGGCCACCTTTCGAACATTCATAGTTGGTAGGTGGTTACGTCAGTGGAGAAGTTTGGGGGATTTAGAATGGGATGGGCCTGGTCCAGATCACAGGGCGTGTATATCGGCCCGCCAGTGAAAGTAGTAGTCATCGTCCGGCGTGTCGTATAAAAACCGTCGAATCCTTCGTATAAGCCACATTCAGTCACCACTCCTCATACTAGACACATCATGAGGGTATTCCTAGTGAGTAGCGTTTCAGTTCTCTACCGAGCAAGCCTGAGAGTTCACTTTTAATATTTAACTCCTCGCGCTTTCATCGATTTCGCGCAGTAACGACCGAATAAATCCAAAGTACACAGTTTACCGTAATTCTTGACTTCGGAAGTTTCGTTTTTTCGTCTTTTTAAGTGTCACTTTCTGGCAAAAGCGGCACTTTAACGGTCCTTGAGTGCTCTTTAATCTAAGTTGAAATATCAAACATTCGTATATAAACACATTATATTATTACTGAGTAATAAGAAAATTGTCTTATCCCAGGTATCTTTACTTGTCGTCGCCGCCTTCGCGGGAGAGGCGAAGAAGGAGAAGCGTGGTTTCCTGCAGAGCAGTGGCGGTGGCGGTGGCGGTGGCGGATATGCTGGAGGATACGACTCTGGTAGTGGACACTCCGGTGGTGGATACTCCGGTGGTGGATACTCCGGTGGTGGATACTCCGGTGGTGGATACTCCGGAGGTGGATATGCCAGTGGACACTCCGGTGGTTTATCCGGATACTCTCTGGGTGGACAGTCTCTGGGCGGATCATCCGGTGGATACTCCCTAGGTGCTTCATCCGGCGGATACTCTGGTGGAATATCCGGTGGTAGCCACTCCGGAGGATACTCTGGTGGATCCATCGGTGGTGGATCCATCGGTGGTGGATCCATCGGTGGTGGATCCATCGGTAGTGGATCCATCGGTGGTGGCTACTCCGGCGGTGGATACTCCGACGGTGGTTACTCCGGTGGTGGTGGCTACTCCGGAGGTGGTTACTCCGGCGGTGGTTACTCCGGAGCTGGATTGGGCGGTGGTTACTCCGGAGCTGGATTGGGCAGTGGTCTGGGTGGAGTTGGTGGTGGTGCCACGATCTCGACCGAGCAAATTCAGGGAACCGTGATCACTCGTCAACGTCAATACCCAGTCCCAGTGGTACAACAGGTACCAGTGACTCGCATCGTTAAAGTGCCCGTACCACAACCTTACCCAGTCGAGTCACCTCATCCAGTGCAGGTCTCAGTCCCACAGCCTTACCCAGTTACCATCACTAAGACTTATCCAGTCTACGTGAAACGTCCAGTCCCAGTCTCCGTACCCCAGCACGTGCCAGTTCCTCACCCCGTCCCAGTCCCAGTCCCTGTTCCTCAGCCTCAGCCTTACCCAGTCCCAGTCAGCGACGGCGGTCATGGAGGTGGCATTGGTGGATCAGGAATCTCCTTGGGCGGAGGTGACTACAGCAGCGGTGGATCTGGCATTTCTCTTGGATCCAGTGGACTCGGTGGCAGCAGCTTTGGCGGACACGGTATCTCTCTTGGCTCTGGAGGTGGTTACGACAGTGGTAGCCTTGGTGGACACGGTATCTCTCTAGGATCGGGAGGTGGACACGGTATCTCACTGGGTTCAGGAGGTGGTCACGGTCTGTCATTGGGTTCAGGAGGTGGACACGGCATCTCACTTCCAAGCACATCCTACGGAGTTCCTAGCACCGGCAGTGGACATTCCAGCGGAAGTGATGGATACTCCTATCCAGTACCATCCAAGCACTTCCATTAGTGAAGTATGCCATCGCCACCATCACTTTCTCCATGAATTTAATTATACATGTCGAAAGGTGTCCTCTTCGCGGTAAACACTCGTCGAAAACCGACGAATATCAAATGAATCGAGGAGGCGATAGGTCGATGTTCATTTCTGTACGGTTACATTAATATGCAAAAGAGATAGTCCGGCCATTTTCGAGAAAAGGAAAGTGGGCGACTGTCGGCTCCGACCAAGGAGAAATAATGACCCAGTCCACGTCCCGGGAACAGCCGGGATTAGAGCAACCTTTGATACTTTCCGCCACGATGTTAATCGACGCAATTTGTTTCCTTCTACAATGTTCAACTGTCAGCGAATAATTGCTCCTACGAGTTCGTTCCTTCCTGATTGATAAAAGTTTTACGAGCTATTTACTTACGCTCAATGTGGAGAACTTTGTGTTTGAGGAACTAAGCACGCTTCTGCTTCACTTTTGATACACGTTTACATCTGTATATAGAATAAGATTTATACACATTATTTTTGTATGTTTGTATAAAAAAAGTGTTACGTGAATTAACGTCTTCATGCGTCTCCACCTACCTTTCCTATAGCCTTCGAAAATTTTTAATCAAATTCTCGCGCCCGTACGATGCACCTGCATTCACGTTGACGTCTGCTACATTATTGAAAGGATTCAACCAGGAAATCGTTTCATTAGATCGGGCAGGGAACTGTAAAATCTGAAGGCTGATAATCTCTCCGGTATTAGCTGGCGCGGTCAAGCGTACACTTCTCCAATACTCATCGTAAATAAGCGGTTTCGCGAACACAGGGGCGCGAAGAATTCAATATGTTGTTATCCTTTCTCGAATCCGCGGATTTGTCTGTTTTAACGAGGGTCCAGGTGAACGCAGAGTTCGCTCGATCTTGGTAAATGTACCAAGTTCTTCTATCCATGTGCACGACACAAGAATGCGCTGCTTGAAATTCCACGCCTGACTAACGTTAATAATTACTCGTGTTATCGAATACCCATCTAAACGTGTTGAAGAATATGGACGGTGAAATGCAAAACGCCTCGAGTCTAATACCAATGAGCCCTCTCGCATTCCACCGGATGCAATCAAGCAATCAAATTCAATACCCCGCCAATCAGAAAGTGATATTTCGCGTCACAAAGGAATCTAAGGACATTCAAAGCATGCTACATCAATGTAATATTATTTTTTCCGCATACTGTTAAAATTGTTTAAATTACACGTCACTCTCGATGCGACGACGAATGAAATTCAACTCTCCACCCAAGGGAATAAACGAAGCAATCCACAAATGCGCACTCAAAAGGCAAAACGTGAATAGAGAGATGGTCGTGGCATTACCAAAATGGCCAGTGTGACGGACGTTTCAGGGATTGGATTAGGCGATTCGCTCGTGGTTATTCGGCCCAGTGAATATTCCTCTGTATACGTAAATTCAAACATTAGCCAAGATGCGGCGAATGAATGGGAACGTTTGGGCTTGGTCTCTTTACCAGATGTAATTGGGATCCCCCCGTTTAGATAAAACTCATCCTTGTCTCTCTTGATGCCAGATCGAACCGCACGTCAAGATCCATTCGGGTAACAATGTAGCGGAAGAAGGGTGAATTCAACAGATGGTGCGGAGAGAGTAAAGATGAAGTGAGCTAAAGAAAGTGTGAGAGAGAGAGAATTCTCGTTGGAATGATTAGCGTGGTAATACTAGAAGGTATCTCGATCTCAAATATGCCCTTTTCACCCCCTTTACCTCTCCGTACCCCTCGAAAGCAACCCCTCGGTTTATTTTCAACCACCTTTGGTCCTCTCGCTGCTTCTACTCTTTCAGTTGCCAAGCGTCATCTTGGTAATGGTATTTGTGGTCGTAGAAGACGCACGTGCTTCGCTCCTGTTTGAGCGTCACTCCTGCCACCCCCTTTCGCCAGGATAAGCCACTCGGAGGATCTCGTGTGTAAGAAGGCGTACACGTGTCCGCGAGCGTCACGGTTCCACCATGTGTGTCTCTCTCCTTCTCTCTCTCTTTTTTCTTCTTCCACTTTATTTCTTTCCTTCTCTTTTCTTCTCTCTTTGTCTCCGCTACTCCGAGAGAGCATCCACACGCTTCGCGCCCGCGTCATGCCACGTTTCCGCGTACGTGCGGGACGAGAGGACACGAGTACCGTGGAAAACAAGCAGTCACGCACTATTTTACGACTTTCGCCGGGCCTCTGAATTAACCCGGAGCTTTTCCGGGTACAAGGACAGTCCTTTATGCACCCCTGTCCCGTGCCTCGAAATGAAGTGCATTCCTTGTACCAGCTACGGCCCCTTTCCTCTCACCCCAATTCACCCCAATTCACCCCCTCCTGAAAAGGGTGGATTACGGTGTCATTAAACCGCCGTCGCTCCTGATATCGTCCCGTTACTTACCTACATCCGGAAAAGAAGCTTCGTAATGAAGAAACTGTTGGCAAGGCAGGCTGCTAGAGGGTGGAGAGGTTAAGGAAGGCAGAAAACCTTTTGCAAGCTCGCACGAAACTCGCTTGCTCTTCTCTCTCCCGTGTTCGTGCGCGCGCTCCTCAAAGCGAGCGTCCCCGTCTTGTTTTTATGCGCGAAATTTTATTTAACGCGACACTGCCGCTCTCATTTTGACATTTAAAGCGGGCCATTGACGCGAGGCGTAAGGCGTTGAATGCGCGCATGAAGAATATATTGTGCGCGAAAGTTCTCCTCGGGGAAGAAGCGACCCGCTTCGCGAATTTTCCAAGCGGCTGGTAAATGCGGGTCAAAAATAATTAGGCAATTGAATTTGGCTCGCTTCACATAATTAATGGGCTTTATGCATGCGCCTGTGTGCTTCCTTCAAAAATTATTGCCCCGCGGATGACAAAGGCATCGGCAATTAAATCGAAGATACAAATGGCGAGCGGTGTGGCGCGATCTCTCGAAACAACCGTACGATTTACTGCGTTTCGTTAGCTCCCGTGGCCGTTATACCGGCGTAATTACAATTACGAATACAATTAATTAAGTCCCTCGATAACGAGAAGCGCTGCCGGTTGTTGCGTAATTAAAGCAGCTGCAGTAATACTTAAATTTCGAAGCTCTCGCGGGGTCCCCCTGTTGGCCTCATTCTCTTTCACGTTCTCTCTCTCTCTCGTTCTCTCTTTCTCTCTCAGCCCCTCCTTGTCCTCTTCCTCCTTTACTTCCAGTTGCGTCTGAAATACGCACAACAGGACTCGCTTCGGGCTAATTGTAAGCATTTATCTAATGTGAAGGATTTACCGAGGATGTAAATTTATTCGCAAGAACCCTCGCTTAATTACGCAGATTCCGAGGCCATCTTAAGCACCCCTTGCGCTCGCAGAATGCTAGAGGGCTTGAGGAGTGCGGGACTTCATGTAAGAGAAACGGATATCGAAATATTCGTAAAACGGTTGCTGCGAGTCTACAAGCGCATCGTCGATTTATCCAAGTAACCTGGGCATCCTCGATATTACCTTGCGATTAAAACTCTCCGACGGAGTAGTAGACGGAACTGTTTACAAATCGATTGTCTACCCTCGTGCGATTTTTATATGTTACTTGGCATCCCACGATCGTCCGTGCTTCTTCATCATCCGCCCTTACACGTCGCAATGAATCCTCACGGACCAAGTGAATTTATCGTTCGCGCCAGTTCGAAATCGCGCCGATCGAGCACATTCGTAAAAGGACCACGGTGTCGTACCCGCCCACGTCGGAATCACTTCCTCCGAAACAACGAGAAACGACGTTGCGTCCATCCTCGCGCCTTCCATTCGGTCCACGCGTCCCTCTCTATGGCGAGATTTTTCCAACGAGCGATAAATCGGGCCCACGGGCGGGGAGGACTCTGCGGAAGATCGGAACGGTAGCTTAATGTAGCAGAACGGTGTTGAAAAATTGTTGCCCCGCGAGGATGGCAACCGTCACGTACCTGGACTCCGGCATACGTCGTAAAGCGTTAATGACACGAGATGAAAGCACGGCCGTGCGGGTCTAACGGCGCTGAATCATCCTGAAATACGGGCAGCGTATTTTTAATTACAATATAGTCGCGGCAACGTGAGTCTCCCATCGTGGAAAGCGTCGGGCCGTTCCCACTTCCGCGCATGCGCCCGCGCGCACTTCGTTTCCCTTGGACTTTATATCGGCAGTTAACGGAACTGATATATACGCGCATAACGCTTATAGCGCGAGCGCGCGCACGTTGCGCGGTAGCTTTTTGCGCGCGCTTTACCGGCTTAAGCTTCGGTTTGGTCGTTCGAATTTTATGTCGCACGGACGAACGTCCCCGCGACCATTTACGACTCTGTCGCTGCAGGTCGCAGCGACGACTCTGCTTTTTTTTGCCCCTCCCACCTCCTCGAAAGTTTGTAAAAGAGTGCGGGACGAATCGGTGGCGAGGAATTCGTTCGTGAGAAGACACGACGAGAGGAAACTCTTTTTCGATTAAAAGTAAAGGCATTAATATCGAAAAGGTATTGTTTATCGAGAATATTTAGCCAGAATGCACTCGTATTGTATGTATGGAAACGTGCGCACTGAATACGAACGTGTTTAAGCGCAGCGCTAACAGACTTGTGAAATCGGGCACGACGACAAATTACACTTTCGAGGATGCGGACTGTACACCGTGGAGATTCGATAGTATCCAGTATATCAGGCTCTCGGCTATAAACCTCCTTCCTCGTAAAAAGAGAATACGAAGAATCGTTAAGAACGATGTTCTACCTCCTCTAATCTTCATCCACGCAAGGCACCGATCCGTCAACGCACTATTAATTCGTTCCTTTACACTCGGCACGCCACTCGTAAAACCTAATTGATTTCCTCCCGAGACATTTCTCTGTGGTTTCAACGTCGTGATCCGACGGGGTTTATTTTCACCGTGGAACCGGCGCGGCGATTAGCTCGTGGCCTGCCACGACACGCAAGGAGAAGACGAAACGGGCGACGTTGTCATCGAAGCGGAGGCGTATTTCTGGTTGCAGGCTCGCAGGCGTCGCGGCGCTTCGTGGAACGGAGAAGGTGGTGGCGTCGACGGTGACGGCGCCTCCAACCTTTCCCACACGGTGGTGCAGGACGCGCCGGTTTTATTGGTTGTTTTAAAACAGTAAAACGCGCCGTAAACGCGGACGTCGCCGTACTCGTAAACGGCTAGAAACAGCATCCGTCGGGGGATTGAGAAAATTAAAGCGCGGGAGGGGCCATCGATTAGAATTTACACTGTAACGGGATGTTACCGGCTAGGCACGGCCAGTTAAGCGCTGTCGTTCGCTGCTACAATGTGTTTTCCATGTAATAAAACGCATCATTCGCGTGCAAACCCGAAGAAGCTTTCGCTCGGAAACTTTTCCTCGTAATGTGGGGCGGCAGTGAAGGTTTTTAATGTGCACGCGGTGGAAGATGGTGACACGATGACACGTGCATATAATATTTATGAATGCCCTTTCGCGTGGGTGCTGCGTGACTAGGTCAACCTGTCACATGTGAAAATGTACGTACGTTGCTTGTGGATGGATAGTGCAAAGGCATATTTTAAATATGTAATTAACTGTTATATTCTGTTCCAATGTAAGAATTTTCGAGTATATTCTGTATCCGACGATGTTCGTTGGACAATGACGAAATAATTTTTGTAGAATGCGTTTTTTACATGTTTTTAGACGAGATTTATCGAGATGCAATATCACGTCGTCGAACTCGAGGACTGTTTGTCGAAAATTAATTAAACGAGGGTAGGTTAGGTCAGTGACTCGTGTGCAGTTGCTCATGAGCAGCTCAAATCGACATATTTGTTTCCTTAAACAAAGTTAAATATCGTTTTTGGTAACCAATTCATTCTAACATACAATCAACAAATATTTCTCACTGTATTTCCAAATGCAACTTCTCCGCTATATCAATAAAATGTAATACTTACATTTCTCGTTGTGCGCGTTCACCTTTCAAATTCAACGGTTAGAAGTAAAACCGTCTAAGCAACCTCTTTACGAAGCACCGAGCTAGGGGATGCAAACTTCTCTCCGCCTACTTCGTATGCATGGTCCATTTCGCTCTGGGAAGTCACGCTTCATCTCATGCGCCCTTGCGCATTAGTCCCCTCGGTCGACGCAACTCCGTGAGAGTATCATTTCAAGGTCCAGCTCGTTCGTGCGAATGATCATAATTCGAGAATGTTTAAAGCGAGACGGAAGTAAAACTCTTTATTTCCCTTGCAATTCCAATGAACTATCGCGTTTCCACAGCTATAACGGAGAAAAGTCCTTCCACCTCGCTCTATCTCATAAAATCGGCTGGTTCTCCCTCATCGAGCTGTCAGCCGCGTCGCCGCGCTGATTGACAAATGATTTTCCCTTACTATTAATGTCTCCAAATTGCGATGACCGAGCGCAGGTAGGTGGGACGCTACAGGCATGCGTCACGAGCGCGCGCACACCGAGCCGTGCGTGCGAAGCTTCTTGTACGAGGCAGCTTCGTCCGGGTGTGCGTGCCAATCACGACCGCGGTAACGCATAATTTTGATTAAAAACATTTGCCGACGGCAGCAGTGCACACAAGTCCGAGCCCGTATATCCCGTGGGTACACGATGCCGTGAAATTTCGTCGATGGCAACGGAATACGCTGATGGAGCGCATCTCATAATTCACCCTCCCACCCCGCGTGTACTGCCACCGCCTGTCGACAAAAACGACCGTCGAATATACCAAACGGGCGTGCGTGTACCCTAGCGTCGAATGCGCACGGCAAACAAACCAGGCATCGGTTACAACAGACGTGGCGAGAAAATTCTCGAAATTTAACGTTGTTCGTCTTAATTGTCCGCGCATTGCGAGAACCAGGAGTCGAGTGCACGAGGGTCAAAGGTTTTGTGGTAATAATACGCGGAGTATCGTCGGCCACGCGGAGAGAGTCACCGGTACAGGCGCGTATTGACAGGTGGTGGACTCGACTCGTCTTTCGACCTCTCGCGCCCCTCCATCCCAACACACCGAAAGCAAATTACTCGACCGAAGCGAGGAAATAGCGAGGGTAAAGCCTGAAGGGGTCCTTCGTGTCCACGGCACGCGACGTCATATCACGTTATTGAGAGCTACTTGTCACTCCGCGCTTTGGCGTCACGCCCGGGGACCGGTAGGGATCCACGTCCGCTCGGATCATTCCATTAATTTCGTTCTTGGTCGCCCACGCATATCGATAATACGCGAACGGTGAAATGCCTACCCTCCATCCGACCACCCTCTCTTCCGTGTCCTGTCGCAAACGATCTTCAGACGCATCCGCTCTCGTCCTCGATCGACGATCCGGCGTCGTTTCCATTCGTTTCCACATTTTTACGCTTACATCGTCGTGGGGATGATGCACCGAATGACAGGTGTAACGAGGAAAATATTATGTACCGAACTCTCCTGCTTTCCAGGGTTTCTTTTTTTTTTATCGGCTTTTGATTACCGCGAGAGTGCAGGCTTGGCGAATCGTGTCGCAGAATAGAACTGTCTCTGCAGAATGATCGTCCGTTCGATAAGCCGTTGGATAATTTTTGCAACGCTAAATTGCTAGGATAAAATTTGCACAATGAGTAGTGACTTTGCTCGCGATGAGTGGTCCGTTAAAGCTTCTCATTGCGCTCGAATAAACGATTGAATCGATTGAGGTTACATTTAAGTGAAGATTTTTGCAAACTACTAGGAACGTCTCTTCAATTCTGAATTGTTCCAAAATGATCAATCATCTATTCGTCCGCTTTGGTTCGTTGACTCATCGATTGATCGATCATAGGTTTAAGCATGCTTTTCGCGAGAAATCTTATTGGCATCGTAGCACTGAATAATAACCTCGCTCGCTCGAAACTCGATTTTCTCAGGCGCGTCGCGGAAAAGAAGTTTACGAGCGATTCGACGAGTGCGTCACAATATCGCGTCTTAAATCTCAGGCGCGCGATCGTAAAGGCGTCAAATTCGTACGCACTCGCGTGTACGTCTCTCTTATCTCGTCGGGTCGATCGGCCTTCGTGGGATCCCGCGAATTCGATCCCACCGTCCATATGGTCCTCGGACGAACCGGGGAGGCCACTCCCAACGCTCGTTCAATTTCGCCGAGTATAAAGTAATGGCACGTAGGCATAGCGTGCGGGGCCGTTTGAGTGGCAGCGCGTTACAGATTATTGCCCTCGTGGGTCGGCCAGGCCCGTGCCACTGCCGTTAGCCGTTCATTTATAAATGCCACAATTCCAACAAAAGGTACCGATTGCGATCCTCGAAGATAGTCATCGATACTCGACGCTTTCCTTCCGCGTCCAACTCTCCAAACGACCCAAGAACTACCGAAGCATTTTTACGATCGCTCGAAAGTTGAAAAAGATTTTGCAAACAGGGGCAATGGTAATGGTGTACCTTTCGGCGAACGAGAAATGCTCCTTGACACGAAAGCGAGGGTAACGTGAAATTATGAACGGTCGTAAGGTAAGGCGCACGAGTGGATTTATACGTTTTCCAAAGTTTCTCGACGATCTTCGGACATTTCGGTTGGACCTCCACGTGCCATATTGTTTTGCTCTCTCGAACAAGCTTGTCTCGTTCCTTTGGCACTTAACAACAGCGGGCGCCAAAGCCTCGTTGCGAAAAAAAGCCCGCTCAATGAATAACAGAAAAAGAACATCAGACCGACAATGGGATTTGCATGCTGGATGAAGCTCGGGATTGCGTCGTTTTTCCCGAGCCGGCTTGCCATGCATTATTACGTTCGCGGGTCGTGAACAATTTACAATCGATATACTTTTTCATCGTATAACAGTGTCTGCTTTTTCGACCCCTCATGCACCAGGCGCGTCTCGTCAAACGTGGATACCGAGATATTTTAGTGAAATTGTCTGAAGCAACCGCGAGGTTCCATTAATCCAACGCGAATTCGTAAAAGTGAATTGTCTCTCATTACTTTGTCTAGACTTTGACCAATCGCGTTTGCTTTCAAAGCCGACTGAATGGAAAGCTGAGCGTGTTGCATCGATTGCTCTTTCGGTTTGTCCACGGAAGAAAGAAACCTGTTAAACGCAGAAAAAGAGTAGAACGCCGTAATACCGGCGCGATAAAGAAAGAACCGTCAATCTGTGTTTGGCAAATGGGTTAGGAGCCCGTGTAAAATCATCTCGCACGAACCATTAATACTTGCTGCACGCACAATTACACGATAATTATGATAATAGGGTAAATATAAAAATGTTTATTCTTCAAATGTGATTTCGTATTTTCACTGTGTAGCGGGGCTGACATTTCAGAATAAATTTTCTAAAATTCTTCATTTATCCCACTCTCCTAATCAGCAACCCTCACATCTCTATTACGCAATCGCAATCCACAGAGAAAAAATACCAAACAAATAACACAATTTCCAAATAAAAAAAAAAAACAAAGACAGGAAATCATTATCAAAATTCATCTCTAATCGAACAAAAAAAAGCGCCACTCAATTACGAATAAAACATATCACCTACAGAAATATACCCGTCACCCACACCCGTATACCCACAATTTTTCTCATCCTCGCCGCCTCCTGCAAACACTACGCGACAACCTACTAAAAAAAAAAATTGTTCTCAGTTCTAGGAAACCAATCGATGCAATCAACCAAAAAGTCCAGTGTAATTTTCTACCGTTTGGCCGGTGCTCTCGTGCGACCGTCTCGTCTGTTGCATCCTGGCGTAATAGCGCATCGACTCGGGGATCCCTTCTCGCGAAGCAGGCAGGCGGGTAGGCAGGCGGTAGTCTGGAGTTGCGTGGTGGTTCTCGGTAGGGGTAGCCGACCTCGTGGTGGGGAGGGGAGAGGCTCGCACGCCGCCGGCCGGTGGCGGCGGCGGCGGTGGCGGTGGCAGTGGAGGCGGTGGTGGTGGTAGAGAACGAAGAGGAGACGAGTGGGGCTCCCTCTGGCGGTTGTCTCGTGTCAGTCGAGCCGTGTGTCGCGTCGCGGTAGTGTCGAGCGGTAGGTGCCGCGTATCGCGTGTGTCTCTCTCGTCGGGAAACTTGGGCCCGCGTGTATACGACGCCTTCCTCGTGATTATGATCGACGCGGGTAGGAGCGAGCGTCGAAAGCACGTCGTCCGCGTCGTCGCCGTGGTCCTCGTAGACGAGCGCACGAGGCTCCGCGCGTGGAGGCCCTTTCGCGGAAAATAAGGATTCGAAAGTTGGAAAATTCCAAAGCGCGCTTTCTCTCCTCGTTAATCAAGTTCGCGGGTCCCTCTTGACGCTTTCGCAAGAGCGGAGAAACTTCCGGTCCCTCCGTAGGCCGTTTCTCCGTTTTGCGTAGAAGGAGGAGGACCAGTGTTGTTGATCAGTGAAGAAAATCGCGTGTTTCGCTTCTCTTAGGAGAAACTACTCTAGAGCTCGTTGGAGGATCCTCTCGAGGGTATCCTCTTCGACTCGGTTCTTAGGCGCCTTTACGAGAGAACACGACGGTCGGGGTGACTCGTGGCGTGTCGTTCGATAGTATCCGACGAAAACTGGTATTTAACGTACCCACGTTCTTATTGTATATTGTGTGTGATTTTACTTTGAATTGGAGTGCGAGAGTACGGCTGTTAGTGTTCGATGATTATTCGGTCTGCTGTTTAGGGGTAAAGGGAAAAGTGACGGAGTGGTTAGGTAGAAGGAGAGAGGTAAGGAGAAAGAGAGAGAAAGAAGGGACAAGGGACGAGGGAGAAAAGAGAGAGAGTGAGAGAGAAGCGGCCGGGGCGTGCGACAGGAATTCGCAAGGTCGCAAGGGAAATAAACACAAAACGGGAGCACCGCCGGATTCGTGGAGGCTGCGCGGGCGACGTTGCCAAGTTTTACCTCGGGGGTTCTCCAAAGGATCTATTCGAAGGTCTCCCATTGAAGGACCATAAGATTGGCATCGTCCTCGAGTGATAGCGCTAACGTGTCCACCTCGTGACCGCTCTTCTTTTCTCCTGGACGGTGGTCGATCGTTCGTGAAATTCTCTCTCCCTTCCGCGAGAAGAGCCTAGACCTAGGGAAAGACCTCGAGAGAGGGTGCATCGAGCAGAAAGAATCGAAACATCGTGAGCGGTGAATCTTCTCTCTCCCCAGGGCGAATCCTTTTCCACGAGTCGAACGAAGAACGACCGAGGATTCGTCCTATCAATTCTTTCTAACGAATTACCCTTCGCATCGGTCGTTCCAATCACGGAATTGGAAACTATCGAAGGGTAAAGTCGCGCTTGTTCTCATCTAGGCAGCGAGATTGACTCGCGAGGGAACCGGGTGCGCTTTCTCGTAACTCGTCGAGAGTAACTCGCGCGAAAATTAATTCCTCGCCCGTGCGGGGCTACGCTCGGCTCCACCACGGTGTGCACATCGTGGCTCGCGATAAAAATTGCAGTTGTAATTTGCGAGCCTCCGGCGGCCGCGATTCCTGCGCTCCTCCTGCCTCGCAGCGTGGAAGCCTGCGGTGCTACGAAAGGGACGTAGGATAGACGAGGAGAGAAGGAAGGTGCAGGTGAAGGAGAGAAAGAAGGTGAACGAAAGCGATTGGAGGAAGAGGAAGGAGGGACGGTGACGGAGCACGGTTCGAGTGGGAACGAGAAACTGTGAGACGAGGAGAAGGAAGGATAAGGACGAAGTGGCCGACGAGGAAGAGGGACGAGAGCGCGTGAGAAGGGTTTGAGACTCGCGTGTCAAGATTTATCGAGATACGATTTACTTCGCTCTCTTCGTATGCGCCCGGAGAAGCGCCGATCGTGTTTGGTGCGGAGCCGATCGGTCCTCACCCTCCGTTTCTTTCCCTCTTCGTGGGACGACGCTGGTCCCGCATAGAGAACAGGCGGGAGAAGTCGGCGAAAAGGAGAGGAGAAAAATCCACGAGGTGAGGAGGGACAAGGAGGTCCCGTTCGTTTGCTTCGATCTCGAGTACCCTCGTGTGCATCGCGATTTCGCTCAACGAGTCTGCGAATAGGTCGACGTAACGGACGCTTGATAAGAGAAGAGAGCTGATAAGAGGAGAAATTCGAGAAGGAGACGAGAGAACCACTGAACGCCCTTCTCTTCCACCAGCTTTCGTAATGAACCAGGAGGATCGAGCCAACGAACAACGAGGAGGAGATCGAACGTGACCGTAGCGGCTGACCACTTTTCTCACCTATTCTGTCGCGTATTTGCTCTCGCGCCTTCCTGCACGCCGTTAATCAACGCTGCCGCTCGTTAAAACTAGGAGAACCCGGGAGATGTCTCGGTAGTGCGACAGAAAGAAAGCAACGAACTCACGAACGGCTAGAGAAAGGCCAGGCACGACCTCAACGTGTTCTCTTCGATTTTTCCTCACCTTGCCACCTACCTTGCACATTTCTTCCTGACAATTGACATACGCGCGCGAGATGTCGCGACGAGGACTCGTCGAAGTACTCCGAAGCCGGAGAAGCGTTTAAGGATAACGACACAGTCCACGTGTCGAAGAAACGAGAGAAGAAGAGGAAGCCACTCTTCGTGGAAAGGACCTCGTTGTCCACGTGGTGCTCACGGGAGCACTTCCGGTCTTGGTAGTATCTTCCTGGAAGAATCTCAAGGACGCGCCTCAAAATGACTATGGCTAGTAATATCGTGGTCGAGTGGTTGCGCTCGCTCCATCTCGGCCAGTACTCCGAATCCTTCATCGACAACGGATACGACGACCTTGAGATCTGCAAGCAAATCGGAGATCCCGATCTTGACGCGATCGGGGTCTTCAATCAGAGCCATCGATCCCGACTGCTTCAGTCGGTGAAGACTTTGAGAGAGGAAGGGGCTGCTAGTGTCTACTTCACTCTCGAGGAGACCACCGATTGTCTTTGCGACAACGTTAGCTCCAAGTCCTCGAGAACGTCCTCGGAGAGGCCACCGAGCGACAAAGAGGCCCAGAGGGCTTCGCCCACCGCGAGCTCCTCCAGTGGTGGTCAGGAATTAACGAAATTCGCGGATGAGTACGAGGAGGGGAAAGCCGAACTGGTGAGGATCCCGAGAATGCAGCTCAGGATGTTGCTGCAGGAGAAGCTCAGGCACGACGGCATCAGGCTCGCCTGTCAGCCCTACACAACACCGGTGAGTCTCGCTATTCTGGATTTTCTCTGCAGAATTTGCGCGCACCGTGGTCGCCGGACCTGCGAGTTAACTGTGGTCGCACGTATTCGAAGCTGGGCGAAGAAATTGATGAAAAGATTTAAGAGTTTGTGAACTGCATTTTCTTTGGGATTTTCCTGGGATGTAAGCTGAATCGATATACAGGGTTATAGTGTTGAATATTCGTTAGCATTTTTTGCAGAGGTTTTTAAAGAAATTTTGCTAATTTCTTTTCTAATATCATTTATGTCTTCTTAAGTATTTGATAATGCTAAATAAATAATGGTGCTTGCGGTTTTTCTTGTTATTGGGTCGTTCGGAAAGTTCGTGCCGATTCTAAAGGTTACTGAAACACAGCACTTTTAAATTTTGTTATACATTTATTAAATTATATAGGTGTCATTCTGTTTCACAACCTTTGCCTGAAAGATGGAGAAAGGTTGTGGAACAGAATGGCACCTATATAATTTAATAAATGTATACCAAAATTTGTAAGTGCTGCGTTTCAGTAACCTTTAAAATCGGCACGAACTTGCCGAACGACCCAATAGTACTAGTTCGTCGGGTTATTCTGATGATTATTATTGTTTATACTTTTAGATCGATGGAAATAATCAAAATTTTACGAGCGATAAATAAAGCGAAGGATTGTGGATCTTTGCAGATCTCTTAATATTTTGTTGCGCTGAAAACGACGAGGATGGCAAAATGGGGCTGGGAAAATAGTCTCATGCGCGGATTTCTGGTTCTCCGTTTCTTCCTTGGTGGCATGTCCCACATTTTTCGTTATCGGACGTATCGTGACGTATTGTTATCAGCGGGCACAAGCTTCGAATTATCAGAGTGTCTACGGGAGCCTGCTAGACTCGCTGGCGACACATGGCGAGTCGATGGGGGCACGAGAAATTAAGATAATGCAGAAAACGCGTAGCCCATGAAAGGCACGCCCCGTTCGGGCTCAGATAATCCTCTGATTCATTATTTCGTTACATTAGCCACCACCTTGAGATAAGACGCATGCCACGTTCGATGTATGCACCTATCTCTTCTCGCTCAAAATTGCGTCTTTCTTTTATTCTTGCTATGCTGACCCAGCAATCCAGCAATTAGTTGTATCATTAGGAATTGTCTACCTTGAACGAAATCAGCATTATAAATATACAACAAAATTCGAGTGATTTCTTAAAAATACTTATTGTCCGCTAACGTGTTCGCGATCTCGACTCACCGTATGGTCATCCCCATACACTAGCAAAAGTATACTACAGTTTGATTCATTTTCGTTCTCATCAATCGCTCGTCAATCATCCTCTCATTTTTCGTCCGTCCCATTCTCGAATCTTCAATATTTTTCCTTCGATTTCGCCCTTTCGTTCCGACAATTTCATTCGCGAATTCTCATTTTCGATTCTCGCGCCTCGCGCACGTCGTTCCTTCGGTCCCCATGCGACTTTTTATTCTCAGTAGGTATCCCTCGGATTCGTCAGCACCCTCATCGCCATCATCCATTCTCGTTCTAATCGGGGAAACTACTTATCGTATATCCCGTCTCCGAGTGGTGCGCGCAATTCGGCGACTTATACGCGACGAAGCCCCGGGGATCGAAGGGAGCTACGAAGAAGGGTCGTCGAGCTCTCGTAGGACGAGGCACTCCTACGAGGATCGTCTCCGAGGCGTTTCGTGCGTTATCGCAGGGTCGAGAACCGTCGAATTTAGGGAGTAGGGGGTGCGCGTCGAGTGGAGTGCGTCGACCCTCACTTAACAGGTACGCTCGAACCCCAAGCGTAACTACTTCCTTACCAGGACAGGACTCCTTCGTTTCCTTAAGGAAACGTTGACAAAGTTGACTTTACTGTGTACACACGGAAGGAATGGCATCGGAGCGCAAAGGATGTGGTATGGTGGTGCGTAATGGGGTGGTTTAAACAGGATACGGATTTTTTTCAATGAAAACGTTACGTGCGACAAGATGTTGTTCATCGTGGTTATTCTCGACCCTGGATATTTCAGCTTCCGAACCTTTCTCCTACTCGTTTCATTCCACTGCAACAAATTATCACAGTCTGTTTACCTTCGGTAACATTCCTTACCGTGAATTTCGAGTTACATTTAAAATCCGTTAAATTAATAAGATCGCATTAATCGTACAATTTTAGAGGCAACGAGAAATCCAGGGTGAACGGAGAATTGGAAAATGAAACGAATGAGGTGATGATGGCAATGGACGAGGACGAGAAGGGTACGTTAGGACGAAGGTGGTAGGTACTCTACCTGTCCTTAAATGTGTATCCACGAGTAGTGGTGGGTACACGTGCGTTGCTCTGAGTGGAGGGAAAATTTGGAGGGCGTATCTAATCGAGACCGCATTAACTTTCGAGAAGGCTCGAGGCTAATTTGAATTTCGGGAGACTCCGCGAACGCATCTGCGCGAGTTAGCACGCAATCCTCCCACGCCCCAGCCGTTTATCCATTTATGTGTGGGGAGAAGTAAAAAGTGGAGAGCGGGTGAGCGTGCTGGAAGGAGAAAAGGGCCACCAACGAACCACAGGGAGCCTCGCATTTAACCTCCTTTTCCGTTAACCATCCTCCTCCTCAGTCTCCTCTTCCTTTCTCCACTCGTTCGGCAGCACCCCTCGCTTCACGAGCTCTTGCCCGTTCCGCACGTGGAACAACGGAATTATTCATCGTTAATTCGTTTTTATACTCTCGTCGTGTTCCTCTCCCTCGTAACTCGCGAAGGGTCACTGCGGACGGAGTGGTACCTGCGTGGAGAAACGTAAAATCCTACGCGTCCATCTACCTTTTTTGCTTCGAGGCCAGCCCTACGCCCCTCGTAATATCAAAACTCGCTTATCTCGCGTTCGTTAGGGAAATTCGCCTGGGTTTTATAAGGAAATATTGAATTCCACTTGTCTCGCGGTAACGTTTCCACGAAACGCCGTTTCCGATATCGATAAATCTGAATTCTGTTGGAGAATTATTGGAAATTGTGTTCGGCTCGATTCTACGAATCAGATGTGCGTGGCTGTGCGATTAGATAATCCGACGATTGTCGTACGTCGGATATACGAGTAAGACGCGTAAGCAAGAATAAAACCCTAAGTCTTAACGCATATTGTCACGTGTATTAGGAGATTTTAAAACGGCCGTACCGGAACTCTGCCCTTTGCGTAGCTTCGATAAAAATATACGAATCTCGATAGACGTTAGTTATCGAATTTTACAATGTTATCGCAATTTTACGAGTAACGTAACTGTTTGGTCCTGGATTATATTTACACCAAGCACGCAACGGGGTACGTGCTCGACTAGTAACAGCCAGATATACCGGGTTTTATAATAAAGTTAGTTTAGGTTAGTTTTCTATACCAGCGCGATTTTATTAAACACTGTTCAAATCGTACAAGATAAGATTTAACCACTAACCAAGGGTCCTATGAGACCTCGGAGATCGTCGTATCAGAGTTTACCGCCATCGTCCCTTCGTCACTTTCCCTTCTAAACTCCCTTCATCCAGTAATCACACTTCTCCATTCCATCTTAAATTATCTAGTGAATCGCAAGAACATCGTCACAGCGCGCCGACAATCGTTTGAGGTGCGATTAGTCATAGGACGGTTATCGGGTACGCGATATCACGACGGTTTATCGTCCTCCCTTCCACGTCTCTCGTTCTCGCGGTTGATTTCAAAGCCTCTCCAACACGTCCTCGGTAATGACTCATAATACTCGACGGGCGAGATGCCACCCGCTTGGTGTTCACGCAGCCGTTAATTAACCCAGAGCTCTTCGTGGACGTGTGCAACGAGGTGAATACTGGACAGTTAAGATTGGCGCGCGATATTGGCGAGCGTGTGGGTGGCTTTTATCGTTTGTGTACGCGAGATAGTCCCTGACGTTACTTATATTCGTCGACGAGAAGGTGAGGGTGAATATAGTCGGGGGATGAAAGGATACTGCGTTGTTACGAGGTGTCGTTTACGTCGTCCGAAAAGGTCCATCATTCTCGACCGATCCACCGATCCTCTTACTATTGTTGTTATTATTCCAGAAGTTATTCGTGACTCGACGTGCTTAGGCTAGGATGGACCGCGAGAATAAATCGTGTGGTCGCGCGCCGAATTTGAATGATAAAGAGAAAGCCGGTACGATCGGCTTTTACGAGGGCCAGGATGACGAGCGTCGTGGATATTCGTGGCCGAAGGGTGAGAGAGGTCGAACGAATGGACGCGGTGTAAATTACGATGAAACTTGGAACACGCGCGCGCACGGACGACCGATTGGAATGAGACTGGAATTTACGGGCGCGTTTTATACCGACCAATGATATTCGACTAAATTAGCCCGCGAATTTTTAATTTCGCTTCCACTCTTCGCGCACACCCGGCAAATTTGGCCCGGTGCTCTCGCCTTTTCGAGCTTTTCCACGATTTCTCTTTTTCAGCTGCGTTCTCTGTTCTCGCTGTTTTCGTTCTTTTTCGTCAATATCTCTTCTCGTTTCTTCAAACGCGATAGAACCGAACGCGTGTTCGCGCTTATTTATACTTCCCTTTAATAATTTAATGGACCTATCACGGTGTTGTTAATCGTACCATTAATTATCACGTCGGATCGTTCGTTATCGGTTCTGCGCGCTCGTCGACGACCTCGATTGTTTGCGCGTTGTAGAATTCTACTTCCCTGCTATACAAAGGAAATCTGTCTAACAAAGCTTATTATGCGGCCTGGTATAACACCCTATTAATTATCGATTGCCTGTGTAGTGTTTATAGCGTCGGATAATCGGACTAGCAATTCACGAATTACCACGCTTGACTCACTTTTAACAACAACATAATACTCTTACACGACAAAGCTTCAACGTTATATTTAAGCGGGACCAACATAATAATCCGAAATTGTGAATTACGAACGGATCATTTAGCCTTTACATTCCCTTGTTTGCGTCAAAAGAAAATATCTGCCCTCGGTATTGCTTTCGAAACTGGATTATACGTGAAACTAAAAATACCGAATAAATTGTGACACCCAGACAGCCCTTGAACTCGATGAAAGAAAAAGAAAAGAAAAGAAAGCATCTCTATGACGCGAAAGGACTGCTTGGATCAGAGTAAGTAGGTACCTTGCGAAGCAAGTGACTGCTCATAAAAATCGCGCGGAATGTAAGGAGTCCACCGATTCCTCTGATTTATTCAACGCGTTCGTGGAATCGTGAATGGCCTAGGGTCACCGATAAAAGTGCAAATTAAAAGAGGGTGAATGTCTCGATCGCATTAGCGCGGATAGAGCGCTGGAGGTCAGGGAGGCGCGAAGTGGAGAAGGCGAAGGGGTGTGGGATGCAATTGGGGGATGAATAGCGAAGCGAAGGGGGATGAGGACGTGGATAGGGGTGAGGCTGATTATGCATGCGAGCCAATTAATTTATGAACTGTCGCACGGAGCGGGACCGATGCTCGCTTTCATTTACGTCGAGTCTCCCGCCGGCTGTGCCAATAAACGGGAGTGGTGCACTTCTCGTTTCGTTCGGTGCATTTTTAATTGCGATCGAATCGACACCAATACGGCCAATGACAACGTTCGTCCCTCCTCTCCCCTCTCGTCGATCGACCAAATTATTTCTTTTCTCCGAGCCTACCACAACTGCATCTGCACTTTCATTTTCGCGATTGCGATCTCTTTCCGTCCACCTATCCTTTTTTCCTCGAGTTGGTCTCTCTTTCGAGTCTATCCTTCTGTCTCTCCGACGAAATAACGTTCGTTGTAACGCGTATGAAACCGATGCATGCATACGAAGTGGCAATTTCAACGTCAAGTGTTCGGGGAAGGAACGAAGAATGATAGAACGATAGAACGAGAGGGAGAACTTGTCTCCTTCGTTCTTCGATAAATCGTGCCGACTTTAATCTAAAGGTCACGCGACAGAGCTGAAGTCTCCGCCGAGCTGGAAAGACGTTGGCACGTGTCTGCTACGGTAGGACGTCGGCGTCGCCGCGGCGGGCGCCTTGACGAGGCACGTTTATACGTTCCTGCGAATCACATCGGGTAGAGACTCGATAACGGGGACGTCACGTTTTCGCGAACTTCGAGGAGGAAGAACGTTCCGCTTCTCGTGGTGACGAGCCTCCATTTCGTCAGTTCTCACCTTTCTTCGGTCTCCGTTAACACTCTCGAAAAAGAATCACGATTCTTTCACGAATTTCTTTCGATAATTACAAAATATTCCGAGGTAACAAATCTCGAGCGCACATTTCCCGGATATTCTTGTTACTTGGAGATGTTTTATTGTATCTGTACGCGTAGCACGGCGCGCGGAAAGGTAAGCTTCTAAAAATCGCTCGTTCCGCGCGTAATGCATTAAATAGTATTAGTCAGCTTCTTCGTGGAAAGGGGCGAAAGGTGGTGGAAGAGGAGTAGGAGAGAGGAGAAAAAGGTCGGAGAGAAAGGGTGAAAAAAGCAACGACCCAACATTTTTGCAGGGCACCCGCCGCGCGCACCGCGAGATAGTAATCAAGTTTAATACGGCTTCTACCTGGATGCACCGTCCATTAATGTCTACTTAGAGGCGCACTTTATGCGAGGGGCAAAATGGCGATGTTAAGCTTTTAAGTGTAACCGGCTGCCCGTGCACCGGTCCAAGCAGGTACACACCGGACGGGCTAAGCGCGTAGCTTTTTCGATAGAATGTTTCGCGCGTCCATTTCGATATTATAGGGACACACGCGCGCGCCCTCGCACCGCCAGTGGACGATTTTATTCCGCAGTTTTGTAAGCACAGAGCGTGGATGGTAGTGGGCGAAAAACAGCGTAACCGTGGAAAAAGGGCAAGTGTACTACAGTAATTTCTTGTGGATCGTTAACGAATATTTTCTCACGGACAAAATTACGCGCCTTGTTACGATCTTACACGCGGCAATTATAACAGATGTAACAGGCGTAACCAGTGACTAGTTTTCATCGTAATTTATATCAATGGAAAATAATATGTATTTGAAATGATTCGACCTAATGATTAGATCCATCAGACGAAATCATCACGAGGTCAGTTTCCTATTCCCTTACAAAATTCCGTACCAATGATTTGTAGTACTCTCGCTCACTCGTAAGTTCTGTCACACGTGACTTGTTCTCGTCTGACGATTTTCATCGATCCTGACATTTTGCTAAGTAATCAACGAGCGCGTTCTCGCACGTGCGAGCTAATCGGATTAAGCCAACATGGTGAAAAGTATAGCAGACATTTCGCCCGGTGCTTTAATCCTTCTTGTTCTCGATTTTAAAAATTCTTCTTTCCCTTTGTCAGGTTTCCTTGTTCGTTTCTCCCCTATTTGCGTCTCGACCAAATAACGATTTAATCGAAACGCGCGAACTCGAGCCGCGGCACGACTGCTTTGTAAACTAGAATATGTTTCGTAGAAACTGTGTTCTCATGCACGAACAACCATAAAGGTAATTAGGTATACCTTGGTCGTGTGGCTGACGAACGAGCGAGCTCGAAATTCACGACGAAACTTTATAGAACGTCTCGAACTCGTAGTTCAAAAATCAGTTTTACCCAAACTACTAAATTGCACGTTTATTTACACTCCTGGAACGGTTTTCTATTCAGCAGTACTCGTGATAGCAGGACTTGCCTTCGTAAGGTTGGCATCTCGACGACCAAATTCACGAAAGATTCCCTCGCACACGTAATAAGATCGTCGAGACATCTGCAATAATTATCTCTTACGATTGGAAAACCCGATAAGATTGTGCGATACGTCAGAGTGTGGCACGCGAGCTGTAAGAGCTGCACAACGCGACAGGATCGATACAACTCTAATGACTTGTTGTACGGTAGCGCCCGCGCAGACCGAATGGAACTTTATTAGTAAATAGTAGAAACGCAAGAATAGTGTTACAATAACGTAACAGGTATAGTTTCGATACTTGAAGAACGTCGATCGGTAATAGACAATTTCTATGGATAGGAATATAGCTTAAACTTTCCTAGTACGCTTGAAAAGTAACTTGACATAACCAAAAAATCAGTTTTTAACACCTAAATATAAAAATTGAAAGAAGACTGAACGTAATCCACCTAGTAACATATGGTGATACACGTATACACAAAAAAATATTGAAAACATTCTTATAGTTTTCTAGATACAAAAGTATTGCTCGAAATCAATTTACACATTCCTATGTAACTTGACAATTTCAAATATCCTCACTTGTGCCCCTTATTTAAAAAAAAAAAACCCCATCGAATTTTTACTGTTTACGAAAGACAGCACATTTGACTGAAAACTGTAAATGAAACAAGCCAAGTACCATCGACAGTGAGAAGGGTTAACGTGATCGATAAAGGGCGACGATCCTAACGTTACCTGCAACCGAAGGTACATCGTCGACTCGGTTCTACTCTCGAGGACGCGAAGAGCATGGCACCTTTGGTCTCTGGACAAGGGCAGCGCGAAGAAAAGAAAGGAATGGGTGGAAAAGGGTGAGTGGAGAAAAGGGGGGCCACTTCTTCAACGGTAGTCTGGCTAGTATTCCAAGACGAGGACGACGACATGGGGAGCGGTTGGTCGTACCACCCCCGTACCCTATAACTATACGCGTACTACGCTCGGTAATAGCGTTTAAATATTTGAGCGAATGTTCAATCGATATATGGCTATCCCTCGCCGACTCTCCCGTCACGCTTCTTCTTTCCAGAGTCTTCCTGTTATCCCCACCTCCGTGCCTCTCTTTCTCTCCGCTCTAACCCGTTTCGCATCGCGAGTTTCCCTGGCGCGGAGAGGAGCACACGACGGTGCTACCTCCCCGAGCACGTTTCCATGAAATATCAAACGCGCCGGAATAAGATTCTCTTATGGGGGTCTGAGGACGGTAGCAAGGATAAAATGGATCGTGCCCCGAGGAAGAGAAGGAGAGAGAAGTTGTAAGGAGAATTGGAGAGGTGGATGACACTATCACGGTGGACATTATCGTTTACCCCGAGAGTCCTTCCAGAGATATAATAACGGAGAGTGATTGGCATGAACGCGATAAACGATCGTTATTATTTCGTTCGATTATATTAGATCGTACCCTCTCTCACCCTTCGTTGGTCATTCGGATAATCGTTGTTTAGACCTCTCGTGACGAAAGAACGGTGGGCAAGCTCGTGCCGACCCTCCCATTGTCGTGTCTCGATTCGAAAAGCGGTTCGCGTGGACTACTCGCCCCTTTTGCCTTCACTCGTGAACGAACTCGAGAGGATCCTGAACTCGATCCCGAACCTCCACGCCTGGTAATCTCATGAATTATACAGTTAGCCGGAGCTTCTTGTAGAAGCGCGTACCGTCGCGACGCGCCTCGTACCGAGAGGGTCCACTTGTTTCTAGTTTCGCCCCTTCTCCTCTCCCTCCTTTTCCAACTCGATGGTAATATCGGCTTTACGAAGGTAATCGCGAAGAGCCTCGAAATGTCACCGTACGCATCGCGAGAAAATTTATGGTTCGCCGCGCGACGTCCATTAATAATCTCGCTTTTACGTGTCCACTGTCCTCTTCTCTCTACTTCTCTCTTCTTCCGCGATACAATTCCCCGTTCGTGCTTTCGTCGGCTCCCTCTCTTGATATTTCTTAGCTCCCGTACCTTCTCACACTCCATCTTCTCCCTTTCCATTCCTACCTTTTTTTCGCCTCGCCATTCCCATACCTCCGCTTCGCGGTTCAACGATAAGATTTCTTCTTTCAACGCCGATGCACACGCAACTCGTTTACTTTATTCGCCTTCCCCCGCGGAGTTATCCAGCGGTAGGGAAAGAATCGTCCTTACCTGCGACACCTGGGCACAAGAAAAAAAAAAACGAATAAACTCCAGTCCACCGAAACATTAATGAAGCGGTACCGTAGCGATAAAGCGACGAGACGTTACCGTCGGTTTTAATTAATCCGCCTGCTGGAGCATTTTAATTAGGTATAAGAAAAATATACAAAGGCAGCCTCGGAGTCTGTTGAACCACCAGAGGTATTCATCGAAGACGATCTTCTTCTTTGTGGGAACATAAGGCGGCGTTTTCGTACCGATAAGTTTCATTTTTTCCTTTTGATGTTAATTGCAAAAGCTTCAACACTTCGTTTATCGAAAAGAAACCTTTGCACCCTATTCGAAGCATCAAGAAATTACGAAATTTCGGTGGTTGCTCGTTGGATCCATTACGAATTGGATATTTATTATGTTCTTCGATTGCTCCGTGCAATTCTGTATACAAAATGAAGAGAAAACAATAATAATCGTGGAGAACCGTGACACAAGAATTCAGAGTCTCAGTCGGATAGTGAAAAAAGAAAAGGAGAGGCGGAGAACGAGTGGTATACAGAGCATGGAACGCTTGTTGGGAAAGAGTATAGGATTACGGTGGGTCCGAGTGTGCGTGCACGAGCTCAAGCTCACGCGTGTGCTCACGCACGTTGTAGGCACGGGCAAAATATCCACGATGGACAGACGGACGGATGGGTAAGCGCCGGGCGCGCAGGACTCGTTACCGATGCTCGTACATTTCTACTTGGATCCTTGCTCCCCTTCCTCTCTCGTTCTCTCATTTCCTCTCCGGTTCTCCTATGTACCATCTGTTTGCCCCTCGACCGCACGGCACGGGAATGTCCATCTTACCTCGATTCAATTCCTCCTTACACCTCGGCTGCAGCCACCTAGGTGTTCAAGTTCTGCCTTCCAAGGTTGGCTGACTCGTGTAAGCTATTGTGAAAATTTGTTCAAGATCATTGAAAGGAGAGCCGAAAAGAATCAGGATTTTCATTTTTTTAATTGACACTTTTCGGTGTTCTTCCTTTGTTTAAGATTCACGCGTGATTTTCATTTCGACCGAATTCTTTTATCAAATGTGACTCGAATGGATGGAATCTTCGATGAAGAGTTGTTTCACGAGAATAATCGAATGCGGGTGTATTGCTGTTGGTTGCATTGTTAGAATCGGGAATAAATCCGTATGATAGTCTAAAGTTACAAAAAAGAACGGTAAGAGAAAAGAACCGGAAGTGTCAAGGAAAGTGATAAGATTTGGTTACTTGCATAGTGTAGGTTTGGCTGTAGGAGGCACGTAGTAATTGAATTTACAACCTAAAATAACGCGTTCGGTAACATTTATTTTTATTTAAAGAATGCTGATTATGTCGCGGCTCGTCCCCTTCCTTCTCTTCCTCTCCGTCTCTCGAATCGGTCCACCGACTTATCGATCGATTCACGGTATCGTTAACACCGTGGGCATAATTTGTAGCAATCGAGTTGCGCGAGAACACTTTGCGCAACGGTGCGTGCATCCGAGGTGACATTAATAACGGTGCAGTTCATTCGGGAAGACCATTAGTCCCTGTCCTAAACGACTAAGCCACCGTGCGGTACTAAGGTTAGGTGGGCGCTGGGATCTGTCCCGAAGTCGTGGGACCCTCCTTCGTTACGAGCGCCAATGTACAGAGCGGGATTTTCCTTTTCCGAGGATTTCCACAGGATTTCTCGTTCTCTCTATCTCACTCTCTATTTCCTTTTCCTTTTCTCGTTCCATCCATTTCGTTCTCCTTCTTCGGACCTCTTCCGCGTCCATCCCTCTATACTTTGTATCTTCATCTCTCGCCCTCGTTCTTTTTACCTTCGTATTTTCCCCCCGCTATCTTCCTTCTCGTTACTCTTCTCGACTTTCTTTCGCTCTAAGATCTCGTTTCCTTCGCTTCTCGCCCACCGGACAGTTTGCTCGCTCCCTTCGTGCGAATCTCGGCGAACGAATGGCGGAAGTCCGTCCGAGCGACTGCATCGATGCTCTCAAACTTTCCGAAGACGAGGGTTCCAGTCTCGATTAAGGGCTGAACTATAGGTATGGACGTTAGGCCTGACGCTCATGGACCGTAACTAATCAGCTGTCCCTTTCCAACATTTGTTTCTTGCAGAATTTTTGTGAACGGAGGGTTCGTAACGGCGAATTGAGCAACCTTTATTGTACTGCTGTCTTTTATAATATTTTTTCTGATGACTTTTCACATCCTTGATACACATTAAAACCGCAAAGATTTCTTTCGTTTCAAATCAAATTAGTAGTCGTTATAAACTCCGCTCGCAATTTCTACATTCTATTCAAACCCATATTTTTACCGTGTAATTTAATTTAACGAGATGTCGCGGACAACGATACCCAAACTGTCTTGTACTTCTCCGTCGCTGTATTCCGGCATCGATAATCAAAGTTTTAGCTTGAAATTAATTCGCGCGATAAAATGAAGCTGCGATCGATAAATTAATCCGAAGGTAGCCAAAATCAATTTTCCATGCCCCTCTGCATACGAGAGTACCCGTGACGCAAACCCGAGCGATTTCCGGGTTTAGTAATTTCGACGAAGTGCCCTGCTTACGAGGAGTTTGAACTTTATCGTATATCGGATTCCTACTTTGGGCTACTTGGGGTTACAAGAGATTACACGTGGCTCAAGCGCGCGCGCGCGCGCGTCTTTCTAAACCCGTATAATCTTCGGTTAGTATCAACGAATTAAATTTTTCCCTTTCAATTGTTGCGCATCTCGACTTATCACTGCTTAGATCGCGGAACTTTCTTATTTATATTTGCTTTCGTCTATTGCCCATGATTATATCCACGCTCCACGACGATCAACCGACAGTCGATTTCGGCCACATGTCGATACACATTAAAGTTGTATAGCTGACAAAGAATCGAACATATGCACGTTACGTATTCGCAATAACCATCCACCTTCCAACGATTTAGGTTTCACGCGTCGATTCGCTGTATGTTTCTATAACTCTTAAGTAATTAATTCCATGCTTCGATGGAAACTATTGCGAAGACGAGCTCGATGGAACGTATCACTTTACGCGTCTATTTGCGAATCTGCCGAGCATTCGCTCACCTTCTTCCCCCTCTCTTTCTTTTTCTCTCGTTCTTCTCCTTCTACCCCCTGCATCAGCGAGCTCCGCTCGTATCGCGAGGGTGGAACGTTTATTTACCAGGCCCGCGTATATCGTTAGTACTTAAGGTACATTACTCCCGGTACGTTATACGTTTTCCATTCGCCATTGACGGCGGGGTAAGCTAAATGACTAATGAGGCGAGGCTCGTTCGTTCGTTCGTTCGTTCGTTCGTTCGTTCGTTCGTTCGTTCGTTCGTTCGTTCGTTCGTTCGTTCGTTCGTTCGCCCTCGTTGTTTTCCGCCGCGTAATTTCATTCTTGACCCCTTTCCTCCTCTCTCGGAGCTTCTTTTCCACCACCCGTCCCAGTTTTCCTCTCATCCCGTCTTTATCTTTCGCGCCACACGTTCCTGATCTCTCACACCCCAGCTCTTCCACGAGCCTTCTCTCACGAGCCAGACATGCATATCCATAACCGGGATAAAGGGGCGGACTGATTAGAAAATTTTCAATTTGATCCCACGTTACCTACTTTATTTGAAAACGTGCCGCTCGCTCGCGCATTTTTGGTTCACCGGGTCTCACCGTTCATTTTCCTCTTTTTCTTGTTTTGCTCTTCTTCACGTTCTCCGCCATTTAACCCTCTAAGTAGTAAAGTTGAAGGTGTTGAGTTTTGCGGTTTATGAAGCACTTTTTCAACTTTTTGTAACGCAATTATAAGTTAATAAACGTACTTTAACGCGTCGCAAGAGCGGTGTCCACGCGATTCTCGGACGATTCGTCCAAAGGACCCAACCGCGTTCGTGTCGATAATATTTCCATTAACTCAAAGGTACACCTAACATCAGTTCCGCCTAAGCAACTGGCACGACAGAACTTCCCCAAACGATCGACGTCCCACGTGAGATTCCATTCGAGAAGAAGGATGCGTGCGAAAGATTCGCATTTGCATCTCCGACTCGGTCCTCCTGCTTGGCTACCTGCATGGCGTAGTCACCTTACATAATGCAGTAATGCATAGTCACCTAACACACACATTCACGAAGAAGAAAAGAAGGACGAGGTGAGTGACGAGGAAAGAGAGACACGCAACGAGAAAAAAAAAGAAACGATCTCGTTCTCCGTCCCTCTTCATTCACGGATCGCCTCCCTTAGCTCCTCCTTATCCTCTTTATCACTCCACGTGCCTTTCCTCCTTCTCTTTCCTCATTCCGACCTCTTCGTTCCGTCTTCCTCCTTTTTTTTTATCACGCTCTTCTCGTCTCCGAGCGTCCCAACGATAGACGACAACGGCGACGAGGAAGAGGAACGAGAGGTGGAGGAGGACGGCAACGAGGAAGAGGAACGAGAGATGGAGGACGACGGCGACGAGAAGATTCCGCGCGCATATGCGCGCATGCATGCCCGTAAATTGCACGGAGCGCCCTACTTACGGAGTTTCAGTTGAATCGCAAGCCGGCTGGCACTCACGGGCTCCACTCTTTCGTTCCTCGTCCCTCGTGTTCTCCTCCTCTGGCACTGGCTTCACGCGTCATTCTCTTCTCTCGTACTCGCCAGGCCCTTTTACCAGCCTCTACCCTCCCTCTCCTCGTCCCTCGCGCATCCCAGGAGTTACACGGCGTTTATCTAGCAGCCGGCGTATATCGTCCGCACTCGGGCCGCATTACTGGCTGGCTTCGCGTTATGCGCTTTCCATTCGCCACGAGGGAGGAGGAGTGCGGCAACGAACGTGCGGCTCGTCCGTTCGTTCTCTCACAAACATTATTTCGCTCTCGTTTCACCCCTTCTGCCTGTGCTCTCTCTGTCTCTTTTTTTTTTTCCTTGCTCGTCATTTTCCATTCCTCCACTTCGTTCTCTCCCGAGAGACGTACGAGGCGGAGGAACGTGCGTACGTCGCGCGTCCTCGCGCACGTGCCCCTCGTCCACGCGGTCCTCTTACGTGTCCGTGACGCGCCACGTTTTTCCACGGTTCCCTTAACCCTTTCGCTACTACGGGCGACTATAGTCGCTCTCCATGAAATGCCACTGTGGTACTACGGACGACTATAGTCGCTCTTCATAAAATGCCGCGAATTGTACGCACGACGAGCGTATGTAGTTACGGCACATCGAGTATCTTCCTCTGCACGTGCAGTTTTAGTGTTTTCTTTTGCATCATTTATTTTTGACAAACGTAAACACCGTCAAATCAGCTGCGATTCTAGCGAGACGCGAGCGCGGTCGCTGACGACGGTCTCGCGCGGAGTCAATTGTGCTGCGGCGCACTGCAGCGGCCCGTTCAGCTGGGTTACCGCGACGGAGAACCCGTTCGTAGCGAAAGGGTTAAAATTGTAAAGCCATTTCACTTTTACCCGTCGAAAAGTTACGCCTCGTTGGCGCGGACCTCTTCTCCGTTTTGCTTCTCGCAGGTTGCACCGCGCGGCGAAGTTCGCAGGTGCACAGTGACGATGTGGTTTTGCCGTGTTTGCAAGTATCGCGATGTCTGCGATTTTTTTTGGAGCTTGTTCCCCCTTTTTTTTTGTGTGTGTTACGCGAGAGGACCCGAGTAAGCGAAAGTAAGATTGACTTCGGCCGAGTTTTGCTCGTTTTGTCGGTCGACTTTTTGGCGATCGTCGTGAAACGGGAAAATTCTTCCGACATTGCTTTTCGATGTCGTGAGTCGCGTCGAGTTTACCGGTTTGAGAAATGAGCAGGGCGGAAGTTATTGGCCGTGGCGGAAGTTTCGAGACGTCGTGCCCGACGATGCAGCGCGCGTATGTTCCGAAGTTGTACTCTCTCTTCACGTCATAAAGTCTACTCGTTGGTGTCAGACCATGCGAGTTTGCGCGAAGACCGGTGTTTGGCTTCGAAGAGAATCCGGCACGCGTGTTTAGGTATCTGAGAAATTCGTCAATCACGTGGAAAACGATCTTACTCGTAGGCAAGTACTTTTAAACAAATGACCAACGATGAAGGACCTGGTGATTCCAATTAATAATTGTTAAATAAGGAGAGATTAGCAGCAACGATCGGATATAAAGATTAAGAGCATTCAAAGAAAGATTCTGACAGCTCTGTAACCAACTCCTCCGTGCACCACGATCTTACTTCCATGTCTGTACTTCTCGATATTTATCTACACTCAGCTCAGACCTTTCACATCCACACCGAGAAATAATGCTGCGTGCCGATAATGTGTTTATTCGTCGACAAGACGATCTTAGGAACACTTATGACGCATTACCGCTATCATTCCACCCTGCACCGAACAAGTGAGAAGCCTCGAAATGACCAATTGGACTCACTCTTACTTCGACCTCTCTTTCATTGCGCTCTCTCTCTCTCTTTCTCTCTCTCCGCGTACCTTCGCTCTTTCTCTTTTTTGCCGCGCATGCCTCAGCTTCGGCACGCGTGCGTGCCGCGTGCGGTATATCTCCTGCGTCCGCATACTGTGCCGCATACGTGCGCGCGTTCAACGACACGTGTGAGCGTACGTAGAGTGGTACTTAAGTAGACACATTACATCGCATAGTATTCCATCGGCGTGTCTCTCTCTCTCTTTCTCTCTTTCTCTCTTTCTATCCTCCTTCTCTCTCGCGGTTTCTCGGTGCCAACGCTGGCACGCAATGCACGCGGCGCTATCTAGCCGACGTTAAGAACTTAGCCCCGGCTGTATTACGGCTGCCGGGTAATAAACATGTTTAATTGCAACACTAATGGCGGGAGGGGGTGTACGAGCCGGAGACTTTTGCTCAAGGGTGAGAAGGAAGGGAGGAAACGTCGCGAGAAGACGTAACCGCCCTCGTGGCACCCTGCCACCTCTGACGTTATCCTTTCGCACGGTTGGATGCTCTCTGGAGGAAGGAGAATGCCAGAAGAGAGAAGAGGAAAGGTGAGAGAGACGAAAGAAGGAATCGATGCAGAGCAACGAGGAGAAGACGAGACGTCGATGGGGGGCTCGTGATAATCGATATAATCGAGCTGGTATCGCGTCGATTCGCGGAAGAACGCTTCTAAGAGCTCTCGAAGAGTAACTTCTTTCCTCCTACCGTTATCGAAGCTCATAAACGATCGCTCTAGGGTTTCTTGCGGAGACCGACCGTGTAACGTTACACGCATCTCCGGTTGCCTCCTCTCTCGTGCATCGTGTCGATGATAATTGTTTACCAGGAACTTTCTTCTTCCTCTTCGTCTTCCTACCTCGCGCCCACGGAAGGTTGAGACTTTTCACGGTTGGTGGCCAACCGACCGACGTTTAACCCACGAGATGCATCCTGCCACGCGCGTAGCATCCGCTCCACGCGATTTTTCGGCCAAGTTACCTCTCGCTCGAGAAGTTCAACTTCCGCGCAACGGGAAGTTCGGATTGCACGAGAGAATTCTTAATTCGCGCGGGGTCGCGTCCGTAATTATGCCGAGCAGGGTTAATTAACGGGTAGCGCGTAGCACGTGTGGTATGCATCGCTTTTTGTGGCCTCTCGGTTTCTCGTGTTATTTACGCGTCGAGTCTTTGACTTCCGCTGTACTTGCGTACGAGCGATAATGGAAACTGTGTCTTCTACTAGAAATGCGTGAATCGAGGTTTTCTAATTTAAATCGAATTGAATTTGGAAATTGAATGGAATCGAATTGATAAAAGTATCGCCAAATTCAATCACCCACATTTCGAATACTCGCACATCTCTACGCGGCACGATAGAATTCAACGAGTTTTAAGGCTTCTTAGGTGATTATTTGATTCGAATTCGAATTTTCAAATTCAAACTACGTCGATTCTACCACATCTCTATGTCTCACAATTGTTCGAATCGTGCGTAATATCATACGTTATTGCAGAATCCGTTAGTTTCAATCGTCAATAAAATAAAAAGTTTAATTAACAGATCCATAGATTTGTCTCGAGACCCGTGCCAATTCTCGTTCGTAAAATCGACCTTCTTTTCTCAAGACACCTTCTGAACTTCCATCTCCATTCACGAAAGTGAAATTTTCGAGCGCCACACTTCGCTCCTTCTACATTCACGCGGAGCGAGAAGTAAGAAAAGGGAGGAAAGAAACGCGAACGAAAGTGATTTCGCCGACGAGCGTTGGTTGCGTTATCGCGTCCCCCTGATCGGCTGCGGCGCGCACCAGAAACGGATAAAATCGTGAGCCTTGGGGTGGGTGTCTGCCGTCCTTATCGGCCCGTGGCGATCGATCGTCCGCGTGGGGTGGCCGGTGGTGGAGTGGAGTGGTGTGGCTCGTGGGCCACTCCGACTTGCTCGGACTCGCCGAGAAACAAAAGCGTAGTCTCGTTACCGGGGATTAAGCGAGACCGGAGGCAAAAGCTTCGTGGACTAATGCCGAATGAGGGGTAGGAAGGGCAGAAAAGAAGGGAATAAAAGAAGGGTGGAAGGATGGAATTGTTGGAGGGAGAAGGAGAAACGGAGAAAATTCGTAGGCGAGGGTGAAAGTCTTTGGAACAACAAGGAATCACGAGTTGGGGTGCGATCGAGGAAGTTTAAGGACGTGGAGAAGGGGTCGAAGGGTCTGGACTACCCTCTTTTTAATCACACGTAACGCCTGGGGTGGCGGCTAGCAGCCACCGCTACGTTCCTAGGCTCGACGAGCGGTAAAGTATGGAGAGATTCTTAGAAATCAATCTTCATTTTCCGAGAACGTCGCTCGAGCGTTTCCAAGAGGAATTGACCCTTGTCGGTCACGAAACCGACTCCTATGATTAACGAATCCGTCTCGTCGTCGGTGGCCTGCTGATTGGCTAATTGTAATAGTGACGCTGTCGACAGATGCGTGCCGCTAAAAAGCGTGATCGACGTTGATGAGAATCGAGATTGCGGCTGAAATAGTTCGTGCGACGAGAAATCGTAATCGTAACGAGAAATTCGTAAGATCGTGGTGATAGGCAAATAATAATCCAGGGCAAGGATCGCCGATAAAATCTAATCGAGACTGTCTCCTCGACTTCGAGCTTCCGGTCCTTTTTATCACGATCCATTCTTCGATATTAACAAAATTCACATTCACAAATAGAACGACAAATATTCAGATCTGCATATTTCAAATCGACCCACTTCTACTCTACCTCTTATCTCTTAGTCCCAATTCTGTAAAAAGATAGTTGTTTCCGTCGATCGGATCATCGAACCCGCCTAGTCTAGACATCGTGTCCCTAATAAGTTCTAATTCAATTCTCACCGGAAACTACTAAATATTCTCCTAGCACTTCGAATTGCCCGGGATGAAATTCTTCTACGGAGAGAGCCCGATCGAGGGCATCGTTACCACGGGTAATAATCCTTCGATTCCTCTCCGTCCTTTACCGGCACCATTAATTTCATTTCGATTCTTGCTCACTGCCTGCGATTCTCACCGTTCATTTCACTCTCTCGACAACTCTCTTAATCCGACGTTCCGCGGATTGCAATATTCCACGAATCGTTGGAAGAATCGCGTCTTTGACGACGATATCGATCGTGTTCCCTCGAGTGTCGCGCGGTCCACGAGGCGGACGGTAAATCAGCGAGGCGATAGGGCGAGACGTCACGGGATTTCGACTTCTTTCGGGTCATACTCGCGAAGGGCATAATGGCGGTATTATACGCGGTCGCGCTGGCTTGGTGCGGCGGGCAGGTGCCGCCGGTGTAAGGACCGCCGTAAGTCAGGAATCTTTAATGCTGTCCCGTTAACCGCACGACCGGCATGAGTTATTACCGTTTCCGGGTAGCCGGGCGCGAGCCGCGCGATATATCAGCCGCCTTTAACTCCGCGGGCTTGGCCCCCAGGAGTGGCGTAAAGCACTCGCCGAAAAACTCCCACCCCTCCATCAGCATCGTCAGACACACACGGCCTACCTCTTTTCGTCCAGCGCCAATTGCTCACTCGTGCTATTGTTGAGACTGGAGCTAACGGAGGTCGCGGTGAATGGCATGTCTCTGTTCGACGAAGGAATTCAAGGTTACGCCACCTGAGTACGGGGCTCGAGGAACAACCGAACGTTTTGTGCGAAGCCGATGTGTCACTCGTGCGTGTGACATTTGTCATCTCGGAAAATGGGTACGTTTTCTGGTTAGACAATAGAGTATTCTGCGACGTTGGTCGTGTGTGTAACCTGGTCGAGTACCTAGACGCGTAGTTTATCGATGCTAAAGGAGATGCTGAAAATTGAAGAATAATTCTTACTAATGTTCGGGTGGTCTAAAATGAAGGAGTCGTAATTTAAGAGGCCTTTCGACCACTTCGCGCTTTGGCAAAGGCGCTTATCGTCCTTCTAAATTCGTTGGGGAAATGGCCTGGTATGATGCGGCCAACGTGATGAACGCGGGGGAAGATTTTTCGCGATTTGCAAAAGGGACGAGGCTCTCGCCTCCGAAGCCTGAGTTGGAAAAATGGCAGGGCTCGGGTATGGAGATCTAAGGGACGCGAGTCGAGGACGAAAAGAAGATGGAGAAAGAGTGCTGGCCCTTGGTACAGCAGGCACCTTTATCGCGAACCGACGAGGAGAGAAAGACGAAGTGGGGCTATTACTCGACTTCCGGTAGCAGGCGGAGCCCTCCAAGGTGTCTGATTACTTCCGAGAGTTTTTCGCTCTTCGTGAATCTTACGAGCTCGCCTCGAACGCCGTTTCATTGTCTTTTTATTGCCCGAGGCGGATAGGTGGATACTTTATTTTTACTCCCGCGCGCAAGAGGAAGCTGCGAGCCCAACAAGTGAGAAGGAATCGAGGTGGATAAGTACCTGAAAGTAGTTGAGAATGTCGAGATCGTTACGCGATACTATTATTATCGAGCGCCAGAAATATCGTATCGAGAGAGCATTTCACGATCGAACGCGAATTTATCAAATATGAATTGATCGAATGTGATTTTACCAAAATAAATTCGGGCAATCGGAATTTTAAGCGTTACATCTACGGGTAGAATCAGATTGCGCTTTTCAGATGCGACCAATTATCGCAGATTTTCCTTTTATCGGAAAATTTTCAAAAGCGTGCCGATTGTGGAACGTCGGATAAGCGGGAGAATGGAAGCTAGAGAGAGGAAAAGAGAGATGGATATTAGAGTGAGAGAAGATAAAGATGAGAGAGACAACGAGTTGGGAGAGAAAGAAGAGAGAGGCTAACGAATGTACGTGTAATCCTGGTAGCGATATCTGGTGAAGTAAAAATTACAGTGGGGGTAGAATAGGGCGCGAGCGCAGATAATCGATGGCTCTGGGAATGCAACAATGAGAACGATCGTAAGATCCCATTCGATTGGATTGTTTAATCTACGAGGGGCACGAGTTCTCGTTATTGCGCGATCCCACCGCGATTATATCCATCGTTCGATATTACACGGGACGCCCTCTTCCCTCTTGCTTCTCCCTCCTTCTCCACCTCGCCACCATAACCACATCGTGGGAAACCCCTTTTATCTTCGCGACGCGATAAGTGCGAATCAACCCCGATGCTCTCGAGATATGAAAAGTTTAGATGGAGCGAAAAAAAAGCTTAATCTAAAGTTCAGCGAAAGTGAAGGGGGGGTAATTATTTTCGATAGGTACGACGAAAGTGCTTCCACGGATCGTGATTAAAGTAGATGTTTCTTATACGTCTGCGCGAAAATATCGCGTGCGCCACCGTTTCGAAAGATAATCAGCTTAAAAGATTTAATGTTACGTGAATTACTGTACCGTAAGCGTCATAAGAGAAAAGGAAGATTGCGCTTTCGCTTTCTACGTGAAACGGGAGTCTTGCGTAAAAGTAGAATTCCAGGGCTGTTAAATATGCACGTGCGTTAAGCTTAAACGAACTCGTAAAAACATGTTACACCTGTCGTGTCGTTCTTTTCCGGATTGTCGAGGTAGAACGAAGGTCCACAAAAATCTAGATAATAATCAATACTGCTGATCCTTAATTTCGTATCACCAAATATCTTGCGCTACGTATAGCTTAATGAGAGGTGTTAATTAGAAAACTGCTGCCAGCGGTTCATCAACAGCTTACTCCAATATCTCCAAAACGAGAAAATGTATGAATCAAAATATGATTTGTCCGGAACAAACGAGAAAATGAACGAACAATCGAATAACAAACGGACGAATACGCGAACCACCGAACGTATGGACGAAGGAACGTAGGAGTCGCGTAATGAATGAACAAAGGAATGCGCAACCCACACGACGAATTAATGAAGGAACGCATTAACCGCGTAACAAACGACCTACAGCAGCCTCGCGCCATTGAACCACGGAAAGCCATCGAACGAATGAACGAAGGAATCCACGAACCATCGAACCAAGCCATGGACAGTGGGACGCGAAGGTATGCATGAGCTAAAATGAAAAACGCACTATTTTCCCGTCGTGCGCGCATCGACGAAGCTGCGGGCAGGTAGACGGTGCATCGGTTCGCGTCCGCGGAGGCAAGTCGCGCGTGAGAGTAGGACGCGGGGCAGGTGTTGATTGCGCTGAAGGCAGAAGGGAGAAACCCGGGTGCTGGTTTCGCGCTGCATTGTGCCCGCGAGGAGACGGTAATGGCCCTTTAACCTGTAACCCCAAGTAATTACGGAGTTAACTGATGCAAATTACAATAATCTGCGTTGAGGAAGTGCCGGCTCCTCCCTCCCTTCTCGTATCCTTGTTCTATTCCTCTCTGCTCTCTTGTCTCTCCTTTCTCTCTCTCTCTCTCTCTCTCTCTCTCTCTGTCTCCTGCAATGTCGTTCCCTTTTCTACTCCACCCCTTCATACTTTACCATCCCTACCCCCCACTTCTCTTTCGTGACCAGTGCACCCCTTTTTTGCAGACCATTTGTTTCGGCGCTGGTCATTAGGCCGTCCACTTCCGGTGCGCCTGAAACGTTATCTGCATTTTTTATGTCGTTCTAAAGCGCGTCGCTGCCGCGGCCGCGAATGGTCGTGCTCGCGCGGAAGCTTCTCCCGGTCCTCGTCGTTTACGAGTTTCCGTCGAACGGACAGTTCCGAGGCAGTCGGCGAGCGCACGGATAATATATTCGAATAGATCCCAGCCGCACACTTTTTCTCACCCGTGTTCAGATTTTTATCGGTTCGCCGATCGTCCCACGGTCCACTTCGCTTACGATCCTTTGAGCAGAAAAGTCGGAATTTCCCGACTCCAGAAATATGCGCGTCCTTCCGTCGAGCCCGTAAAAGATTTCCGTGCGATCTTCAGCGAGACGCTTTTCATAGGCGAGAAACGGATCGATTTCGGCAAGAGTACCTATCCGACTGCCTTTAAACAGTTCCGCATTGAGCGCCCCAAGTTTACCTTCGGTCCAATCTCTGCTATCGACAGTTACTCTGCTACGACTCCGGCTCTCCATCTCGCAATTAAGGATTCGCTACTGCCAATTCCGTCTAATTGATCGAGTCAATCCATCCAATTTATGATCCCCTTAATTGTAAGTTGAGCCTTCTCCATCGACTCTTCGATACCTCGTAAAGTCTCTTCGCATTGTCGCCTAGTATTTGACGCTCCATCGAAGAAAGCACGAAGTCTAGAATTGCCTACTTGAAAAATCTGCGATAATTAATAAGTTTCACGGGCTTCGCGGATGAGAGTCCAGATAAGAGATAGATCGGAGAACAAAATTATATCTCGTCCCTTCGGTGTCCTGCACTTCAAGTACAGCACACATCCAAGACGAAAAAAGAAAGTTCTGGATCGAACCGGTGCACGCTCGAGTGCTCAAATTCCGGTTGGCCACGCGGGAGGGATTCTTGCCTGCTCTCGCAATATCAATTCCTTTCCTTGCGCGCATCGAGCCATCCAACGCAGAGGAACGTGCCAGTAAATGACATCACGTTTGATATGCAGCACGTACGACGTACGCGCGCGCACACACCCAAGCTGCCACCGGCATCGGGCCTCATCCACGCCACCAAAGTTTTCCGATGGCATGTGTCGAGAGGCAAGTCCCGATGGTTATGCAAAAGGGTCGACGTCGAGGGCGAAGGTGGAAGACCCTCGACGTTCTCCTTGGCGCGGGCCGATGACAAATGATAAACCCTGTCAGAAGGGCGGATGCGAGATGCGGTGCGAGCGAGGACGATGCAAGGAAATGGGCCGTGGGGTATTCAGGGCTCACTGCCTGTTCACCCCTCCTCGCTTGCCGTGCATTCTTTAGACCGAATCGTAGGGGATGGCCTGGTGCGCGAGAAGCTTTCGATTCGGGGTGAATGATTTTATTTCGGTGGGCCTGAAGTTGGAAGAGTTCAGAGGGCGCATGCAAACACGGGACTCGATAGTGCGAAATGATTGTAGGATTAGGTAGTTCGAACATTTTATAGATTGAAGTTGCGATGAAGTTCAAGAGCGAAGAAACGCGAATGAAATTTAATATAACGGATGGAAGCTTTTGTTCTGATTTTGATCAAACTCACCCTTCAAACTTGAAAGATACAAAGAATACACCCTTTTAATTAGATCTTTTCGTGTATCGACTTGTTTGATTGGACTTGGATACGATCATTTTATTTCACCAGATCCTCCTAAAAGAATTCAGAGAGTACGAGAAAGCACATGAGTGACCAGAAAACGATCTTCACTAGCATTCTTCGATACAGCCAAAAGTATAACCCGCTCCATTTCACCCTATTCGAAGTCATCTCAGGTTCTCCCCTCGTGCATGGCAAACCCTGGTCGAATAAGGGGTACGAGTACCGTCCACGATAATTAGCGTACACGATGAATGTAAATCATAGGTAGGAGAAAGAGGAAGAGAGGAGAGAGCATCGCGCGGGGTCTCGCGAAACCTCCTATTAATTTGTAATTGCGCTCCGGGGGTACGTATGGCTTTCCGAAAATTACAGGTCTGTCGGTGCCTCGTCGCTACCATGGAGATTTAGTACTAACTAGGTACTTTCTTCCGGCCAGACGGTCCCTCGGGTGTACCACCGTCCGCGCGTACTATGGGTCCGGGGTTAATATCAATACAAACGGCTGCGGGCGGCCCTCCTGCGTCCAGCCTTTCGCACGGCGATCCTGCCGCCATTTCACTCCCTCGTGCCCCCATCGACACCCCATTGGCCGACCATCTCGTAGTCGTCGTCCACGGAGAGCATGCTTTTGTGTTACCTGTCGATCCCGTTCTCAGCTCGTGATTTCGCTTCCTCCTCCTCTTTCTCTCTTCTCGCGCTACATCATCCTCGACGATTAAACGAACCATTCGAACGTGACCACTTTTATGTTTCCTCCCGATTGTTACGCCCCGTGAGGAGGCGGCGCGATCCACGGGAGCCGAGGACTTCGGGTCAAGGAACTCGGTACGGATAGAAGGAGGATGAGTGGAGAAAGATCAGTGGGTGAGTTTACGGTCACCTGGTATTGCGCTTCTGATTAAAATTCTTTTTTATGGATCACGGTGTTGCGGATTGTCGAGTTTCGCGGCCAAGTTAGGCTAATTAAATTAGTATAATCCCCTGTTTGCCGGCACCGTTCTATATTCGTTATTAATAGAATGTACCGCGCGCGCGCGCATATTAATGGGTTTACACATTGCGTAGGAATTTCTATTACGCTAATCGGAGCCGTGCGGTGAATTCTAATGCGGTAACCACGAGAATGGGGTATAATAGGATTATTAATTTTCAACATTGCACTTTTATTAGATTCTCCTTCTGTTGGGTGAAGTGAAATTACTTCGTTGATTACCACGCTGCCGTTGTTAACGTTAAAGACGAGGAACGGGATCGAGGAGAGTCGAATTAACGATAAAAATATCACGCGTCTCTGGAGCAGTATCCAAGTGTTTATTTATGCAGAATCGAAAAAGTTTCTCAATTCCGAATACACGCGATTTACCTTCAATTTCATCGCTTTCAATTCCTCCGACCGATTCTCCGGAAAGTTTAAAGCGTACGTCCATTGCGAACTCGCAGGATAGTCAACTTTTCGCACCGCGAATGGCACCAACGAGGAGACTTCACGAGTACCGGGTCCGCTCCTTATCTCCGTTCCTTTATCGCGACGGTGCCGTTCGACGAAACGAGGGTCCACGATGAGTTTTGGAAACGAGGTCGTGCCCGGGCGTACGCCATTAGCCCATCTGTCTTTCCTGCTAATGATTCCACGACCACGTGACGCTCTCTTCGCCATTTCAAGCGGCTCGAGCGCACGCGTCCCGTCACGACTTCCCATTCGCGTTCTTCTCTCCCTAGCGAGATCCACTTCCCTTTTCTCTTGTGATTTCGATTCGCCAACTCCGCGAGGAGGCGGTGGGTGCACGTGCACACCGTGAGATGCCGAGAAACTATCTTCGAGTTGTGCGAGTTCTCGCGGGGTTGGAGTCTCCCAATTGGCTGGCGCAACCTAATTGAAGAAGCGAGAGCCAGGATAGGGGCGGGCGAGCGAGGAAGAGTCGAGGAGATGAGAATCGGTAAAAGGAGCAGGTCGAGGTGGGGAAGAGCACGATTTATCAGAGGGCTAACAAAACAGGCAAGCCTCGAGCCGGTTCTCTCGCTTCTCTCCCGTACACTCTTCCGCGGAAGCGTCGATATGAAAAAAGCTCAGTCGCGGCGGAGCTTTGCGCATCGAGAGACGCCTCTAATTTATCAGTAGACGGACGACGTTGGCCCGCGACGGAAAGTGGAATCCATCTGTTACTCCTCGTAACGAAGACTTCTCGTTCTCGGATACGATCTCCGTGCCGACTCTTTTATCAAGATGTAAGGGGGAGTCTCTCTTCTACCGGGCACCGTATCTCCAACGAGAGAGTCGGTAGTGCTCCCGAGCCGTTTCTTCTTTTCTCCATGGACTCTCTGCAGTCTCGAGCTTGGCCTTGCTCCTCTTCTGTCTATCTTTTCTCTCTCTCTCTCTCTCGCTCTTTCTTTCTTCATCCCTCTCTTCGCTGTCCTTCGTCGTGAGAGAAAGTTTCCACGGAAGATCGATCCTCCGCCAACTGGTCGACTCGTTCTCGCCGAAAGATACTTACGCTCGCGCTCGACCCTCTCGTTCTTAGTTCCTTTCTGGCCCCTCTTTTTCTGCTCGCACGACGCAATTAGCAGGAAGGTGCGCGCGTGCCAGCGGAAACGTCGGACTCGAAGTTTCTCCTATGCTTTTCTTACATGCGCGAGGGAGTTTTGATACTTTGCCCTTTCTCGAATTCGTACATGTCGACTTTATTTTCACGAAAAACACGATATGAACGTGATATTCTTTAAAGTGCGATTTTAAATAAATCCCATTTTTGCAAATAGACTTTTCCGTGGTGATTGCGGTACTTAGTATCGCACGTTTGCCTTACTTTTATCCTCATATTGTCTCCGCACTTTTAGCATCGACCACTAGCCTCCGCAATAATGTGCGAATTGATTTTAAATAAAACTCATTTTCACGTACATGCCATAAGCCTGACGAAACGTTTAAATTACAACGAATATTACTAAGATCCTGGTGTCACCTTCACACCTTCCCATTAAGCTACCAACATTACGTCTTGTCCCCGTAATAATGAAACTAACGAAATTGCAAATATTAAATAGCCACAAACGCGAGGCTCGTGGGTTTCTTTGGTCATTTCCACGGACACTTTCAATCTCACCTTGTCTCGACAGCCGGCAATTATCGCTTAGCCGCGTTTAGGTGGGTTTCTCGTTAAAGAGCGAGAAGAGGTAAGGGACCAAGAAGAACGACGACAAGGACAGCACGAGCGTCTAGCGCTCGTCGCGACGCCTCCTGACCAACGGTTATGGCGGTTAACGACGCCGTCTGAGCGCCGTCGTTTTGCCAGCGGGTGAGAAAATCGCGCGCGCGCGCGCCCGACGATAACGCAATGGAATCGAGAAATTTAATTAAGGACCCGCATAATTTCTCCTCGCCTCGTTCCGTTAATGACCTTCCTCGAACCGCCGTCACCCCACCCCCGAGTCGTCCTTTTATTATTTGTCGTATCAGCGCGCAAACGCCTCGATGAAAGTGTCCCTGACCCTTCCTCGTCTAGCTTCTTCCAGTCTCGTCTCCTCTTCGTCTCTTTCTTTCTCTTCCACCCACTCCACTCACTTCCATTCTCGATCCTCCCCTTCCAAGACGCGTTCACCGGTACCCTCTCACCCCGCAGCATCAACTTTTACTATTCGCGCCCTTAATTTCATTGCGAGCACTAACGTCACGTTACGAGGCGATAACCGCAGGTCGTCCGAGGTTAATGACCCCGTGGAAGCGAGAAGAAGTCGACTATCGTTAAAATGTCTCGCGATACCCACCCACACCCCTCTCGCGGATTCTCTTACTTCTTCTTCTCCTCGTGCCTTCTTCCTCTCACTTTCTCTTATCTCTTCTCCTTCACCTTCTTCCCTTCCTCTCGTCCTCTTTATCACGCCGGCCACGCTCTCGTCCTTTTTCTCTATCCCGCTTTCGTTCGAGTTGTTGCTCAGCTCCCGATTCACTTCGAGAATAAGGCGCGTGCGCGTGATAAACCACGCGGAGCGGGAACCGATATCATTTCTACTGGCCGTTGTTCCCGATAATGACTAGTTATTTAAATGCACGCTCGCGGTTCCGCGCGGATCACGAGCAACGACGAGATCTGCAGTAGCGCGGTGGACGCCACGGGTGTTCGGAGAAACCAAATTGCGCTTGTACCGCGCATATCATTCGACCCGCTAATTTTCATAATGAATGCATTTATCGCGACGCGGCTGGATCAAAATGTGACGCAGTCTACGCTTCTCGGGCTGAATAATTTCACTGTTTTCCCACGGAATTTACAATGTTTACCTTCGTCGTTAACTACCAAATGGAATAATCGGGATAATTTATGCGACGGTGGAATTTTTGTAAGCGCCAATTGGTATCGAAATGACGTAGTGACTTAATAAGACGATTTTTTATAGTGTAAGGTCTGGTAAAGGAACATGAGAGTGAGGAGATAATATACCTCGATTTTAAATTTGCATTTGTATTTCAATAGTACAATACTGCATCGATGCAAGTCTGCACGTCTTTATTGTCCTTTCTTCTGAAAATCTGGAGCCACGATGCAACGTTCCTTTGTGCCCTTATGGGTTCTGATTGGTCGGTCCACGATTAGATCTCCAGAAAGAAAAGGAAACCAGGCTCCGAATATACGTATAATCCTTACGCTTCACAATAGCGCAAATGGATACCGAAGCAAAACGAACAAGACGATGGACTACAAAGATTCGCGAACACTCTCCTGACGATGAAATGCAAGATACACCGTCATTACAAAGGATGAATTGCACGACGCACCTCGACTCGATCTCCCTCAACGGACGCACTTCCTCTCGTTCTCGTCTGAATTTAATTTCTTCCCACGTTCATGCCCGACTCGCGTCACGTCGCTACCACGGAGAGCAGATCGTAGTGGCACGGCCCCGACGATTTCTCCGTAAGGAAACGCGATAATCTCGAACGAAACGATACACTCCGTTCATATCTCTCACTCCTTACGGATTACAGACTCGTGAAATTATAAAGCGCGCCGGATGACTGTCTACAAAGCTATACAAATCAAACTTAACCCGGTGTATTTGCCAACGTTTATCTCTTGGTGGATACCGGATGGCAGGGAGAACGGAACATAGTCCGAGATTGGTACGAGCTCGAGGAAATCGCTCGATTATCGTTGGCTCACGCGCGAGACAAATGCGCGAAGTGAATACGTAGAATTGCAATTGGATCTGTAATGCAATCGACGTGGTGGACTTGCGAAGGGAGGGTAGGTTGCAATTATATCGGCCATTTGTTGCGATAGGTCGACAAGCTCGCTGACCTTTCGACGATATTAACTCGATTATACTACTCTCGACACGGGGCAATATCCCTCCCTGCGAGAGTTTCAACGAGTTAGGATCGAGTTCTCGTTGCATCTCCTTTAGCAGACGCAATATCGTAATGTACGAGGCTCTATCGTCTCACGACTCGAGCCCGACCCGTCGATCACCCGTAGAAAATCACCTCCTTCCTCCTCTAGGCACGAACAACAAACGCGTTCTACTCGCGAAAGGTCCCAACCTTGCATTCCACGATACCAATAAATCTTCCTCCCTCGAGCTCACATTAATATCCCCTCATTAATTCGTGGATACTCGCGCGCGCACGCGTGGACACTGCCGATGTGTCTATCCTTTTATACGGAATAGGTAGAAGGTACGTACGTGAGTTGTGCGTGTGAGCGGAGAGAGTAAGGGCAGGACGAAGGTACACCTTTATTACCCTCTCCACCATTGATATTCCCCGTGGTAAGCTCTTGCTGCTTATTCGACGATCTACCAATCGCATAGATCATCGACGCGGATCCACCGCCTCTGCGCGCGTCTCGCCAGATTGCACTTTCCGTTTCAATTTGCGTAGCCCGTCTGGATGACGTCAGCTCGGTATGCCGAGTAAGGGAGGTCGAGTGGAGGTGGCTGCCTTACGGTTAAGGCCTTAAGGCGACCGGCCCGGCACACGTTCGAACCAGCCAGCAAGATATGGAAGGATGCGCGGGCGTTGATTTACGATCGTGCGTGCGACCTTTGAGGCGTGACTACTCGATAGGAAGAAAGTTGTTTCGTTCTATGATCGAGTGCTCGTGGAGGCTTGTCCTCTCTCGTGTACCGACGAATCGCGCAGGTGTCGAGTATCGTTGGTGTACGTGTAGGCACTGTTCTCTTGCAGCCTTGGTGCATCCACCGAGTGCACCGGCAGATGCACCGTTCCAGGCTCGGGTGAATACCGCCTGCACCGGTTGCCTCCTGTCCGAGACGTCTGCCTCTTTTCAGGCATAATGGCGATGTTCTAATGAGCCGGAGAGTTGCGAGGGAGGTAGGAGAGGAAGAAGGGAGCGTAACACCTGTGGGGAGGTTACCGCTCGTCCGTGATTAATAATCCTTGTAGCGACGCTGGGTAAATGTCCGTACAACCGCATTGAACTTTTTGTCGTCTTTTTTTGCTTCGTGGAGGGGAGAAATCATTTTGTTCTCTCGACGATCGTTTGTCGATTATGATTCTTAACCCATTGACAATGTATTCCGTGACAGTCACGGACGTAACGAATAAGTGGAAAAAAAGTGAGGAAGGAAAGTGTTTCCGAACATGAAAAAACTAGACATTTTTTGGATCAGATTTCGTAATTTTACCATACTGTGAAAGGGTTAAGCCTTAAGTGTGTAAATTTCTAATTGAATATTAAGGAGAACTATAAGAGCAAAGCAAAAAGAAAGATAGGTCGTTTGCAGTGGCCTTTAATATGATTGGTATCCAAGTTGATAGTTTGTGCATTTGATTCACGGTTAATAAACAGAGAGAAATATTTTCACGAGAGATTACGATGAAAGGAAATTTATACGAAATTTGAATTCTTCTTCAGGCTCGTCCGGAGCGGTTTATTCATCGAACCGCCGAATGTGGTAGAAGTGAATGGATAATCTAACTTGCCATTTCCTCTTCTGCCTGCCACGAGCCCTTACTTCTCTCGGTGTAACATGTTTTTTTTTCTTCTAACTGACGCGGTAAAGCTCGCGCGAATACGGCGTGCATCAACCGGAATTTAAACATTCGCGAACAAAAGAGCCTATCGATTGGACCCGCGAAGCAACCTGCTCCATTCGGCGCGCTCTACCGCGCATTTCCTCGCTCCGTTTCGAGCCTCCTGTGCGTCGCTCTATACTCTCCTCTTTCCTGCTCACTGAGAATAAAGTAACTCTCTCTCTCTCTCTCTCTCTCTCTCTCTCTCTCTCTCTCTCTCTCTCTCAGCATCTCCGGCCCGCTCGTCGACGCGCCTCTGCTCCTCGGCTGAGCGAGCGCTTCGCATTGAGTCGCACACTCGAAGAATACCGTCGCGCGACCCGTTCTCGCCATCGAGTGGGTCGCGCGAGACGCTAATTAATCTGCTCTCGCAATCACGAAAGGAAGCACTCGGCTGACGACGAACGACGAACGACGACCTCTCGACCTCCCACTCCTCTTCACCCCTCACGTGATTCTAATTGGAAGGTGAGGAACCGGATACTTGCCACTCGTCAGATGACGGGGCTCCCGCGTCTGTCCTGTCTTGTCGAAATTCGTCGCCGTCGATGTCCACGACGCCCACGCCCACGGCCAGGCCGGTGTATCCGAATTCAATGGCGACCTGGCGCCCGAATTAGATTTTCACGGCTCGCTGGATGCCCGTGAATAACTCCGAGGACCAACAGCATCGTCGGCACCGTTCCTTACCACCGTGGAGAGTAGCAAGGCACCCTTGTAATTTCGCGAAGTTTCTCCTACCTCGAACTTCGTTAGCGATTAATGCGAATCCGACCAGTACCCATCGCTTCTCTTTTCGGAAGGCCAAGCAACTCGCTTCTCATCGTTGAAGATCCGCGAAATGGATCGTTGCTTTTGGAGAAGTGAAGAAGGTGAAGGAAGAAGTATTCAACGCGAAGGCGCCGCTGTTGAGTGTACATTGAAGGCGAAGAATTTGTATGGATCTGATGTTTAACAGCAATTGCAGGAAGGATGCCATTCTCTGCGTTTCGGGACCTTTCCATGAATGCAAACCTCTTCCATGCTGAAAAGCACGAAGAGAAGTAAAAACGAAGGGTGCTTTTTAGCGGTCCAGAATTTGTAATTTAGAAATTGCCGTTACGTAGTTCTGATTTTTGTTCGAATTTATTATTAGATCGTAGTTTGCTCGAGTCTAAGAGTGGATGGGATATGTAAAGTGTCTGGTAATGGACTGGATGTGCGCGAATCGATTCTTGGGTTAAGCTCGTACCGATAGAGAAAGGCAGTAAGGAGAAAGAGAACTCGAGATAGCATAAGAGAGAAGAAACTATCGACCCGATCGTTCGACGAGACTCGCCGGTCGAGTCAGCCGAGGCAGACGAATCCTCCTCTTCTCTTTCTTACCTTCGAGCGACTCGAGCGAAGAGGTAGCGTTTTGTCCAATGGCATTACGAAGGGGCCGATAGCCTCTTCCTTGGAGCGTGTGCGTGTCGGGACCTCGTTTCCAAAGCGCGTCGACCTTCTCTCGACTCGTTCAAGGTCACGTGAAAATAGTTTCGAGCCAACCCAGTTGCTGCCACTCAATGTCACGCTTTCGACGAGACACATGTGGATATTGATTTCCGCGTGAAATCGATCTTGCAGAATAGTTGCGTAAGTAAGGTCGTTGCTATCTAAAGATAAGTTAGGTAGGAAGAATTAAATTTTTGAAATGAATGATCCTTCGACTATGCGAACTGCAGATGTGTAAATATCGAAATTCAATGTATTCTTTATAATTTATGACTGTTCTACTAAAAGTATGATAGCAGCATGATTTGTTGATATTGAAGTGTAACAGATTGAACGCCTAATTAAGTTTATTCGGTTGAATTATACTTGGATTTGCGAAACTCGTGCATAACGTGACAAGAAGTAAAATTTCTTGAACGAGGTTATGATAAAAAGAGCAGTGTTATTGCGGTCATGTAGGGGTCATAATTTTCCATAAAAATCTTCGTTTAAGTGCTCTTACACGATCAATAAAGTCATGCCGTTGAGAACCAGTGTTTTCAGTCTCAGGATAGTCCGTGACTCTTCACGAACAACAAAGTTTTTACACACAATCGCAAAATTCTCGACGACAAGCAAATCTGACGACCTTACTCCACTCTACGTCCACCGTGTGGACTTGAATTCGCGGAACTCAAAACCAATGCCAACGACGGTTCCGTGAGCAATAGAAAGACGATAAAACGTCTATTCGAGAGAATATAGCTCGGCATTCTACACGACGATTCTGATTTATCGCTGTGACCTTACCCATATCGGAACCGGGAAGTGCTGAACGTGCTGTCTATTCAAACTCGAATTTTTCGCCTATGAGTCACGCGAGAGTTTCACTCCCGGTGCATCGAAGTAATTCATCTCGACGTTGCCCTTGTTCAGCAGAAGTTTCCCTCGGCCTTGTCGTCTAACAAGGACTAAGCGGTGCATGCAACGATAAGTGAGGAAATTTCACGAGAAACGAATTTTTACGAAAAGAATACTGAATTTGAAAAACACTGTTCAGGTACGAAACACTTCACCAGTAACAATTCTCACTTACATTTTATAACGTGCAAAAAACCTTCACTAGTAATGCATACCTTTCTGGCTGATCCAAAACTAAGCATTTGATTCAAGACAAATAAAATGATTCTCACGATCATTCTGACAATACTCTAAAACACTGTATTCCAAGACAATCTTCTCTCCAAAAATTTTACCATTCCACGCGCATAATCCACAAGGAGAAAGTTTCTCACAAAGTAGTCCGTGCGATTCCTCGGTTCGCTTGGACACGGATGCACTTAGGAGACCGGTGCATCGTGATGCACTCGCGCGATCAGCAACAGCTACCAGCTGGCGAACGGGCTGCATTACGTCCAGCAGGTGGACGGTACGGAGAGGGCGGAAGACCATTTTGGGGGACGCACGTGCGTAAATGGCCCGAACAGGCCGCTTCTCGTCGCGGCTCACGAAAACACCTGAGCCTGAGTCCTCGACGTGTGGAGGTTCCGTCGAGCGAAGAAATCGTGGAGAGAAAGAGAGAAGGAGAGAGAACAGCCTCGGGGAATATTAGTCACGCTTAAAAGGCACGGCCGGTGCCGCCGTAGCAGTTGCCGTCACTCGAGCGATCTCGAATGATCCTCTTCCTTTGTCGCCTCCCCTTTCCTTCTTCTTTGTTCGATCTGTTTACCCTCGCGACGATAAAGCCGACATTATGACGAATCGACTACGGTGCCGTTGCACCGAGATTCTCATCTTGATCGTTCCGCGCTTCCCTACGCGCGTCAGTTCGTCGTGTCTACACAATGATTGTTTCTCGCGTTTCGAGAGCTCTCCTGGGAAATATTAGCTCGCTACTAGCTGGCAGAGAGCGTGACTGAAGTGGGATTATGGGGATTAGGATGTTTATTGTTTTGACGGCGCGTATTTGGCCATCGACATTTCTCACACACGCACCGCGTGTGTTTGACTTGTCGAGTGATCGTTGGCCTTCTATGGGGGTCGCGTATGAGCAATGATTAAGGTTGCTAAGAAATGATACCAGGTGAATCGACCGGTGATGTTGAGTATAATGAGCACGTAATTCTTGAGGGCTGACACAATGGTGAGAACGGTGAAATGGAACAGCCGTGTAGGGAACCTGAGTAATTCGAAGGAAGGCTGTAAATGGAGCTGACATATTGAATTTAGTTTGAGTGCATTGAATATGAACCGATAAATTTTTATTCGACGCGCTGCTTGATTAGGTTATGTGTTTTTCACCATATGCTCATGTGCCCGAGTAGAAATGAATCTAGTACGTCCGATGTGAAACCTCGTAGGTAGATAGTATTGACTAGATTACATTTTCTTGCTAGCAGCTAGGTCAGTACTAGATAAGAATTTATAGACAGTTTTACTGACGTAGCGGTTGTGTAGTAATACATAGAAAATATGATACTAGATGGTGCTGTCTTTCCCAGAAAATATAATCCAATTACTAGTCGCCACTAGCACTTTTAAATTAGTCAGCGAATCTCTCACGAGCTTGACGACACCGGTGTGAACCTAACATCTCAACTGTCAGCATCTCATGAAAAAATTTCAAATTTACTTGCATCCAGCAAAGTTCAAGGAATTCTTACAAGTTTTAACAATAGTTCAAATGATTTACACCAAAAATCTCGTTTTAAAAAACGAGATGCGAACTTCGCGTATGGCTTGATTGCATCTCACCGAATTTCGATCTTTCAACGTACAGGAGTGATATTTCGAAGAGTTCAACGTCCTGGGCATGAAATGTTAAGAGTTCAGGCGAAAAAACTATAACAAAAATAGTTTATCATCGCAAAGTAAGATGCTGCGCAAAATTAGGGAGTTCATGTCGAAATAAAATGTTTTCTGGATAGCTGTAGACATACTACAACATATTCCAAAGAGTTCGAGGCACTAGCAATGTCGAATTGTTTTTAAATAAATAAATACTCTTCGAGTGCCGTACATTTATAAAGAAACTCCGTAGTTTTGTGCATCATCTCACTCTTTTCTCTCTCACACAACAATCCGAGTTGTGGTCTATGTGTAAGGGAACAGGCTCCGTGAGCTAGAGGTCTCAGGTTCGAATCTCCTCACCCAAGAAGGTATATAAAAGTGGATTTTTCAATTCAATAAAAATACAAGTAATCGTTAAGCAAATTAAATTGAACACCTACTTACCGGCGTTTCAGGAACAACGATACGTTGGCAAAAAATAAGAATTATCCAGAAGTTTATTTTATTTTGCTATTTCCTGTCCAGCCCGGGCTAGGTTACTACTACATTTACATATCTTAAATTTTCTATCTAAATAATAGCCAGTTTTTTTGATGCAGCCACTGGTAGAAGTGACCGTTACATTTCAAGCCCACTACTACACACAAAAAATAGACAATTCCGATGTATATCTCGTTTTTTCTATATCTGAACTAGACAGCAACGATGTTCAAATTCTACTCGGGTGTTTTACATGATAAGAGTCGCAATCGGTGGTGGCCACACGTTGTGTTACTGGTCTTTGTGTTTGGATAGGTTCGTCATATATGGTATTCGTGATATGGTAGATAGACTGAAAAATATGTCCCAGTGCAAACGGTCAGTGTATCTTGAGGGATGATTGAATACCTACGTGTAATATTATGCGCAAAAAGTAAAACGTTTATTTTTTTTAGAAGCGTATCCACATAACAGCATACTACGTGAATGTAGTTAACACAAAGAGTCGCGAAATGTTTTGGTAAAAGGACGAATCTAAGCAATTAAAAAACGTTTACGTTGAGCGGGTGTTAAAACGAGCTTGAACACATCCGCTTTAAAGCTGTCGCTCATTCTCGAGCGAACTTTTGCAAATCACGTGCTTTCACTTAACAAATTTCTTTCATTAATTAGCGCGGATGCGTGTCAGTTTTATTTCGTTCCCTTACCTCGTACAAACACAAGAGAAATTTCAAGAATGTTGGCATTAGCGAGTACGTATTTATAAAGCTACCGGTTGGTCTTTGTTCTCACGGAGAAAGGATCTTCCTCCGGGTAATGAAAAGTTGTTTGACTTTGCAGCTCAAACATTTCTCTTCCTCTCTCCAACTTATCCCGAGAAAATCGCCATTAAACGGTCCGAAGAGTTGGACGTAAGATGAAAACGGAGACAGCTGCTCGTGACGCATTTTCATTTATCGGGCTTCGTTTCATTCGAACACCTCTCGTACCTTATAATAAAATTATAATCGAGATAGAATCAATTTTAAAATACCGTTGGCATTACGTGAAAATCTACAGTGCAAGAGCAACCCAGAGATGTTCCGCTACACGAGCGACAGAACATTTCAGAAGTGATGTACATTCGCGGAACCGAAAGCGTGTTGCAAAACTTTCGAAAGGAGAAGTTTCTATTTCGGAAAACGAAGTGCATTTCGAGATTATGGGTTTGGTAGTGGTCTCACGTCTACACGGACAACAAAGTAGCGCCTCGAGCACCTCGCATCGCGCGGTTATCCATTGCAACGTTCCAGAAAAGTTACAAGCCGTGAAAAATGAAAATAACACGGAGCGCAAAAATTTTCGATGGCTAGGTGAGTGCCCTCTCGACTTTACCGACCTAATCATAATCATTGTGAACCGCGAGCCTTCTTGTTCGCAGGATTAAATTTTACCGCGCCAAACTTTCCATCGTAAACTTACATGCGCACCGTGCCCGTAAACTTACATGGAATTCCATGCATGCGTAACTTTATAATATTTTTCCGCGCCCGAAAAATGTTCCACACTCAACGAATTAAACTTTACGGCGGCGAACTTTCCAGCTGCGAATATACGGGTACACCTTGCGGTAATCTCTTTCGTCCTCCTTCCAGACGCTTTCGCTTAAATAAACACTCGTAGCTGGCCGAGCTAAAAAGACGCAACGTACTTCAACAACCGCTTAAAGAAACGATTTCACCTACTTCAAAGCAGCCGGCGCCGAGGCTTCTTTCGCCGGTGCTACTAGCACGGTCATCGGGTTAATGAAATGCTCGCCCCGATAAATCCACGTGGGCGGTTTATCTGGCATATTACTTCGTGTTACTTCACGAGCGTCCCGTTGTATAATTTTTCTGGCGAGCACCTTTTTTACGTCGCGACGGTAAGGAGGATTGCGTGCCACGGGGATAACCGAAGGGGGTGAACGAGGGAGGAAGAGATTCACTCGACGAGGAGGCGTTGAGGGGTGGAGAGAGAGATGGAGGAGGAAAGAATCGAACACGCGAGGAACGGGTGGTTGGGTGGCAAAGGACAAGAGAAATGGTGAGAGAGAAAGAGAAAGGGAGAAAGAGAAGGACGTGTATAAGGAGGATACAGACGTGTAGGAGGGCTCTCGGGTGTAGGAGCCTCGGGGACCCAAGCCGAATCGCGCTAATTAAATCATACTCAGTGCCATCGTGCTTCTACTCTCCCACGTAGCCGTATGCCGTGCTTCTCTCTGCTTACTCCTCTCTTCCTCGTTCTATTTCTTCTCTCCGTCACTTTCTCACCCTACACTTCCACGTCTCTTCCTGGCCTTCGCGATCCTCTCGGCGGCTCCGCTTCTAGTCTACCGCTTTGATGTCCCGCGCTACTTTATATTCTAATCTTTCGAAAAGCGTTACCTACGCTTCCCGTAGCCTCGACAATGGCATTACGCTCGCTTTCATCGAATAACACAACTCGAACGCTTCAAAGAAACTCTCTCGGTTATGCAGACACGCGAAATGGACTCTCGTCGCGCATTCGCGTAGAGTGAGCGAGGTACGCTTGGTAAGTGCGCCTAAGATCTTTCCTTAATTCTCATTCTTCTTACTTTCTCCTTCGAACCGCGTCAGCTTCCTTCTTACCCTTCGTTCCTTGAACTCACCTCGCTTTCATCCGACGCGTTCACTTTATTTAACAGTCCGAAGTCTAAATTCTCGCGAGGCTTGTTTACGACTCGTCAAGGCCGGTCCTCGTTAAGCGACTCGCAGCAGTCACTCCGAAGAAGCCACTCGGCGAACGAGCCGAGCAGAAATAGAGCTCGGATTTATCGAGACACGCGTTCTCTAAGCGGGTTCTTCAGAACGCAGAAAAGAGCCTATTACAGTCGATGAGGCGAACCGCGCAGGCGGGACAGATACAGTGGCTGTGCGAGCGCGCTCTCTCGTGGTGTCGACTTTTTTAATTAAAACGTCGCTGCAGGTAACGATTCAACGACCTCGTTCTACCGAGCATCTCATCCCTCCTCCCACCTTGGTCCTCCATGTACACCTGACACCCCTCACCGACCCACGAAGTAAAATCGTGTAACCCAAATTAATTAGTTTTAATAATTCATGAATCGCGCTTGAATCGCGAGCCTCCTCTCTCTGCTCATCTTTCACTCCTTCTCCCACCACCCTCCTCTATCCCGCTTTTTCACCACCCACCCACCCTCGCTTTACTCGTACGAATAAATAGTGTTCCACGTCGGCCAACTGCTAGTCCTTTTTCGCCTTGATTAACCATTCATTTCGCGAAGCGACAAGCCACGTCGTCCAGGTCCTTCTATTTCTCTATCTGTTCCGGCGGTCTCTCTTTCGTCTTCCTCCTTCAACGTGGCTCTCGTCCCTTCCAGGATCCACCGTAACTTCCGCTCTCGAGAAGGTCGTGCAACAGAATCATCGAGATTCCTCGTCCTCCGTGCGCGCTTCGGACCGTTTGGCACGGACCGTGACGAGAGTCCATCGTTTTCGTGAAACCACACCGGAAAACGTTCGTCCGGGAGAAAAAAGGACCTAATCCAACGAAAATCTCTCCTTCGGTCCTCTCACCCCTTCTCTATCCAGGGGTGTGGGCTGGGCTAGGGTAGCCGACAGTTACGTAGCGCGCGAAAATTACGCGGCCTGCCGCGCGACGAAGCGAGCGTGCCGCGCGCTGCTCTCCCACTCGTATTTCCATTCAACACCGAACGTCCACTCCAATTACGGGCGCAATTGCACGCGCCAATTCGCGCCCGCCGCTCGAAAGGACTATCTTTCCTCTCTCGCTAGCTCGTTCCATTTTCTCTGTCTACCTCGTCGTGCTCCTCTCACGCTTTCGCGCCTTGCTTCGCGCGCGCGCACCACCCTGCCTCCAACCATCTCCACTGTCCTCTTTTCCACCCTCCACGGGCACTTGCGGTCCCCACTAGCAGGACACAATTGGACGCTACCGAAAAAAGTTTTCCGCCCCGTTGAATTTTTTCGCCTTCGGACTCCATTCGACGATTGTAGACAGGAATCCGCGTGCGGTTGAATATCGTTTGACGATCGGTTTTTCATTTAAGATAGTCTGCAGGCTCGCTCGTGTTTCTATTAAGCTTTTGTTACCGTTGTAAATTACTTTTGTACCGTTAATTAAGGGTGGCCCCACCGTCTTCGTTAATTCGATATTCTAAAATGTAATGAAATAGAACTGTGATTGGAGATTGTCAGTACCCATGTGGAGTAACGAAAAGGTAACAGAAGGTGTATGTATGTATATTACAGACGGATAAAGCTTAAATACTTTCTGAACCATTTTTTAACCTCATGGTTTTAGTAATATCCCGACTGCGAGTAAGGCGAGGTGTTGGTAATACACCATTCAATTCCGCTTTCTTTTTGTCTCCCCTCGAGCACAAAAATCCGTCGTTTTAACTTCGCAAGCTAGACGTATCCCAAGAGTCGTTGCGACTTCACTCGTCCACAAATATCGACACGTGAACTTTAGACTAACGGCAGGGCGACTCTCTGCGGGGTTGGTTACCTTTCTACGTGATGTATCTTCGTGAAGTCGAGGCACAGGCGCACGCGTGTCTACGCGCGCATACTCGGCTACATCGACGAACGGGAGAATGCGAGGGTCAGGAGGGAACGGTATGCGCAGGCACCGGAGGATTCGGGAGGCCCGGCGAAATGTCTGCCGTCAGTGACGTGCGCCTGGAATGTGCGACAAAACACGAGGATGAAAGAAGAGTGAAAGCGTGTAGTCCCTCTGGTGAAGGAAGAGAGAGAAAGAAAACGGAGGAGAGAGAGATAGGATCGACGAACCAAGATAGACAGAAAGGCGAATTAAATTTTGTAGAAAGGGAAAGGGAGAACGATCGACAATGGAGAAGAAGAGGAAGTCGGCTTCGTATTGGCTGAGAAGATGGACGACGCTCGATCGAATCGAATCGCTACCATTATAACGATCCCCCTTCTTCTCGTTTTTCTTTCCGAGTCATTGGTTGGTGTAGGTGGAACGTTTTAGGTGCCCTCGAGTCGTGGTATTCTAGGAGTGGAATACTGGCCACGTTATATCCTTTCTTTCGATCTTTTAATTGCGCCCCAAAAAGCTCAGGGATCATCCGTATGACGGGAATTCGGGGGTCGAGCGGCACGTTCTGAAAAATAATAATAAACTCGGTCGATTAAACGGGGTGGTCGGCGTTTCGAATTCCATCATTCGTCATTTTTCCTTCACTTCTTCTCGATCCATTTAACTGACAACGAGAAATGCATCGACCTTCATGCTAAAAAATATAACCGAATACTCCATAAATCGCATTCGGTTAAAATTGAACATTTTTCTTGTTTCTCCAAATCCAAATAATGCATTCTAATACATTTTCTCCCCAAAATTCCATTCGGAATAAGAAAACAATCCATCGCGTCTGGTTTTCGGCATTACCAATTTTCACGTTGATGCACCAATTAAATATATAGCATTACTATAAAGGTGGTCGTAAACGATACTCTAAAAGTGTACCTACCTTCTTACACTTGCCATTTCATTGTACGGTCCTAAAACAGATAGCTAATCAATTATCCTTGAATTGTCATTCTCTGTCAGTATTGGCTCCTATATTCCTGTGATCCGTTGTGACGTACTCTTGCGCGCTTTCGATTCGTAGATCGTGCGAGTGGATCAAGCGGGAAGCCAAGCTGGTCGCGCGGTGCACCAGTGGCGGTGGCGGTGGCAGCAGCGGTTTAATTGGTCGTCCGACTCTCATTGTACCCCGAACGAGCTTCGTCGAGAAACTTCTCGGACTCCTTTCAGTCTCATCGCTCGTTACTCCTGTTTCTTTTCTTCTCCCGCTTCCCACGTCTTCCTCTTCCTCCTCCTCGCCTTCTACTTTTGGCCGCGCGCGTGGTTTTTCACCGCGAATGTCTTCCCCCTTTTCTTCCTGCCTGACGGCATGCGCGCGGGCGACCGACGACGGGACGTGAGAACGGCCGAGAAGGAGGAGCCCCTTCGAACACCAGTGAAAAGGTTCAAGGAAGAAGACACACGACCCATCGACCATTGTCGCTGACGCGTCGATTGTGCGTATTTCCGAGAAAACGATCGAGACTAGTCCTGGACGAGAACTTCGAGATCTTCCAACGACCTGGAAAATTTTTAAAGGTGCTGAATCTTCTTCGAGGGTGTCTACTTCAAAGAAGAACCTTCGATGCGTTCGATGCAGCTTTTCACTTTTCCGATCGTCAAGAAATTTCACCCTTTTCTCTGCACTCCACTGTAACGGACTGTACGCGCATTAACGAACAGCTCCGCGTCCCGGGCATTCCAAATTGAACAGAACAATTCTCTTAAACCGTACAAAGGTAATGACCAAGAACGGGATTAAAACAAGTTTCGCGAGGGAACGAGAAAGGCGAAGTGGTGGGGCATTCCGAAACGCAGGTGCAACCTTCTTCCACATTTCTCTTTCTCTCTCCGGTAGCTTCATACCTCTCTTCTTCCTTCCTATTTTCCTTTGCCACGTGTACAGATTATATCGAAGCTACAAGAAACGCGGAAAACACCTGGAACACAATGGTGCGACTCTCCAAACGACTGTATCTCGACGATTCGATTGGACTTGCCGTTAATTAATTTACTTTAGTGTGCTCTCTTGCTACTTACTCTTTCTCGATTTATCCCTAGGTGGAACTTCCACGTCGTAGCGGTGGTATCTCGTCGGAAGGACTTTATCATTCCAGTGGTGGAGAGGTGGGGACGACTCGGTAGCTCGATTTGAAAAGGCACCAGTCACGCGCCGTGACGAGATGTCGCGCCACGTGAGAGCCTTCCTTTTCCCTTCGATTCCTTCTTCCACCACTCGTCGTTTATTCACAGATGACTCTTCTCTTGCCGAGAAGGGTTTCTCTCTCGTTCGCGTTCGAGCGCGAAACTTCGCGAGACTTCGTGAATCGAGGACTCGCGTTCCGAATATCGACGAGTGAAGTTGTCCTTGTACTCTCTTTCGCAGTCAACCTCATAGAACCAATAGAAACCTCCCGTTTGCCACTCCAAGTCACCGGAAAAGCGCCGTTCGAAGAAGCCTCCATTTTGTCCCCGACTTTTTCTTCTTCTTCGACCCTATTATCATTCTCACCCTCTTCATTTTGCTCCACGCCTCGTAACGTTCAATCTCCCAAAGCTTTATCATTCTCTCCATTTTTAGCCGCCCTGTCCTTTTATCCAACGAGTCTTCGTCTCCATCGCCACGACTTTCTCTCCAGGTATCTCTTTCTCCACGAACGAGAACGGAGAAAGGACAGACGGCGCCTATATTTCATAAGTCGGCTGGGAAGGAAAGATAAGGTGTTAATGTCAGATACTATTTCAATAGAAGCGCGTGGCTGGTGTGCTCGCTCGCGTCTCGGAGAGAACGAGCGAGAGAGAGAGAGAGAGAGAGGAAGAGAAATGGAAGGAGAAGATGAGAAGGAAAACGGAGAATGCGAGGAAGAATGGACGAGTGGGGCGATAGCGTACTGCCTAATAGAAAGCTCCATATCGGCCGGAGTTACGTCGTAAATGCGCATTTCTTCGCTCCCGTAAATGGGGAACCTTGGAAGTCGAGGTGGGCGAGCTCGACGAGGACGATATCTGGTTTTGCGCGCGTACTCCGCGTATACGCATGCCAGGATGCTCTCCGCCTCCTCTTCTTCTTTTTCCATCCGATCTCCCTCGTTCCTCGTTCACCCTTTCTTCTTCCTCCCTTGTCGTGGTCGTCCACGACTCTGCAACCTCTTCTTTCCTCCATCGTGCTGCACCGCCTCCACTGCGTCCTTCTCCACCACTTCTTCTTTTGCCCCTTTCCATGCAGCTTCGGTAGAGCGTTCTCCAGCGCTCGTTTCTCACGCTCGCCGTGGGTAGGCCGATCGCAACATCGCGGAGCGGAGAGCCCGTTGATTCGGTGGGCCTCCGCCTTTGGTTATACCCACCTTACCTAACCGACCTACCCGTCACTACCTACTCGTATTCCCGATCTACTTCGCGTGGAAAGAAGGGCGGATGGCGGCGGCGAAGCGCGCAAGGGTGCTGGACACGCAAGAGGGAGAGAGGAGAGTGGCCCCGGACTTAAGCCCGTTAAATGGAATTAATAAGCTTTACTATGCATGCACCGGCCCGTGAAATACGATACTGGCTGGTGGCTCGTTAGGACGGGAATAGAGAGGAGGAAGGTGGAGCGGCTTTGTACTTTCAAGGCTAACCCTCTTTTTCTCTCCTTTCCTCCCTTTTTGCCTCTCGATTACCGTCCTCTCTTTCCTTCTCGTCTCTCCTCTTTCCTTCTTCGAGGGTTCTCTTTTCGCATTCCCTCTCGACGTTCCACGTTCGCGTCTACGAACGTCACCGCGATACTATTTCGCCGATAACGACCCCCTGTGGATCTTGTCCTCGATTACCGAGCTCGATTTCAATCTATCTTACCTAGACGGTATTATCCGACAGGATTCCTCGGTTGGAAACGTTCTAGGGGTACAGCGTAAAGAAAAAACTAATATGGGTTGATGTAGTTCAGTGGTTGGAGTATTGTGTAAGTACAGATTGGGATATAAATTGTAACTGTGTCGCGTAATAATGTACTGTTCCCTTGTGGCATCAGTCGGTGATATCGATTCCTCGATAGAGGGGGTACACGGCGAAGAAATACGCCTGAGTTGCAGAGGACAGAGTGGTTAGAGACGGTTGACGGGTACGTAAGTGTGTCACAGTTGAATGATTCAATTAAGTCGGGCTAGCATGCTCAGGAAGGTAAATTGATACTTAGGCGGGTAACGTTTTAGTTAACTTTGGATTTAATTGTCGTGGTAATGTTGGACTAGGATTAGTAAGCACGGTCGATAAATCGATTGAAATTCACTTATAGTGAATTGTTTCTTGCTTTGTTCGTATACATAATTGTTACGCACATTAGCAGACGAGTATGCAGTATCGAAATTTCTTATCGCAGGTCGTCCATCTCGCGAGTTCTATTTTTTTTATGCTTACCAAAAATTGTCAATTTTTTATCTCTACGAAGCTAACAGATGGATTCTCGCGTACATTGAGATTCACATTAATTCAGAGGTGTAATATTCGTTCTAATCCGTGCGGTGTAATTAGAACGAATGTATAATAGTGTGAGTCGTGTGCTAATGTGTGTGTGTGGAAAGATCGCGTATAGTGTATCGCGTGAGGAGTGCTTGAAGTACGCGTCGAGATTTAAAAAAGCGCAGCACGCCTCGGCACGAGCGGAACAGAGACAGAGAGAGCGTGCAACCTGAAGCGTGCAAGAAGAACCATTGTGTGTAAAAGTTGCGTCGTGCGTAGACATTTTGATTCTGTGGCGTTTCAATAAAGTTATTTCTTTTCATCTGTGTCGTTTCCGATTCCCGAGTACAAATTCCCACATAAATTTGGGGGCTCGTCCAATTTATTCGTAACCATCAGGATTAAGACGGTGACTGAAAATTGCACAAGTGTGGGATAAATCGGGCATCTCGGAAATAGTTTTGTGAAGATAGCAGTGAAAATACAAAGCGTCGCGATAAGCTATGGCTAAGGTATGAGCCTTCAGTACAGTGATTTGACCATAGCGGGACTGAAAGCGTTGCTGGAAGAACAAGGACTCTCCGCTCACGGAACTAAAGCCTCTCTGATCGCCAAGCTGATGGAAAAGGACCCAGAGGGAACCTGCATCAAGAGCAGGGCGGAAGCAGGGGTGAGCGTAGACAAGGAAGTGCAAGATGAAGTGGATAGTCAACGTCAAATGATTGACATACTACGTCGTGAGACGGAACTTTTGAAACGTGAAAAGGAGTTGGCGGAACAGCAAGCGCGAATGGCGCAAAGAGAAGTGGAGATGTTGCGGCAATTCGGCCAAGTAGGGATCTCGCAGGAGGCAGTACATTCGGCAGCGGGAACACCGTCACCGTCGCTAATTCCTCGACAAAAAGTAAATCTTACACCGATTGCGGAATTACTAAGCCTCTTCGAGGGAGAAGAACATGCCTACGAAAGGTGGGAAAAGCAAGTTCGCCTGATCAAGAGCACGTATTGTCTGGATGAAGGAAATACAAAACTCCTCATCGGAATGCGTTTGAAAGGCAAGGCACGAGAATGGTTTCATTCGAAGGCAGAGCATTTAGAACTGAGCCAAGATGATTTGTTATCTGCTCTAAGCAAAATGTACCATCGTCGACCTAATCCAGTCGCGTTAAGGAAGCAGTTCGAAAATCGCATATGGAGAAAGGGCGAACTCTTTGCCGAATACTTCCATGAAAAACTGATACTAGCAAATCGAGCATCGATCACCGAAGAGGAAATTCCTTGGTATATTATCGAAGGCATCCCAGACGCTATTTTAAGAAACCAGGCTCGTATGCAACAATTTGAAGACAAAACAGATCTATTAGAGGCGTTCAAGGAAGTCACACTGGGAGGTAAATCTGATACGGGCAGTAGTACGAAGGAGCGCGCCGGAAAATCGTTCAATGAGACAAGTCAAGCAAGCACGTGGCCTACGAGTTCTGCTATCAAAAGATGCCGCAGCTGTGGATCGAAAAACCATCTTTTTGCAAGTTGCCCGACCAAGGAGAAAGGTGCGAAATGTTATAGCTGTCAGAAATTCGGTCATCGAGCAGCGGAGTGCCCAGAGAAACAACAGGAAGCGAAGAAGAGTTGTGCGGTGTTTCAAAACCCTGATGATAAGTGCTATAAAGATATAGTCATCGACGGTCATAGACTGGTTGCGTTGGTAGATACGGGGAGCGACCTCTCCCTAATGTGTGCGAGTAAGTACGTATCGATAGGTGCACCGAGGTTAGAGCATAGCATCGTCACGTTTCACGGTATTGGTTCAAAAGACAACCGAGCGTTAGGAGAATTTAAAGCCGATATTCGAGTAGACGGAAACGTGTTCCCAATTGTTATCCGCGTAGTACCGGATTGTTTAATGAGATACGAGATGTTGATCGGAACAGATTTCCTCAGGGCCGTAAACGTACAGATTAAGCAGAACGAAGTTTGCATTAAGAAAGTAGAAGACACGGAACCTGTCGCTAGCGATGTACCGGAGATATTTGCAATAGACAGCAGTAATGAAACCACCGCCGTTGACCTATCACATATCGAAAATAGAAAAGATAGAGCAATAGTAGAAAGTTTAATAGAATCGTATCAACCGGTTAAAACGCGCCAAGCCGAGATAAAGATGAGTATTGTTCTTAAAGATGAGGAGCCTATTTATCAGAGAGCAAGACGCCTATCGCCTTCGGAAAGGGAAATCGTAAATACACAAATCAAAGAATGGTTGCGCGACGGAATAGTACAGCCATCATTATCGGACTTCGCCAGTCCGATAGTTTTGGTGAAGAAAAAAGATGGGTCAGCAAGATTATGCGTAGATTACCGTAAACTAAATAGAAAAATAATTCGAGACCGCTACCCCCTCCCGCTTATAGAGGATCAATTAAATTTGCTACAGGGTTCTAAAATTTTCAGTACTTTGGACTTGAAAAATGGATTTTTCCACGTGCCTGTAGTTAAAGAAAGTAGAAAGTACACGGCTTTTATTGTCCCCGATGGGCAATATGAATTTCTTAGGGTCCCATTCGGTTTGTGTAATTCCCCCGCAGTTTTCCAAAGATACATAAATGCCGTATTCAGAGAATTAATAGCAAAGAAAATAGTCTTAACATATATGGATGACCTAATCATTCCAACGATCGATTATGAAAGCGCGCTTAAAAATTTAGAAACCGTGTTAGGAACGGCATCGCAATTTGGCTTGTTAATCAATTGGAAGAAGTGCCAATTCTTACAAAAAAGGGTAGAGTTTTTGGGCCACGTTATAGAGGACGGTTGTGTTCGTCCGGCAGAACATAAAACTGAGGCCGTTAAGCGATTTCCGAAGCCGTCAAATGTAAAACAGGTTCAAAGCTTTTTGGGTCTAACAGGATATTTTCGGAAATTTATAAAAGACTACTCGTTGATTGCGAGACCCCTAAGTAATCTATTGCGTATGAATGTAAAATTTCAGTTTGGATATGAAGAAGAGTGTGCATTTGAATGTCTGAAGAAAGCATTGAGCGATAAACCCGTGCTAGGTTTGTATCAGTGCGGGGCAGAGACTGAGCTGCATACGGATGCGTCGAAGTACGGGTACGGAGCCCTCTTGTTACAGCGTGGCAGTATCGATAATGCGTTTCACCCGATATATTATGCGAGTGGTAAAACCACAGTAGCCGAAGAGAAATATACGAGCTACGAGCTCGAAGTGTTAGCGGTGATTAAGTCTTTGAGAAAATTTAGAATTTATTTGTTAGGAATACCTTTTAAGATTGTGACGGACTGTCGAGCGTTTAGTTTAACCATGAACAAGAAAGACTTATGTGTACGAGTGGCAAGATGGGCGTTATTTCTTGAAGAATTCGATTACGTCATAGAACATCGGCCTGGAAGGGCTATGCAGCATGTTGATTCACTGAGTCGAAACCCTCTACCAACGTGCTTAGCTTTAGACGAGGGCGAGGACAGCTTGATGCGAAGACTGAGGAAAGCACAACAATCAGATAGCGAATTAAGGAAAATAATAGAGTTAGCCGAGCAACAGAAAATCGAGGGATACGTCGTAAGAAGAAGTCTTCTGTTTAAAGAAATTGAAGATGATTATCGTCTTGTCGTGCCGAAGATAATGCAAATGCAGATTATCAGGAAAGCGCACGAGCAGGGACATTTTTCAACAGTGAAGACGGAGTCCATATTGAAAAAGGATTACTGGTTTCCTGAAATGAAAACAAAGATCGAGAAGGTAATCCATAATTGTCTGAACTGCATTATCGCGCAGAAGAAGCAGGGTAAGCAGGAAGGGCTATTACACGCCATCGACAAAGGGGAAATGCCACTAAATAGTTATCATATTGACCATTTAGGCCCAGCCCCTTCGACGAAGAAGAATTATAAACACATCTTTGTGGTGATTGATGCCTTTTCGAAGTTCGTATGGCTTTATGCCACAAAGTCAACGGACACGGCAGAAGTCCTGCAGCTCCTGAAGAAACAAGCTGCTATTTTCGGAAATCCGGAGCGTATCATCTCCGATCGCGGTAGCGCATTCACCTCGCATGCGTTTGAGGCGTATTGCAAAGAAGAAAAAATCAAGCATGTATTAGTAACGACTGGTATTCCCAGAGGAAATGGACAAGTTGAACGTGTCAACAGAACCTTGATCCCGTTACTTACAAAATTAGCGGCCCCACATCCGGAAACGTGGTACAAACACTTAGAGTCAGCACAGAAATACCTAAATTCAACGCCGAATCGCAGCATCGGGACCACTCCGTTCAATCTACTGTTCGGAACGCAAATGAGACTTGTGGAGCACGAATCAATCAGACGGTTGATCGAAGACGAGTGGATATCACTCTTTCAAGAAAACCGAGATAAGATAAGAAGTAAAGCAAAGGAGGAAATATCGAAAATCCAGGCAGAAAACAGAAAATCCTTTAATCGGAAAAGGAAGGAAGCGAACCATTACAAAGAAGGGGACCTAGTAGCTATCCAACGTACGCAGCAGCGTCCTGGATTAAAGTTTGCGGCTAAGTACCTTGGTCCTTACGTTGTCACGAAAACATTGAGGAACGAAAGATACCTCGTTGAACGTGTTGGACATTTTGACGGGCCTAACCGCACGTCGACGGCGGCCGATCACATGAAGCCATGGATCGAAAATTACGAGCAAGAACTGAGCGACGAAGAGGATTCCGACACCCGAGGACGGGCGTCATTGCAGGATGGCCGAGTGTGAGTCGTGTGCTAATGTGTGTGTGTGGAAAGATCGCGTATAGTGTATCGCGTGAGGAGTGCTTGAAGTACGCGTCGAGATTTAAAAAAGCGCAGCACGCCTCGGCACGAGCGGAACAGAGACAGAGAGAGCGTGCAACCTGAAGCGTGCAAGAAGAACCATTGTGTGTAAAAGTTGCGTCGTGCGTAGACATTTTGATTCTGTGGCGTTTCAATAAAGTTATTTCTTTTCATCTGTGTCGTTTCCGATTCCCGAGTACAAATTCCCACAATAGTAACGATCTGATTACCGAGCTTGTACGTACGTGGGTCGTTAGCAACAGCGTTGGATTTCCCACTGATTGATTACTCCTGCCTGGTTCACTCCGGCGTAACACATGACTTACACCTCAAATTACCGAAAATAATCAATACTGCTAATAGGATCGATCTTCGAACTGCACCGGCATGCGTCTCTGTGCCAATTCGACATCTTATGTTACATATTACATGCCGAAACAACTAATTAAATTTCACTTTAACTGGACACGGTGAACTAAATCCACAATTATTGTGCTAATAGAGACTGTAGATACAATGTATAGAAATGTATAGGCAAGATAAAGATGTAATAAGAAACCGAATTTGGATGTATTAGGAATCCATGACACAACTGTACTGACACGAAACTATGTGTTGGCAAAACCCTTTTTACCACGAATCAAAGTTACGTTCTCTAACTCTTTTCGAATTCCTGAAACGTGCGTCATATTCTGTTTCGGCTGGTCTCTTCGCCTTTTGCAATTTCTCCTTCTTTCTGGTTCTCTTCATCCACCGTTCTCCTATTCGTCATTCTGCCTCACGCCTCTTTTCGTTAAACTTGCCTCGTCGGATTCCAAAAGTTTTTCTACCATTCTACGATCCACGCGTTGGCACGTTGCACGCAATCTGCACAATCGAGTAACGAAGAAGCACACGCAGAAAGAAGAGGAAAGGAAACGCACGAAGATATACGACCGGGAAGTAAGTCGATTTCTGGCTGGATGCAGGCCCAGTATGCCTGTAGCTGGAAAAAAAGCCGAGGGTCTTTCTGCTTCGCGCTTACGTTGCCTTTGCCTTTCTGCGCGCGTGTTCCACAAGCATGTGTATTCCGTAACACGCGTGTGCGTGCGAGAGAGAATACACGCAGGCAAGGAATCTTTGCCACAAGAGCGTTCACTGGCCTCCTTCTCCTTCTCAGTATAAATCTGTCGGTTGCGTGAAAAACGTTTAATCTGATAGATTGTGTTTTTTTTTCCAGTAGAAAATACGAAGTCACGCGAAAGACGAATGTAATGACGACGGATAGTTCCACCAGCGGGGTGGGAATTGAAGCCAAGGAAAAGTTCCAAGGTTGACGGTGGTTGTTTCCGCGAGGGTGGCGACGTTGGAAAAATATCTCAGTCGATTCTCTCCTTTTTCGCATGATACCATCGATTTTGCTAGCCTCTCTTCCGCAATACCATCGTATATCGTACATTCTCCACGACGAACGTTCCTTCTACTTCTTGCGATCTCTCGCGAGAGAATTATTTCTGAGGGGGTTGCTGTCGGTAGTGGCGCACGATTCTTGCTCGGAAATCATCCGAATCACTTGCAAAATGCTCGTTCCGAGTCCTGTAATGGCGAGAATGCCAATTCGTCCGCCGTACTTTCGACAGATTTATTCCTGGTAGAAGGAAATTGCAATCGGAAAGTATTCGTCATATTGGAAATCGGTATTCGACTTGCCAAAATCTCATAATTTTATTTGATTCTCTTTTTCTTTGGTTGTATCATTGTTGAATCTGGAAGAATTCGAATTACTCAATTTCTGCATCGGAGACGACCAAATTTATCCCACAGCATCCGTCCATTCCCTCTTTCACGAAAAACAAAACGCGTTCACCCTCGTGGCGTCGCGCGAAACGATCCAGTCGCCATTGGACGATAAGCGAACTCCCCCTACGCGTAATCGAAGGGCTTAATCAGCTGTTTGAACAGGTGTCGCGTTGATATCCTCGCCGTTATTGTCCCTGCTATCTGGCCTCTCGTAATTCGTAGCCTTTTGCCACGAGAGCCGGACAATGCGACGCTTTTCCCATCGTGGGGCGTCGCGGAAGGTCGAGAGCGCCCATGTCCGCCCATCGGCCGGTCCTGCCGGCCAATAACAATAACTCGACTTTCACATCTGGTTATTTTGCATACTCGAATAATCGGGATACCGGTTCCTCGATCTTCGACGACGGGCACGCGCGTTGGCGGCGGGTGCCGCTGCTTTCTTCGTTTCTCTTCTTTCTCCTCGCCCGTCTTAATCCTCCACCACTTCCTTCGTCCTTTCCCTCTTGCTCCACCGGTCCCTGTTTTCCTCCTGTCTCGTGGAACGCCGAGCATCTCCGCGAGCGAGAACGCCGTAGGGCCAACGTACCGTTTGGCACGTTACCAGAAGTTTATCTGCTTGCCAAAGGACTCGTCTAACTCCATTGATTCCGCGTAGGACGTGGAATCTTGAGATATTCCGCGTCGAGATTTACGTCGGCCTCCGCTCACGCTCCCGCTGACTTTTGATCTCGGCGCTCTCTATCGATCCACCAGAAGAGCCAGCCAACCTGGTGCGGAGAGATTAGATGTTGGGAGGATACTCGAGGATGGGATAGGGGGTTGAGTTTTCTTATTGAGGAAACTGGGGTTTCTTATGATAAATGTGGTATTAAATATATCGTATCGATAGATCCTTTGAAACTTGGTCGTATAATGGTGACTGACAATGAGATTGAAAGTTTCTTGGGGTAAGAAGCTTCGATCATCGTGTCTTTAAAGGTAAAAACATACCGATGCTAAAATGCATGACGGAGTAACGTGATTTTTAATTTTGTAAATATAATTATCGTAACAGCTTACCATCGAATCTTTCAACCTCTGTTTTCCTTGTAATAGCGATCGTCCGTACGCTTCGAGGATTTGCGCATTTACGAGACGTATTTCCTGTTTTCAAGCACGTGGACTTAGAGCCCCGAATAGCAAATAATCCTCGTCGAGAGTAGGATTGATTCTCCGAAAATCTGCGGTATATTCTCAGTTCTCGCGTTGATCCGAGCGATAAAGTATTTCGACGAATGTACATCGGCTCACGTGGCTCGTTCGCTTTCACGAAAATTGTCATCTTCTCTTTTACTGGGTTTATAAAATCGTCGCGTAATCGTGGCGCCGTTAATGAAGCCGCGATCAGAAGGATTCATATAAGTCGTACAGTTATCATCTGGGAAAATAGTGTGGAGGGTGGAGCGGGCAAGGGAGATTAATGGGTGAATGAGGAGAGGGAGGTATGAAAAAGGGGGAGGGAGAGATCTTTCTGAGAAGAACTTTGAAATGAAATAATTTCAACTCCGCCGTGCGCTTCCGCCGTGGTACCCTCGGGGCATCGTACGAGTTATAAAAGCACGGCCGGACCTTCGAACTCTGCGCGTTCATTCCCGCAAAACGTTTTCCGCTTCCACTGACGAATCCATTATTACGGCGACAGCGTGCACTTCATTTTCCCCTTCCTCCGGCGTTCGAAACCATTATAGAACTAATCTAAACTGGCGGTCATTTGGCTTACATCTGGTAGGGTGGGAGAAAAATACGATTCACTTTGGATCCTGATTCTCTTAACGCGTGTCGATCCAACCTTAAAATTCCTCCTCACTTTCCTTGCCTTCGTTTTCGAAATCATATTTTGTAGGAGCTCGCGTATCCAAACTTCTCGACGGAGAAAGCAGTTCGGATAATTGAAGCGCGTCTTTCGTTAATGAAGGTGTACTTGTTACCCGTACTCTTCTTCAAAACATGTTTGATATATCCGTAGTTTGGATAATAGAGACTTAGTTAACCTCTTCCACTAAAATGATGAATCCAGCTCGTCATTGGTAATACGAATGAATTATAAATTGAAGCATGTTTCCTTTTAAATGAAAATTCAATGCTTACTTCGTGCACAGTTTTTCGTAATTAAATTGTACCGGAAAGGGTTAATAATTTGCTTCTAGGAGGGAGATACGATGCTGCTTACTTATATCAAGTTTATAGGATGTTCCTCGATCAGTGATTTTTTGCCACGCATTTTATCGAATGGGACAACGAACGAGGGTCGATCTTCGGTTGAGTTTTTGAAAGCGTTTCACGCGACGCACGCGTGTCAAGTCCTTTGCACGCACGCGTGTGGAGCCCGATAGAACGGACAGGCCGCATCCGCGTCACCGAGCGAGTATCAAAACGCGACCGCGTCGCTAATTACACCGACAACGCTCACGAGAATTTATATACGGATTCTAATTAAAATTTCGTTCCGTCGAAGCCAAAGCGTAATAACCGCGCCTGCCGCGCCCGATCCGTCGATGTTTTTTCAACGAGCGTTGGGAGAAGCGCACGCGCATCAGACCCCGCGGCAGCTGCCGGTGAAAACTAATTAAGCTCTCGTTTGGCCGCAAACACGGGCCGCACATTAAACGATTACCGGGGCATTCTGATATTTCGCCGGTAATTCCTCGAATTATCGCGACACCGTGCGTTACTCACCGTGTGGGTTCACGAGTGGACCCTTCGCTCGTTCGTTCTTCACGGATTTCACCCCTTTCTGGAAAATTTCTCCGAAGGTCGCTCGGTAGGAATATTTTATGTGTGCGTAGGTGGTGGGTTCGTGAGTGTGAGTCGTAGAAAATCGACTGTTACTAAAAAACATTAATAAATCGAGGTTACGCGGATTAACACGTTGACTGCCACGTCACCCGAATCCGGGTGACGGTTTCAGTGCCTGATTATAAATGATCAAAATAGGTATTTGGAAGTATAACTAACGCTTTAGATAGGTAACTACACAGTCGCTAAAATTCAATGTTCCGTGGCAGTCAACGTGTTAAGGCATTTGTCACTGTTGGTGATGCAAATTGTCCTAATAATGGTTACATTTTCAAAATTAAGGAAAAATGTGGTCCGTTTTTCTATTTTTGAAATATAATTCTGGGAAGAATTTACAACGCGGAATTTTTAATCTTGATCTCTTCTACCTACATTTTTCATCATTCATAGTTATTATTTTCCTAAGAGAGAATTCGCATTTGTTAAACAGTATTCGCGCGACAACCTAATCGGTTTATTTAAAATTTTCATACTTCGACTAACCTGATCTCCATTGGCTCGTTTAACGCCCGCTCAGCAAGATTTTCGTCGGTGAGATGAGAATCGATTTCGCAGTTATCTCCATCTATCTCCCCAACCCTCGATCCTTCAGCCGGTACGCTCTCTCGCAGGCTCTCGCGCGCATCCGCACACGCGCGCACGCGCCTATCACGTTACGTATGCACGCTCGTGCTCGCAAACTCGCGTCATTCAATCGGGGCGCATTAAATCGCGCCACGTTCGAGACACGATTAAATGGAAACGCGACACGTTCGTTAACGACCTATTACAATAAACCGCTTATTACGCCTCTCTCTCTCTCTTTTCCTCTCTATCTTCCTCTCTCTCTCTCTCTCTCTCTCTCTCTCTTTGCGATCGAAACCTTTCTCCTTCTCTTCTTCTGTTCGCCGAATGATCTTTTATTTTTCTATCTATTTTTGCCGTCCAAGTTTTCTCTCAGGTTGTCTCGTGCCATCGTTTCTTACTTAAATGCTGACGCATTCGGCGATCGACGCCATTTTGACAAAGCAAGAAATGGGGTTGAGGGGATGAGAACGAGACACCGTGGACGGCAACATTCAATTTGTCGAGTCGCGCGGACTCCCGGCACGTCGTTATACGTCGAATTTCAAGCCGATCTGGACGTTTCGTCGACGTGGCTGATGTTCACCGACCTGGTGCTAGTTTTATTGTAAGCTATGATAGTCCTTTAGAATTTTCGCGGATAGAGGAAATGATAACTGTCAGAGACGATTGAAGTTTTTATAATAATCTCGAATCAGTATGCACTGTGTATAGAAGTACACAATTGATTACTGTAACTATCTTGCAATTGCAGTTTCAAATTACTGGCAATTGGCAGATAGAGAAATTTGAAGTGTTATACGAATGGGGATGCTTCCATTGGAAGCTTTATTGCACGTCAGCCAGTGTTATCTGATACCGTTTACCCGTATTCTAAAAAGGAAGCCATTTGTGGATAGTAACGTCGTCGTTTGAACTTGCGTGATTTTGGCCAAACTGTATTTTGATATCGAGACATTCGGTTCAGCCACAAATGTCGCAAGCAATTCTAGGTACAACGGTTTCAGAATGATGACTGGAACGTCTCGACTGGCACATTAGAACGACCGTTAAACTGCTATACCTTGGGAGAAACTGTTGTTTCAGTTGTACTACCTGGCTAAGCCGGTTAACCGATGAGGAGGGCACATCTCCAGCTAGCTGGGAAATGCGCAAGTTTCTACAATTCCCCGACGCCTCGAAGAATTTAAAGTTTCGACGTTTGATGCGGAAATTTCGTGAATACAAATGAACGTGACTTTAATACGACGAATGAACGTGCGAACATTTTTCGCTCAATCTATCAGATTGTAATGTCACATTTCAAACATTCTTTTTCTTAAACTTCGCTCTGCTTTTCCGCTCTGAAAGATGTTAATGAAAGTTTCTCTTTTTCTCTCGAGATATCAACTTTATTAATTTCTCTTCGCACTCTCCTTTTGCTTGCGATTCACAAGCGTGCTTTATTCTCAAATACTCACAGCTTTCTCTCACCCTTTCTCTTACCGACCTATCACTTTAATCGTTTCATGAATATTTCGGAATAAGTTCACTAAATTTTGTCGTATACACTTTTTGCTGCTTATATTCCAGTTTCACGACTGTCGTTGCTTGGACCTTCTTTTTGTCTTATTCACCTGCGAACTGAACGTTTCATACCGCACGCAGCCAACTCTTGCAAACATACTTACGCAATCATACATCACATCCGCGCTACCTTTGCTTCATTCGTACTAAAATTACTATGCACCCAACTTAATTCAACGTCAGTAACATTCTTCGCGCAACATGTCTCACAACAAATCACATCAAAAAGGCACTGGACTCTGTAGAAACAAATATTTATGAAACCGTCCCGTTACTTTGTCAACGAACAACTGCCTGCTCTCTCCCATTCGCTCAGGTTGAATTCACGTTGCGAAGTCAACCTCCCGGAGAGGAGGATTATATACCCTCGATGCTTATTATAACATCGAGCCTTTCTTAAAGTGTCAAAACACAAACTGCCACATCCGAATAAAGTGTCAGTGGTCCGTAATGAGATTAACGTTTCCACGCGCACAAGCTGACGGTGAGAAAAATAAATCGAGAGGAAGAGAGAGTGTGTGTGTGTGTGTGTGAGAGAGAGAGAGAGAGAGACGGAGAGAGAACTACAGGCAGAGGTTCGTGTAGCGCGTCGAGGGGCGGATACCGTGAACGGCAGGGGTGCTTTGGAAGCTTTCTGACAACAATAAATAATCGGATCAAGCGCGATCGGGGACTTTGTGACTCATTCCGGGCGCTCGCGTTGGGGACAATCGCGCGCCGAGCGGAGCCGAGCCGAACGTTCCGCCTCATCCTACGTCCTTCGTTCTAGTCTCTCTCCCCTTCGTTCTCGTTGTGGCTTCCAATCGTGGAGGGAGAGCACGATAATAACGAGCCGTCCCCCGTAACACGCACGTGTCGTCGTCCTCGTCCTTTTTCAGATATGTATCTTCATTTAGAAAACGACGGAAACGGATTCGCGAACGATTCCTTTTTCTCTTACAGCTTCCACCAACGGACGCGCATCCGTCGTCCCTAGTTTCCGAATAATCCGAGAACTTGGACGGTCCTAATGAAGCAATTCGTTAAATTTAATTAGGGTCTACGTACGGTGCATTCTTGACGATCGAGAGATTATCACCTGCTCTAAGCGTAATTGCTTTTGTTCGTCGATGTAACGAGCGATTTCTACGTTCGCCGAATCAACTCGCCTCGTATAACGAGAATGAAATGGGAAAATAATGAAAATCCGTACACCCCTGCTTCTTCCAACTTTCGGGAATCGGGTACACCGGGAACGGGTCCCGAGGAAAAACTGCGTTATACGTATTATGCGAGTTCACTGCGAGCCACATCGCGGTCATTAAGCAGATTCGTTAAAAGTTGAAATTGAAAGAGTTATTCGAGGCGGGAAAGTTGGACACGCGGTCGGTGGCCCGAACGCATGGCACACGCGAACAAGCTGAAACATAAAAAACAGTTAATTAGCCGGTCACTTTCCAAACCGTATAATTTACGAATGACGACGCGAGTGTATCTTATCGGCGAATTTCCAAGGAGAAAAGTAGTTTCGAGAGACACGCGTCTCGTAAACTCTACTCCGTCGTAAACAAGTCGTGGGCTCTTGAGCGCCTGGAATACTCGCGAGTTCCTTACACAGGACGCATTCGAAAATGGAAACAATTTAACAAAGTATTCTCTCGGTTCCCTTAACTTCGCTGGGGGATTCGTGTCGCGCAGACTAGCGACGAAGCAACGAAGTAACAATGGACGCACTCAGTAGCATAGAGAGAATGAGACGAAGAGAGAAACGCACTTTTCCCTAGCGAAACAAGGCTAACAATAAGCGATGAGAAACGGAGAGAAACTCGGAGAAACGGAGAAAGAAATATTAACGGAATAAAGTGAATTAAGTGGCGCGTACGCGGAGCTATTAATTGCCGCGATCTGATTGTGGTTAATTAATTGCCGCACTTCGGTCGCGAGATGCGATCTACCGGGGAATGGGACCGGTACTTGCGCGTGTACACGCGTGCACGAACGCACGGGGTGGTGAAGAGGAGGGCGCGGTGCAATGCCAACGAGAGTGCACCGTCGAGAGAAAAAGAGACGCACGAACGACCGTGTGCACACAATGTGGGAGAGATGGAAGGAGAGCGGATTTATCTCGTCGCTAATTCAGGTATTAAAAGTAAATGAACGCTCGCATTACGTTCCAGAGCGGAGAGTGTCCCGCGCGTTCGTACCAATTTCGGTACGTCGACGTGCGATTAATCGATCGCGAGTATCGAGCGGGATATTGGGCCTGGGTGCAATCCCAGATCGAATTGCCAGCTCCGTCGGTCGTCCTGCTTCCCCGTGGAAGCTCGAGGAAAAGGATCGATCGGTCAAGTGGCACAATAGAAGGGGCGCCGCGAAATCGAAACTATCGATGGCTAGTTTCAATGGGGCTCTGAAGGATCATGCCTGGTTTGTCGCCATTGTTTCCACCGCGACGGTGGTCAGCGGTATCGGTTATGGTAAATTGCCCTGTGCCGCGGATCTCGATTCGGGATAATGTTCCCGCAATACGATGCATTTCGATACCTTTTCGATCCTCGTTGTTTCTCACGAATCGTGCCCGGTCGGAGAAGTGGCAAAATTCGTGACGCTGTAAAATTACTCTCAACATTTCGCGAGTTTCGTAAGTCATTTCCACGCAAGTTTGAAAAATTATCAGCTTCTCATTGGTTTTTTTTTATGTAATACTGAGTATTTATGGGGATCCGGTAGTCTATCTTGTTGTCATCAAGGCTAAACACAGCTCTCACGCGTGATAATGTGAACATCATTTTCAAACGCGCTTTCTACAATTGATCATTCCTTTTCTTTTATTGATCAATTTGACTTAAGGCACCTTTCTCTAAAATTACGAATAATGATATATTTTCTAGCCGACGAGCAAGTTACGCTCGAAATAATTTCTCACCATTCCATCACCGTACCGGTTCGAATTACGTTCCGTACTCTTTCCGTTCGGCAGATTCATCGTTTACCCGCGGCATTCGAAGAATCGAAAGCTTCGGCCGCGTGGCACGGTGTGTCGCACGCACTCGCGCTCGCATAAAACGCATTGTACGCGCCCGAGCGAAAGAATAATCAATCTCGGGAAGACACGATGCCGGTGGTTATCGTCCAACCCGCTCGTATTCCACGGACGTATTCCCCTGTCATTAATAACGCCGTCGATAACGAACCTCTCGTGGGGCTTTTCGAAAAAATGACCGAGGTTCTTGTATCGTGGCTTTGAAAAGCTGCATATCTGTCGCACTACACGTGACAACGACGCTACGAATGGTAAACGGATCAAGCTGCCAGAACGCCAGGGCCGCCACGTAGATCCTCGGGGTTGTTGGAAGGGGGTTGCGGCGGGAGATTTGCGGGGAGAAATGGAAAAAAGGGAGAGAATGAGGGAGGGAAAAATGGAGGAGGAGAATACTGGTTGCGGGTCACGCGAGAGCGTTCGCGGCTTGTATTGTAGTGCACGCGGTGGAAGAGGAGGTGGAGGAGGGATGGATGAGGCAGACGGAGAGGGAAAAGAGAAATCGAAGAGAGAGAGAGAGAGAGAGAGTGAGAGAGAATCAGAGATGGAAAGAGGAGAGAGATGGGACGTGGGGGGTGTATGGGGTGTCGTCGAATCGTCGCGTCGGCCCTGCGTGTTTTAATTTGACGTCACTCAGCACGTCAGTTCCATCTGGTGTTGCGAGGCCTCTCCTCGCCTCTCGTTTCGTCCAGGACACGCCAGTCACCGGGATTTAATATCAAACCACCCCCGGGGTCGTCCTCGTCCTCGTCCGCGCGAGCCCTTTCCGCCTTCCGACTCCACCTCGTCTCCACCCTCAGCACGGACCGGTCACCCTCTTCTTTCATTGGAAGGCCCCTCTGTTGGATTTTCCACTCGTGCGGATCTACGCGACCGGATGCGAGAGGCCGTCCTACGCGCGCGGGACTCGATGCGCATAATCAAGTGGGAGTCATTCGAGCAGGAATCGAGAGAGAATAAGAGCGAGAGAAGGAGGGAAGGAAGAAATGATGTTCCGAGAATCGGACCATCCTCGTTCACCTCCGTATCGAACGTGGAGGATGACCTCGCTCGCTTGGTTCTCCGTGAAAAATTTTCTCCCTTACGACGAGCAACTATGCGACCTCTTCCTTCTCGTACGAATTTTTTTTCGTAATGAAATTTTTGTCCCTTTTGTCGACAAGATTCCTGAAGGTTCTCATACCACGTGGACACCTAATTAAAGTCAGTCTTGTACACTTTTACGCTCTTCGGTGAATCCTTTTTCTCTTGCAATTTCGCTTCGGTGCGTAAAAGTTCATCGCAATTTCCGTGTTCGTTGTTGAGTTCGTGTTTTTAAAAGTGCGTCGAAAAGGTTTTGCTTGAGTTTTCTGTCAAATGGTGAAACGTGCGACGAGATTGTTCTTTGAGGTACTGCCATTTTTGCACTTCCAGAACGCGCTTTAACACTGAATCTACCTACGATTTTTGCTATATTGAGATTACCTGTGTTCATCGGTCATTTGACCGCTTTTGCTAACTTTAGTATTCAGAGTTTTTAGTTCTAATTTGGAATAATGGTACCAGAGAATCGTCATGAATATAGAAACTATCCGATGTAATTTCCTAGTAATTTCAGCTCGGGTAAATTTGAACGGAGTATCTTGGAAATGTTTAACTCGGTGGTGGAATTGGAATGACACGCGAGCGAAAATAGACGTTCCTTTTAAGAGGCGGGTACTCCTTGTTCCAGTTTAAGTTTTAGCCATTAGATCTTTAGTACCTGAATTTTATTTATAAAGTATTCTATTTGTAATATCCTGACCCGAATACTACACCCAAAAGCAATTTTTCAGAGACAAAGATCCAATTTAACTATTTCTATTTACACGTCTATAAAAATTTTAGCAAGTTCATCTTTCCAAAATATATTTTCCTTCTTTTCATCTCTATTTCCACCCGCCTGAAGATGTTCACTCGTCCTAGAGACGGTTTATTTCCAGAGAAGCTCTTCCGTCGGGATCGAAAAAAATTGCGTCTCATCCAAAACCACCCGTACCACCGCTCTCATATGCGCGCGGATTTGCTTGAATTAAAGAGTCGCGTTTCCGAGAATTGCAAGCGGGGAAAGGATTAAGCCGAACCCATCCTGCTCGAATGCTCGTCTTAAGGTAACCGAACCCAGAGACGTGGAAAGCGTTTCGCGACCGCCGAAAAAGTCTGAAAGCCAGCCACTTTTCTTCTTCCATTACGTTTCTATAAAGTCGTTCCATGCCGTGCCCTCTTTGAGAAGCAAATCCGTAATGTGAATTCCATACGAAAGCTCGAGAAGATTTTGAAAATGTCCACCGAATATACATATGCTACATGCTACCGTTACATAATTATTTATCGAACGAGTCTCGGGAATGAGGAGACATTCGAGGCAAAATAAATCAATGAGAACGTGCGGCGTCCAAAAGAATCACTTAGATATTCAACGACTATTCTGAACGGGTATTGAACCTCTCCGAACGCTCCCTGTAGTATGCGCAAAAGCAGGCGAGTGCACCTTTCTGCAGCCTCGGTAATTCAGGACTGGCGTGGAACGGCCGCGTTCCTTGGAACCGGAGTGCATATGCGATTGGAAAGAGGAGAAAAACTGGTTCCGCTTGACCGAGCATTTCATGTGCTTCCGTTATTGCACTCGAAGCAGCCCACTGCGCGCCACTATCCCCTTTAAACAATAACGTTGTTTCGTTCGTGATAAAACGCTGCAGTTCATGAATCATAATCGTGCCCCCGCATGGCCCGGTAATTAGAACATTCATTCCAGCCGGCCGACTATATCCTTTTGCTTTTCGCTGCGACTATTGCATTATGCGCAGTGCATTCTCTCTCTCTCTCTCTCTCTCTCTCTCTCTCTCTGGGTCGTTCGCCCTCTCTCCTCTCTTTCGGGTGAATTCAAGTAGACGATAATCGTTCTGTCGAGTCGTGCACGGTTCATTTACCGTTGCGTCCCAATCCACGTGCCCGGGTGCTCGCGCGCCATAAATGCATTACCTTTGTCGGATAACGTTTATATAAATTCGCTAATCAACATCGTGCACGTCGGCGATCACGTGGCGTGCGCACGGTGGTAAACGTCGAGAGATTAAAGCCACGATCTGGGCAGGGTCGAGGTGGCCGGCTGATTTATGAATTCATCGGTAGATCGTTCCCCTGGAACTTATCGTGGACTTTATCGCACGATCGCCATGTCGAAGAAATGATTGACTCCGCTCGTTCCTGCGTGCTTAGGATCGTTAATTAATCAGCGGGCCGACACGACGGTGATTGCAGAAAATTGATATAGCAACCAACTTCGTGGACCACGACGAACTTTCGACGATAACTTAAGATCTCACAGATTGCGATCTACATTGGTATTTATAATTCCTATGGAAATAGTCGTTCACCGTGGTATCCACGCTCTCCACCTTTCGAAGCTGGATCCGAAGAATGTTCATTTCTCATAATTCTAATTCGAAGTTAACGTTGCTTCGAGGAATCGAGAGGTCAGTCTCGCGTCTTTGCGTCGCATGATCACGCGTGTGCATCTAGACACGCATCATTCGACACGTGTCCCCTCGTACGAATGGTTCGACAAAAGCCACACCTTTCGCACGCGTTGGAAAACATCGCGAGCTCTCGTGTACGATTTCACTTATCGCATCCCTTCTATTCACCTCTCACCGGCAACCCCTTTCAGAGCCATATTTTCCGGCCACACTTCCGACCATTCCCGTCGATACTCACTTGCTCCGTGGTTTTTGTCACCGACCATGCCATCGTCCGCTCCTCGCACAATAACACAGTCCAATGACTATAAATCCAAGTGTAAACAGGCTCGAGGAAAATACACGAGCGCGCATCGGGGTAGAGCCGGCAGTTTTTCACGTCGAAAGAATACCATCTGCTCGTGACGTCGATGGACCCCTGCGCGCATTCCCTTCTTTTCAGGTGCGTATCGAGGATGCTCGCAACACCCGGTGGATGGATGATGAGTGCATTCGCGCACGCACTTCCCATCAAACGATGCGCGTGTCTTCTCGCACGCTCAGCCTCGTTCGCGAACAATGGCATTCGGATAATGGCGCGTCTCTATCTTGGCACACGTCTGCGTCGCCCGAGAGAGGTGCCGTCGCTTTTTATATCAGACGCTGCATAATGTAGGGGCCGCTAGAGTGCCGCACGCGAATGTTTAGACTATGGGAAACATTTTAGAAAATATTGCGCAGCGAGATGGAAAAGTACATGAGAATGCATTGCCTGATGGTAACGTGGAAAGTGTTTCGGTACACGTAAACCTGAGAAAGAAAGGAAAGGTTCGTGACTAAAGTGCAAACGTGCTTGTAAATTACATAAATTGGTAATGGACGACTGTAGTTTGACGTGGAGGAATAGCATGCTGGGTGTCTGCGTAATTCGGTCGATAATTCTATCCATAGGGAATGCACATTTATCTAATCTCAGGACGAATGTTCGCGAGTGAATGTACGTTCGTTCGATAAGTGCGTATTTATCGCAACCAATATGCGATCGGAATTAGGAGAGGAAAGTCAATTTCAATTTCAATCTCTACTTCTCTTCTTATCTTGGGTAGTCTGCTGATTTTATCTTCACAATTACTCCATCGTCGACGAACGACTTCGGTGCACCATACGTGCATCCGAAAGAATCCACGGTAACGACGAAGGCCGTGTTCTCTGCTGTACGTACCTACGTACGAGCACGCACTCGATTATCCGATGGGAGATTTACGCATCCTCGTGCACGTAGCCAGTGGCTATCCTCGTGCTCTCCCTTCTGGGCTCTACCCCTCCTTTACCGCCCTTAAGATCTTGGTACTCCGTGGAGAAACGAACACCACGTATCTTCTGAGCAAACATAAATACTACAGCAACTATAATTAAATACGCTCGCTCTGTGTCTTAGTCAGGAATATTTCAGTCGACATGCTCCACCAATCTCCACCTATGCGGTGAGCTCACTCTCTCTCCGTTGATTCTATTCCGACGAACGATTCTGTTGTTAGGGTTACTTATACGCACTGGCAAAAACTCATAAATCCGTACGGGTGTTGTATCTCAGCCGACTAATAAATATCCATTGTCGGCTTCGGTTGGTTTTTCATCTTCGAAGGAACGCGCGCGATGACTTTCGAACCGTCGTGTCACCACGAGCAAGATTCTATAGAAAGATTAGTTTTAACTGAGAAAATTTGACAATGAGTTCGAGGTATCTGTAGAGTGCAGCTGGTTCTTTCGTATGACATGAGAAATCTGTTTTTATTTTCAAGAGTAATTGAAGATATGTAAATAAGAACAAGTAACGATAATTAATACAAAATATGAGTCGTTCAGTGCACAAATCGATTAACTCCATAAATTATGTTCAAAATTATGTTACGAATATAAAAAGTAGAGACTTAATCAAGTGCTTCGATGCTTAAATTTATGAAAAATGCAAAAGTGGAGTTAATCGATTTGTCAAGTGAGCGGCTCGTATAGTATCATGACAATTGTTTCATAGGGTTAGGGTTAGGGTATTGACACTTTCTCATTTCCACGTAATCGTTCCTGCCTTTTCCTCGTAGTACAAGTCGTAAACGAGAAAAATACGCGGTCGATCGACGTGTCGGGATCAACGATGGATCAACTGGGAGTATGTCGACAGAAAGGAGAAGAAAGACCGAGTGGGAGAGAAAGAGTCGAGGGCCGCCGTAACGAATGAAGTGCGCGGCAGTAAAAACGCGATTTTATAGAAGCGAGTTCACATAATGCCCGAGTAACCGAGACGATGGACCGAGCGAGCGACCGCGAGAGACGAGAGGCGTTGGAGGTCTACTTGAACGGCGACATTGGTGGTAGGAGGGTGTTGAAGGTGAGGCTTGGAAGGAAAGGGAAGGACCAGACTGGCACGAGGGAAGAAGAGACAGAGAGAAGAGGAGCCGCGTGGGTGCGCCCGTAAAAAGGAACATCATGCACGCGCGCCTGCACATCGTAATATCTGCCTTTCCAGCGTTCGTACAACCCCTTCTATCTCTCTTTTTCTCTCTCTAACTTTTCTCCTTCTCACTACCTTCGCAGTATTTTCATTTCTTTCCGACGCTCTTTCCCTGCGCCTGATCCTTCTCGATCGGAGGCCTGTACCTTTTGTTGCTCCTGCTTTTCGTCCTCTCCCTTTCCACCTTCGCCTCGTCGCTTTCCAACGAATCCAGCGCAGCTCCCTAAACTCCGCATAAACCTTGGAGGACGACGCATCGGAATGCCGTGGGGAAATAGAAGGAGAGGCCAAGATGTACTTCTGGATATCGATCACGATCGTGAGCAGGTCCTTCTCGTTCGCGGTCCCAACGACAGAGAATTCGTGATACGCGAAAGCGAGTCGGAGGATTGAGAATGGAGAGAAGGGAGCTCGAAACCTGTCGAAATACTCGACGATGCTATTTTGATACTCCTACGATACGGGAGAACTTTGGGTACAGACGTGCTCTTACGTCCACTTGAGTTGGCTCGAATAGATTGGAGAGAGAAGCTTCTTCGATGGATTTTCAAAGGTACATTTATTGTGAATCTTTTTGTAGTATCTTACGTAAACGAAGATGCAAGGTCCTGCAGATTATGGCATTGGAGGATCAGGTATAATGTAATTACTGGGTTACCCTTAATTGGACAAGGCTCATTGGCTGGCGCCCGATGAATCGTGAAAGGCGTTAGTATCTTTCTAAAGAAGTAGGTAAGGTAACGAAAGAGACGACCTTTTTGCGCTATAAAAGAAGGTTACCTTGGAGGAAGGTACTTCTGTAGGAACACGATTGCGAATAGTTGGCGTGTAATTAAAACATAACTTTTCTTGCCCATGCACGAGTGGTCTCTCGCTTAATCGCGACGATGCGGCTTGAACGTTGCTAATGAAACAAATGCATAAACAAAGTACCCGAGGCGTTTAGTGCTCACGCGCCTCGTTACACTCTCGCGACTAATTAGAGACTGCGCTCTAGTGTATAAGCTGCTTAAAAGCAGCGCGCCGGAAATATTTTTCTTAAAACCGCGAACCACCGTACGTCACGCTTTAACATAGCGGGCGGGTTGGATTTATGTTTAAGCTACTTTCCCGTAAATTTCCGTGCCGCGAGGATTTTATTGCTCGGGGCGTGCGAACGGGCGAGCAGCAGGGCCAATGGTGCCCGCGTTGCTCTCCACCGGATTTATTCGCGTCTCCTTTCTCCTTAAGCGTCACCTTCGCGCGCCACGGGGAAGAAAAGGTGCGAAGGAGGCAGCACCTTCGTCGCCGTGGCAAAAGAAAAATATGGTACCCAGGAAAACCATGAGTATAACTCCTCGGGCCAATCGTTTTCGTTCTGCCTTCGGTAGCAGAACCGTTGCTGATAAATCTTACAAACCCGCTCGTTCTCTTCTGCTCGCAGAGGAAAACAAGCAACGAGGGTCAAATGTTGCGACGAATCGAGGAAAGAAATCGATCTCACCCGAGACGATAAATAACTCACTCCGTCTGTGCTCTTACTAATTCACCCGATGTTTCTTCTTTCGCTTATGTCTCTCCTTGGTATCGTGTTCCTTTTCTCATGCCTCTGTAGCCTCGTCACCCTTATTCCGTCTGCGCTCTACAATGATTCATCACGTCATATCTCCTGCTCTGCGCAGACCGTGGTGCATACGTCCATTGACACGCACCCACGCACAATATAAATTTACCATAACCTCGCACGAACCCACGGACGTTCGAATGGTCACGGTGCCGCGCACGGATCATCGTGAAAGAATCCTTTTCGCGGTTAGGAACGTCGAGCAGCTGATCCTTCAATTTCTGTGTCTAAATCGTGTGTGCCCTCGCTCTCTTGTGTGCCACGTGCTCCTCGTCTGGCCGTGGTGGAAGCAACGCGCACCAGCCGTTGTTTGTGGCCGCGCCTGGTAGCGCCTGCATTGTGCGAATAATTACGCGTTCGACGGGAATGCCGCGCGAGTTGGAACGGTGGAACGAGGGTGGACCTGGGCCGGAGCGGAACGCCCGTTGTGGGAAAGGTTACGTACATGTGAAAATGATGCCCATGGAAAACCGAGCAGCTGACCGCATCACCACCCCACGTCGTCCTTTACGCTTGCGTTACGTTCGCCGGATAATTTCGTAGCTTCGATTTTCTCCACCCGGCCTGGGCGTCGCGTATTACGCTTCGTCACGGAATGTATCTATCAGGGTGTGCGCACGAGATTTTCCATTGGAGGTGTGGTGGAAGGGTGGCTCAGGTGATGACGAGGATGAGATTTCGACGTGGTTCCTCCACGATTTTAGGGTAACCGAGATTGAGTCTCCTTCGTTCGTGGCACGGTGAAATGTGGTCGAGCGGTTGATTACACTGGGGATTGTGGAAGAGAGTGGATCGATTGGAGGGTAGATTTCATATTCACCGGTACGAGTATAGTTGGCGTATCCTTGGACGAGTTAAAAAAAGGCTCTCTAGAAGGAATGGAGATTACGGGCTTTGTTATGCAATTACGACTGGACTGCTTATTCGCGTATGAAGTCATTAGACATCGGTTATTCCGTTCCGATGCACTTAGACAACCGTTAGAGTGCATCGTCTATAGTCGTCTCTTGAATTAATGTCCTTCTCTTATGCCCCTGGCATAATGATAAGCTTGCACATCTGGTCGTGGAATAATTGTCTGCAATTTGTAATAGTTTCGACAAGGTCTTCTAATAGGGGCTGTCTCTTTTATACTACGTGTTAGGGAACACATTTCGAAGAGTAGCCTGTCAATGGTAAGCTGAACTTGCTGACAGTTCGTCGTTCTTGGCGCGTGAGAAAAATTGTTTTCCACAACGGCATTCTGGACACTTTCAGATAGAGTCATTGGGTGTAGGCCTTTGCGGTTCATTGCTGTTGCACTATTTACGAGAGGCTATTAAATTATTACCGGCTTTACCGTCCCCCCGGGTGCTGGTCGAAAGAACGTCGTCCTATCGAGTGATGGATCGCGCCTTTGTACGTAACCGATGGTGGTACACCGTGGCGCCTGTGCACGTGGGTAGGCGCGTTCCAATGCCTTACGTGTCACGTGCATGCGATGTGTCTCCTATACGCGACAACGCAATCTCAATCAAATTAAATCGATGTGCCGGATCCAAGCGACTATCGACGAAGCAATGTATAATCGTAGAATCTGTGGGACACCCGTCTGTCATCCCGTATATTATGTTTCGTGACTTTTGCATACAATGCAAACTCGCAACCCATGCAGCCGGCGTTCACGCAAAAATATTTCTCGTAGAATTTATTCAAAGTTTATCATTACGTAAAGCTGTTGGGTTACATGCCATTGAAAGAGAAAGTAGATAGAGATAATTTATTGACTGACAATCGATAATTTTACAGACCAGCTCTGACGGGATAAATTAATTCAAGTGGGTAGCACACAATTATTTCATAGGCTTGGTATCGCGAATTTAACACCCATCTGTTGAACATGCAGTGAAATATTTATGGAAAATATAGAAATCTGTTGGAAAAAGAACAGATGTGAAGTTTACTCGTGTGTCAAGGCTAACGTGCACGTATTTTTAACGGAACCGTAACTTCCTAATGCGCTCCGCTATCCCGACCTTTCCATTAAACTTTTATCGTTCTCGACACTGATCGTAAAGTAACTCACGATCGATCATCTTACTGGCAGAACCGATCGATATTTACCTTGCTTGCATTTCCATGAAATGATTTACGCGTCGCGTGGCGCCGATACGTAACGACACGTGTTACTTACAACTGGTGGTCGGCGCGCGTGGGCGTCAGGGAAGTTCCGTTGCTGTTGCTGCCGCCGGCACGGTGATCGTGCGTGTAATTACGCGCGTTCCCCAGGAATGCGAATAATCTGTGTGACCGCTTGACCGCTGAGGGACGCCGGCGCCTGGCGTCGCTCGTCAATCCTTGCGCATTTACCTGCGCACACGCGTCTGCTCCGTCCTTTTGCCGTGGGCTGTTACCTTTCCGAGCTCTTGCACTCTCCGTATTACTACGACATTCCTAGACAGACTTTACTCAAGTGATTATACAACAGCTTCGGAAGCCAACCATTGATCAATTTCTGTAGGAGTACAGACATAGTAGAACATTCTCTTTTAACATTCCTTCTCAAGCAATTACCTACGCCTGTAAATATCCATGATTAATTTGAACACATTCGTTAATCATTCGTCATAAGAATATGTTAGACTTCATCTGGGTAAGGTAACAAGATAAATCCATTTATTTTTAATTTTTTGAGCCGTCGATACGCGCGTGTAAAAAAAAACATTAACCCTTTGAGCCCTATGGACGCATATATGTATGCGTTTGGCGAAAGCTATTGGTGTGGATTAAGGACTTACTTTTATGTGAGATGAATTCAAGTGCACTCCTTTTAAATTTAGTTTTCTAGTTTATTGTAAGTTTTAATGTTTATAATAAATAAATAATACTAAAAAATAACGCTCTTTCATTATTTAATCTTGTGCAAAAGGATTACTATAGAGTTCAGTGTAGCGAAAAAATATTCCGTCCACAGCGATCGTCATCGTCCGTACGGACCACGAGTATTTAGCCTTCAAAGGATTGAAACGTGATTTCCCATAATGCGACCACAAAGTTCGGTTTGCTATATACGAGATATCTCGTGACCAGCCAATTTGATAAAATTTTACATTTCTTAAGAAATTACTTTCGTTCACGACCAAACTGAATATGTGAGTAACTTCTTGACACGGATAGAATCATGGTACCATTTAGGTCGTTACTATCATATTCTCTCTGCCTTTTTATCTCACTAACAATAAGTCACTCACTTCGACTTCCGAAGTACTGGCGTATCGCGCGATCTTTCCGACGACGTCCTTCCTCGAGACACCTCAGGAGGCGTCGAACTGTAAACACGCGTCGTGAGGCGTCAACACGCTCACTCCGCCAATAATTTCCCACGGCGGCGCCTACGCGCGGCCACGATAACACGTGGGACTCGCGTTACGGTGTAATTGAGCGTGTAACGACGTTACGCGGTCAAATGAGCGCCGACCGGCGAATGAGAAATATCGCTCTGGAAACGAGGCAGTTCGATCGCGCACGAGCTTATGAATGACCGGCGATTTCGAGGGTGGGCCACTAGACGATTGGTCACTGACGTTAACGGAGGTGTTGCAGAGAGAGAGAAATCGATGTTCAACCGGTGTTCACCTTCTGGTGCTAGGCTAATTTGGACGAACGAGTTTAATTCGTTGTTTCTTGTGCTTCCTGAGATTCGATACAGATTTGTTACGTGGAGCAATTTACTTTATCTAGGTTGTTGCAAATGCATAATGTGCCTATGTTTTGTTCTTTGTTAACTTTGATATCTTTTTAGAACTATAATATTTATCGTGTGTTATCGAGGCACTTTTAGAACGCATTGAGAAATTAAATGACCAAACCGAGATTTGAATGGCAAACGATCAATCGATAGAGTTAATCGACTGGTACTTTCGGGGAGAGGATAGAAATAAACGAATGGAATAAAGGAGGACGAGCTAGGTGGGAGATTTTTATTGCGATATGGCCGAGAACACGTGCGCGCATTGGTGGTGGTGACGGCAAGGTAACAGCCATTTTAATTTAGTTGGCGCTTCGATAGTTCAAGGGAATCAATTAATGGCAATAAACCTTTCGTCCTTCTGCCTCGTTTTTCATGCTCTTCGCGACCCGCTTTCCACCTTTTCCATCCTGGTGTTTGCCTTTTGCTCGGAGGTTCGATGATCCGACATTGCATTTTATACGCGGTCGATTCTCCGACACTTCGAATTTTCAAATATCGATTTTGCGGTGTACCGTGGAATATTCTCCTTTAGTCAGCCCGCCACGGGACTTATTGGAACGGAGTTTCCACTGATTGGTGATTTTAAACGTGATTTTCTTGGCACGATGTCTCCGCTTCGCGAGAGGAATTAATTTTGCAAATACCTTACTTCTCTCTGGTACTGCTTTAATGAAATATAGTTCTGTGAAGTTGACCATGTACATCGGTTTAATCCTTCGGGTAAAAGTGGTTTCGTAATGTAACTACCAATCTAAAATTTTCTTCGATTTCTCAGTTTCTCGTTGACACCACTTTATGAGGTTGGTATTTATTTTACAGCTGCACGATTACACGAAGTGATTCCAATCTCGTCCTATTTCTTATCACTTTTCTAAAAATATGGCGCAGACGTTATCAAGGAGAACGAGATGGACGATGTAAAATTGTCCTTTTTCTTACTTCATGCTTAATAATAATTAAACGTAACCTGTACTTTGCCGACCATCAATGTCTCGCCACTCGAATATGCTCGTAAGTTTTCGATCTTCTTTGTTTCAGGTGAGTACCCAAGTGCCATGAATCATTCCTTCAGGGTGGCTCGCGTTCTTGGCCGATACGGAATATGGTGAGTCGCGGAATGAAACTCGTTTTTACTCATTGCCTTACGGTGTTCCGGGAGAACGTATCGCGTCTCGTCCAAAGCGATCCGCAGAAGGAGGATACCCACCTCCTTCTTTCAGCTTCTTCCTTCCAAAACTCGTCCTCCCGCAAGATCGTCGGAGTTATACGTTTCTCTTTTTACATCTTCGATTGTTAGTCATCTTACCCTCTTCCCCTAGCCACTCCTTACCTCCTCGCTCGCCCGTCCATGTTTCTTTTTATGCATCCGCCGAGCACTAAGTATTTTATGGAAGTCGTTCCGCGAGGGAATAACCGTGAACGCGAAATTGAAGTCTGCCCCGCGATAGAGGGCTTCATATTTTATGGCTCGTCGGTTCACGTGCGCGCGGTATTCCCTCTCTCTTTCTCTCTCAGTCTCTCCTCCTTCACTCTCTCTTGCTCTACCCACGTTTCCCTTTCTTTCTCTCACTCACGGACCTGTCGTCGTTCCGTTTCCTTAACGACCGAAGCCTTATCGGCCACGGATCGGCCGTCGCAAGGTCTAATTAATATTCATGACTCACTCGCGAAGGACACCGGGCGGTTAATGTATACCTGATTGGAGGCGACTATCGCGGCCAGGACCCCGCAGTAGAGGACCGGTCCCGACGACGAGGGAGGACGAGGACGAAGACGACGACGGTTTTACTGGAAGGACGTCGCGGACACGCGCGGCGATACATTCCGCGGAAATATCCGCGCTGCTCACCCGGTATTATCGTACCATCTGAATTATTTATCTCACGTGTCCCTCTCGATCTCGTGGTACCCGCGCTTTATTGTATCTCATATACGCGAATCGAGAGTCGCCTTTAAACTCAACCGAAAGTAGCCGCGCGCGATACCCCATGCGCCTCGGTACTCGCGCAACAAGAACTCGCACAATTAGTCCGAGCTGAGCTCCCTACGAAAGGTATCGAGAGTTTTGCGGATGGCAATCTGAATTTACGCTCTGCAAGGGACGCGGCTTCCACGCGAAATCGTTATTCGATAAGGATCAGCGGTGCTTCTTGCGCGCAGGGTGCACCTTTGGTATCGTAGGTAAGACGGTGCGTGAGAATCTTTGCGATGCACAACGTTCTCGAGTAAACGTTCTCCATTTTCTAAATTGCGATAGAAAACTCGGGACGATTTGGAATTATTTTCAAAAATATCCTAGTTATCCGATCGTTAACACGTTCCGTGCTACGTGGGACCTATGCGCCTCACGGTGAACTTTCTATTCAAGTCAAAGATTCGCTTGATAGAGTAATGTTCAGCCAGACATTTATTAAACTAACTCCTAAAAAAATTAATTTACTGCTTTTCTGCCTTGTGCATCTTAAACTATACATCCTTTTTTTGATAATTATTATTTTTGCACTATTTTAAGATTTCAATCGTCGCAAGCCGTACACCAGAAAAGAAACAATGCAATCGTAAAGCGTGGGACGTATACGTAAGTCTGGCACGAAATGTGTTAAGTAACTTTTACCCTTTGTCCGGCCTTAATAATTCTTCCATCCTTAAAATCACAATCCAATAACGTCATTCTGAATTTATTATATCCTTAAAACTGATTGTCTCAGAGTTTTGCTTATCGCATTGTGGCGCATCCTGCTTCTCTGAGCCCTCAGACCGCACGCGTTACCATCGGTTAATTCCATTCGACGAGACAGGTGAAACGCGATATCGTTTCTTCTGCGCTGGCCCGACCAGGCCCCCTTAGGTTACGTGGAATCCTTCAGGGGATGCATGCGACGACGGGGAGGTCAGGCTTCGATCGACGCGACCATTTCATCCTCCACCCTTCCTTCTCGTCCGACTCTCTCTCCGCGCGACTCACCCCTCAAGTTCCAATCGCCGTGGATATCAGGCTGCTCGTGTACCGATGGAAAGCCACGTTGGTGTCGTGGACGCTTCAGCTAGCCAGCCCCGTCACGCTTTACTCGCTCAGGACGCGTCGTCGTAGACTACCGTCGTCGCATCCGTCGGTATCCGTCGTGGATCAAAGCGTAATTGTCGATGGAGACGCGCGAGTGTCGGGCCGGAATGTTGTAAAGTGGTCTACGGGATCCCTTTGAGGCTGTAACTTTAACGAGCAACGCCACGCCACCAAGAGGGAGCGCAAAGAAAGACGCTGATGCGATCGAGGAGAGCTTCGAGAAGAACGGAAATTGGTGCCGTTTATAATGTAGAAAGGAAGTTGTAAGATTGTTTTCTAGACGCCACCTGCGCTCCTAGTAAATGGAAATTTGCGTTGTCAGGATGCGACACGGTGATGAGAAAAGAGGCGAAAGAAGAAGGAAGGGTGTCTTTGCAATTTGCGTTTGGTTTTTGGTTCGATCAAGGCTTTCACGTGGTTTCTGCGTCGTTCAATAACTCCTAGACTATCATTATGCTCCTTCTAACAGTTTACGTCGGATCTTTTAATAGTAAATGTGACGTGGTCCATTCGATAAAATCGCATCCCAAATCGTCAAACCGATCAAGAACAATCAACGAGGCTATCTTAGTATTCAACTAGAATATTGCGAATTAGCTCGATCTTTAGAATCATCCGAAGAAGACTATCGTTAATTGGCCTCTAACTCTTCAGTTTCAATTATCTCTCGATTTTCAAGTTGGCACTAGTGAATCCGTGGTTTGTGTAAGCCTTGGCAGATATCAGAGCGAAGAAGGGATGAGTCGACGAGAGAACTCACCAGCTGGCTCGCTTCGAGGATTATTGCCTTCTCGCGAACGCGTGATCTTCTCACGTGTTTCTCACGATGTCCAACCAAGAGAGCGAGTCCATTGCCATCCGTTGGCGGCACTTGTGCAAGGCGGCTCCCTTGTTGGGTCCCTTTGTCGTATTCTTTTAATTTGTACGTCATGCATCAACGTCAACCTCTTGGCCAACGGCTCCAACTGTCGCATTGCTCGTTGCTGGCGTTGCCGGTTGTCGTTGCTGGCTAGTTCGATGCCAATGGATGCCGCGCACAGGGCACGTCCATCTGTCCTGGTGTCCGTTCGCTCGATAGACCACAGCCGGTCAGGTTCCGTCCTTGCGTGCCATCCTAATAACGGGATCCAACAGGACGACTAACGACACGTTCCTGAATCCATCAGCGTTGTGTCGTGGGGTGTTCCACGCTGGGCATGCTTGGTCCATCTCGATGGCTGGGTGACTATGACAACGAGGACGACGAAGACATTCGCCAAATGTCTTTCCAAGTGGCATATAGTGACGAGACGACCAGAAACTTCTTTATAGAAAGATGAGACGAGTGATTGGTTCGCACTTTAGCTATCTGTCGATTCGTGGAACGAAGAGAGTTCGTGGAGCATTTGTCTTCTCGGCAATTCATATTATTTCTATCTGAATTCCAAAAAAAATCTTAAAAGACACTGAGTATGTGTCAATTTTCAATTATGTATTCCGTATCCTGTCTCCTAATTGATCGCGCAGGACTAGCAGGACACTTCTAAATCTTTTAGTTTCCTGCGATTGTGCAAGTACATATATTTACATGCCATGTTCTTTGAATTTTGCAATTGCTTTTTTTGTCGGGCCCGGAAGCTCATCCTCGAAATTCCTTTACGTTATCGCTCAGACGTAAGAATTTCCGCCCCTTTACACGCGTCAAATGGTTCATGCATACTTCCACGAACGATAGGATCGCGATCGATGGTCCCAAGCGGCATGGAGGCTGCTTTCAGCATAAAGGACACGTCACGCCCGTCCTGTGCGAAGCATAGGTCAAACGTGACCGATATACAAGATCTATACTCGCTTACATCAAGGGTTGTCAACGCATACTAGGAGCGGGAGAGCGCACGTGTAGGGGGATGCTTGAATGCGAGAAGCGAAGGTGTACGAGGAATCGACGAGGATAGCCAGCCGCAGGCAGAAGTAACGACGGAGGAGGTGGAAGTGGAGGGACGTTGGCACGTAGAAGCTCGTGGTAGAGGAATCGTTTAATCGATGGTCGTACAAGTCGGTCTAATGCCCTCCCCATAATTACCAAGCCTGTCTAATCGTCGTGGCTGAACGTCGGATTCGCGTTATTACGAGCGACACGCCGTGAGGCCACCAGAAGCATGTATAGAAAAAAGTGTGGTGGATGGAAAATTTGTGGACGGTGTTAGCAATGACGACTTTTTTTTAATTTCAGGCGAATCGTACTCAATTCTTAGTCCTTACTATTACATTTCGCATTATGTAGAAAATAAATTCTATTATGATCAATTCAATAGAGAGACTAGAGTACGTCGAGGATTTAGAAAAATTAAGGAATCGACATGTTTCTTCCACGTCCATGTGGCGAAGATTTATTTTCTCTCTTGGAAGAACGCTGTCGAAACCTTCTCGTCACGTAATTTGGCTTCTGATTCGAATAAATAGTAAGGAACCATAAGGATGCGGGTCCAGGTAGGAGAACTGCGGGAGAAACTCATCAGGCATACCGCGCGCTTTAGAACGCTAGGAATATGCTGCGGCAGCGCGGCTCGTTTTTGTTAACTCGCCTTGGCACTTAAATAATGGGAAATAAAACAACAATGTGGTGTCTGGGAGAAAGAAAGAGGGAAGAGGATACTCGTAAAACGCGTCGTCCTCCGTTTAGCTGGAACTGGCTACTCCTCTCTCTCTCTCTCTCCGTCTCTCTCTCTCCCTCACTCACTACCTCTTTCTTCTCCTCCTCTCGTGCTCGAGCCTTTCATCTTCTCTGTTCGTCTTTCAGCTGCTGCTCCATTCCTTCCTCCTAACGCGTCTTTCCCAACATCCATCTCGTTCTCTCTCATCCTATCCACCTCCTTGTCCAATCCTCTTTCCTTCCCTCGGTCCATGTCTCTATCCTCGTCCTTACTGTTATCCTGTTCCTTCCGTCGCAACCTCCCCCTACCGGCACTTCTCCTGCGCCTCCTTCGTCTCGGTCGGCCACTCAAGCAACCAGCCAGCCGTTTGCTGACCGACCACGCGGGTGGCATCGCGGTTTTCGTGATAGCACCGCAGCAACGGCAGCAGAGCGGCAGACCAGACCCAAGCTGCTGAACCAGCCTGCACTTTCCCTCTTGTCTGACCTTGTCGCGCACAAGGCAAGCGACGAGAGAAGCGCACGTCAAAATTATCCAAAAAGGCAACTCCGAAGGTTCCGTCCTCTCGTAATCGATTCGTGGAAAAAGATTGGAGAGCGTCGTCCCAACAGTTCCGCAGATGCCGCACACGTGTCACCACAATTGTGATATTCGACTGGTTATAGGAGATGCTACGCTCGTCGGTCCTTAAACAATTTTATGGTACTTTCGAGAGACACGTGCTCTCGAATCGTTCCACGTTACCGAGCGCTCTTCATCTCCTTTCCCGTAGAATTTCACTTTGTTTCTCTTTTCTCCAGTTTAATCGATCCAATCTGCGAAGCAATAAATGCGCAGGAATACCGGAAAAGTTATACGGCGTTTCCAGGTATTCGTGGAATTCCGTGTAAATTCTGTTGAAAAAAATTTATTTAAATTTGTCGAAGAGAAAAAGAACTAGAAGCAGCTCGGTCTACCACAAATCGATTCGCTTTCCTTTCGTTTTTCGCGTTGAAATATCCTTTGTGCGTTTATCTCTAGGAACTCGTTTAACCGTGTGGTTTTTTAGAATTCCTATTTTCCTCATTTCGGAAAATTTTCGAGATTATTATTAATGTACACGAATGAATTAATATTCACGTGTACACGTTGTCATTCGGCACACACATGGTCACGGTAATATCGACCTTGTCTTTACATTCACGTGCACATTAGATTGGTACACGCGTTGCAGCGCGTCACCCGATCGAGAAAATGCAAAGCACACAAATTTAATCTCAGTAAACGAATGGCCTGGCACTGTGGCGCCTTGCCGTCTCTTTCATCGTTCTCCACGATATCGAATATCCCACGAAAGTCAACCTATCTGCGAATCCGTCGTTGCGTAAAACGCAAGCATAAACGACTTGAGAAAGAGAGAATAAAGAAGAGAGAGAAAGATAAAATTTGGTAGGATCTCTCGGCCGATCTCTCCTCTCATTTCCTCACTTTTCTTTCAACCTTCCTCGATTCGTTTTACACAGAAGAGATATACTCTGGTTGTTCGCGCGCAGTTTCTCGCGACCTTTCGGAAAGAACGTGCGCGATTAAATAGCGAACCGTGATCGGTTATCGATGTACTTGGATCCAACTGTCGTAGCAGAAAATTTTCCTCGACGTTGCTTACTTTAAACCGAAAGGCACGAGCAAGCAAGCGTGCTTTGTTATTTTAATACACATATTTCATACGTTTCCTACATCAATTCTCGACTCTAGTCCTACACGCTTGAAAAGACACTTTGACCCTAAACCTACCTAAAATTTTGTAAGCTCAATGTTAAGAAAAATCATTACATGTTCTATATGAGCCGTTCAGTGGACAAATCGATTAACTTCATAAATTATGTTCAAAATTATGTTGCAAATATAATAAGTCACTCTGTTTACGGTCGTGCCTAATAAGTAGGGACTTAATCCAGTGCTTTGATGCTTAAATTTATGAAAAATGCAAAAAGTGGAGTTAATCGATTTGCGCACTGAACGGGTCATATGTCTATACGTTTTAAAAAAAAGACTTGTAAAAAATTTCGAAACAAATGTCTATGACGCTCATATTACTCGACGAACCACGATATACGTATAACGAATATGCTAAACGCCTTAATATGGCGCTTGAGCCGTGGTCGCATCGTCACCATCCTCTACCCTGTCTCCATGCTCGCCAACGCTCTCCTCCTCCTCGTTGTCGTTCTCGACGCCTTGGTCCACGAAACGGCAACATGCTCGCTGGCCCGTGTCAAATGGCGGTTGTTTATTCGTCAGCGGTAATTCAGCGGGGGTTATGAAAACACGAGTGACCGCCAGTCCGTCTGGCAGGCGGGCCAGACCGGTCGCGGACGCTTACATTTTCAGCGTAATGAGACGTTTTGCACGGAGGCGGAGGCACCGTTGGCCACAGAGGGACCACACGGAGACCACCGTCGTTGTCGCCTCGAGTGAAAAATTCGAACGTCACACGCGCACGAGCCACCAGACAGGAAGTCATGCACCTTCGAGAGAAGCTCTGGACGTTTAAGCGCTCGTCTGTAACTCCCAAAGACTCGTCCTCCGTCTTCACCAAGCAGGAGAGACCATCCCACTCGATCCTAATATTAATAGCTGTAATTTCTGCGAGCTCCGCACGAAACACGGATATTCACGCGCTAACGACCGAGGCTGCTAGGAGGATTGTCTCGCGCACGTGGTGGTCCATTAAAGTTGGATAGATAGAAGTGAGCAGTAAAGATTCCATTTTTTTCAATGTGCAGTTTCATCCACTGAAATGGCAAATCGTGGGAGGATGACAAATGTGCCGGGTAGTTTACGCTGGAAATTAAATTGCTTCCCTTAAGAAAGAGGAAAAGAAACCACCGATGAAAGCACGATTATTGGGAAATTAAGATTCTTTGAAAAGAACGTCATCTTCGATGTAATCGTCCCTCGTATCGAACAGTGGATGGAAAACATTATTCGAAGATTTAACGAGCAAGTCGTCGTCACGTGCCCGCGCTCGCATATTTTTACAGTTAGCGCGAGCTGTAATTACGCGCGGGACAGTGTGTAATTCCTCGCAACTGTCTTCCACCTTTCTTCTTTCCCATCCTCCTGCATGCACCCCAGTTCTCTTGGATCTTGCTCATCCCACTGGCCACCTTCATCGCGGCGCACGTATTTATCCTCTCGTTTTTTCTCCGTATGCGTAATGGCCTTTACGCTCCTATAATTGTACCGGCAAGCCGATAGAGGCGTAGGAGGTGCCCATAATCACAATGGCGCTGTGTCGCAAAGGAAAGAGGAGGTGGAGGCCCCGTTGAGGTGGAACAGGGAGGTGGAGAATAGAAGGACGCGGAGAAGAAGGTAGAGGGTCGACGATAGAGGAAGAGAGGAATAGGAGGAGGCCAGACGAAGACCCTTTCATTAAGGAACAAGCGGGTCTTCTCTTTGACCTGCCATTCTGTCCACGCGAGAAGAGAGTTCCCCTTGAGTTCTCTCCCTCATCCTTCTCCTCCACCTTCTCCTTCTTTTCTACGAAAGAAATTAAGGAGTTTACCCCCGTAGACGACGAGGAGGACGTCGAGGAAGGAACGCCGAGGTCAACGTTGAAAAAAGCGACGTTTCGGCGGTTCTTAGGGATGGAAGTTGCTCAGACGTTGACGGGCCAGGAGTACGATAAAGCTTGGAATGCGTTAAATTGGAAAAAGAATGGGAGTGACGATCGTTCGGGGTAGATAGTAATTCGGACGGATCGAGATGCGTGCCCGGTAATCGAGGAAAGACACAACTCTGGGGTATTTATTTTCTGTGTTTTCAACTGTTTCCATTGTTCCGAGAATGTCTAACAAATTCTGTCTTCTCATATAGATTTTTCAGAACTGTAAGATGAACCTATCTCTCCGATTCTCTCTCTTCGATACAATTCAGGGACACCGGCGTGCCCTCGACATTCTCGAAGAGGATCCTTGGAAAGGATTCAACTAAAATCACGATGTCCCCGCTAAAGTCCTGGAGCTTCCGCAAATGCCCTCCGTTGGGCAAAAAGTCGAACGGCCTCGCGACAGTCGCTTTCACGTAACGACCTCGTGTAGCGTTTCCGATCGGAAGATCTTCCTTCGAAGCCACAGGTTAACATCCCGAGAATGTCGTTCGGGGACGAGCGCCAGGATAAGCCAGGATATAAAGGACCAGGCGTGCCAGGACGAACCCACCGGACCTTTTTCTTACTTCCGATTCGCGTCCATCAAATTCTCGTATGTTTTCCATGCTCGTCAAAATGGTCCGCAGAATTTTCTCGCGTTCTCTAGTCGCTTACTTCAAGGACACCTTTGAAATCCACTCTTGCTTCTCGCGCGAACGAAATTTTCCTCATAAACTCTCCGTGCTCGTTGAGATGCTCCACTCGGCTCTCTTCCATCCGCCAACATGTTTATTTCAAAGATACACCTAAAACCTTCTCATTCTCGATTCGCGCTCGCACGCCAATCGAATTTCCCTCGTAGTCTTCCTCTAGCCGTGAAAAGATCCTTCGCGTAGCTTACTGGCGCCTACCGACATGTTTATTTCACGGGCGGCCGTCTGAAACCCTGACTCTCAATTCGCACGCCAATCGTCCTCTCTTGCGTCCCATCGAAAGGGTTCGCACGCCGCGCTCAATTTTCGTGCGTCCATGGACATGTTTATTTAAGGGTACCTTTAAGGGTGGCTTTACGAGCGGACACCAGTCGGGTAGAGGGATCTATTCGGTCTCCTTTCTTTTTACAACCGTCTCTCCGCGGATGTCTCGCGGGCATGCCAGTCGTCGCATCAGCCGACTCGAATGACCTGCTTGGATCCCTCTATTGGGTAAACGAGGAGGGCCAACGTCGGAGGGAGTGGAGGATGGACTTGGATCGTGGGTGGGGAGGAGGATTCGCCAAGTTCAGCTATTGCCTCGGAGGCACCGGGTCTCGTCTTCGTTCTCCTCTTCCCTCTTTCCTCGCCCCCACGTATGCTTCCACGAGCACACGGAGTATATTTGAGTATACGGCCAGCACCGTGGGTACGAGCACGAACACGCACGCGCACGCGTGTCTCGCCACCACCGGGCATCACGAATGCGCGCGTCTGCGTGCACGTAGAAGCCGTGTCGTCCGAGTCGCTCTTCGTGCTTGGGAGCGTCTCGTTGTAGGCCACCTGCTCTCCGAAACTGTGAGCAAGCGAACGAGGGAGGGAAGCAACGGCAAGGAGGACTCGGGTAAGACGAGGAGGGCGAAGGTAAAGAGAGAGAAAGAGGAGGAGAGAAAGTACCGAGCGTCCTTTCGTGAGGCACCGGCTTTCTATTATATATAATAGGGATACTTCAGCTTCTCGCAGACGTTGTTTGCCGTCTACCTGTCTGCCGTTTCGGCCTAAGGAATGTCGGTCGTTTCTGCTCGCGCGCGCGGCCATGACGGTAGTACCGCAAGCCGGCTCCCTCGGTGCTTCTTGTTGGATGAGCGAGGAGACTCGCGAATACGTTACCATCGATGCTTTGTCGCTTCGCTGTGGAAGCACCGTCGTTCGCAGACTGTTTTATGGATGTCGAAGTGGTCGTTGTTTCGGTGAATCAGCCGCTTAGAAAGATATCGTAAAAATAACCAGGAATTTTAACCCCTTAACAGTGTACGTAGCATATATGTACAAAAAATGTCGTGCCACTGGAGTGCGATGTACATATATGCACTTCTGAAAAAAATGGATTTACCCTTGTAGGATTTGTATGTATTATGATATCCTACGGTTTTTGAGGTCATTGAATTCGAATATGATGTCAGAAATTCAAAATTCAAAATGGCAGATCCAAAATGGAAAAAATAAGAATTTTGTTCGATTGCTATGAAACTCGGTATCCGGGAGTTTTTCTGGATTGTTATTCCACCCTAGAACCATATAAATTCTTTTGATATGCTGACATAAAATTTGGATTCAGCGAGCTTGGAATCTCTTAGATATGAATCTCGATCTTTTTTCAACTTTAATCCGCTACTATAGATCCGCCATTTTAAATTTCGAAATTCTGATATCATATTCGGATTCAGCGACCTCACAAATATGGATACTAAAATCATTACAGAAATCTAACAAACTTCTTTTCACACGCTGGTGGCAAGTAAAGCTCACTTTCGCTACACTGTTAAAGAGTTAAGGACCTACTCGACGATAAACAAAGGAACATTCGCCTCGCTTGTTTAATCGCACGATATTCTCGTAGGAACGAGGTAACTCTTATAATTACGAAATTTCGAAACGGCATTTGAGAACTTTCGACTTGGAAATCCCGAGAAATTTCCGAGGAAGTGGAAAATTTTTAAAAGCTCCTTCTTATTCGGTAAGTTCCACCGCTCGTGCTATGAAATTTCTCGAACGCGCGAGCAACCCCCTGTCCCAGTTCAACCTCCTACCGCTTTGCTCCCTTCCAAAAAGTGAACCAAAATTTCATCCCTCCGCGAGGAATTTTACGTCGAATTACGTTCTGCTCTCTACTCCAGGAATTTCGTCCCGGGGAATCTCTCGTAAAACTCGCGTATCACAGTCATTCTAACACGGTTATCAAGCCGATTAGGGCGTAACGCTCGACCGCCTTTTGTCCGAAACAGCTGATTCGCTCGGCTCGATTTTCCCCTCGGATTCCATCGACCGCCACCGCCAACCATCGCCACGAACGAGCGTGGAACGTGCATGGGTCGGTGCCCCGCAACGGCACCATTCGTGGTTTTCTTTCTACCCTCCATGCCCTTCTCTCTCTTTCTCTCTCTCTCTGCCCCTTCTCCTTTCGTCCCTTCTTCTCTCTTCTCTCTCCTTCTCGCCATCACCACGACGACGAGGACTCTCCTTTGCTGCTGTTGCTGTTCACCCTCGATACAGAATGATTCGCACCGGTAGAGAAAGCCCCGAGCAGAGCAGCGGACCCTTCCACGAAAATCAATAGTTACGAAGGACGAAACTCCGGGGAATGGACCTTTTTCCCCTCCTCCTAATCCCCGCGTTCTTCCTCCAACGACGGAAAAGTCAAGGGAACAATTGGTGCGCGCGAAGGTTCGAGGAATGTGACTTGTTTCGGGCCTCGACGCGCAACGGTGTCTCCATGATAAATTCACGATACGAACGACTCCAGTCGGAAGGTTCGCGTGGGGATGCGCACGCACTGGTGGAAGGAAGGGTAAGAAGGTGAAGGTCGTTGGACGCTTGTGGGGTTTGCAATTTGGAGAATTTCGCTTCGTCGGCAGGTGGCAGATTCCAGGGGCGTCGACGAATTTACCATTGAAGATCGAAACGCCACGTGAGAGACTCGTTGATTCACTTAGACGGATCGATGGTAGGAGAGAATCGTCTGTTAATGCTTCGGTTAAAGTTTCATGCCTTCGTCGACGGAGAATTGCCGATTGTGGTGATTCTGATTTTTAGACCGTGCGCTCGGCGCGCAGGTACACGTCGATGGGAATTTTATTAGCGGCATACAGACGGTCGGATGAACGAAACCGATTTTAGATTTACGAGCACTCCGTTGATTTATGACGTTTCCGTTAAAGATCCCTAATAATCATATTTCGATAATGGTACGCCGTGCGCCCTACGTCCGTTTCGCTTCGCGTGTACGTCATTCACCCGTTCCCGCAATAATCCCGATATCGCGATATCGTGTGCCACGGAGTTTTACGTTCGATCGTTGTTGCGTTACGTAGCAACCTGGAAAAATGATGCCTATGCGTTTTATCGACTTCTCGTCGACGCCCGTATTCTCCACAGCCATTTTTCGCAGTTCGCGATTTCGCGTGCCACTTCCGACTCGCTTATTGGTCGTGAGACAAGTTTTACGTAAGAGATGAAAGATTCGAGAAGGGAAGCATTGTGTCCATGGAAACGAATGAAAGTGGATCTGTCTTTTTTACCTACGTTTTTTTTCTCCAGAGACACTCGTCACGCGTGACATTATCGCGAGTAGATTTCATTCTACGCTATATTTTCCAGTGCTACGTTCGCCTCGTCACGACCGGTAAGATATGAATTACGCGGGAAGGTGGATTGGTTTATCGTGATTACCGTCGAACAGGAATAGTGATTGGTTTAACGCGATTAATGGTCCGCGGGGCGATTTAAATTCCAGATTAGCCGACTATAAATTTGCTCGCTCGTTTCAACTCTTATTTCAGCCCTGTCCAAGCTACATTCCCCGGTCCATAACGTTCTCAAGGATCCATTTCATTAAGCGATTAGCGTGGTCCCTCGTCTTCGTTTCGCCCACCTCCTCCCTCCTGTAAAATGCAGTTAATGATGTTTAAACTTTTCCAACTGCTCGTGGAACTTTATGTTAAGGAAAAAGTGGGGAGCACTTTAATTAAAGTTCGCGGTGGTCCGGCGGAAGGAATTAAAATGCTTTCGCGGGAAGAAAAAGTACGAGCAATTAAACATTCAAAGGCGTTTGGGCTCCGATTAGTCCGGGATCAACGGACCCCAGCGATATATAACGAATCGTGAGCGGAGAAACGGCGAACCGTATCGACGATCGAGGGTGAATCGATTTCGTGGTTAACCCGAATCGGTCTCCGCGAAGGAGACGGTCGCCATTCGCGTCTTTGAAATCGCACAAAGAAGTACATCGCGAACATTTTCCGTAGCCCCCAGATACGGGCAGAAAGTTTCTCTTAATAAGAAACGCAGCAACAGTCCGCGCGCGCGTCCTATTCGCATTGGCATTTTTAAAACCAAGCCGGTTATTTAAGTTTCTTGGAAAATAAACATGCCCCCGGGGTAAGAAAAGGTACAGTAAAGAATGTCCTCGGAGTTTACCTTCTTAACGATCCGACTTCTTCTGTCCTCCTGTGTCCTTCCACCTCGCTTCTCCTCGTCGCCTTTCATCCCTGAACTTTTGACCCCTTTCGACCAGCCAGGTAAGTCTGGCTCCAGGAGTTTCAAACTTCCTGGATCTGCGCTACGCCGATGTCTCCCGTCGTGGAACATCGTCCCCAGGAAAGGCATCGCGCTAGGACGGAAATATGTGGGTGATTCGGGGAGTGGCGCGGTGCCCTGCTGCAGGATCCACTTCGAGCTGCTCGTTCGGAAAACTCATGACAAAGATGCATCTGAGTTACGAAGACAGGGGAGCGAATTAACGCAGCTGTCGTTGCAGGCCTATCCGCTCTCTTGAGTTTTACAAAAACTTTCGCACGGGCTCTAGAATAACTTTACATCGCCATTAATCCTTGGAATATCGAGGATCTTTTTAAAAAATTCTATCGAAATATCGAATATCGTGTAAAAGAAGCTTCTTATATTGATTATTTTGACACTTAGCCGATCGATCGGGGAGATCTCCACGTTGACATTAGCAACGCGTTTTCTTTTTTTTTTTTTATTTATTTATCTACATACTAGTCGCTTGATCTCTGGTTGTTCACTACTGACGAACTGTTTCTATAATAAAATCCATCAATTTAATGGTGTTAAAATTATAAATATTAACAAAATATTACAAAAAGGAATTGTTATATACTTTTAATTTCATGTTTCGTATAAACAATATGTGAAATCGTTAAACGAAATTGTTACCGTAAGATGTAATTGATCACTTAAATCATTTTCAAACTTCTTTGATTTCAAGTACCGAATATCAGTCCGCGTCACTTGCGAAACATGCGTGGTGGACAGTGTAGTTTGGCTTTGCTCGAGCGTGGTGGATATCGAACAGTTCGCTGCGCGCGCGTAGCTGGCTAAGTGTTAAAGTGATTATTTTACCGTGAAAAATAATTCTTGATTTATTGTCTCGATCGAAGCGCGACCTGCAAACCGTTGCCGAGCTTACGTCAGGCAACGATCATATTCCAAAGTATTTTCTGACCTGCGGATTGAAAAGTTTTAGAAGTAGCAGGCGGCACCCGGATGTCCGCCCGGTAGTGCGTAACTCGCGCGAGCTACTCGGAAAATGACATGACAATGGCGGGGGCGTGGGCAGGGACGTATCCGTGCGCGCTTAGCTGGAAGGGACCACACCGGCCGTGACTATCGTCTTTTTACTACGCTAAAGGAGGGCTCGGAGGGTGGGTAGAGCACGCACGATGGCGGAACATGTGTTTCTCTCGGGTCCTCAGACATCTGAATACAATGTCGACGGTCCATAAATTTTTCAGCATAAATTAAAAGGCAGGTAGGCAAGCGCAGTGCGCGCCCACCTCTTTTCCATCCCATCCACCTCACCCTGCTTTCCCATCCCGTCTCCCACTACCCCTCTTTTCTCTTCCTGCATTTTTACCCTTCGCCGCCTTCGCTCTCCTGCACGTTCTCTCCCTCTCCTTCTCTCGCTCTTCTCTCTCTCATCGTCTTTCTCCACCGCCTTCCTTCACCTCGTCCTTCCACCCTTCTCTCCTTTTCATCTCTTCCCCTCCTGCCATTGTCGCTCGACTGCAACGCGTACTCAGGAAATAATTGTCATCCGAGAAGGCCTCTTTCCCTCTCTTTCTCTCCATATATCTCTCCTTCGTCTCTGCTTTTCTCTTGAATAGCTCCCTCTCCTCACCTTTCTCTCATCCCTCTCCTCCTCTCCTCCTCTCCTTCTTCGTCTCTCTTCCGTACCCTCCGTCTTCCCACGTTTCGTCCTTTCGTGTCTTCCCCTGTTTCTCTCTCTCCTCGATTCTCCTCGAGTCGTCGCCTCTACTCCGAGCAGCAGCATCTCGCCCCAGTATCCACTCTCTTCTTTTCTCTCTCGTACTAACGAGCCGCGATGTACGTACTACAAAAGCACACTTCGCCTCTCCACCGGTCTTTGCCCCAACCTATCCCCGGTGTCGCGCTTCGTTCGTTCGTCCTCTCCTTTCGTCGTGGGCGCATCGTCGTATTCAATGGACGCCGCGCGTCACGAGCGTCGGACGAGCTGTGACACGACTTTAATTTATTCCTTGTCTACTTATATCGCGCCTAATTAATGCCATCGGGGCTTGGTTTATTCTTTCGCGAGGAATCCTTCCAGTCGAAATGTCACGGAGGCGGTATTATCTCCGAGCTCGATCCTGTGTTCGTGTTCGCAAAATGTTCCGAGGTTCTGTCTTTTACTCAACTTTTTAAGAGCAGTTGTGAAAAATTAATCACTTGACGTAGAACGTAAAGAATCGAGAAAGAAAAATTCAGAAGACGAGAATTTACAAGAGTTTCTCTAATTTCATGATTCAGTCACTCTTGCTGATCTTACTTAACCTTCTAACGGTAAGGTGGACTTTTGACGCGTACAAGATATTTGTTGTACTACTTCAAATATCGATAAATATCAAGATATAATTTATACATATAAATAGTGATACCCCAGTTCTATGATCAATGTCTTCTAAACAATATGTAAGTACTAGCTTGCGTGTTATCGGAATCCTTGTTTCTAGAACAAATTTAGAGAATTTCTCTAAAAACAAAATTAACGAGAAATAAAAGGGGGAGGATAAGTTTCAAGTATAGCGCGTACACTTTGCGCCGGCAAATAAAAATTCTTCGCCAGGTATTCGGCGTATCCTAACGCTCTATGAACCGCGGCTGGGAGGGTTGAGAAGAGCGTTGGAATCCACCCTCGTTTTTTGACCTGCCGCCATCGAAATTCTTGCAATATATTTGGAAAAATTCTGTTTTCACTCCCATCCTCTTGTTCGCATAATTTCTAATTTCATTACTCGACGATTGTGACACGGTGATTGCGTAAATTGACGAACAATTATGTAATTTCTTGCGCTCACTCGTTCGCTCCTTTGTATTTAAATATTAACTTGTTAACCCTTAGAAAATAAAAGGACCGATGTTGCACAGAATATTTCGCATGCATATTAACGCATTGACTGCCACGGAACATTGAATTTTGGCGATTGTTTAATTACCTATCTAAAGCGTTAGTTATACTTCCAAATATCTATTTTGATAATTTATAATCAGACACTGAAACCGTCACCCGAATTCGGATGACGTGGCAGTCAACGTGTTAAGAAGATGAGACATTTTTAGTACCCCAGTGCCTCAAAAAGTTAAGACAGTAGAAGTCTTCTATTCACTCTCCAATCACTCACCTTATTGGGACAGTGGCGGGAAGGCGAGCGGGGCAAGCGGATAGCTCCAGTGTAAAAACATGTTTTGCGGATGTGGGTCCAAAGCATGGGATTTCAATAACCGTTCCATAAATAGCTCGGAGGATTTCGGGGGCAGAAACCGCCCCGTCTTTTAGCCTCCCTTTCTTTCTCCATTCCCTCGTCTTCCTCTCGCACTCACAACGTTTCTCTTTGTCCCTCCTCCTCTTCCTTTTTGCCTTCTCCTCACGTGCTTCCGCTCTCTCCTCTTCCTCTCGCCCCCCTAATTCCTTCCTTCCACTCCGCAGTCGCGGTGTGCAGTTTTGGCAGTGCGCCCATGTAAATGAAAACAAATACTCCCACCCTCTCGTCCCTTGCGCTCGCCGCTTTTATTGCCTCCTTGATGCATGCCTTTATAAGCGGAACGAATGGTTATTACTGGCTCCAACTAGATCTGTACATACATGCCCGCATATTTATAACGTTTCCCATGCGGCGCACGCGTGCGCGATTCCGCACGAGTGCCGCGCGTATTTCGAAATGGAGCAATCTGAGTGTAAAGCGCGCGCGCGCGTGTGCTCCCGGGATTCGAGGATTTCGCATTTTCTCGATTCTCCTTCTAAAAACGTTTCTCGATTCCACGAGCTACCTTCTCGTTTCCGCACTACCTCGAGTGTCTCCGTTTCTCTCTCTCTCCCTTTTCATCCTCGTTTCTCGCGAGGTTCATCCTCTGTTTATCTTTCTCTCATTCACCTCCCCATTTCGTGCCCTCCAAAAGGGCGATCGCCCGAGGGAGGACGAGTAGACGAAGGAGTGGGATCCCTACGGTTAATGCGGTGCGTTCGAATCGAGTTTTATTGGAAAGCGGAGACGCGAGAGCGGGAGAGATATACTGGAGAGACTATCCGAGAGCCCCCTAATTTTTTTCGTACTCTTACGTACTTTTCGCTACATTAGCTTTAATGGCTTTCCTGCGTCGGATATCTTCTACCTTGGCGTGGGTGCTCTTTCGCAAGAATTGCTTCGCGTATTTACATTCCGCGGATTGTCGAATGTCGTCCAACCGAGAAACATCATCGTCCTTCCCCACCGTCGCTTCTAATTAGCATTTCGACGAAATTTCGTCTTTATTGCACCATACCTTTATTTATTACAGTCTCTCCAGTCTCTTCTTCGGATCGGTTTCCGCCGTCGATCACCGTGCGACTCACGCTAAACCGCTTATTGTTAGTATCGCGGTGAAGCTATATCTTGGACAGCGATAGTAAGCTCTGGAAGCTCGTAAACCTCTAAATAGTTCTCTTAGTTTCCGTATTGCTGCCCCTCGAGCCACCACTCCTTTGCCATCGTCCCTGTGGGTGGAAGAGGACGGGCAGTCCGCGAGGGTGAGAAGAACGGGGAGGTTCGATCTGTGCCGCGAGCACACCGGAATTCTGGATTTCGGTAATGGTCGGGTACGCCCGCCGGATCACACGATACATCGCCGCGGCGCATTATATTGGTAATTTACGTGACACACATTCGGGCGCACCTGTAATGGACGCTGTTCCAAATGCGCGGGCCCGATTCATTGCTTTCCTTGGCTAGACTACCGTAATGGAGGTCTCTCTATAGTACTCGATGCCAGTTTCTACACGAGATGTCCCATCGATCAGAGGACGATTGCTAAAGCATCTTATAGTAAGGATAAAACGTACCAATGAACGATTGACAATCTCTTCATTCGTCCTGAAGCAAATGCCCGTAGGATACCTACACAGATGAATCTAACGTATAAGCAGCTACTCTTAATTGTTGTAGCATATATACAAATAAATTAGTGTGTAAAAAATGATTGTTCCTCTGGACTCTGAGACGTCATCGAGGAATAGACTTGTTGGTATGTTATTTGGTTTCGATTTTAATCCTTGCATTCTTATTTTCCAAGAATTTGTTTTGTCATTCGGAGCAGACACCTGAGAAGACACAAATAATAAGCAATTCCGAGAGAATACATTGCTCGTGTTCCTTATACTAATCGATCATTGTATCAAGAACAGTACTAACATTAAACTAATGCACATATTTGTACCAGCAACAAAATAATAATAATAATGAATGGAGCATCCTCGCCATTACGAAGTTTCTGCTCAGCGCTCTATTCCACGTGTCGCGAGGTTGCCCAAGCTCGAAGAAGTCCACGCGTAAAAGAGGAGTAAGCAGGAAGTGTCCTCTAGATGGCTGAGCAAACAGAATCGTTCCCGGGATCGTTCTCGTCAGAAATCCCGTTGTTTCCCGCAGACGCGTCTACGAGAGAACACGAAGCGTCAAAAGAAGCTTTCGGGCGTTGCAATACGCGCAAAAGCGTCGTCGTCATGCCCCGCAGAAAATTAACACTTTAGCAGGAGTTTACGTATGCGTGTGCCGGCTGTCGTTTCCCTGGGGTATTTATGCACTTCGCCGTAGGAGACTGACAAAAAACCGTCGCAAACCTCGTGACGACTCCACGTTTCTCGTAGCTACTCCAGTCGCTTCTACGCAGTCAGTGCCCGATGCTACCACCCTCGATTCTCCAAATCGGCCCACCCCTCGCTCCAACAACTTACCACCCCGTCCACTCCGTCTACGACGACCGCGCATTTCGGAAAGCGGCGCATAACTCTATTTACACAGGCCCGTGCACACCCAGCGTCGCTCGTTCTAAGAACAAAAACGCGGAAGAAGCATGGCTCGGCCCACATTTGTATTTTGCGAGGACCCCGCGCGACGCCTCCACCAAACCACCCCCCCCTCATCCTCATCCTCCTACGACGCCGACGTCGCGGTGGAGGCCGAGCATATTTAGTGCATTGTCCCATTTCACAAAGCCCTCTCTCCTCCTCGTAATATAATGTTATACGGATGGTTGTCGAGGGTGGGCTGTCGGTGGTGAGGAGTAGAGAAGGGGTGGGAGGGCTAAAAGGGAGAGGAGTCGCCTCGGGCTGCCGTTAAGGGGTGGGAAGGGTTAGATGGGGGTGGAAAAGGGCCGGAGAAGGGAGGTCTGCGAAACACGGGTAAGTTACGGCCGTGTACATTATATCTCCGGTGGTTTCCGCGGGTGGATAGAGAGGGATGGTGGAGGTGCCGGAGGAGAGTAGGCGAGAGGTGCCAGGGGGGCCTTAGAACGGAGTTGCAGTTGCGGGAGGAGCTCTCGCGGTTAAGGAATTGCACGATGGCGGTCGCAGTTTCGCGGGGCTAGACGCGAGGAGCGAGAGGGTGGAAGGAGCTAGAGGAAAATTCCTACGCGCCTTCTCCTCCCATGGGAAAGAGGAAAGCGAGTGCGGGAGAGAGGAAAAGAGAGAGAGAGGTGCCTCCACGTTATGACCGACCCCAAGGTACCAGGGGTTGAATGTAAATTAATGTTTACTTTCGTACTGACGACTCTCGAGTGGACGCAATGCGACGCTTAGCAAGGAGGGCTCCATGAGATTCCTCGAACGTCGCTCAACAGTGTAAATGACGTAACGATCCGTGCTTTCGATGATTTACGCAAATGTTCTTCTCGAAGATTCGATGCAGATTTTATTTGAGTTTTTATAAATCCGTTGGTATAGTCTAATCGGAAATTTCATTGATTCTTTTGTATGTTCTTCGGTTGGCGTACGAATACGGGCGGCGATGCGTTATTTTACAGCCGCTAGAAGGTCCAAGGGACTCGTTAAGAAGAACCGAGCTTTTTCTCTCCCCTAGGCTTGATTCAACGTAGGTTTTATTTGCTCGCTTAAGGGAACGTGCAAATGCAGACTTAAGCACTCGCTCTCGGCAGCGGTAGAGAGAACCCACTGGGAGTACCATCGCGTAAAACAAGTACATTCCAGCTAGGATTGTAGCTGAGTCTTAGCGCATGTCCCCACGGAGAAATGCAGATTAACGTTTATTTTCGATGGGACCTCGTCGTTCCGCCGGTGCTACGCCTCGCGAGCTCCTCCAGTTAAAACGGTGGTCGAGCCATCGAGGTGCTTCGTACGGACATCGAGTCCCCCGGTGATCTCGAAGGAAGCAAAGGTCTCCGACCGAGCTTACCGATTCGTCGCTTGATATTATCCGGAAGTGTAGAAATCTTCTTCCACCTCTCCGAGGCTATCCTCACCAATGTTAGTATGCTAAAAAAAGAACAGATATAAGTAACATCCTGATTTCTTCAGAGACATTTTTTGTTTGAACTTTACATTGAAGTAAATAAAGTCTACCAGAAAACGCGAGAATTCGACGACACATTTTAAACGATGCATTCTTTTATACGTACCTCTTCTTGCACGTGTAATGTAACTAATAATCCTTTTGTAGGCATGCTTAAAAAAATCTAAAGTCAACAAAAAATACTACCAACACGTAATGTAATAATGGAATTCCTTTTACTCAAACGGATAACTGTGATTTTTAAGTTAAATATATCGCACGAAAGACGTCGTGTCCAATTTCTGCGAATGAAACATTAATTACTTAAAAATCTGCGAACCACCCATGCAACATCTCCATCTAAGAAGTGCAATTCTGTCTTTCCGATACAACCGTCGTAGTAGACTTGTAGGCTGTAAATGTCGTCGTCGAAAGGAACTTCTGGGACGCACGTTCCAGCGTGCGCTGCTGCGGTGCGTGTCGCAACTGTGTGGCCAATTGGTACGCACTGGCAACGCAAACGAGCGGCGCACGGGGGCCTATCGTCGTCCTGCCGGAATGCTCAGTAGGATGCAGATTAACGTTTATTTACGATCCGACGTGTCCAGCGTACTCGATTCGAACGGGGTCATGGGATAATGTATTTTCGACGGGCTCGAAGGCGGGTTTACTGATCTCGTTGATCGGCGTCTTTGTCACGCCGCTGTGCGCACACCATCCTGAAACGCACGATCAACGTCGTCGTCGTTTCGGGATCCTCTAGCCTATTATACACTAATAGACTATCTACCATCTTCCTCTAAAAAGACTAGAGGCGGACCCTTCATCGACTCTAATTTTTTTATTGCCCTCTTTCGCTTGATCGTCCAGCAGAAGATGAAACGGTATATTGTAAGGTCGGTCAACACGTCCTCTCTTTAAATTTTTTATATATTGTTGTCCGTTACACGTTTTAACGTATGAAAGGCTTCTTGATACACTGTAAACGGAAGAATCATTCGATTTATTTCTACCGCGTAAAAATTTCCTTTCCGTTGAGCGCCTATCGTTGAATCTAATTTATGCGTTACGTATCGTTCTCCCACGTAAGGTGACGCGGTTAGATAAAAATTAAATGCCTCGTAGTCGAGCCTTCTCTCGACGGCGCGAGAAGGAGGCCCACCCGATAAAATTACCAAATAATGACGTCGAGCCCGGGTCGAATTTCGAAAAACTACACCTTTCTCCCTGGTTGCCGAAGCGGGCGTTCCTTCGTTATATCTCTTTACAGATAAAGATCGGAGAAAAGGGATCGTTCGTTTGGTAGGCACAAGGTTCTCGATTCGTTACACGCCTACGATCACCACTGCTCCTACGGTGATCTTTCTACTTTCTCTCAATTACGAGACCCACGTGGACGTCCATGGATTCGAATTATTCCTGTGATCGGTATTCGATTGCGATTGGATCATTAGAAGGTATATCCTTTCAGTCGTTACAGACAGGATCGCAAATCAATTGGACGACCTCGTCTAATGACAATTCTAATGAGAAGCGCCTGGTGCTTGATCTCATCGCGTAGTCGGAATGCCACGAGCGAGAATCGTTTACGTCTTTAGACGTATTTCACGTGGAGGAAAGGAAAATGGGATCTGGGTGATGGGACGTGCACAAAGCAAACCACGGAGAAATGTGTGCAGAGGTGAATTGCACGCAGTGCAAATCTCGCTAACTGCCTTCCATCATGTTAATTTGCGGTCGGTTATCTCGCTTTGTTTCTCGGCGCAAATAGCGTTGAAACCACCATTAATCAGTTTTATCTTGACCGGGCGACTTCCGATCTCCTTTCTGTGAAATTTTGTTCTCCTCGTTTGTATCACAGGCGGCGGGGGTGAGTGATCGATCTTAGATCTCGCGAGATCTTATTCTTAGGATAAATTAAGAACGCAACGGTAAACGATCATTTAATAATCATTTGACTACTGTCGGTGCATGAGTCGAGAGTGCATGACCCGTAATATTTGTTGCAAGTTCTGCGTCACGTTGTCGGTAAATTCGAATTTATCATGCGTACACATTTGTTCGCGGAAACGTTGAATAAACTGCCGCGGAAGCTTGGCACGCGCACAATTATTGCATGCCCGTACGCGACGCGTTAAAAGGCCCTTACGACGCGCCTTGTTACAAGCGTCGACGAAAGAGCGACAACGGGAACAAGATGACTGTGTGTAGTGCACGGCTCTCACGTGTGCGAGGAGACAAAACGCGGACGCGTTTTTTGCGCGGTGCAAAGGGCGCGCTTTACAAAAGGCTGCGAAAGAATTCGTCTCGCCGACGACTGACGAATTTTCGCTTTTACTGTTGGCATAGGTCACGAAGCAGTCTTCCCACTGCATGTTTTCTTAACACCAGATGGCACTGTCAATCGTACTCATTTTTTGAATTCTATTTTAAAGAGTAAATAAATACTCTTTAAAATTTAAAGAATAACAAAGAAATTTAATTCAAGCCAATGACGAAAGTAGGGTCCGCCAAATGTTTTATCAGGCAAGGAATTCGGTGATACTCAATTACAAAAGAGTACTTGGTGACAAGCTTTGATTTCTACGTGGAATGTCAATATTCGTGAAATATCCTAGAAAAAAAAATTTAACATTGAATCTAGCATTCACGCTTTCGAGCGTTCGCCGATCGTTAAGATGTCTCGATGATTTCGACTATCGAGACAAAAATATCTAATCAAATCGAAAACTGTCATCTATATTAATATAAAAGTACGCGAGAGTGGGACTAAACAGTTTTATCTCACCACCTAGAATTCAATTCGAACTTCGATCTGTCGTTTCCCATCGTTCCACAACTTCGACTCTCGACTCCCTTCCTCGTTCGTGTCATCCTCTCGACGCCCGTTGCTCTCTCGCTCTTCGCCGACGCCTCCTCCACCTCCTTCTTTTTTTTATTATTTTCCTTGAACTCGTTTTTAATATTGCCGCTCTCGAGGTCCGCGTTTATACATATGTATGAAGAGATTTTAATGCTCCTCCACCGTGCGGAGGGGTGGCCCGTCGCCTGGCTGGTACGCCGACATTATTGCACCTAACGCGCTTCGTTCACGGATGCAGGTGGTGCTCGTCTCCACTTTCGAATACCTCCCACTCCGTCTATATAATCCTCCCTTCACTCCCCACCCGAGCCCTCGGCATCGAGTATTTTCTCCATACTTATATTATAATATCCACTCGAGTGCACCCCACCTCCCAAGGGTCGCTGCCTTATTACGTCGCCCCATCGAGTTTCCCCTGAAAAATGATCCTCCGAGGGAGAGAGAAAAAGAGAGAATGCACCCACGCGGTGATTCAGTTCAAGCTTCGATGCCGTAGACTCACCTGTGCGTCGAATTTATCTAATCTACCGGTGGAACTTTTTCATTTCGTCAAATAATCCTGTCCGGGTGAAGATGAGCCCCTGAGGAGGATGGATGCTGGTAGCCAGGTAATAATGATTGAGCGTAGTATGGGAGAAAATGAATGGTGTTACGCGTGCATACACGATACACGAGATAGTCATTAGTTTGGTGGATAGTAGGGAAGGAATTAATAAATGTCAGCTGAAGGATTTAATATTAATGTCCTGACAGAGGTAAGATAGCATTTTCGAAGCGATAATTTGTCTCCAATCATGGCGCATGAGGCAGCTAATTTTCATCGGATAAACGTGATTATGCAATTTTCGCATTACGGTAATGACAAGTTGCATTCCGGCATTTTTTTTTTGTCGGTATTGAGAACTGGTATACGAGAGTGAGAGAAATCGAGTAAGAGGGTAAATGTGTATGCGGTGAATATCGGCAGAACGTATGGCCATTACGAAATTATCTTTCCCTTCTGGGCTGTTGGTAATTAATTCTCCCTGATTGAAAGTTCAAATTAACCGCGAGTCACCGGATGGAATTTCACCGATACAAATTGTTACGCGCCGTTCAGCGCAATGGATTCCGACACGGGTTTCATTAGAGCGAAAGATATCTACCGCCTGGCTGTCCACTATCCCAGCAACCTTGTATTTTCGATTTCTCAGCGGCTCGGACTTTATCTCGGCAAAAAGCATCCGGACAAACGGGTTCAATCGCGCACTATCCAACACTAATGCTCCGTAAAATCCGAGCAAAAAGTTGACGTCGCGGCGACGAATGCTGAAAAACCAGTTGATACTCGCTTCGCGCGGCAAAATAAAACCGAAATGTACTTCGACGGGAGCCGGTTTGCACAACTGACCGCGATGAGCATTACTCTCGGTACTCTCTCGTAAATTTCGCGTTATTCTTATTACTCCCACGAAGGTAGCATTACTCTCCATACTTTTGTTAAATTAACGTTACTTTTTGAATTTTCACAGTATATTCGAAAAATTTCGGAAGAAAGCGTCTACGTACAGTGGTGTGTGGCTTTGTCGAAAGTCAAATTTCAAATAACTGAACCGTATCCGATCACCGCTTCGATAGGAAGAATCGAAAATCGCCTGTAACGAGTACAAACCAGATTACACGCAGATATTGAGGCGAACTGTGTTTTGCATATCTTGGACTTTGTTTGGAAGTATGTATGCTCAGCATGCTGTCTCTAAACCTCAGAAAATCGGAATGGACGAAAAGAAGGCTGTGACTCTCCGAAAGATTGGATCGCGTTAAACCAGCGCGAATTTATAGGTACCTTTAAAATGGTGTCACATCGTGAGGCGTGATATATGTCTCTGCGTAAGTCGCGGAGTATTACGCAATTAGCGGTAAATCTGGTAATGCACCGTGTGCGGTGCGCAGCGAGAGTACATGCATATCCTACTGCGGCAGTAGTCGCTCTAATTCCTACGCTCTCCCCGCGAGCCAATCGCATTACTGCCAGTCCTACCTATGTAGGTACGCGCCGTGCTGCAGGATAACCTCCTACCGGTTCAGCATCCTCCAGGATATTTAAATGCTCACCGTAGGACGTTATTCCACTGCTTCTTTTAACATTCCTACACTCTCTACTTTGCCTTTGTCCTTTCTAAGCAAGATCGTTGTTCTTCCGTGGTGAGCGTAAAATTGATGCGAGGTAAAATACGATGCAGACGTATGCACGTCGTCGAGATAGAAAATCATTGAGGAAAAATAATGTGAAAAGGTTATTAGAGAGTAGTTATCTGATTCGAGATGGACGAATGAGAAGAATGCAGAATGGAAAAGACTTTTGAGAATAATTTCAGTCGATTGCGTCTAAGGCTATCAATTTTCAATTGTGCGATTATGTATTCGTATAAATAGAGCACACCAATTTCAATATGCACCGCGTACATGCCAGTATCTGATTTTCAGGCTCATGTGCGCGGTTCACATTGAAAATTGTGGGTTCTACTTATGGAAGTAGGTATATAATCGCGCGATTGAAAACTACAAGCACGCACCTAACTTAACAGTTAGATTTCTTGTTCTCACGCAACTTGCTCGTTGCTTCTCTCTACTAAACTATTTCTCTCCTTCCTTTGATTTGGTCACCGTCCCCGTGCCTTCGTCCATTGGCCCTGGCACTATCGACCGAATTCGCTGAACTCGTTAATATTTCATTCCTCTGGTCAGCGATAAAGGGATTGCCAATTCGTTCCACGATACTCTCTTCTTTCTCTCGGTGTCTCTTTCCTTTTCCAATAGAGCCCACGCCACGCATACAACCAGCCTATTCTGCCCTTTTCCTCTTCCCTTTTCTTCCACTTCGGCTCTCCTGTCTCGCGTACAATTTATTGGATTCTCATTGGGCGAACGTGTCTTCACGAGAACGCCGTCTAATTCGAATCGTTCCCGACTATAGACGGCAGAATACTCGATTAATCGCTTTCTCGAACAACAGGTGGACACAAGAGTGGGCGGATAAGGGTGGCACGCACGAATTCCACGTAAGCGCAAATTCAGCGAAATCTTGTCTCTCCTTTTTTTCCCTCTCTTCCATCTTTTCCAACCTCTCGCGTCTTTTCCCGCTTTTCTGCACGATACGCTCGTCGGGTGGGGGCCTGCTGGGAGCCACCAAAGGAGGAAATCGGTTTCACAGCAATTTCTGTCTTAATTCGCTCCCGCGAGGCAAAACTCTCTTGAGATATTCAGGGAGCTCTATCTCCCTTACCCGACCTCCAAGGAAACCACCGTTCCTGCTCTACCTCCCTTCTTCTCACCACCTTCATTTCCACGAGCAAACAAACGAACGCAGCGGTGGTAGTCCGATACGCCGCGCTAGTAGAGAGAAGTGGAAAACGACAAGCGCCCGCCGTGGCAGCATCTTTATCTACCTTTGGCCCCGTTCTCCACTTCCCGTCCGACTTTCTCACGAAAAGCTTCTCGCCTTCCTCTTCGTCCAGGGCCTCTTGTTTCGTTAGTCTCGTCGACGGCGTCGTGCTATCGTCCAGGTTTCGCCTCCTCTGATATCTTTACCAAGAATCGCTCTACGTCACGCCACTCGCTCCTCTTATCTTCCACCTTCGCGAAACACGCGCGAAAACAGTGAGAAAACTGCAGTTGGCGAAACCTTCCTCTCATTTCCAGCTTCTTCCGTTCCTTCTTTGTTCAACGTGTCCTCCGTGAGCTTTCATCCTTTCATTCTCGCGAGACGAGCAGGCCGAAGAAGAGATCCGCCTCTTCCCTTCATCTCTCCTTCATCCCTTATTCCTCGTCCCTTCTTGTTCTAATGATATAGGACTTAATTGGTGCGGCACTCGACACCCTCGAATTAACGGTAGACACACCACCTCCTCCTACACGCCAGCACCACCACCCCCTCCACTGGGTTGCCGGTATCGTCATTAATATGATGCATTACCCAGTCTGCTTGGAGCTCACCCAGACCTTCTCTACGACCGCCACTCGACTCGCGCGCCGCTCCACTCTTCGCTCCACTCCACTCTCTGCTCCTGTGTATATCCGCCTCTCCTCCCTCGGAGTCGTCCTCCCTGACACGACCCTCGTCTGCAACGATCATCTTTCTCAGAAGCTTCTCTCTCTCTTTCTCTTTCCCTCACACGCACACACACACACACGCTTGCTTGCCCTTCCTGATTCGTTTCATTCACTCTCTTCTTCGAGAGAAACGTAGGGAGCTCTCGCATCATTCTTCCGTCTTCCCTTCTTCCCTTCACTCTCGTTTCAGCCAATTCGACGCATCTTGCTTCAATGTCTTTCGTTCTCGCCCTCGTTCGCTTCCACCCCTCCCATTTTCCAATCGATGCCATCTCGTAGCTCGTCCCAATGCAATTCCGATCTCGGTGATCTTCGAATCGGCGTTCTCCTATCGTGATTCGATGACGGGTTGTTGGTTGTTGATCTTTGGTATTGGACATTGACGTTGCCGCGGTGAGTTTGATTTTGAAAAGAGAGAAGCTGTGGTAGGAGTTGGCGTAAATTGTCGAACCGTGGATCGTTTCTGTACAAGTGTAGACAAATATTTCGTAATTAGTCGGTAGACGATGTTTCTTTCTGTTTGTTTTTCCCTTCCATTTATTAGTTTTTATCCCCGCCACGCGGTCCTCGTGATTTTCCACGTTCGCGGTATTAACGGCTCGTTTCGCGCTCGACGAGTACGGCAAACGTATCGAGCCGTAATGCTGCTCTTTATCGATTTGGCAAAAGCCGCGGAGGTGCGTACCGTAGCCAGATTTGCGGTCTACCGCGAATACCACAGTTCCATCATGATTTTTACTCTGACAATTGCCACACACCGTGGGGTTTAATTATCCTTTAAAGCGAACCACCGTGAAATGCGCGAGACAGGACTTATTTCCGTATCTCGATTTTTGTTACATTTTCCACGGATATTTTTTATTTCACCGGGAGCTCGGAGAATGTTCGCTTCTCCGCTGCTGTCGCAATCGTACAGCCGTGTCAGTATATTTCGTGTAACGCGACCAAATATTTACACCGAGAGGGAAAACGTAAATCGTTGATATTTGTCAGTTTGTCGAATTGAGGGTAGTCGCGAGATTCAACGTGACTGTGCTTTCGATTATAGATCGCCATAATAATTGGGATTGAATCGAGCGGTCGATGTGACCGTTAATTCCCTATAAGGTGGAATTACGTACATGTCAATTGGCCGTAGGATCAGTAACAATCCAGTCCCACCTAATTCGGCGCTCGATAATCGCGATGGAGCGCTCGATGGAATCTAATTTAGATAAATTACGGATGTGGATTACATCTTTGATAATCCTCCTATAAACGGTGCTCGGGAAATCAGATTAAAGCCTGCAGTGCGAATATCCGACGCTCGAGTTTCATTCTCTCGCGCAGACGACGACGTTCCAATCTGTTCGGGATGAGAGTGAAAATGGTGTCGGGACGTACTTTAAATCGCACGTACAAATTATGTTATGTTGTTTGAGATTGTTCGGTTAATACAAATACACGTGTGAATTTCTTAGCAGTTTGTCAAGTTTACATAATTTAAAAACAATGCTTCTCAATTTTTGCCGATACACGGACAAGTAATACGTGCCATTTTTTTCCTCCTTGTTCCAATATATTTTTTATGATACGTGTAAATTAGAGGAACCTTCTGAGCTCGTTAATTAAGTATAGTTGGTTTACAGAGAAATGTCCGTGGCATTCGTGAGCAATCCATTCGATCGCATCAATTCCATTGCATCTCGAAGTTTCCTCTCGGACGTGAAATATCAGGGTCTAATTTGCAATTTCTGTATTCGGTAAAGGACCGTCCGTAGGTCCACGGACATTCGTTCTCGACTCGAACTACACCTCTGACATCGACGCAGGCTACCCTTGTCAGAATGGAGCCGACCCTCGATACGTACGATGTATTTATACGAGGAGTGGCCATAGACTACTACCGTCCCTCACGCTTCTCCGTAATTTCTTCCTCTTTCCCTCAGCCGCCATATTTTTCTATCGTTCTTCCACCTTCGGGCAACCCGAAGAAACGAGATCCTTCCGGAATTCCTCCTTCACCTCGGCGAATTTCAGGTTTGCTCTCTTGTCGAGGGAAACGCTCAAGACCTTCCGAGAACGTCTAGAGAATCTTCGGTATTGATTGACTTTCGATATCACCCCAGGATGACCTTGTAAATTACGCGTTAGGTGCCGATCGATTTCGTTTACATAATTACTATGATCATATTACATTACTATATCGCGTTGCGTATTTTGTTCAGTAGCTATAATGTTATCATTGGGATAAATGATATGCACGCGGGATGGAAATTACCACGAGCATTAAATCCTCCTAGTTAAATTACATCTGGTGAATAACGTCGCATCAGGAAGTATTTAACACGTTCGCGGACAGTAAAAGTTTCAGCGAGGTGCAAAAATTGACAGTCATTTTATTTTTAAAATGCTTGTGATATCGAAAATTTGACAAATTTGTAAATACACAGAGAAAATATAAGATAATGCGAAAATACCTAAAGAATCAGTTAGACATTACCTTGACAGGTATAATAATTACAAAAACTTAAGGTTATACAAAATTAAATTCAAAATAATTGGCTTTAAAATTTCAATGCTACAGCATTCATGTCATTCTGCATCACAATGAAAATAAATGCTATAGCATTCACGTCCGCGAACGTGTTAAACTTAAGATTCCTTTGGAAATTCTTCTATTCGACGTAACTTCTGAGCAGTTAAACGATTCTTTTCACAAAGGGTCGCGCTAAATTTCAAAGTCAAGTATGTTGGCATCGGCAGGATTCTGTATAGCGTGGAATGAGAGTAAGAGAGGGAGAGAGCGAGAGAGAGAGCTATGTGATATGCTATACATCTCCGTCTATGTGTATGTATATACATATATGTAGAGAGAAGAAGAGAGGGAGGAAGAGAATGGTAGACCGACGAAAGTTTTCGACATGTTTAAACGAAACTCGAACGCGGAGGCGCCCTTTTCTCCATCGTGGAGTTAGGCGCGCACCGCAGAGTCGCGCGGGTCCTCCCCGCTCCGCTGGCGTTCGACGGTCTGCACGCTCGGTTGACTGTCAGATCGAAAGTTCGTGTCTCCCTCCTATTTTCCGCGAGAATTTTCGGTGGAGGACCTTCTCTCGGCCGCACCACCGTTACCTCCTCTGTCTCGTTCCTTTCTCTCGCCGGTGGCTCACCTCATCCTCGTTCAATCCGTTCCAGGTACTCTTCCTCTCTCTCCATAGCCAGCAAAATCCTCAGAGATTTCTGCCGGGTTACGGAGAGTCTGGCCTCCTCGAGCGGAAAATTCGACACGGTTGCTCGATCAAGCGGTCCATCGGCGGACGATTAGGGAGAAGCTCCGCGTCGGACAAACTCCGAGGGCAATTAAGCCCTTCGCGAGGCGCCTCTTCCCAGGCCCCTAATGCGCCGCGATTCGCGCCACTCCCCGGCTCGCCTAATCCACGGAACCAAAGTGGATTTTTGCTAGTGGATGATTTTAGAGGCGAGAGGGATGCATGGACGAATGTCAGGGTTTCAAAGGATTCTTACGCACCGAGAGATAATTCTAGGAATGTTTATTACTTACGACGATAATTATTAATTTCAACTTAAGAACGTTTGCGAAAGTGGACGAGTTTTCGTCCGTTCTGCGCATATCTCTACAGATAGTGACGTTCTATTGGTTGTGTCCCCACGTAACCGCTCCCCGTGCCCAATCGGCTCCTTTGAGATGCACGAAACGGAAAGATTCTTAATTCGAAACAGGTATCCATTTTCCTCTATTCTTATCCAAACTCATCTGCGAATCTTTCAATCGACTAAATCGAATTCGTCCGTCGAGGGTTCAACTTAAAATCAAACTTTACTCGCTCAAAGACTACGTCCTGAAGTCTCTTCTCCGAAAGTACGTGAGAAAGAATCGAGAAAGGAGTCCGAAGATCCAATAATAACGTCCACTGCGGATCGTCGTATATTCTAGGAGTACTCGTGGCCGAATAGGATAATGGCTGGACGGAATCTAACGCGTCGATCTATTGGCGGCGGACCGGTCCTCTTGGCTATCCTATCCGCTCGATAATGGCTCAGTGGAATCCTCGCGCGACGAGTAGAGGTATCCGTCGAAGGATCCTGGTAACTACGTCCGGGGATTTCACGGGGGAAGCCCAGGAGCGAGGAGTCAGCGAGGTAAGAAATGACCGTTACCGAGCCACTCCGGGCCCGACGACGTTGTGGCCGAGAATTAGGCGAGTTTATTACCGGGAAGGGAAGTATCTCGCCCATCCGAGATAGCGTAGTAGCTGCTTTCGTTATCGCGGATTTGCGCAACGGGCCAACACCCGCTCACGCTCGACCCCTTCGTTTCGTCCTTCTCCCTTCCGGCGTGTCCTTCCAGTTAGCTCCTTCTTCATTCTCACCTCCATCGGTGAGCATTCTCTCCCTCCATCTCGTCCTCATCTTTATATTTTTTCTTCACCGTTACTTCCACCGAGCTTTGTCCCTGCTCTTTTATTCGCGCCAGAGTGACGTCTCAGTCACGACCCTTTTTCTTGATTATCTTTCAAGATTTACCTCCTACTTTGTCTTCCTTATGTGTTTCCATGATTCTTAGCTTCACCGTTCTACCTGCTTCTCCTCGTAGTTAGTTTCTTCTTTATTCTTAATTTCTACGTTCTTCGATGTTCATCCCCTTCTCCGAGGCTCATTCTCTTTGTTTCTACTTCTTCTGTCGTTAGACTTTCTTCTCACTCGTCACTGTACTTCTCGCCTTTTCTCAATCACCGCATTTTCTCTTCGCCTCAATTTACTCATCCCCTTCCTGTGCGTGTTTCTCTCACACTCTTTTCTTCCTTCGTCTACTCTACCCCCGTCTCCATTCGAGTTTTATCGTTCGTTGAAAGGCGCGAGATAGCGTGGGGTTCGGGCGATTTTCTTGAAAGTCAGAAGGACAGAAGGAACAAAGCCACGAGAATGCAGAGGAGGCGAGGATTTCGCTTAGGTTGGCGCGAGTGTGGGCAATGGCGAGGCGAATGAACGTTCGAGACGGCGCGTCGTGAGAAGAACAGGGGGATGGAGGGTTACCATTACGAGCGGCATGGCCCATAAAACTATTCAAGACTCGTTGAAGTCGCACCGCGCGACGGTGTCACCGAATTTCGGGGGGTTGAAAGGCAGAAAGGGAGAGAACTGACGTCTACCATTACGGTTCGACGAAAACACTTACGCACGCAGTTCCTAGGACCGACCGATTTCAATTGGTGCGAGCTGATGATGCGTGAAGAGCATTCGATCGTGTCTTCATCGTCGCTCGACAGTTACCGCAACACGAGCTTATTACATAGAGGATCGAGATATTTTTAACTGCGATTTACCCTTTCCTGGACACGAGATTCTAGAGAACTTAAGGGAAACTGTTCCGGAGAACGGTGGATGACGGCTAACTTATCACGGAAATTGCGTTTCCTGTGACCGGAAGGAAAAGTTTACGTACGAACTTTGACTGTAGGTCGTAGTTGAATTCGTTTGGCTGAATATCGTTGGATCGCCGAGGAAGCATCATCTTGTTTGACAAGTGAATACACGAAGTGTATACTCGTGTGCATACATAATACTATTATTGTATTTCTACGTAGTATTGAAGAATTCTTATAAAGTTAGTCTCATGACATTAAATTGTCGTCTACCGTTATCTAATTTAGTTGATTTAGACCCCTGAAACACGATATAAGAAAATTACCAGAAAATCTGGAATCTTATATACCCGTCTTATTTTCTTACGGGAAATAATCGTCTCGATCCGGTGAACATATTCTGAAAACCTTCATTTTCTTTGTTTCAGGTAAGTCAGACAAACGAGGTCCCTACAGGGGATCTTCTCTCGGATGAAGGACGAGATACCGCAGAAGACTCAGAAATTTCGTCGCATGGAATAGAAATGGTATCTCGCGCGGTGAACGTCGACGGAAAAAGATATTTGATTTTAAATTTCGCTTACAATTACACGAACTTTCAGCCAACAACCGATGACTTCCAAAAAAAAGAACAAAAATAAGAATGCAATAATCGCTTCTGAAAATTCCTTCTGAAATTGATTCCGAATCGAATTCACCCTCTGCAGTGCGCTTTTACCTATTCACGCGCATGCGTCGAAACACGAAGTCCCGAAACATTTAAAATCCACGTGTCCCCGACTACCAAACGATGTCAACCGGGAAAGTAAGCGTTGGGTGCGATTAATTTCCCACCGATTCTCGTCGTCCCATCGACTGTTTTTCAGTTTGCGCATTCGTTGTAATCGACGCGCGCGTAGTGACGGTGAAGCGCATATGCCAAAACGAACTAGCGGACGCGTCGTCGTCGTCCGTCCATCGATGCACGCGGAGGTTTTATTTATTTTGGCCTTAATTGACGTGTGACGGACCCTTGCGCGCTCGACGACCCTTTCAGCATGCTCTCCCCGTGGCGCGGGAAATTTCACTGATCTCGTTACGCTTTCATCGACCTGCGAACCACGAAACGCGCGTTTTCGACGGACGATGAGGATAATAGAAATCGTCAGTTACGAAATATTGACGGCCGTCGAAAAATTTCTCATCTTACGTTTGCCGAGAGTATTCGAGAATTCGTTAATTCTCCTCCATACCACGTAGCTCCGTTTATTACTTGGACTTCTCGAGCCGTTTTGGGACTCACGATTTAGATCCTACTTAACCTGACCTTTTCCGAAAATAGTGTTACAAGTGCAACTGTGATAAAAGAATTGGAGATCTTGTCAATATCGATCCCATATCGATCCTTCTTAGCTATGAAGATAACTATAACGATATGCGCATTAATGAAAAAAGGCAATGCGTGCCGGACCGTTGAGTTGAATTGTCACAACACATTTTGTTCCTCAGTTCTCTAGCTTTTCTCTAATGAACAATTCCTTTATCTTATAAAATACATTACACCATTAATCCCACAGAATTAAACATTGTTAATTCTGTCGTCCACATCTGTTCTGGCTCATCGAATTCTGCAATGAAATATGGATTGTGTAATCTTTACCTTTACTTTCTTTCTCTTCTTTTCATCATTTTATCTTTCACCAGCGCGCACGGCGGCAAGAGAGAGAGGAAGAGACAGGGAGAGAATGGATTCCGTCATTAACGAAATTGTGCCAAGTGCAAATATCATCTTTCAACTCTGCAACTCGGTACGCGCTTCGCGTACTGATTAACGATGTTCAGGGCATGCGGAAAGCGCGAGTGACCCTCTCCACTCCTCTCCTCTCCCCATAGCTTCGTAATGTCTCGGCTCGCATAAGCTCGCCAAGGGGTTTGGCAGATGATGATCGAGAGGTGGACAAACTGTGCTGGACAACGCCTGCGTGTGACCCCCTCGAGATGGGCTAGTGTGCATTCGCGACTGGCACGTAGGTATTTCCCATGCGGCACTCGCTCCCCTCTCCGTTATAATCCGCGTCCCTCTTCCTCCCTCTCTCGTTTGCTTTCTCTTCGTCAATTCTCTCTCTCTCTCTCTCTCTCTCTCTCTCTCTCTCTCTCTCTCTCTGTCTCTCTCTTCTACTTCGTGCACCGTTACGTTCTCTTATACAAAGTGTCGGCTCTAGGAAAATTTATTTACTAATTAGAGATGCGTCGTATACGCGGTACTTAACAAAAAGAGCCATAACCACCGACTGCTCGTTACACCTAAAAACTACATCAGAAAGAGAGGGAAGTAAATGTCAGTTGAACGAGGTCGTGAATTCTTGTTAGATCTGAAATCATTAGAGGTTCGTTACTCGCAATTATATCGGCAGAGGAAATCAGACGTCCGGTGCACGTGCACCGTGAAGTACAATAAAATTGTGATATTAATGACGAGGACGATGTAAAGAGAGGGCGGTGCGCGTATGTATAGAAGAGAGGTAGGTACGAGAAAGGGAAGGATGAGTCGCATGGTTGTAAGAGAGGAGCGTGTGGAGAAGGCAATGACGAACAGAAAGCGAGAGAGAGAAACTATGTGTGTGTGTGAGAGAGAAAGAGAATGAAACACCCGCAAGCATCGTAACTCTCGATCGATAATAATTACCGCCAGCACGGTGGCTCGTTGCTACGCTCATGCATACGGGCCACCGTCTCTCACACCCCACGTTTAGTTCGAAGATCAGGGGGTGTAGGTATAACGATTTCGGTATCGCCTGGCAAGCCCGGGTGTGAGAGAGAATTTCCATCCCCTTTCAATGACGACAAACTGGGTTAACTTTGAGCGCGAGCAAACCTCGCGATTCGAGGCGGCATGTTGAAAAGTAATTGGAGCGTCGAAAACGTTCCGTGGATCCTTCGATATCCGAGCGTACCCACCTCTTCTTTCCTCCACGCGACAACCTTTTCCCGCGCGAGCTGCCTCACTTTGATTCCACGCCCACGTTCACTTCTCGCGCTTATTCCGTGTGCGTGCTTTTCTCTTTCCGCTTCTTTTGCTCCTTCCCGTCCCTCTTCATCCGCCCTACATCCTGCGGCTCTTCCCCTGTCCAACTTCATTCACCTATCTCTCCATCTACGTATACATCCATTTACTCACCCATCCATCCATCCATCTTTCCCACCCTTCCCTTATCTTACACTATTCGCAGTTCCATCTCCATCTCCAGCTCTCCCTTTTCATCTTCATCATCTCCCTTCGAATTTCCTTCGAAGCATCGCTTCACTACCCGAAAGAAAAAACTTCTCGCTCGATCACCCGCCGAAAAATTTCCACCTCGCCTTCTTCGTTAAATCCGGAAAGGAGTTTCGCAATATGAGGAGCAGCTTGCGTGGGAAATATCCTAGCCTCGGTCCGGTTAATATCTCAAAATTCGCTCGTGACGTTGATATAGCGAGCTCGGTGTATCGGCACCGGCCGCGTTACTTCGTGCGAACGATCGTCCCGCAACGTTGATACGGGTAGAGATCGATCCGCGCCGGTCGAGCTGCGGTAAACGCAGAAAAATCGGAATATCCGAGCCCCGGCACGAGAGAGCACGTATTAACTCGTTAAAATATGTAAAACTTTCGTACTCGCGCGTCGATCGCTGATTGCCCGCCCGATCGCTCGCAGCTTGCCCGTGGGAAATTTTTAATTACGTATATCGAGCCTCGATTTGCCTTCTCGCTCTCTTGCTCTTCTTCGCGTTGTTCTCGACGAAGGAGCGAGGGGGTGCCAATTGGGAAGTAAATAATTTTATTCGTCGTCGATGAACCTCGCAGGGTTGTTGCAGAGAGGGGCAGAGGGAGGTGGTGAGAGATTCTCCCCTGGACGATCCGATCGGCCTCGGATCTCGAATTATATCCCGACGACGGGATAGTTTCACGAACGGGCGCACTCGATAACAGGGTTACACGATAATGAATCGATAATTGTTGTCCCAGTAATTATCGGTGTAGTCACAATCGCGCGCTCCTCGCCTCGTCTCGTCCGCAAGGGGGATTCGTCGAACGAATTGAAAATTAATTCGTGGATTCCGATTGCGGACAGCGGAACGTAATAAACTTTTGCGGTATAAAGTTGTCAGGGTGGAGGCACGCGAGAGGGATGAAAAAAATAGATTACGTCATTGGTTTGTGTAATGGACGAAATCTTGATTGGTGATTGGAATTTTTAACAGATTTTAAGTAAATTTTTAATTCACGTTCTTTTATAATATACAGGGAACGAATAAGATCGTGTAATGTGATTTGGAAGAGTAAATTGATAACGAGCCGAATGCATCGAAACATCACAATTTTTTAAATTAATAAATGATAATTGGTCATACGCGCTGGGTAAAATACAAAACATCGTCCATATTATACATACAATATTCACGATATCGACTGATTTATTTATTTAACATTCTCCTTGATGATTATTATAACGATCCTGTTACATTGAAATCGTAACGAGCTAATTCGAGAACCCTCGTAATTCCGAACGCGTTCCAACAATGTCGTTCTCGGAACCGACACGAGTCAACTTCCACGATACCGAGTAGTTTCTGGGGGTCCGGTAGTCTGACAGGAAACCGGAGCACCACAAATTCATTGCGCGTCGTTACAATAATTACAAAGGCACACTACGCTGCTTTTCAACCCCGCCAATTCTCGTGTACCGAATTGCCTCGTTCAATCGCGTCTTCCCACCGAGACCTGCTCGTGCTCTGTTTTTAATACACCTGCAAAACAATAAACGTTCCATGTTTAATAGTAGCTCAAATGACGAATCGGATTTCATCACGGATTAATTAAACAGCGACACAAAACATACAGCACACTATAATCCCACCCTTCCATCTATCCTCTATTCTTCTCTGACTTTCTCTCTCTCTCTCTCTCTCTCACACACACACACACACACCCACTCACCCTCACCTCTTCCTAAATACCGTGTCACCGTACCATAGACCTTTTGATATACATCACATCAAGATCCACGAAGGAAAATTCCGAGAGGGCTAAAGAGGTGCGAGGGATGTAGGATTTACGAGTATCAAATATAACGTAACCGTGAGAGATCAATATAATTGCGGGTGGTGAGGGTGCGAGCGAGGTACAGATAGATACGAGAATATAATCTCGTTGCCTGGATTTAGCAGACTCGTACTGTAGCGGAGTGGAGTGGCGGCGCGCTGACAAATGACTCGTCGGACTGATTACTGTTGGGATTTTAACGCGAGCTTAATTAGACGGTGTAGCTCCCATGACTGATCGACCGAGGCACGGAATGTTTCGTCTCCTCCTCTTCTTTCCTCTTTTCTACTCCCCTTCCTCGTTCTCCCTCGCGTTTCTCTTATTTTACTTCTCGCTTTCCTCGCTTCTCCCTCTTCCTTCTGCCCCGGTCCTGCTCCCTCGATCTTCGCGCTCTGCCGTCAGAAACGTGCCTTCCTTCTCCTCTTCGTTCGTGTCACCCTCGCCCTTCCTCGTCCGCGTAGTACCGCGTCGCCGTGTTCCGGTCGTCGATGTATCTGCATTAGTCCGTAAAGTTTCGGCTAAATTGGGTAGCCGCCTGCCCCTTCCACCACGGAATCGGCCAAGAAGCGTCCGCTTCCTCTCTTCTCCTCTCTGTTCCGTCTCTCTCTCTCACCCTTCGCTAATTCGTATTAACGGTCATCGTCCCGCCGCGTTAATCAACGAGACGCAATTAGCGCGCATCCCTCCCGCTTTTTCCTCCCTCTTCGGACAGCAGTGGAGCGCAAACAAGTGTCTTGAAAATGCGGATAATTTTTTTCAACTTTTCCTTTTCGCGCGTACCTTGTCGAGGCCGACCGGTTCATGAATCATCGCGCAATTAAGATACGCGAAAGATTAACGTTCGCGATTACAAATCGAGCTCGTCCACAGTTAAGACGTTAATTGACGTCTTAACGAGGCGAGGCTGTCGTTGGTAATAGGTGAGAAGCACGTGGGGTGGATTCAGTCGTGGTGCTTAAAAGTAGATATAAATGAATTTTGATGATAAGAGCGATAACGATACTAGCGCGGATTATGATTTATGCGGAGCCGCGCGCGCATTAATAGAAACTCTTCCGTTCGTGGGTTCTCTGCTGCGGTTCGACGATTTTCCGAATATCCAAATGAACGATCACACGCGGGCTACCCATTAATATACATGCATCGGATTTAAATGGAACGCAAAGCCAATCGGCCGCTTCCGGCATGGAAGAAATTATGCAAGGACTACCCGCCTGTGTCTTTATATAATATTTAATCGACATCGTTCATGATGCATTTCACTCGAACGTGTATCGCATCGACCTCGATCGACCTGTGATTCCTATCGACCGTGGATAGATCGTTAATTAGCGATCAAAGGCACATTCGACTTTCCGCGAAAGTCACCCCGGTGAGAGGCGAACCTCTATTAATTAGTCCCGGGGTAATTTAAACTTTTCATCGAACATTTTAAAGAAACTTTTAAAATTGTTATCCCGACGTTCTTGAGGAGCCTCGAACTTTAGTCCGAGACAACTAGGACGTTATTGTTTTGCTGGCTTGGTTCGAGGTCGAGGAAGAAGGAAGAAGGAGAGATAAGAGAGGATAAAAAGAGATACACCGAGGCCTGCATATTTTCACAAAAATCGAGATCACGGGACACTCTCGCTTTTCAAGCCACCTCGTCCCTCTTCTTGTTCGTCGTTTATCGCGTCGAACTCTCGTTCACTTTCTTCTCCAACGCTTACCTCCACCACCTGCCGAGGAGCCTTCGTCTACCTTCCGATTATTCTTCCCGAGTTCCCGCGGGAGTTAATTAAAGTCCTTGAAATTAATCACGGTAGACGCATTATAACGGGTAGAGATCCCTTAGCGCCTGCTGTATTCCAATCTCCACTCCCTCTCCTCTCGTCCGCTTTGCTTGTTTTCATTTACGAGGAGAGCCTCTCCTCCTCTCTCGTGGGTGGTGGTGGTGAGCACAATTCGAGAGAGAGAGACAGAAGGGGTCCAGACCCCCGTCGGATAGTTGCGCGCGTTGGTTGGGCAGCAACAAAAATCCCCATTATTCCCGCGGACGAAACTTTTTCAACGAGTTTTCTCTCTCAGTTATAAGAAAGTTGCCTTGTGTTGCGCCCACGGTGGTCGCACGAGTGATTTAATTACTTAATAAACCGAGAACGTTTACGGCACGGTGCTTCGCGGTGGCGACCGTGATAAAGGACGACGAGGCACCGGGATCCTATCTAAGAAAATGAGCGAGGTGGGGGACGAGAAGTAGTCGAGAGAGAGAGAGAGAGAGAGAGAGAGAGAGCTGGAAGGTGGTCGAAGGAAGAGGAACGAGCCGATGTAAAGTGGTTGGACGAGGACGATGCTCGATGATGGGACCGCCGATATCCTTGCTTCGAGGACTTTTTCATTTTCTTCGTGTAAAAAAGAAACTCGATTAAATTACCAAAGAGCGCTCCTCGCGTCGGCAGCTTCCACTTTGATCTGCCACGCGCGGGTCATCGAGTAATTTCGAATCAGCCCTGCTCCATCCACCTTGCACCACGGCTGATATTCAACCGCTCGAATAAAATCAAAGAGAAGCAGTAAATAAAAAGAAGTTCGTCCTTCCTCGAGATATTCGACGGCAGCCACTTTTGCCGTAGAAAATCTCTTCGCTTGCTCGAAATTCTTCCATTTACTCTTGACTTCCTCATTCACCCTCGCGATCCTCCTCTTTTCACTGGCTTTTTTACCCTCCCCCACTTCCACGGTCATTTCTATAATTCCGCGCGAAGCAAGCAAACTTTGCCTCTTCTACCAAAAGGAGGCGTTTGACGCTCCCAGTCGAAGGACGGTAAAAAAAAAAAATTAACTCGTTCGAAATTCCACGAGTCGCGGCACAGCACCCTCTCGGCTGCGGATGGCACGCCCGAGGACTCGTCGTTAATTTCGTCATTCGTCGCCACCTCCCTTCTTCTCGGTGAAACGAGGAGAAGGGTGAGCTGAGGGTGGTGGGGTGCGGCGGGTGCTCTCCTCGTTGTTCCGTAAGGTTTACAGGCCCTAACTTTTCGTCCTTAACTCGTTAATTAAGGACGAAAAGCGCGGCGAAGTGCGGAACGGCGCTCAGCTTCGTGGGCGAATGGAGGCCGGTGGAGGAGGTGAGAAGAGGGAGGGTAGATGGAAGACGAAGGTAAAGGAGGGACGAGGGACTGCGAAACGTGGACGACCGGGAGAAGCGAAGTTTTAATAACATTACCGTAATAATACCGTCGCACCGTTCCTTCTCGCAACGTGCCCTAAATTATCAAAGGATCTTCCGCCTCTCGTTTCCCACCCCTTTTCCTTCCTCGGCCCGTCTACGAAGTCCTCTCCTTCTCCGTCTCTCTTTCACTTTTCCGCTCTCTACGACCTTCTCCCTTCGTTCCGTTTCGACCAAGTTCCCGATGCTTTTGCGAGACCCCGCGCGCGAGCAGAGTTTAACGTTCCTTCGATTTCACGAAACACTAGCTTTAGAGACAGTCGATGCTGGGAAACGGTCGAAGGGAATCGAGAAAGTGGGTGTCTGAGAGGAAGCGAGGCGATGAAGCAGGATGGAGAATGACGAGGAGGGTGGAAGCGTGTTTGCATACGAGATGCTTAAGGAAAACGTAACACTGCATGTGAGAGTGAGAGACAGAAAGAGAGAGAGAGAGAGAGAGAGAGAGAGAGAGGGAGAAGACTGAAACGAATACCGGAGAGAGAAAGACAAATCGATACTGACATCTCACTCGGTACCTACGAAGGGGACAAAAGTTACTCGGTCGAGCGCAAAGAGCCCCATATTGTTCCTTGATCGCGCAAACTTCATTGGACATGGAATTCTCGGTGAACGTGGGACTATCCGAACGTCCGCGGCAGCTTTGGAAGCTTCGAAGGGATTCGGTCTCTTTCAGGGCGAGGTATAAAGGAGGGTACGAGCTTGCGCGGCTCTCGTCGTTTTTAGCGCAATGAAAGTCACGACGAGGGTCGAGAGAGGGGATCGAAGATGGGGAGAGAGAATGTTTGCTGGAATGCGGAATGGTAGGAGAAGAAGCGAGAGGACGAACAGAGGAAGGAGGCAGTCTTTACGCGGACCAGATCCTACGAAGATGGGAATCTTCTCGCGCTCTCGAGCACCGTCGCAATAATCGTAAACGCCATTCCGTGATTGTCGTCTCGCAGCTAACAGCCGTATCGGCTCTTCGCAGGTGCAGCTGCACGCTCTTGCGACAGAAATGTCGCGTGGCACAGGTGATGCCTCGCGCCCCAGAGCGACCGTACCGGCAACAGCAGGCGGTCCCGTGAACGGCGATTTCAACGTTATTGCTCCACTTTCGTAATTAGCCGGTTCTCTCGACAACTCGATATCGCTCGTTCCGATATCAACAGGTCACCTGCGTCGCTGGCACCGGCCTCGTCTCGTAAACGTTTCTTTCCTTTCCTCTCAACCGACGCGCGATACGCCATCGTAAAACCGTAACGTCCATTTCTTCTCCACCTCCCAAACAATTCACTTCTCGCTCCACCGTTTTAATTCTCCCGCGTCCCTGTAATCGACTCTTAAAACACACGCACCCTCGCTTCTCGGAAAATCGCACGAACGAGCCCGTGTAATTTCTACGGCAAATTTCGTATCCCTTTCGCGGAGTGCCAGTCGCGCCGTATTTTCTCGTTCAAATCGGGGTGAGTCTCTTTGACGTCGGTAGGTGAAATTAAATTAAATAATCCAGATCTAACGGGCGAGTTAACGCTACGTCAAAGGGCAGATCGGGACCACAGTCGACGGAGCAGGGACCATCGTGCAGGGGGTAATCGATGGACGAGAGAAACTCCGTGTTTGTACGCTCGCGCGATTTTACCCGCTCTCGTTTTAAGGCCTCACCCTCGCGCGTCACGCTTCGCGTACTACGAGAGAACGAGAGGGTGGTGGTGCGCGGGAGCTGGTATTAATTACCAATACCGTGCCGCGCAACCTATCGCCTGCCCTCTGGCACCGTCGCTTTGGCACATCGATACCATTTGCATTCGATATTTTCCACGCGCCCCGCCACCCCTCCCGACACGATGACGTAATATTTCCGGTGCTTCTCCGTGCATCGTACGTCTCTCTTCCACCCACCACTGTCTCTTCTAGCGAAAGCAGGACAAGCTCGTGGAACTGTAGGAGAGAGACTGCGCAATTGTCGTTACCCTCTCGATTCTCCACCGCTCATCTTCCCCTTCGGCTTGATAAAACGAATGCAAACGTCACGTCCAGATTTCCCTTGTTGCCCTTGCAGCGTTCAACGTCCGCACAGGCTCGCCGCGAGTCGACGTCACGCTCGGTGGTCGACGTTTGTTGCCATAACGGGATTCTCCCTCACTTTGTACGAGATCTCTCGACTGCGCCCCGTCGAATGTTTAAATAATCCTCGCGAGCAGGGATTTACCAAAGGGTTCGCTCACGGAAATGATGTAAAATGGAGAATGTAAAGTTGAAATTTTTCACCGTAGGGTAGCGAACGAAAGTTCATCGAGTAATTTAGTGATTAATACTAGAACTACCAAGCTGGTCAAAATGATTGGTCAACAAAAGAAGCTTCCATATGAAAACAAAAGTAAATGGCAGCTCAGTGATAAAATAAACGCTCTCGCTGTTAAAATGAGTGCTGAACAAAAGAAGTTTCATTCGATTTTGTGGGCAACACAAAATTTTTAATTTTTGTGAAAAATTGACGCACCCGTCATTTTAACTGATCGGTACTTCTAGTGTTAAGGAGGTGGATGTCGCGCGAGAACTGTTTATTCAAAATGCAAAGTTTACATAGGTGGAAGCTCCTTGTTCTTTGCATCTTTCAAGCTCACCGCCCGAAATATTTAAGCACGAGATTAGAAATTTGGTATTGCGGTGTTAAAAGCCAGAAATTACATCGAAGGTGCTCGATAAACAGATTTAATCGACTTATCTAAATTCAGAATAAATACTCGAATAATCCCTTAACTCGTAACCCGTTCTCGCAATAACTCGGAAGTGCTCGGTACCTCCTCTTCACCATCCAGCATGTTGCCGAGGGTCCCATCTGCCCATCCGTCCGGCTTGCCCGTTTTCTCGCAGAAGCGGAGAACGTGATTTCTTCTCTTTTGCGATAGACACAGCTCCGTGAACACCTTTTAAGCAACGGTAAAGATTTTCTCCCGACGAGAGAAAATGGCGGTTACGCTTTTACGTCCGAGAGACGTAGAAACTGAGGAGAGCGTACCTGTACCACTCGGCCCTTTGCCGTCCTCTTTGAAATTATTTTACCTTCGAAATAATGAATTCTCCGCTCGAAAGACACCGGGGCAGTTATATTCTTTCCCTTTGTCAACGATAATGAAGGTTCTCGTTCCATCCTCTTCCTCTCTCTCTCTTCTTTTCTCATTCTCTCATCCTCTACCCGTCTCTTCCCCCTCAAACAGCGAGTTTCTGTCTCCGCGAGATTCTACGTGACAAGACGTTCGCGAAGGGGGTTTAAAATGTGTGGGCGACGAGGAGAACGAACGACGGAGGCTTCATAGTAGAAACGGGCCGAGGCACCGGAGGCGCCCGTCTCTCCCACGACGACGCTCCAGGCTGGAATTGAATTCAAATTCTCGAGTGGCTTGTGTTTGCACTGTAAACATTGTTTCGCGATGTAACGGACGCCGTTGCGCACGCGCGTCCTGCGCCTGTGTATTCGGCCCGTCTACCACCTCGGTATACGAGAGAATCTACCATTCTCGCGAAATGTGTTGGTGCTTAAGATAGTCAAATTCAAGCGGGTGTTCGCGCGTACGTGAGAGAGGGAGAGGTTCTCATGGACAATGGTAATTAATAACTACGCCGAAGGACGAGTTCTGCCTAGGTGCTTTTCACTTTTCGTCCCGAATACGCCGTCGGTTGCCTGCCAGCGGCGGTGCAAGTAATAAAGATAAACAAGATCGCGCGCGCGGGTGGTAAACGTCCGGGACGAACCAACGGAAAGCGCGTAGACGAGTAGCTCGAGAAACTGGATGGAAGTTTTGCGAAGTGAGTTTCGAAGAGGATGTGCGGGTGGTAAAAGGACGTGGGTTGTGCTCGGGGCACGGAGAAACAGGAAGGGGAAAGGGATCCACTAGAAATGATTGGGAAAGTCATACTCGACATTAGCCATTAACGGTACGTACTTTGGTCGCTTCCTGTTCGTTTGTCCACCAAGACGTTTCTACCCAGTCGATTCACTTGCTTCTCAATGGATTGCCGAGTGAAACTTCGACACGAGAATCGGAGAGCGGAACTCGTACAGTAGACGTACTCGTCAATAGGTTCTCGGAATATCGATGTCATCCAAGTCCGGTGCGCACGTAACTTACTCACTAGTTTCATGTACTATTAATTGTATCTACACTTTTCTTTGTCTTTTATATATATTTTTTTTCAACCACATGTTGCATCCTTTTGAGAAACCTACTTATTTTTGTTTCTATATTCGATCAATGCCTTTTGATTTCCTTGTTCGTTGAATCTCTTGGGACTTTGATGCGTTCTGTCGAGAGTTAATAAATATAGATTTTATCTGATTCGACGTCACTATCTCAGATTTTGTAACGAACATTTATTTAATCCACGTTCATTCACGTGGCCCCTTAATTCAGTTATAATCTCATGATTTCTTTATCGCCTACTAGTTTATTTTACCTTTCTAAATGTATTCCTAATACACAATAATTTAATACATTTCTAACTCCATCGTCAAACCTTCTTTTACTTTTTACAAACTTTACGGGGACTGTCCAGAGCAAGAAAAAAGTTTGTTCATTACGAGAGCATAACTCGGGATGAGCGTCGAATCGACACGCGTCTGAACCAACAACGTTTCGTTTATTCTACGTCATTATCCCGGAAACTGGAAGGTAAAGTACCTACGTGCTCAACGAACGGGTGCATCGTCGTTGTTCGCATCGGTAGAACTCCGAGTCCTGGTGACCCGATTCGTCCACGTATTTCCGCGTGTGATAAACAAAACTTCCTCGGAGACTCGCGGACCCTGGGACCTTCTCTCGTTCCGTAAATCGGTCGAGCTATCGGGATCTCCCGTTACGCTCTCCGTCAGAAGCGCGGGGGTAGAAGGTGCCGGTGGACGTGGAGGAGAAGGGCAGAGAGGAACTCCCGGGAGCATCACGACCACTTTATCGCCTCGCTCCAATCGAGACTATCGACTGGGCCCGGCCCGCGATACGCGCTCGATAGCTCCGACGCTTTACTGTCTCCCCTCTCTCTCTCTTTTCTCTCTCTTTCCATCTCTCTTTCTCTTTCTATTCATTCCTCTCTAAGTGTCTCTCTCTCTCTCTCTCTCTCTCTCTCTCTCTCTCTCTCTCTCTCTCTCTCTCCTTCGTCGGTGCTATGCTCCCTTCCGATCGTACGACCCATCTCGCCTCAATGACCCGCTCCACGGGCGGGCAGTGGCGCAGAGGCGACGGCGGACGAACTTGTTATCCGCTCGGCCGGCGTCTAATCGTCGAATTATTAGCCAGGATTTGTCTTACCGGACGACCCGGAAACTACCCCCCGTGACTGCGTACAGACGACACGGGGTGGGGGCTGAGGAGTGGAGATCGTTGATTTCTTGGGACATCGAGACCCACCGGGCTTCACTCGCTCTGGATGAAGTTCGATTCATTGAGTTAGCTTCGTTTGTTCTACCGAAGAAGAAGTTCGTTTCACTTTCGGACACTTTTTAGTGGAGCCGAAGGTCGGCGTCTTCGTCGATGAAATTTTAGTAACGATCGTGTATATTGGAAGATGTGTAACTTCATTGGGAAGTGGTCAGAAAAAGGTAGCAAGAGAGTGGCAGGAGTTTTTATGTTTGTTTGATCAGGCCCGTGAACTATTTCTGAACGTGCATGCTCTTCGATTTTGTCTATTAAGAATAAGCATTTCATCCGCCTATGGTGCGTGCTTGTCACCGTGCACTTTACAATTTAAATACGCGATTACGAGACTTGATGAAAATTAGAAGGTAGACATCCTGCCCTATAAGAACGTGCTTGTTAATATGCAGAAAAGCTTCGCTGCGCTCTATGGAATCGTCCAATGTCCCACCATGTTGATTTCGCTCAATTAAAAATTTTGAAACTTCCAAGTGTATCAACAGTTTCCATTGGCCCAATTAAAAATGTTGGAACATGTTCATCTATCGTATCACTTGTATCTACACACATGTTTCCAATTTTGCCCTGCAGCAGTAAATTACGATTCAAGATGGCAACATTATTCCGCAAAACTTCGTCCAGATCGGTTCAGTTGTTTTTCTACAATTTAGAAAACATCCGCGCACGCACGCGAACGTTTGTTGCGCAATAAGTCACTCCCTTTGCGGTCGTACTTAAAATGAGAAGAGGAGGAGTAAGGATGAGGGTAAAAAAAAAGGAAGGAGAAAATCCTCGCGTCCCATCGCGCGTTGCGTGAAAGTGTTCGTTAATAACCCGTTACGCGGCGGCGCGTTTAACGCGCACTTAAAATCGCATTCGCGGTGCTATTCTGGTCGGTGACCAGGAGAAGAGAGAGAGGAGAGAGGGATGAGAACCGAGGGAGCGAGAGAAAGATCGCGAGACGTGATTTATTACGAAAACCGACGGGTCCAGGGTGTGCGAACGGAAGGAAGCGCCGGTTCCGTTTATCTTCTCTGATAAAATTGATTAACGTCGACACGACATTAAATTTAACTCGATACACGCTTGCCATTATTAGTGATAAATTGCCAGGCGGCCCTCGTTTACGAGAAATGCATTGGTCGCCTAAGTGGTGTCGTCGAAGGCGACGGTTGTGTGCAGGCGCATCGACGTGGGTGCGCCTCTACCTCTCTCTCTCACTCTCTCTCTTCCAGTCACTCACTTCATCTCTCACACGTGAGAACACGTATACGCGCATTCACCCTCTCCGTTCCGATCTGCTCGAATGTCTATCCTTCTTCTTCCTCTAGCCCTTCGTCCTCCTCTCTTCTCCTCTTCCTCGGCGTCCCAGCACCACCGAGAGACCTTGTCGTCCCTCTTTTTCGCCATTGGCTCCCGAAGAGGGAATAAATGAGGTGGAGCTCGCGACAAGACAAGGCGCATACCTCTTTGAGGTTATAAAACACTTTGTTGTGTGTTAACACCTAACCCCCGTGCCATTAATCGTGCCTTCCACGCCGGCATGCGCGCCTGCGTCGAAGTAGCTCGGCTTGTCTTCCTTTCGGGATATAATAGGAGCCGCGTTAAGCCTCCGAGACTCTTCGGAAACCGTCGATGCCGTTAGTCGATACATCGCATTCGACGTAGATCCCGTCGTTGCTCGCCGAGAACGCGTGGGATCGAGACATTCGATAGTCGTGAGAGATCAACAGAGAATCGTGGTAAGCGTAAGCTTCTATCCTGTGGTTATCGATCTTCGAAAAATGGTTTGACTCTCGCGAGAACGTAGATTCTATCGAAGAACAGAAATATCCAAGGAAAATAGAAATGTGGAATGGTGTATGGGTTGTGGATGGTTACGAATATATAATTTTTTCTGGGCATTGTTGACTCCAAATTTCCCTTCTTTCCTTATCATATTCTAATTCGTAATTCATTAAGCTCATTTTATTACATTAATATAAAAATCGTGCATCAACACCGTGTATAAGTGCAAACACCAGTTCACGAGTATCGTTTGTCGCGTGGTTAGAAACTTCGAGAGAACCGAGGAAACGAGCAACACTCCATTTTTTCCAGATTTACGTTCTCGGCCACGCGGCTTGCGAATTCTCACGGCGGTGAATGCAGCGCGAGATTTTAGTCGTCGAATGAACCGCGCAAAGGGTGGTTCGAGTGCTTTTACACCGGCTCGGTGGGTGAGTACGTGCGCGTGTACTCACGCACACGCTTCGCGATGGGCGATAGAAACAAATCTGAGCCCGTTGCATTTGGAACGAGCGATAAACGATACCTACGGCGTGATGCATTTCACCGGGCGGCTCGCGCGCGATTGAAAATTTACGACGGCACCTAAGCCGCCCGTTCCTCTCCAAAGGGCTTCCGGCGAGCGCACGCGCGCGCGTGCCTCGTGCTTTTGAAGCGTCGTCGATGACGACGCCTGTGTGCCAATGGGACGTCACGACGGAGGCTCTCGACGCGCGGGCGCGTAGGGAGCGCGCTTTTTATGGGAATTATAATATTCTAATTTTACGAGGGTTTCTTTTCCTTTACGATGAATTCGCATCTCCTCTTTTCTCCTACCCCTCACCTTCCACGCGAGTGTGCGCGCGTTTATGCCAAAAGTAAGCTTTTATTTTCCATAAACCTTAGCTGCGCGCGAAGTAGACGCCGAGATCGTAAAAAGCCAAGTAGATATACCGGGGAGCGTTAAACTTACTTTCTCCGCTCCACGTGCACGCGCCGATAAGGCCTTATGCGAAATTCGAAGTAAATTTCACGACGAAATGTCCCCGTTTTTTTCCTTCATTCGCGTCCGGCCGCTTCCTTCCGCCGTCCTTCCGTTTTACTTTTCTTCTTCGCCCCCTGCCCATCTCTGCCATCCACTTTACGTCTCATGCGAGCCGCGCGTGCACTCCTCTTCTTTCGTGTACGTGGAAAATATTTAAGATCCTCCTACCACTGCTCGTTTCTCTTCTCTTCGCTACCCTCCCCTATTCCTTATTTTCCTTCCGGGCCACCCTCTCCCTGCCAGATTCCGTGCCTCCTGCGATCTTAAGCCTGCATAATTTCCGTTACGCTTAAACAGAGCTTATTACAGAGAGAATCCTTAATAACGTCGCGAACAATTCTTCTCGGGGTTGCGTGCCCTTTTTACGCTCTAATAGCGCGCCTTTCCACCGCGCGCGACTGCGAACCCTCTGCCGTCGAGCTTCGGAGTAATATTTAAAATTCATCTTGAAGAATGATTCAATATTTTGCAATTCCTCAATTCACCTGTCGCTTCCGACGGCAGAATGGAACACAGGGAATTTTTAATGGCCGCGCGAGGAAACCCGCTTCGTCAAAGTGTGCTCTTATTATTTCGTAAAGTGACATTTGCGCGAAGAATATTTACAGGTAAAGGGCTGTTTAATTACATTTTATTTTCTACTTATTACGTCAATTTTACTTTTTATCGTCGATATTTCCTTCCTACATCCGATTTATTATGCTCACCGTTCTCTCTCGGTCTTCTATACGTTACAAAGATTAATCGAGAAATACTCTAACATAACGACTTTGGATTTCTCTCGGTACGAAGGATCAATCGTGATTTTCACGAACGTGAAAAATAGAATTCGAGCTGTTATCCGTTCTGATTGTAAGTAAAATTTTGACAAAAATCCGACTGTGAATTGTACGTAAACAATCGTCAGTTTGCCAGCACGTTTCAATTCAGACGAAAGCTACGTGAGCGTGATTCTGGTTACAAGCTTACGAGCTACTATCGAATCATTTACATGTCTCGAAAATCCATTGGTTTTTTTTATGCGAACAATCGGAGCTCGACCACTGAAACAATGGCAAATAAAATGCTTCACGGTAGGCGAATAAAAGTGGTCCCGTGCGACTGCTGTAACGACTGCTGTTTCGCACTGTAAACGGCGTATGCTCTCGGCACGGCTACCACCTACCACGACTCGCAGAATCGGTTTATCAGGTCGAGCCGCGCGAAGCATCTGTTTGGTCGCATAGTTTCACGCATGACAAATCCCTCGCTCTCGCCCGCTTTTCCCGCTTCCGGATTCACCTGGATTTGTCCGACGAGTTGCGTTAAAACTATTAGACTATAGGGACGAATAACGTTCGCTCGCGCGAACGTGACGTTGCAAGCACGATGTACCTTTCGCTTTCGCGAGGCGCACGTTGAATGGACGAACGGGGGAATAAACGGATTTTCGGACTTCCTCGTTGCATCTTCTCGTGGATTTTACGAGAGTTGTAATTCTCATCGAGATTTCGCGTGCACGTTCGTCGAAGATCGAGGGCAAAACAAAAGGGTAGCTTGGAGCGTGGAGGAACGTAGAAAATAAAATCACCGGCTAACGGCAGATTTCTACGTTTCTCTCATTTTGCCCTTTCAAATGGCGAGCAGACGGCGAAACTGGAGATCGTCGAGTCCGATAATTCGGAAAAATTTTCATGCATACCGTAGCGGCGATGTATACGTATAATTTGCAACAATAAGCGTATGTAAATTTGGCCGTGACACGGGACGTCGGGTTGGCGTGTGGAAAACATCGACAAAACACGCCACCGACGAACTTGCTTTATAACCTCGTGAATAGGCTGCATGCGCGAGTTGCGCGAAACACCGGGGACGTTACACGACTCTGTCAATATCGGAACGAGTGTAACTTTCGGTCCCGCGTATTTCCTCGGGCCAGTTCTGCTCTGGCACGTACCGCGGATGCCGAAAGTGTCGACGTGTGCGAAACGAAAAAGCCGGCCGATCGATCGACAGATTTTCAAATGCGCCACGCATGACCGTAAACAAACTGGTTTACCATATAGCCCCCGAAAATGGCCAAAGTACTCTACCCGTTGTGCTCCCCAAAAGGCTTACTGGGAAACCATGGAGAAACTTGCATTTTATTTCAAAGGTGGTGCAGAATAATCGCATTGTTATTATAGTAGTCTTTTGTATAGAGTGGGTTTTAAAATTATTGACACAGTGTAAACAGTGTTTTAAATATACCTCTGTACCAATCATTTTGGGATTCACTGTAGGTAGCTCAGACGGATTGTGGTTCGTATAACATGGAACCGGTTGGTTGTACGTGAAAATTGTACAGAATCATTTTTGTAGAGAAATTTCCAATCTACAATGTGCATAATAACGATAAATGTCGTCCGACCGAAAGGAGACGAGATATTAACCAAAAATTAATTTTCGTGGCCTCTGTTTGCGGATAATAAAGGTGTATATAAAAATCTCGCTTGCTGCGCAGTTTTTCGAGATGATCGTCTCTTTTCGCCTAATTACTGGACTAAAAGGAAATAAATGCAAGTTCCACTCCTTTACGCTCAACTGATTTACAGAATGTGGATCGAGAACGAGAGAAATTTCTCGTCTCTCGATGCACATCGTTAATTATCGCGCTTTAACTATGAATAATGCTGAATTGTGCGTTTCGCGAGAATAAATGCTATATTGTTGCGATAATATGAATAAATTTGTATGTACAGACGACGACGGGCGCGAAGCGATGCGCTGGATTGTATCGGGACGGTGAATTTAAATCACAGGTATAGTGGAACGTTTAAATCGTCGGTAAATTTTTAGGTACCGTCCCGGACATTTTTTATCTTATATTTTTTTATAGAAGAAAAATGTTCGGTCTCTAATCACGTTCAGCCGGAAGATATTCGTTTCTATCAAAATTCGCGCAAATGGAAAAAAACAATTAGTTCCTGTCCCGAAGGAAATGAATACGCTACGATTGTATAACGAAGAATTATTTTTTCATATTTTTACGTCTGACAATGGAGAAGAGTGATTCGGTAGACAGCACGCGGGATATATCAAATTTGTAACTTTTGGATGGATTGTTCGGCTCTTTCGCGTCAGTCAGGATAAAAAAATTCTCGCGTCATAAAATCTCAACGTCTCTTCCGAGGCTCTTCTCCCATTTTAATTCGAAAGTATTTAATCGACGGATTTAAAATTTGCGGAACGTGCCGTAGCAAATTCGACGTGAAATTGATCGAGAATTTCCCGCGCGGTTCTTTTCATCGTTCGCTCGTGCGCACTAAAGTGGAGCGCCGCGCGAATAAAAAACATTCTCGACCTCTTAAAGTCGCCGCGCGGTCTCACGATCGAAACCACTTCGAGAACCGGAAGTCTTCGAAATAAAAACGGCTGGCAGCACGGAGCTCGATTATGCAAATCGATTTCTTGCAACCTTTCTGGTCGATGCATTCGAGCAGGGTTTATTTCAATGAGCGGAAGTTTGCTAAGAGGAAACGTTTGGCGTCGCGCAGCTTGATAAGTCTGCACGAATATAGATACGACTCTGTGGTAAAAAGTCCTAGATACATTGACTTTCAATGTAAAACGACGAAGGCCACTGTATATCTTAATGTTATAGGCAATGTAACAGAAACCCGATCATTTGGTATGTTGCTACGAAAGCGATAGTAGCCTATTTTTTACATTAATCATTAGCTAAACTGCAGCACAGTTATCCGCAGTAAAGTAGAATATTAGCGATTTCACGAGATTCAAAATTACAATTTTTAAAAATGCTACGCTAATATGTAAAATCAAGTTTTGTCCAAGAGATTCCGGTGTCACATTCCGCCCTTAAAAACAAGCGATCGTGCGGTATTCGCGGAAGCAACGTTCCTTTCGTATTTACGTATGGGGAGAAGAAAGAGTGCTGCATGGGCACCCATTAAAAACGATCGATCGGGAGGCTCGCGTAGCTTCGTGCCTCCGGCAGTGCCAGTCGGACGCGTTCGAAGCTCGCTGCACTTTTTGGTGCAGCCAGTGAGCAGGAGGAAGGAAGGAAGGAAGGAAGAAAGGAGTGAGAGAGAGAGAGAGATATTAAGAGCTACTCCTTGGTCGCGGTGGCGCCTTGATTATGCGCATAAATTAGCGTACGCTTTTACGAAAACTCGAGGCGCTGGGGTTATCCTGGAAGGTAGGAGGAGAAGGGCGGGGAAGGAACGAGTGCATGCGGTGTAATCCTGCATCAGAAACGCATTAACAAATGTCAAGTCGATGGCGCGAATTGGAGGATGGGAAGAAGGAGGGTTAAGGTCGAGAGAGTATGAGGTCTGACGAGGAGTAGAATGTAGCACAGGGAGGAAGAGGAGAAGGAGGACCGCGATAATCCTCGCGGAAGAGGAGTACCACGCCACAAATCAAGTTCCAGCCTCGTATCTTCGACGCGCGATTCTTCTTTGCTCGTGTCTCACGGTTCTTGAGCTTCTCTTTCTCTCTCTCTCTCTTTCTCTTCTAAAGAGAGTGGAAATTAGGCAGACTATCTTACGTTGTGTCTCATCTTTATACTTTTATGAACGCGCACCCCTGGCTATCTGAACAACTTATTTATATATGTCAGCTCTATTAGAGGTAGACAATCGCGGCTTCCAACCTGCAATTTAGTTCTATCGGTATGCGGAACAGAGATTTTAGACGCAGAGGCGTATTCACTTTATGGAATAGCTTGCTGGACGGAAACAAAAAGTGTAAAGACTACGGTAGTTTTGGGCAAGAGTCTTCTTATTGTTTGGTGAACGATCTGCCCTGTAGCATCATTTCATTTTTACCTTATGTTATATTATGTTTTTGATATTTTTTTTTGCAAATTGTACTCACTGACGTCGCAGTGCGTCATTCGTAAATTTAATCAACGGGACTAAGTTCTAGAGTGCAAAAGTATATAGGTACACTCGTTCATTCTTCTCCTACACTTGTGCCCATTTCTTTTACCCTAGTCCTTACCCTTCCCGACTAGCTCGAAAATCGAAACAGACTTGGCATTTCCTCGATTTGGCGTGACACGCGTCTCTTCACGCTTCGCGGTGCCCACGGGTCGACAGATCGCTCGCTACGTGCTCTCGAGCATCCTTCCGTCCATGGATTACTTCGAAAAGTTCCGAAGGTCCGAAGTGCTTTCCACGCGCGTTTTGATCTTCTCAGAGAGTGAGAGTAGCATTGGTGGTTCGATCTCGTTACAATTTCTTCGAAATTTCAGCGACGACTCTCGACGTGCTTCACGAATCACAATGCGAAACTATCGCATGCACTTTCTTCTACTTGTTACGAAAGGACATTCATACTTCAATTGTACGCCTGCAATGAAATTGCACGCGTAACACAGACTGTTTCGTTTTACCGATGAACTGCCGACGTAGAACTTTACGGAGTAGGTTAACTTATTTATTCAGAGCTCGATATGAGAAATATCTTTTATAGAGTAATAAGGTTTCCTGGAAGAACGCCCGTGTGCACTTACCGGGAACGAATAAAGGGAAAAGGACATTACAGTCGGGCCGGTATATTGCAAACAAGCGTGAAATCTGGGTCAACTGGAAATCCCATTGGAGCGTAGTACTAAAACTGCAACAAACCAATTTTCAACCGCCCCAGCCATCACCTCCCTCGCGAAATACTTCTCTCGATAGGAACTTCGATTTCTACTCCCCTTTCCGCTCCTTTCATTTGCGCTAGGTAACGCGAGCGAAGGAAGTCGGCGTCCCTCTAGGTTTATTGGATTTTTCGCTGCACTTCCCGCGCGGTGGCGCGCCATTTGGAGATTCGAAATGCGCTCGGCCCGGCTGGGGTCCACCTTCGTTCACCTCCTCCTCCACCTACTCCTCCTTCTTCCTTTTCCGAGGAAACGTGACGTGCAGGACGACGCCCGGCTACTCCCCGGGCGCTCACGGAAAATTTATTCCCACCCGGGATGGATTACTCGGATTAAGGGCCGAGTGAGTCCTAGCGCGCAAAATTCTACGAGTTCGTGAAGTCATTCGGCCGCTGGCTGCTGAAAATCGAGCGGTTCCTTTTCCCGGGGTGACGCATTGCTCGAGATGTCGAGAGAAAAAGAAGAAGAGAAGCAAAAGGGAACCAAGAGTCTCACGCTATAACCTCGTGAACTGCTTCGAAATGGACGAAGTCCACTGGGTCCGAAAGTTATTTTCTACATTCGCCTTTAAGCACTTAGCAACCGAGGACGACATATCTCGCGACTTAATATCGTTCGTGACATGCTCCGGACGAGATATTTCGCGACGCGATTTTGCTTACCATACGCTTTGGACGAGATATCTCGTCGATAATTTTGGATAAGAGCTATTTCTGTAGAAATTTCCGTATTTTGAATTATACCATTCACTGGAAAAATAATATTATTTGTTTAAAAAAAACCATAACGTATTCTTCATTTGGACATCGCTAATCCCCTTTGTATACGCGAATGCAATAATTTACAAAGCTATTCAAAACTATCGATGAGATATCTCACATTATAATGAAAACCATCGACGAGATATCTCGTGCAAAGCGCATGGTAAGCAACATCACAACGAACGATATTAAGTCGCGAGATATCTCGTCAATAGATGCGAAGTGGTTAAACCCTTTCTGTATTTAACATAGAACGTAAGACCGAGAATAAATTCTCCTTCCGTTCTTCTCATCGAACTTTTTTAGAATGCGTCTAACTAATCATCCCTAGGTTCCATCGACGCCGAAATCGAATACAGGTCCATCGATGTAACTTTGCTTCCGTTCGTCAAACCAGTCGAATTATTAGGTAAGAACGAAATCGCGAGTGCGTTCGCGCACGTTTCCATGGAACGTCGCGCATGGCAAAATTCGCAGTTTCGATGTGGCACCTGCCGTTTTACTCTCTCCCAGTTGACGCGCCGATTTCCTCCGTTTGCCTACGCGCGTTGTCATTTAATCCGATTCTCCGATATAGATGCCGCGCCCGCGTGTATGGATAAAATTTAATTACGCCAATTTCGCGCCTCCCGACGTAACCGCTCGTCGATTACTACGTGGAGGATGAGGAGGGGATGAGGTGGTCCGGTCACCGGCATATATTTCTCGCGTATCAGGGTTTATACTCGGATATCGATCCCAACCGCGACGGCAATTTCATAGATTTAGTGGTCCGAGCTTAACTCGTACTCTCGCTGTAACTGGCCTGTAATGATGTGGCGATCCTGAAATATTCATGACGCTCGCGCTCTCTTCGTGCACCGATGCAGATGGAGAAAAAGGGAGAGCAAGAAGCTAGCACGAGTAGGAGAGTTGGATTAAGGAGAGAATAGGCGAATACTTACGCGCGTGTTCGCTTCACCCGATTCGTTATCAAGGTCTCATCGATAATGCATCATCGATCGGTTTTACCCACCCACGTGAGCGCGATCACGCGTGATGCTTGCGCACAGTCAACTCTCGCGTGACGTGCACCTTGTTTGCTTTGCAAAGAAGCGTGTTGCGCCTCGAAAGAAGAATGTCTTGCGTGTTAAGGGAGGTTAGGACGACAATTTTTATGGAACAGGAGCATTTGCCTCTCACAGTTGCTTGAATCCAGTGCCACTAGCTTGGTACTTTTTGTGTCGAGTGATCTTACAGGGAGAAAAAAAGTGCTTTGATTTGTTATATTATTGTACATTATGTTTATTAGTTTATTTACTTAACGGAGATGAATAGCAATTAAACTAAGTTGAATGTAGAGGTTATTTTTTGTATTAAAGGTAATATTAGTCGTTCCAGTTGTTCTTAAGGAAATAATGTTCTTTTTAACCAATAAACTATTGAGGTACTTCAAGCGAAAGAACCCTACAAACGAATAGCTTATCTGTATTACGATACGTTGTAGTGCAACCGAATTAGAGCACCTACACAAAATCCATCGGAGCACTTTTTTTCACCGTGTACGAACAATTTATTCGAGACGATAGATGAATAACTTCTCGTAAATGTCCTTTATGGTAATTATTACATCTAATCTCGCATGATTGTCACACCATACATTCATGAGAAACTTCTATTTCCATCTTGCTCTAAATTAATTGCCCACCTGTTTTATTCTGGATCGGAGCCATCCACAGGTGACGGTCCATTGCGTGTGTATGTACGTGTGCTTAAATGTGCTTAAGCGTAGTTCTACTAAAGCAGACACACACGCACACACATCGTAGCACATTCGCGATCGAACTGCTCCTAGCTGCCCGCACCACCTGCAGTCTATGCTTCATGTCGATTCCTGTTGACTCGACCCACTTGTTCCCTTGACACGACTGAGTTTACCAAGATCGACACGGCAAACTGTGCGGCGTGTCAAAAACAAAGCTCCCTCCGATCTGCCATATTGTTTGCTTTCCTTCGACGAATGGCACGGTTTGCAGTACCCTGCGACACAAAAAGCAACGTGCGGAAAATCTCGCTCCACTACATTCGTGCTTTCAAAAAGTAAACACATATATTACTGGATGTATTCGGACAACGGGAGTGACGAAAATTGCGCGAGTTGCCATTTTCTCACCGACATTCAACGTCCCTCGTTCTTCATTGGATCTTCTCGTCGTTCAAACTTGACCACGTTACTAGAAGGACCTGATAGGACGCGGAGAACACGAGGAGTAGAGGAAAAAGGATCAAATTGGACGTGGAAAGGAAGGGTCCGGGTATCGAGAGATCGATCGACCGTGCTCGAGGGGCGGGCCCTCCTTGCGCGTTTAACCGAGTCCAGGTTGACACACGCGTGCAACGCGTACACGTAGGCGCCTTGAAGAAGAAGAAGAAGAAGTGAGTGGAGGAGTTGGGACGGGTTCTGCTATAATCCTCGTGTACCGAACGGAATCACGGAGTATCCCGGAGTCCCAAGAGATTACCATAATAACCAAATTGGTAATTACTGCGGAACCTCAAGCTCCCTCTCTTCATCGACCCTCCTCCCTCCTTGCCCTTCTCGAGTTTGCTCTCTTCGTTGTCCTTCGACTGCCTCCAAAGCTTCTCTCTCGTTCTCGTCTCCCTCGGCGTTCTTCTTCCCTCTCGTTCCATTGCAGATTTATTCTCGTCTCTCGTACTCCTATGCTTCTCTTCCTCTTCTCTCGTCTCTCATCTTCTGCGTTGCACGTCGCTCGTTCCTCCTTGTCGTCGCGAGAATACCCCTCGAAGATTACCGCTTCACAGGGAGAATGTTATGTCTGGCGACGGGAATGACGCTCATTCGTCCCCTCGTGTGGCTAAATGCCAGCAGTTGTCTACCGGTCCTTCCCCCCCGGGGTGCTTGCTTAAATCAATAGTATTAATTGATGGCCTTATAGGCGATTAAGTCGCGTTACGTCGAACGACATCGTCCCGCGGCCTAATCATTAGTTCGAGGAGTTTCACAATAAGTACTTCAGCATTGATAATTTAAGGGAGGTGTTCCGGTGTTGGAGAATGCTAGAGGTAACTGGAAACTGCGGATTTTATCGTGAAATCCTCACAATTGAGAATGCAGGATATTCCAAAGTATCTAATAAATATTATTCGTAATAGGAAGCTAAATTATATTATAGCGCAGGGTCAGAGCGTTCGAGGCACGAAGAAAGAGAGCGAATAAAAATGAATTTTCATTCTTCTTTTAATCCTAATGAAATTAAATACTCGTAAGAACTGTGCTTTCGAATTTCAAGACGCATCGATTTATCCTCGCATTTAAGTTCCTCTCGATCGCCCTCGAAAATCCCAACAGTCTCGTCCTTTTCTACGTCGTGGGACCGCAAAACGGAGGAAGTTTGCATCATAATTTCAATCCGTCCCGTACCGTCGAACTCTACGACAGGCAGCGAAACGCGAGCTGGCGGCGCGTCCGCAACGGTCGATGAACAGTCCCCATGAACGAACGGTTATGCGGACACGAAACAATTTAAGTTTGACTATCGGCGGGAACGAACTTTAGCCCATATCCTTTATCCCCCGTTATTTCTCACGAGGCTTCGCTCCTTCGATATCTCATACATATATAGAACCGTCAGTATCGGCGGGGCCCTCGTTCGTCTCGCGCGCCGCCTCCGGTCTTAATCTGTCGGACGAGATCAAGGTCGCTTCTGTCCGTTCCTCCACTCTTCCACTCCCTTCCCTCTTCGAGGCACTTCGATCAATTCGAAAGTTTCACGCGCGCTCGCCTCCCCGTCCGTTGTTGGGGGAGAATGAAAGCCTCTCTCTTTGTTTCGTTCTCTTTCGACGAGCACACTGCCTCTCTCGGCCGAGAAGGGCGTAATGAAAACAAATCGTTCCTGGAATGATCGCGAGCGTACCCGTTCCTCGTGATCTCTCCCGTGATTTCTCTACATTTTCTCCACTTACGATCCTTGGGAAAGATCCGTTTCGTTGTTACCACGTGTGTTTAAATCTGCTTATTTCCCGGCTCAGAATGCTCTGCTCTGCGATTTTACCTTTGTCTTTATCTGTATTTTGACCTTCTTCATTTTACACTCTTCTCATTGTCTTTCTCTAACATTAATGCGCTCTACGCTCGTGGCTTCGTTTTCTTCTTATATTTTTCCATTTTGTTTCGTATCCTTGCTGTTTCTGTTATTCGTTCATCCTGCCATCTGGCTGTATTTTCGGGTATATTTCTTAATTCCCTTTGACACCACTTGACCCTCTTTACTACCTGGGTTCCTCGATACGTCCAGGTCCTCGGTTCTCCTTGAACCTTCTCTAAGAGTGTTGCGAGAGTGATCGTGATAAAAGAATGTACCACGAATAGCTCTGCGTTTCAAGTTCTGCCGTTCGTGTCTTTTCTGCTTCACAACTTTTCTCTCTCTCCACATTTTCATTTCCATCTCCCCTCAGTCTCACGCGCCACGTCCACGTTCACCCTCCTCCGTCCCATCCGGCTTCCTCCTACAACCCCCTTCCGCCGTATTTGATCTTAGCTGAATTGACGAAACAACGGATGCGGGTGGCGTATACGAGCCACACGGCCACGATCCTGAAAACGTGGCCTTAACGAGAATGGAGGATACGAGCCAACGGCCAGGGTGGGTAGAACGAGAGGGTGAGGATGAGGCAGGGAGGGAGTGAATCTTGTAGAAAGCCTCGAAGGGTTCCATCCTCTCTGTAGGACGAGCACGAGAGGAGAAAGACGAATTTCACGCGAGGAGAAAAAGGGAGAGGGTACGAGTGGATGATGGAAGTGAGAAGGAGGAAGATGAGCGAGAACCGCCTACGAGCATGGCTCCGAATTTTCATCGGCGAGGGTTGAGATTCGTTGACGAAACGATTACGCGTTCTACTCGTCGTCCTACAACTCGCCCTTATTTCCTTCCCTCGCACCCTCCTGTACAAATGGAAGCTACGCGCGTGTCCTTCTGACGAGGCGCCCACTACGTGACGAGGAATTGACGCGTTCAAGACCTTTTGACGAATTTCGCGATCGACTCGCCCTGTCGAATGTAAATTCGAACGCTCGATGAATTCAACGACTTCTCAGATATCCTAATATCTACGACTGATGAGATTGCCGAGATCTCGTTCTAAAGCGTGTCCAATGAGTTAAAAGTGAATTCGTTTCTCACGATATAGCACGAAGGCAGAACTTGGAGTTTCCCGACGAGCCTTGGGGCATTTGAAACACCGGAATGCTCGTTTTGATCGCTAGACCGTGAGGAGGACAAAGGGCCTCGTCTACGAAGTATTCGCAACACGCATATCGAAGCAGCTTCCATCGACTCCTGGAAACTCGTAATGCTAGAACCACACGATTACAGAAGAGCCTGGTAATGAAGAATTCATTGCTCACTTTCGAGGAAACTAGAATTTCTTACGTTTAATGGTGATCGGTTTATTATTGGCCTTGAACTTTCCAGAGATAGAATCGTAAGCGTATAGCGCGCGGAAAATTTCAAGTCTCGCTTGCACGCTTGCGACCGGAAACGTCAGTTCGAAAGATCTCGCGTGCCTGTTGCCTCTGTTGGTAAGTTACTTCATCGCAATCTCTGCCTTGAAGGACTCTCTGCTTCTCTCTCATCCTTGACTCGAGACTCTCCGTGCCTATCGCAAGAATCGCCGTTTATCAAATACACCTCATTCCACCACCCTCTTCTTCCATCCTCTCGAATGAAATCTTTATCCCGAATCCTTTTCTCCTTTCTTTCCTCTTCCATCGTTTCGCCGTCCTTCTGCCCGTCAAGAATGCCGCCTTCTTACCCGCAAAATACTCCACTTTAACGAATATTCTCTCCTATCGGAGTTTCATCCTATCGAAAGTGGCAGGGTGGGGGTGGCTCGTATAATGTGTTTACCAGAAAACGTGGGATACTGGAGAAGTTATTTATTATCCGAGAGCGAGGAGCGGAGTAGATTGGAGGAGAGAGGGAATTCGAGAGAGAAAGAGAGACACGAAAGGAAGAAAATTGAAGAAAATATGAGGAGAAATTTCGCGAAGAAGAAACGGTAGATAAGAAGCGCGTTGAGGAGTTAAGGGTGGGGGTAAGAGCGAACGAAGAAGTCCGAGAGGTAGTCAAAATTGTGGGGGAAACAGTGAGAAGACGGGCAACGTGAAGAGAGAGAGAAAGATTAAGAGGTGGACAGGAGGTAAGAGGAAAGATTCCTTAGCCGTGAACGATACCTACGAGCTTCGTACTTATTATTCGGCGCCGCCTCGAGGAAAATGTTTCGTTAATTGCACCATCGCCGCCGCGACGCTGGCGCCGCCCCTGGGCTAGAGAGAAGTAACGAAGTCAATTTGCAGGGCACCTGGAGTAGTAAGACCGTGAATCGAATTATCCGCGTTGCCTTCTTGCCTCTTCCTCTTTCTCTCCCTCGATTCCTCTTTCCCTTTGCCTAGAATGTAGGAAGGTGGAGCCGAAGGTATCCCGTCGGGATCTTTCGTTTCACGTCCTAACGCCACTACGAGAGGTCGACTGAATTCGCGCCGATAAGATGTGGCCGAACTTCGCGATAAACTCCACGGTATTAGAACCGAGCGTGGCGGACGTAAGAACTTTCGTCTAAATAAGTCCAACCGCTGATTTCCCTTGTAAAAGCATTTCTAACTCGCTGCTCGCAATCTTTTCTCACGAATCGTGGAAGTAAGTAGATACCGGAACGAGAAAACGATTGAAATTCCAAGGACAATTTTCACTTGATCTCGTGATATTCCTGCAAATATATTCTTCCGTCGTACATACGTCTATACACGACGATCTTTGCTCATACGCTAAACGAACCGCTTCGCTCTTAATTTCCCCTGATCGAAATAGCCTCTGACCAAGCAAGCAAGCCAATCCCAACCGAGAGCACACGGGACGCAAACCTACAAAACAATCCCAATTCCCAAAATCACATCCCATTCGTTGGAACAACAACAACAACACGCGTCTCCTCCTTTCCTCCCGTAATTCCTCCCACCCTCGGCTCATTATGCATCGGACGTGGGAACGACTCAATATTACCAAGGCATACAAGGCACGCAACGGGCCGGACGATTCTCTCGTGCGCTCTCCCGCCATTCCCGGTTTATCATCCGGTTCCCATTCAACGAGCCGGCAGGTAGAGTGGCTAGGCGCACGCGTTCGTCCGCGAATCCAGTAGATCGGCTCGATAATGTGAAATTCGCGAAGTAAACAGCGCGGCCGAACGCGAATACGTACACCACTGTCACCCTCATTGAGCACCAACCCTCTGCGCCGATCACAGTCACCCTTTCTCACACGCAACCGCTCCCTCCTCTTCCGTCCCTCCTCTCGAAACCTCTGGCACCCATTCGCATCGTTACATACCTGACGAAGAGAAATGACCAGGCCATAACCGAACCATAAATCCACGCGGGCTGGATTAATCGTGGCGGGCGGTGACGTCGAGGGGCACCGGCGTCGACGGCGTCGGCGGCGTCGTCTCGGCATCGCAGTCAGGACGAAACTCGTTGCGAACTAAACTAAACTAAACTAATCTAAACTCGTCGAGAGCTGGCGCCCAAGACCACCAACCGCCCCGTCAGGACGATGCGGACGGCGAAAGGTGGTAGGTGCGTGCGTATCGACGCTCCTCGTCGAGACGACCTTCGTACCGCGTCTCGAGGCCACGGACATGCGTTCTAGGGTGTTATAGGGTGTCCTTGCAGGCGCGTGGAAGGTGAGAGTGAAGGCGGCGAACGGAGGGAGGGAAGTGAGTAGAGCTAATCTTACTTTCTTATTTCGTACTTGCGGATGGGTCCATACTTGTTAGAATATTATATCAGGGTATTACGTAGCGTATCTGTCCTGTAAATGGATCCAGAACAGGGGATCTTACGCATTTCTCTGTTTTCACATTTGTCGAATGTTTGGATGGAGGTTAAAACGTCGGTGATCGAAGTACGATTATATAGTTCTGTTACAAAGGCTTGCCTCTCAGAGTCGATAGTCGACCTATCGACCATTCACGTGTGTTTCGTAGGAGCGATAAAAATGCGATATCTCCCGATTGGGGATTGCGTAGGAGTGGGTGGGTCGAGGGTGCCAGTCGGGGTCGAAATCTTCCGAAGGATGAGAAGGTTGGATCAAGGAGGGCTGATTGAGCGAAGGGGATGGTCGGGCATGCGAATCGGCGGAAAAAAGGGAGAGATCGTTTGACAGGGACACGGGTGGAAATTTAAAATGTAAAGTAGCCAGGATCTGCGTGTACGCGATGTATAGGGCGGAGCGCGTACGCGTCGTTGGCTCATTACTACCCGCGACACGTTTGTTTCCCTTGTCTCTCTGTTTTCGGATTCAAGGGGGGAATTACGCGAGCAGGATGCGTCAGCTCACGCACGAGCGGCACCAGCCGAACGAATTATTAAACTTATTACATTATAGAGGTTCTTTGGTGAAATTGATTTTCTCACGAGATACAATGACAGCGTGTTAAGCCTAGTTCATACTAGGCTAGTAATTTAGTCGAGTGACGAGTAATTTAGTAACTAAAATACTTGCTACTCCCTAAAAATCGTTCGCACTACGCGTACAGTTTAGTGCTGCTTTTCAAGATGAACAGACGACAACGCAATCAAGTGACGCGCGGTGGGGAGCCGCTACTCGCCCGAAATAATAGAATAAAATTTATCGACTCGACTAAATTATTTACTAAACTACTCGACTAAATTTTTGCTGTTCAGACATATTTAGATACTAAATTACTCGCCACTCGACTAAATTACTAGCCTAGTCTGAACTAGGCATTACGTTGTGATCGTGCTTTTGCCTGCTCGTCTGAATTAATTTGACAGTTGTTTCACAGGATCGCTTGTTCGTCAAATCTATTAACTCTCTCTAAAGAAAAAGCAAAAAATTATGAAAATTGCCGAAGACAGGAAGGTTAGGACCAAAATCGGGCGCCTTGACGCTAATTGTAAGATATAAATAGAAGCATTTTAACGATCTCTGAACGGTTATCGATAAATAAATTTGAGAATAATGAAACTTTACGGAACAGGAGGTGCTTCTTTTATCATACGAAATTCTAGAATAAAAGTCCGCGAAACAGTTTTATCCTACTTCTTCTACTTTTGCTCGAACAACTTGAAACTGGAAACCACCTTCTCGGCGAAAATCGGGTTTCTTCCCGTCTGCGTTAAAGTCTTGATAATTCAATATACTCGAAGCTCGTCTTCTGCGTTAGCGCATTCTCCGTCGGAGACTCTATTACGCACTTGCGCCTGCGCGAAGAATAGCTTTTCTATGGTAATAAGACGGCGTGGAATGACGCGCTCCCCAGCAAGGCTCGAAACGCTTACCACAAGGCTCCCGGTGATTTCGATCGACCGCGATTCCGTGGACCGAAAGTGGAATAGAGTCGTTTCGATGGGAGAGAAGAAGAAGATAGAGAGTAGGTCCGTGTAGTCCGAGACGGTGAAGAGAGAAAACGAGGATCATATTCTCCTAACGATCTCAACAAAACACGAGCTCCCCGTGGAGCGGAATCTTCGAGAACGACTCAATTGTCCGTGTAGACACATTTCGACTGGAGATCCTTTTTCCATCGGACACGAGATGCGCCTGGCTACTAGACGCAATCGTGGGTAGTGGGATTTAAACGACGACGGGAGGAAAGTGCACGCGAGCAGGAGGTGGATTCGGAGAATGCAATAGGGATCCCGGAAGTATTCTCTTTCGGCTCTCTCTCCTCGCGGTGTCGAATAAAAATTAAATGCAATCGCTCGCTACTCGCGAAATGGGTCTCCCCTTTACCATTCTCTGGGACAGGTTCTTTCCTCCTTGGTCGGTACGAGCGATACTCTTTTGAAGCCCGTTAAATGGATACCCCCGCGAATACACCAATCGTTTGTCAGAAAACACTCCGTGCGTTGCTTCGCGGAAAGCTTTTAGCCATTACAAGCGGGGAGCTCGCGTCGATAAAGGGTAGCAGCAAGAGGAGTAGAAGCAAGGGGAACGAGAGCGAAACGTAGAGCAGAATCGAGAGGAGAAGAAGGCGAAAGTAACCCCCGGAGCACTCGCGGATCATGAGCGGCATTTAACGTGGAAATATACGTTCATTGCTTTCCGACGAAGAGTGAAATTTTTCCCAAAGTTAATAGAATACACTCTCCTCTATCCTAACAAGCCGAGGTAATCCTTGCGATCGCTATTGTTTCCTTCTCGACCTAAATACTCCAGGAAAAATTCGTTTCAACGAATCTTTCCGTGTAACATTTAAATTACATTGGTCGTAAAAATTGGCGTAAATATTCCCACCGGTCCGGTTACCGCGAATCCTCCACTATTATTCGGCCTGTCGCGCATCGAGCACAAGCATACGCGTCGCGTTTAATCGAATTCACCGCGGGCGAATTTATCGCTAGCCAATAATGCCCGTTTTCCTCGCCTACTCGGTGACGCGTGCACACATCCGCGAGTTACCACGCGCGCGATTTATCGAGCGGCCTCGTAATCACATTACCGAAGACAAATTTCGCGGGTAGGACGAGAGACGTAGGATACGTCCCCCGCGCATTTCGGTGCGCACGCGTTTCGCGTTATATCCCTCGCAAGTTTCACCCCCACCGTACCTCTCACCCCCTCGGCTATCCAACGACGCGATCCTCCGAACGAACTCCGAGGATCCTCCGAGCTCTCGAAATTAATTTACTCCCGCGTATCCCGCGACTCGAGTTACGTTTCTTTGAGATTGTTTCCGACCGCGTCCTCCCCTCCTCTCTCGTCGAGGCAGTCAACGATCCGTGAATTAAAACCTCTCGGAGATGGTGGGTGGAGAAGGACGTGGAAGGCGAGTGCGAGGCTTTCGCACCAACTTCGAGCGAGGAGAAGGTGCGCCGGTGAGATGGGAGGAAGGGTAGGGTAGGACGTAGCGAGCGAAGTTTCGAGTGTTTCGAGCAAAAGGATTTGGGCGGATCGGGGCCGTGCGCTACCCCTTTTAATTTAGCAGGCTTCGACGCCCTCGAAAACCAAGGGATAAGAGGGGCTCGTTTTACGCTGCTTCCAACGGTCTGCTTCTATCTCTCTCACTCTCTCTCTCTCTCTTTCTCCTTCCATTTTTCTCTTTCTCTCCTCTCGCTTGCTCTCTTTCATCTCCACCCGTATCCGCTTGCACGGGGAGCAACAAACACGCGTCGTCACAGCATCGGCCCTTAAGTCTTTTCCTGCGGCAGGTATCAGCTGCGACCTACGACACCGATTTCGCGTGCAAAATTCAATTAAAATTACGTAAAATTCATGGTCCAACTTCGATCATGGTAGAAACGGGCGAGCACTTGGGGCCGATGGAGTGAATGTATCAATTATGCAGTTTATAAAGCCTTTTTTAAATATCGTTTCGAAAAAACTAACTCGCAGAATTCACACATTCACGATCGTTTCTCCCTTCGAGACGCATTCTCCTGCTTCTTCTCCGAGCTTCGTGCGGTATTCCAAAAATGCTCGAGCGTCGAATTAGTTTTCACGCAATCTTGATACCAATCGTACCGCGCGGGCGGTCTTCTGCCTTGTCTTCGGTTTCCGGAGCGCGGACGAGAAGGAGGATGAAGACCGAGCCCCATAGGAGGAGGTGGAGAGGGATCGGATAGCCGGTGAAAATGGCTCGGTTGAGCCTCGGCACCGGGTAAACGGGTCCCGGCCGCTAACTTTATTCCCAACACGTGAGATTAACTCGACTCCAGGGCCGGCGCCTTGCGCTTACGGCCCCTCCGCCATCACCACTACTACCAGCGCCGCCACCAACACCACCCTGGAGCCGTGCCCCTCTTCAACCCCCCTTAACCTTATTAAGCCTCGAGCCGAGCGAGTATCCTTTCGAGACCGTTCGAGAAATTGGGACGGAGGTAAGTCCGCTTCCGGGGGTTCGTTAAGCTGAAACCACTGCGAAACCACCTACGAGGAGAGCACCCTTCTTCCCTCACCCTCCATTCCACCCTTTCCATTCTCAACCGCGAGGTATAATCCACCCCCTCCTTTCGTCTTTGTCCGTTTTCCGCTCCCGCGTGTCCATCTCTTCAACCATCTATCCCACGCCCTCCGGTCCCGTCTCTTCTTTAACCAGAGAAATCTTCCTCTGCTCTGCTCCGCTTAATTCTCTTTCTCTCCATCTGTCCATCTGATTCTCCACTGTCCCCTATCATCTGGATTGCTTCACCTTCCTTCACTTTGGATTTCGTCTGTTTCGTTTAAATAGGGATACTCGTGATATTTGGTGCGCTTGTGAAGTCGACTGCTTTTTTAGGCACGACCGTTAAGGGAGTGACTTATGCAATCGCCATCCTGAAAACCGTTCGTTCGTGTGTGTGTTCGTGTGTATCCTCGATTTCGGAAAAACGGCTGAACCGATCGGGACGAAATTTGGCACAAAAATCAAGTACATTACTGTGAGTTCACAATAAGGTTTGTGAGCCGCGATCTTGAACCGGTACAAAATGGCGGCAAATTCAAATATCTAAAAATTCATATCTTTGGTACTATTCATTGGATTCCGATAAAATTTTACACATACATGTACACGTATACAGTGACAATTTCTGGAAATTTTCAAATTTTTTGATTGGCCGAATCAAAAATGCCGGCTAATTCAAATCTTTAGTCCAATATTCCGGCAAAACGACTGAACTGATCCGAACAAAATTTGGCATGTACATATATACCCATTTAGTGCCACGAAATTTTATGTACCGCCATCTTCAACCGTTTCAAAATTATGGGAAACTCAAGTATGGAAACGTGAGTTACGCGGTCGTGCCTATGGCAGAAAGCGAAGCTTTTCTGCACCGAGTAAGGCGAGCGCGAAGCACGAGCACCCGGCGATCGTGCCGACTACTTACCACCACTAGTTCTTTATGATATTTGCGAGGATTCGATGGTATATGAAAATAAGAAGGAAATAATGAGAGAATAAGATTGTCTTCACATTTTTCACATTCGGACAAATCTGCATTTTTAGTTTCTAACCTGACGCAAAGACAACGCGGGCTTTTTAAAATTGGAGAGAAAAGGTGTTCGACCCTTGCATAATTCAGCAGTAGACGTGCAAACATCTATTTCCACGCCCGATCGTACGATTACAGCGTAAACTCGAGAATGGACTGGACTCGTCCTCCGCTTCTCGTCGCCTCGTACTCTCCTTCCGCGTTTCTTGGCCGTTGAAAGATGCGCGCGAGTACGATGAGAGGAGCAGCTTGGTTCTTCGTTCGATCTCTCGAGTCACCGGGCAATCGTTATCGCCGAAGATTTCAGATAACGCAATTAACTGCCCGGCCAAAGGCGCCTTTCGTTCTTCGGCTTCCTCACCCCGCTCTCCTCTCTCCCTCTCCCTCTCTCTCTCTTTCACTCCCACTCTACTCAGCTCGCTTCTTCCCTCCCGCACTCTTTCTCCTCTCGTACTTTGGATTTAAATAAAATCAATTTGCGCGAGCGTAGGCAAATGTTGACTCAAGGCATTTCAATGTGGCTGACTGCACGGGAGAGAGGGCGAGTGCTCTCCTGCCGCAAAATGGAGGGAAATTGTAGGTAGGAGCGGCTCTGCCTGGCGTTTCGAGCCATTTGCAAACCAAATTGCCATTATTGATGGTAATAACCATACAGTCGAGACCACCTCCCCCTGTCCGCTGACTCTCGACCCTCCTCCACCTCTCGCCTCCCACCTTCAGTTCTCCACCACACCCCCATCGGTTCCATCGGACCCCTTTACCCTCCTTGCTTCGTGCACCCATCAACCCCCTCCCGCATCCCGAGGGGATCCCCGGTGGCACTTGAATCATTCGATATATCGACGGCGGAAATGTTAACAATATTCTTTTGTGTCAATACACAGTCTCCCATACCCCGTGGGATCGGCGGATGATTTCCTCGTACTTTTCATTTCTCCACGGCAAATTTGCAAACTGTCCTCTGCAATATTGTCCCTCGTGTCTATTGTGCAATTACCAATTTGCTCGGTGAAAATAGAGCTTATACGAAAGCTTCGTTATGACGGTGGTAGCTGGGTATCCGCTTAGTATAGCTACTCTTGTTGAAACTCTGGAGATTCTTGAAGAAATTAAAAATAATCTAGTTATCGTTTGTGTAAGGAATATAAAAGCGAACAAAGAATTGGGTTTGGTATGTGAGCAGGATTTTCTTGATACGGTTGGAATTACCGTTTGGCTCGACTGCCGTAGGTTATTATGCAGAATGAAATATTGGATTTCGACTTTCGCCATTGACTCTGGCCATTCGTGTGTGCGTGTTTATCGTTTTAGTTCGAGCCTTCCTTCTTTCATTCGTCTACTTTATCTGGTTATCGGTATATTGGAGCCCCGATAGCAATACTTCACCTGCCCTTTCTTCCTATCTTTGGATCATTTCCTCATTTCCTCACTCCCTTCTTCCTTCTCTTACTCAACCTACACTGGCCATTGTCCTGCAGGTTTTTAATATTCACAATATTACAAAACGTAGTAAATAATGAACGTGTCGAGTATTACGTTACGAGTTCCAATTTATTCAATTTACCATTATCCATTACCCGAATATACTTATTCATATATATGCTGACAAATGTTCTGCTCAGCGAGCGACGCGTCGTTGTTAGGTTCTACCAATAAATTAACATCGACGCCGTCACGTCAAACGTTGCTCGGCAGGATTGATATACAGTTCAAAGCTAAAGGAAACAAAAAAATACGATATCGGGAGAAAAACTACAATTGTGCTCGCGCCTGTAAAATCGTGCACATGTGTCGAGGACGTACCCTCGTATGCGCACGCGCTCACGGAAAATCCCTGATTCACCGTTGAAGCGCGAACTCCTCCAAACGGTTCCCAAAGAAAGCCACTTTGTATTGACGAACGTGCCGGAATAAATCACGGTAAGCATCTTTATGATACCGTGAGGCGCGAGGGGAGAGAAAGGGGTGCAGTGCCGGTGGAAGGTGCCGCGTGCGCCGAAGGAGAAAAAAAATGGATAGTTCGAAGAGACGGAGCAAAGTAAGAGCGAGCGAGAAGGAAAGATGGAACGGTCGGGAATAATACTTAGAATCTGATCTGTTCTAACAGAGGGGACGATTTTTCTCTTTTTTCGTCTTCCAGCCGTGAACTCGATAGCTCACTGATCTCCCGTCGCAACTGGAGCTTTGGAGAAGGTACGAGAAAAAGAGTACAGAGAGAAGGATAGTGAAGCGGGCGAGAGGGTAGAAAAAGAAGAGATAGATAAATAGAGAGAAAGAGAGAACTAGAGATAAAGTAAAGGACACAGAAACAAAGGAGAAGGACTAACGCGACGAGAATAGAAGATAGGCGGATAGGTGTCCTGCGAGCAAATTGGGTGATTATTTATATTCCTATATCTACCTACCTGGCACCCGTCGTGCGACTACCTCCACTGCCGCACACGCTTTTCCCTTCCTTCCTTCTCCCTCTCTCCTCGTCTCACTCAACTCAACCTCCTTCCTCCACCAATAGAACAGAGCTTTGAGCTTTTCTATTCCCGCGATTCCTGACAAATCGCTACGGAAGGCGACCCTCTAATGGGAACGATTCGACTCGGAATGGCATAATAAAGGATATTGTATCCTCGGCAGGGAGGACTACGCTCCCGGAATCGCGCCGGGCCAAGAAAAAGGACAATAAACGCCTTCTCTCCCCGGTAGTTCGTGCCAGGAGTCACGGCTGGAGAATGCATCCTTTGCGTTGCCGTGGCGAATGGGCGGACGGTGGAGAGAGGGTGAAGGAAACAAAAAGAACGAGGGAGACCGAGGGAAGGAGAGAGAGTGAGAAAGAGAGGGAGCAAGGGAGAGTCGTGGAAAACGTACGAGCCCATAGGTGTGGATATCTGGTGCGAAGCTGGCGCGCGAAGTGCTGAAATGGAGTTTTTCACCGACACGAACGAGAGGGAGTGGATGGTGAGAAAATGGAGAAAGAAAAGAGGGGTGTGGGGTGGGGGTGAGCGGCACGTCGATCCATATTTTACGAGCGCAAATAGGAAACGGTGAAGCGCGTGGCGCCGAAATCGCGCTCGCGCGCGAGAAAAAAAGAGGCGCTCACTCGGCTCCGCTTCTATAGAGCAAGAGTCGGCCCGATGCGCAACAAAATACGCTCTTTTTCCGCTCACCTTCTCTTTCTATCCCTCCCTCTCCACCGGCTCCGCCAGTTTCCGTGTTTGTTCGTTCCTGCCTCCTTGCTCCGTTTCATCCTTCTCTTACTCCTTCCGCAACCTCCAACGCTTTTTCCGTCCTCCTAATTTCACTCTCCTTCTCCCTCCTCCTCTCTCTATCGACGCGTAATTTTATCAGCGCATCTCCTCTTACCCTCTCCGTCGATTCTCATCCTTCCAGTGACCTTAACGCGCGCGAGCCTGCATATACGCGCGCACCCGCGCGCGCTTTCACGCACGACCAGCGCAAGTCTACCGTCCGATGGACTTACGTCGTCCAAGCTCACGCCGAATGGACGATTGAACGGAAATTGTATGGAGATCGGGTCGTCCGTGACAGCTCGAATCCTCTTCCCGCGTTCACTCTGCAAATTTTATCTCGCTCCGTTGCAATTAACGGCCGTGGCAGTTGCACGCGGAAAAAAGAAAAACACCGAACGAATGCACTTCGCTGATGGACCGCTGCGAAAATAGACGTTACCCGTGTACGCGCCGTTTCAATTAGAGGGATATTTATTCTTCGTCCAGCTTGCTTTTGGACAGAGCAAATGTAAGCACAAGCGGAATGGCGCGAGCATCCTGTCAGATTTAATGCCCCAGTTTGTCTTTTGTGACGCTTATCGCTACAATCTAGGCACTCCTCATCGTGGAGATCCTCGCCTGACAAAGAGCCTCGGACTAGTAGAGGGGCGACTGAAAAATTAACGGCCCGAGATGGACGCAACCACCTGTACCCAATGCTAATCTAAATCTGGAGAGGTAAATTGGCGCGGCCGCCGTCGATACTCGAGCTCTCGCGATCGACTGGAGGGTTGTGTTGTCGCGGGACTAGGAGAGTTGGTCCAGGGTGAAAGGCTTTTGAACGTGGGGTGCCACACCGAGGTTCGAGATGCGAGGAGAGCGGAAGAGAAGGAGAGAACGAGAGAGAGAGAGAGAGGTCATTGTGCGTCTGGAGCCACCTAAATGCAATCTAGACCGGGGATTCGTGAATCGCCGTTAAATCCGCGGTAATCAAACGCGCCTGCTGTTGCCGGCTTCCTCGCACGGTACGCGCGCGTGCGATGGAGAAGCAAATCGTTGACTCGAGCAACGAACGCGCCCAGACCTCGATGGCATAAACTCCCTCGCAATCGTACTTCCAAACGGCATGAGAAATCGGACGAGAGGACGGAGGAGGGAGTTTGCGACCCCTCGAAATCGAATCTAACCCCCGAGTGTCGTCACACTTCGTCGGAGCGCGTTGCTGGTCAGGATTTAGGCGAGTTCCTTTCCGTTGCGGGATTCCAAGAATCGGATTTACGAAGGGTGGAGTAAGAAGGTTGTGAGGGCTCAGAGGTAGGAGACAGAGAGAGAGAGAGAGGGTTGAATGCATAGGGCCTCCTGATTCCTGATCTGCCGTTATTTAGTTTCCGTTTGTCTCCCCTCTTTTGCAAACGCGCCACTCGTTCTTCCTCGTTCTATACGCGCCGTGTCCACCGCTTCTTTTCGCTCTCTCGGACAGACTATTTTACGGAATTGACTGATTTCCTTTTACTCACTCGAGCCGGCCGCGGATGGCGGAACGCTCGCGATACGGTTAATGAAGCACGTGGATAACCGGAGCTTTTGAGAGGTCAGGGTGGCAGAGACGGAAATGGAAAAGAATGGAAACGATTCATTGGAACGAGGAGAGTGAAGGAATGGGGCGACACGCGGCGTCGAGAACGGTCTATGAGTGTGAAAGATGGTATATCGACAATTGGACGATGCGTCGTCTCTCTCTCTTTCTCTCTCTCTCTCTCTCTCTCTCTCTCTCCAACCTCTTCTATCCTCGCGGAGTGAAAGAGCCACGGATAATCGCTAACCCTCCGAAATCGAATCTACCGTTTCCCCTGCTACTCTTCCCTCCCACGTTCCCCTCGTCGCGCACGTTCCACGAAAAGAATTCCGCTTCGGATTTGGACAAACTCTCATTCGGCACGGTATTACCGGGCGGGTGCGACGATCGCATACTCTGAATTCTCGATGGAGCGACTGTCTTCCGTCCGCTCCCCGCGTCGTTTGTCACAAACGTCTCGAGGAATCCTTGCACCCTGCTCGTTCGTACGGAATCGAAGATCGTTTCTAGGCCGAGTCTCATATCGATACTACGGCCTCGCCGATGATAACCGTGAATAATCTCTTCGTGGCTGGAGGGCGGAATGGAAGCTCGGGTCGCGAGATCGAAGGGCCACGGTAAAAAGGGAGTAAAGAGGGGTGGAATGGAGGGAAGAATCCAGGACGAGTCGAAAAGGGGGAGGACGAACGGGATATCGCGTTTCCTTCGATCTATCTCGGATTCCTGTTTGAATTCCTGAGGGATCAGTCGAGTGACACTGAAGAACTGCTTCACTCTCGAGTGCACCCCGAGTGACGCGCCCCGACGATTGCCAGGAAAATTACCTACCAGACCTTTTCCACCCCTTCTGGATTCTCCGACGACGCGTTCTCTCCTTTCTCTCCTTCGTGATACTCTTCTTTCTCTCTCTGTCTCTCGCTTTCTCTCCGCTCTTCTCTCGTAACCTCGCGACGCAACGTCGCTCGAGGTAAGCCTCGAAGGAAGTGAGTGACTCTGATCGAGGATTCGCGCGTGTGGAGCGCAATCGCGCGAATTCGTGCCGAGGAAGCGCGATCGTTTCTTCTGGGCGTAGGTAGGTTACATTTCGCAGTGATTCTCTCCACCTTCGAGCTCTTCCGACATCCACGAGTCGTCTCTCGTTTTCTGTTCGTCACTGGACCTACAACTCGTACGGTGTTGAAAAAGCGAGACCACGCCTGGTCATAGTCCTGGCCGACGGTCCCGCGTCGTTTCGAGCTGCCTGATTGCAAAATCGGAATCGATCGACCGATTGGCCCCCTACGATTGGCCCATTCGTTGTAACGTCCGATGGAAATCGCTCGCAGGCTGCGAGTCGAAATCGCAGCTTGCCAATCTTCGTCGTTCGGTGCACGGCGACGGAATTGGCGGCGAGGACGGAGGTAGAGATTGTTGGTGGAGAGAAAGAGAAGAGAAAATTCGAGAGAAGTGAGAGGGGAAGAGAAATTGCCGGTCGAGTCGACGAATCGACTCGCGTAGCTTCCGGGAAATGAGATACGCAGATTCTAATTGCGGCGCCTACGCCCGTTCCGATCCGCTCCTCTTCGTTCCTTCTGTCGGTATGTAAAAAGAGAAGGAACAAAAAGACTGCGATGCCGTGCAACGAAACGCACGATACTCCGTGCTGTGCGGCAGGAGAGGCGCGCCGCATATCCCGTTCCCTCCATATTTTCGTTTTGCCGTCGAACAGGCGAGAAGCAAATGACGGTACGCGCGCTAAACCGTAGTCGGATATTTCTGTGCGCTACCATATCTGTATCCGAGCCCCGTGATACGTTTATTTTCCTTTCGCATGCGAGCGGTGGGTATTAAATGAAAAATAAATGAAGTTGCGAGCGATACAATGTCGACCTGTGCGTTACGTCCTCTCTCTGCCTCTAACTCGTTTCTTTCTACACGAGAATTCGTTTCCTTTCCTAAACGTATATCCACCTGCAGATTAGTCTTTTATTCTACCCTTTTTAGCTTCCTTTCTCCCTTTCCGGAATAAGAAACAGCAACGCTTAGTGCTTTGTCAAGCTAATTCCAGAAATGTAAAAAATCTCGACGACTACGACCTCGATGTCACAATCGCGAATCCGAACGCTAACGCGGAAAAGAATATAAATCTCGTTAGACGACGGGCGAATACGCTTTCCGTGGGCTCACGTTAAATCGCGGTGGAGATTACCGGGCGTACCCAGGTAGAGAGACGCTGCTGGCGTGGAAAGAGTGGAAGGAGAGGTAGAGGCGGTATGAAAAATTTCTCCCTCCAAAGAGAACTTCCGGGGATGTTCGGCTTTCCGTTTCCTTGGAATAACCAGGGTGAGAGGAGCTCGAGGCCAGAGGGGATGAAGGTGGAAGGAAAGACGGGAGCGTTATATCAGGGACACTAGGGCAAACTGAATCTCCTCGGAGCTCCTTCCGCCACCTGCTACTCACGTACTCCACTTCCGCACCCAGTCGGCTCCGTTCTCTCGTAATGCAATTCCGCGCCCGCGGATTTTGTTATTTCTCGGCGCATCGGCGGCTATTTACGAGGTAACTGCGAGACGTCTTTTCTCTCTCTCTCTCTCTCTCTTGCTCTTGTTCTCTCTTTCCTTTTTCTTCTTACAATTAGTTTCTAGCTTGTTCTTTCTCCTTATTTCTTCCCTTCCGTCTCACTCACCATCTCAGCCTCGTTTCTCTCGCCATTTCAGCGTTTCCCGTTCTCCAACGGATATCCCGAGACCTCGGTTGAATCTCTCTCAGGCCTGTCCGCGCGCGCTCCTCGCATTGCCTGTGATTGCCACCCCGGGTAGATTGCAGCGACAAGAAAGGACGCGAACTCGTAAAATCCAAAGCGGAGCGTTTACGTGAGACATTAAGTCCCTGCGAACGGCCGCCCTCCGTGCGTAGAAGTTTCAAGGATGTGCGCGACACGTTATTTACGGGTGGCTTGCGGCGACGGACGTGGCGTGAAAGTGGAAGGAAGGCCGATTCGGGGTGGATTAAGCGTCCTCGCTAACGTCCCTTAGTCGTCATTTAAAGGCTTCTATCTCGACGCTTTCGTATTAATAGTGGACCCTAGGCTTTTGTCGGGATTTGTTATTCCACAGCTCGGGGGTAAAAATCTCGGTCAGTGCTTCAAGGATAAAAGATAATCGAGATATTTTTTGTTGTTTTCGACTATCCAGAAGCGGATAATTTGTGTGAAAACCAGTGGATGTGGTGATCAGCGGTCAGGTTTAATTTGAAATCAATGGAAAATTACAGGCACATTTTCAATTATATTTCGGATCTATATATCTAATTTTTACAGTCCAGGTGGAAATCTTTGGACACTCGTGTTTTTCGGACTCTCTTCTCTCTTCCTCTTGTCTACCATTGGTCCTCTGCATTCTGCTGATATCAAATTTTCTGCAACCGCGACAGCAGTACCTATCGTACCGTGCGTCGTCGCTTGGTCGTCTATGCGCGCATCGAATGGTATTAACGAATCAGTATTGTCCTCGTAAAGGGTTTGTTTTGCGAGTCTGCAACGCCAATATGACGACTGTGCGGCGTGCCGTGGTGTGGCACGCGAAAAAGTAGGATGAAAAAGAGCGACTAGAACGAGCGATCTCGAATCTCTCGTTAGTGGAAACCACGTTATCCAATGGCGTGTTCTCACTTTAACAGAGAGAAGAGGAAAAAGTGTTGGATTCTCATCTGACAAAAGCCATGTTGAATAACCGACGAGGTCTGTCGCATTGAGGAAATTTTTCTAGTAGATTGCTCGATTGGGTTATATTTATGCACGATCCGGAATTTTCTTTACTCGAGTTTAGAAAATTACTGGTTATTATTAGTCGTTGTAATTATACGAATCTATTTCGCAAAAGTTTCTTTGCTTTTTCGCATAATACATCCTGAATGAAACAGGAGCAATGATAAGTGGTAGGAAACGAGACTTCGTATCGAAGTTCTCGTACCATTCACTCGAAGTTTCGAGAGAACTTCACTCTTCGTCTACACGATAACCACTCAATTTGTTTCCTAGCTTCGCGCACTCGTTCGAGGGATGGTAGATGAGAGCCTTTCCATTTCTTCGTGGCGTTCTCCCGAAAGTCTTTCTTCTTCCTTTCAACAGCGCCCCGGTATTAGGCAGCACCGAGAAAAACGTTAAATACTCCGGCGATCCCAGCGGAGAAACTTTTCGCGCTAGATCCTTACCTTCTCGCGAAAGTATTATATTCCGCTCGTGTTCTTTACTCTCTCAAACAACCACGTGAACCACTTTTGAAATTACATTTCCAGTTTTAATTCCAGGCGCGAATAACAGTGGCGCTGGTATTGGTGCAAGAATTTTTTACCGGGCACGCGAAAAAATTGAACTCAACGCGTTGAGAAAATTTCGCGTGAAAACGGTATACCGGTACCTGTTGCAATTAGAGATTACTCTTTCGCATTTTAATCGTTGCTCGCGTCCTACAATCGACTTCCATCATCCCAGAGCCATCGAATTCGAACCAATCCATGTCGAACTTTCAGAAATGGTTGTTCTCGACGATACTTTTTTCATAGCTCGAAATGAATGAAGTTTCGCTCGCGAGGAGCTTGGCGCTCGCAATCGAACAAATGGTGCTTGCACGTTTGAATTTAATCGGATACGTGCTGCGCCATCTCGTCGTGGAAACCGATGAAAAATATTTCGCGGCTGTTTGGCGTCGCGACGCCAACAAATCGCCAGAACGAAACGAATGAAACATCACACTTTCCAATCGTTCGGCAACCTCGTGGAAAAAGATTGGCGGGCGGAGGAGCGCGCGCGCGACCTCATTAGGGCGAGCAATTTGATTGCGACAGTATCGCGCGTGAGTTTTGCTCATAGGCAATTCTTCTCATTAGCGCATTCCACGTCGCTAGATATTTTCACCCTTCCGGGCGGCGAAATCGTCGAGTGACCCAGTGACCTTTCCGCCGGCCGATCCAATCAGCGAGTTTTCCGTCGCTTATTTTCGCTTTTTTCCCCCGTTGTGAACTTTGGCAGGCACGGTGAGTGGGACGAACAGCGGCTCGTTACGTCAAGACGTTTGTCAATGTCGAACAGTGGCCGCGAGTACAGATGGAAAATGATTTAAAGGGGATATCGCGAGAGGAGAGCGTTCGATTCTTCATTTTTTCCCTCGGTGGTTCGTACTGTTGCCACGAGTTTTCATCGATCGGCATTGGTACGTTGAGCTTACTGGGTTGGAATTCAAAAAATATTCCAGTTCTCGGATTTTCGACATCGTCTACAAATGCAATATGCGACGAGAAGATGAGAAGAACAAAGAAGCTCGATACAAATCCCAACAATTTTAATGATTAAGAGTCCACACAAAAATCTTGCAGATTTCACCTCTACGACTCTCCTACTAGCATCAACTTTCAATCTTCTCCCTGAATATCGCGAGATCGGACTCTGAAAATTTAATACGCTCCTACAGTAGACGGTCCACAGCACCCTGCACAAACTCCTAGTAAAGGGAAAAGTGGCTCTTGCGTCGTCGTCCAAGTATTTCGTTATCGTTACACGAAGACGTTTACTCGACGACAACGTGCTCGTTACCTTAGCAGGTATACACCTTTCTTTCTCCACACCCTTTACTTTTCCGTTTCTCACTCCTCGACACCCTCTTCCACATTTGCGCTTTTTTCGTGCCGACTCGCGTCGTCGTTTCGCCACGATAAAAGCTCGTAGAAGGATATTTCTACGAGGTTCTACGAGCTCGAACGAGCTTCTACGAGGTTCCGCACGAGGCTCCGCGAGGTGAAGAAGGAAGAGGAAGGGAGGAAGTGCGGATCGATTGGCGGAACTCGCCAGATCCTTAAACGATTGTCGAATCGAATTCGACGAGGCGGGACGAGCGTGGAACTGAAGTCTGTGTTTCCACGTACGTTTCACCATGTCTCATTCTCTCTCGTTTTCTTCGTTTCTCGATTTCCGTTCCTATACCTCGTTCTCCATCTCTCCACGCTTGCGTAGGGACGTAGGGTTCCGTAGGTATCTCGAGCCGACGGCGTCGAGCCGACCGTCCCGTGTTATCGTAGCTGCACAGCTTGCTCTATTCCACGGCTACGAATACCTAGTATCTGGTATGCAAATTTATCGCCGGGGCCGCATAAGTTTAGCATACATTTCTTGTTTTCGGGTGAGGCACGGACGGTCACGAAGAGAGCGCCGCGGGACGAAGGAAGGAGGAAAAGGCGCGCGAATATGGCGAAAGAACGAAGAGAAAGAAAGAAACGGCTGAAGCTGCTGGAAAGGAGGAAGGAACGAGGACGAACGGAGAAGGTCGATGCGCCTCGCGGAAGGAAAAAGGACTGGAGGAGGAGCGTTCGGACGGACGACAGGAAGACGCGGCTCAAGTGGTACCGCGCGGTATCCCGAGGCTTCTCAGTGCCGCTTCCCTTTTCACTTATCTCTTTTCTCTTTTGATGTTGCCAGGCGCGCGCGCGGTCAGGGATGAGGCGCGCGCGGTCCGCAAAGTGAAACCGAGAGATCAAGAAAGAGAAACGAAGACTCTCGTCTTTTCCTCGGTCTCCGCGGTGTCGCCCTCGCTCTCCCTTTCGTTTCACGAGAAACGGAAGAGGATGGAAGGAGGAGACTTTTTTCTTTCACTTGTTTCCTTGATTCTCGCCACAGAAGGAAAGGGTAACGAACGTGTTTATTTCGGGAGTGAAACCGCAAGAACGAAGATAAAGATAGTCTCCGCGGTAGTTCTCCTTGGCACTTGCGTAGATTTTTCTTTGCAGGAAGAAGATATAGGAAGAGTTTCCAGAAGTTCGTTCGATCTTCGTCACGATGATGCTCCTTTGTTTTACGCGAAGTAAAAAATTTAACCCACAGTCGGCCGGTATTGATGTTCATTTTCAATCTTCTCCATCCGTTTCGCGTAATTACAGCATCACGGATAATGATTTCTCTTTCAATTACCAAAGAGCAGAGTTCTCTCGACGTTTCTCCTCAGTTGACCGGCCATAGCGCCGTCTCGGTCACTTTATTTCTCTCCGAGCATCTGCTCGTCCCTGCGCGTATGCTCGTGTAAAGGAGAAAATACGCTGACAGGAGAAAAAGATCGGGGCGGCGCGGAGGGTCTCATTTGCAGTTTTGTTTATTATGCGACCTCCGCTCTCAGGGTGGCCGCGTAACGAATCAACGATGCGTTCAAACACAAAGTCCAGAGGAGTTGTCTGTACCTTGCAAATGCCGAATGCTAACGCGAGAGAGCCCACCTCCTCGTTCTCCCTCTCCTCGCGATTCTCTCTTTTTCACCGTTCATCGAGCACACGGTCCTCCACCACGCGTCGGTCCTCGGTTATTTCGGCGGGCCGATAATTCGAAGAGGCATGCGTCGTGAAGTCTCGTCGCTTCGTTTGCTTCGCCGTTCGATTTTACACCGGTAGACCCTGGGACCGCACCGACGAGAATTTACATTGTCGCTCAGGAGTGCGACCGTGAAACAAATAGCATGGAGAACGAGGCGGGCGAAAAAGGAAAGGGGAAAGAATTCCACCGACGAAATACCGGGCGATCAAACGTACCGAATTCAAGCGCGCAACAACTAATTTATCCCCGACAAAAGATTCCCGCTCGGCTATCGATTCGACTCCTCGAGATTCCAGCGGCTTCCATTAATTACACGAAATCTTACAATAACCGGCGGCGCCCTGCCGGCCCGCGTCGTGTGTCTTCCTCTAATTGTCCTCGCAATAAAACTCGAACGAAGCGGCCGAATGGTCGCGGGCCACCGCGCTCCGTTGCCCGCCTGCCTGCCTCGCCTCCGTGTATTTTTATTCCTGGCGATTTACCAGGAACGATTAATAAAGCGGGACGACGAGCACGGGCGTCGGTGGTAGACTCCGTGAAAAAGAGGAAAAAAGGTATCGAGGCGAATGTACCGAGCGTCTCGACGCGAACCAGACTCCCTGGAGAAGGAAGTCTCGAGCGGGATGGGTAAAGCTCCGGTAGAGGTGGCCGACAAGGAAGCGGAGTAGGAGAAAAGAGGACGATAGGATAGTCGAGGGTTCGAGCCGTGAGTTTCTCGCATGACCACCGGCCGTAAATCACGCTGGTGATTAAAGCCTGCTTGTACATACACAGCTACCGATAATCGGCCGATCGAAAACCGGGATAAGGATTTTCGTTCGAAGCCGCGGAATGTACCGACCGGGTCGACGCAGTCGTCGCGGCGCGTCCGCAAGTGCGCGTCTGGCTTCCGGAATGAGAAGCACCAGACGAAGGTGAACTCGTTTCCTTCTGCTGCTCGTGGCCCGGATAAGGAGACTCGCGAGAGTGGAAAAGGAAGATGTTCATTATCGTCCTTTCGAAGAAAGGAATTCGTAGGTGGTCGTTTAACTCTTTGGGGCATGGTATTAAAAGGGTCCTTTTTGATGCACGACTATGCATGGTGGGACATTTTTGTTACACCTCGAAATATTGCAATAGTTACATGCGCATAAGTTTATGTTTAGTCGTACTTATGTAAAGCACTTGGTAATACTATCGATAAGTGTTATAAATGTGTTCACTTGTGTTGGCAAGGTTCAACATACCAGTGCAGGTTCATCAAAAACTTTTTATTGCGACAATCTTTTTCTCCTGGTTTTATGTGAAAATTTCTGTGCAACATAGGTCTATTTTATGACCTAAATTCCTGTGCCGCAAAGAGTTAATCGATCATTTCCACAATCTCATATTTTTACAATGCACAATTGTATTTCGTATTTCTCGAATGTTATACCAGTAGAAGTTGTACAACTTCGAGATTATAAAGTAAATTATTTTTGACAGAGCAATTGTAAAATAAAAGCAACGAAAATTGCAGGTACAGAGGAGAGAGAGAAAACGAGAATTTTCGGTCTCCACGATTTTCCTGCCCGGGCCTCCTCTTCACTTTAGTTCCTAGAGATAACGATTAGGAAAGTACGAAGAGTCACGTGCGGGCGCGAGCGTGCACGGCATTAAAATTTATGACGCTTAATTTTAAAGTTGTTCCACGAGCGCGCTAATTATTGTCCCGCGCGTATGTATGCGCGCTTACGCTTCCGCGCGTGAACCGGGGCGAGTGTACGTGGTGTTGGGAAAGGAACAACGCCTCGTCCATGGGATAACTCGTAAAATGGAGACGAATCGAAGCATGTGGTGGTCGTCCGGTTCGTATTATACGCGCGAGAATACGTCACGAGGGAAGTAAAAAAAAAGGAGAAGAATAAAGAAAGAGAGAACGAAAAAGATGGAGAGTTAAGAGAAGGGAAATTGCTAAATAAGAAGTTCAGTTACACCTGTCGCGCGTCGTGTCGAGAAGATGCGCGATGCTCTCGTGCCGATAATCCTTTTTTTTTCCTGCTCCTTTTCGTTCACCTCCTCCTCCTTCGCCACCTGCCCTTTCAATTCGTCACGCGTCTGGCCTCTTCCATTCTCTCGCTTCTCCACTCCACCTCTCCGCATTTGTTTCCACGCGTATCTCCACGAGAGATTCTCTCACTTTCACGTCTCCCCTTTTCACCGTGTTTTTCGCACCTCCACTTCTTCCGTTTCTTTCGTAAATTTGTTTCCCTCCGACTCGCTAACTTCTCGTCCTCCTCTCTGACGTCGTTCGTGTACCGCGTACCTCATACTTCACTCAACACGCACCAAGCAGGCAGGTGCACTCCACGCGGACTACCTTTTAACGAAGCGAAGTTCCCTGTTAGCATGCGAGAATTACGACTAAGTGATTAACGTATGGCCGATGTTCGTGGGAGTGCGTTTAAGTGTACGCGCTTCCGAGCCTAAGTGAGTTACCAGCTCGACGTAGTAGAATCTCCTCTCCGGCACCAAGGACCCCACCTATTCGTGAAAGGATAAAATACTCGAAAGTCCAGCAACCTTTCCGATTTTCCGTTCTCATAAGCAGAGAGTAGACCAAACCTCTCGAACGGACGAGACCTCCTCGTGGCTTCTCGAGTAGCCGAGTCCCGCGCCAATCTTCGAAAGCTCCAATATTTTCCGCAACTTCGGACCTTTAACATTTCCTGCTTGCCTCGTTCTTCTTCTCCCCAAACATCCGCCCGCGCAAGAACAGCACCGAGGAAATTAAACTCGACGTATTTTCAACTGCACTTATTCGTAGCGGGAGAGCGAGAAGAAGAGCTTCGTGTCGGAAAAACCAAGAAACATTTTGCGGAGCGAGAACTCCACGCGCTTTCTCTCCGGACGTCGGATCGCGATATCTTCCACCTCCCTTCTTTCTCCCTGCTACCGATTCACCCTCTCTCAATTCCGTTCTTCGCGATGCATGCAACGCACGGCGCTAGACGCGCAGGAGGGAACGCATTTTATGTAGACACGAGGCTGCACTCGGTTCGTTCGTACGCTCGTTCGTAGCATGCTGCCGCACTTTGCCTATGCGCGCCACTTTTCGCGCTCGTACACGCCATACGACGCTTACGTGCACTTTGTTCGAGAACTCGGCGAGCCATCCTTTCTATCGCGGCGTCCATCGTGACGCAAGGGTAAAAGCCTCGGTCTGAGACTCTAATTTTCGTGGAGGGAGAGTATGCGGTGATAGTGGCGAAAAAGGTGAAGGGAAGTCGAGTGCGATGGAAGAAGACGCGGGGTGTCCATTAAAAGTGTATTTGCCATGGTTGATTCCATAGAGAGAAGAAACTTTTGAAAGAGGCGATTTTTCAAACTTCTTTGGTATCCTCGATTTCGGATATTGTCCAGAGTAACTGTAGTATTTTCATTTTATACCAAAGTGTCGTCGCATTGACAATTATTATTTTTTTGCTCGTCATTCTGAGAAGGCGTATTGATAATTATTTATTTTGACTTATTAGTCCACTAAGAGACATTTCGCGATATGTTATAAAACGTGAATTCGTTCTACTCTTACTCTCGACGAGACTACGTTATTTTACAATATCTTTTTGGAAGCAAAAAGGACGGTCGTGTGAGCGTCGCGTTAAAAGTACGCGTGGTGACGTCCAGTTCACTGCCACGAGAACGGGGCCTACAACCACCACCATAACTACCACTACTACGCCCATCGGTGCACCACCATAGGCTCAGTCTGATATTTCATCCGATAAGCGCGAAGGGGTAGCGAACCGGTTGACGGCCGGCAAAGAGGGTAGTTGGAGCACGCCGACGATCGGCGGGGGATGCTCCAAAGCAGATCGGATTCGCCCGTTATTGCTCCTTTGAATCGAAATACTGTGGTCGTTCTCTCTCTGTCCCTCTTCCTCTTTCGTTCGTTCTCTCTCTCTCTCTCTCTCATCCCTTTCTTTCTCTCTCCATTTATCCATGCATTCATCGCGCTCACCCTGCTTCTCCACTCCTCCACCTCCATTTCTCTTTTCCATCGACCTTTCTCTCCTTCTCACTTTCGCCTTCTTCCTTTCATTCCTTTCTCCGTCTGCCCTCCACCACTTCTCTCGCTCGTTTTTTTGTCGACGCTATTCGTCACTCCTCGTTTCTTCGTCACGTTTCTCTCGCGCTCTTCCTTCGAACCCTCCAGCACGAAGCTCTCTCTCTCTCTTTCTATTTTACTATCTCTCTCTTTCTCTCTCACCGTCCTTCTCTCTTTCCATCCCCATATATCCTTCTCTCTCTCTGCCGTCACGCAGACCGAACGTACGCCGTCTGTAAATCTAGACGCGAATGCGTCTCTGTCCGGATTACAAATCGAAAGCGGTTTAGCTACTTGCCTTTCATAAAGAGAAACCAACACGTTCGCATAGAGACACAACGAGCAATCTTCCGTCTTCTTCGTCTCTAGCTCTCTCCGACTCTTCGCTTTCCTCTTTCCATTCGTCTCCCTTCTCCTCGTCACTCTTTCCACGCACCCCGTTCGTCACTCCGGTCTCTCTTTCTTATTCTCTCGTTTCTTCCTTCCCTACCTCTCTATCTCTCGTTTTTCCCATTTCCTTGTCCTTCACTCGCTCACTTCCTTCTCTCTTACGTTCCCTTTTAACATGCGCCTAGCAACCGCCACTCGATTATATGAGAGAAATAAGTTGAGTTCTACGTGAACGGATTTGACAATTCCGGAAAAAAATCTCCACCTCCTCGCCGCTCTCCTCTCTCGAAGCGTGGGGATGCGCGTCGTAAAACAGAGCCGTGGAATTTTAAGTGACGCATTGCGCGCTGCTCGTGGTTGGGGAGAGAAGAGAGAGAGAGAGAGAGAGAGAGAGAGAGAGAGAGAGAGGATCCACTTCGAAATTGTATATCGTGAAAGTATTACGTTTCGTTTTACTCTCGCGAACCGGATGCTTCCCTTACTCCGCATTTATTATTTCGCGCTTTTCCAAACATTGACGTCGCTTCGTCGTGTTTCGGAAAACGAAGTCACCTTGTCGATCGACATTTGTCGAAAATTTCGTCGAATTTTCAACGACAATTCTTTCTCCTTCAAGCATTATAGAATGGAGAATACTTTTATCGGGTTACCTTGTAACTCTCTCTTTCGTGTTTCTCGATCATCGTTAAATCACGAGAGTATCGTCGAACGTGCAAGAACTTCCTCTTTTCAATCTTTACCTCGAATTAATTTCTCTTTCTCGTTTTATCGCCGACGACCTCCGTGAGGAAGGCACGTTTATAGGTCATCCTTCCCGGTATTAAGTTCGCGGAGAGACAGTGAGAGAATGAGAGAAAACGAAAGAGATAGAGAGAGAACGAACTCTGGCGGACACAATTTCGCGCTAGCGCGATAAGACTTACGATAATCGTATTAAAGCTCGGGGAAAAAGATTCAATTTCCACTCGTTTCAAGAAAGTCGATTTCATTGTCGGCGAACGAATGAGGTGGAGATGATTCGTTAAATCCGTCGTACGGAGTAGGCCAGGCGGGGCTCATCGTACGCCGTGTCCAGAGACGAGACCAGGTTCCTCCATCGGCTTCGGGGAAAAGTCTGCATTAAATTATGCGATGCTGGTCACGTTCTCTCGATTGCACCGCGCCGCCGCGAAGGACAAATTAAATCTCCTCGGCGAATTGACTGCGGTACAAACGAGCTAAGAATCTGATCGCGTCGATTGATGCAACCGACGTGTTTTGGAGCACGCGGTTCAATCGTGTCGACTGCTTGTGCGTGCGTGTAATATTTTACGTGGATGCAGCCGAATGCCGAGTCGATAAATAATTGGATAGTAAATAAGCGGAGATACTAATAGTGCATTCACATTGAGAGGAACGTCGAGTTTAAATATTTCCTGATGGTTCATTCGCTTAGATTTTGAATGCGCATATGCATTTGTTAACGTTAAATTACTGATGCACTTAAGTGGAAATATGTATTGTGGTCATACATTATTATTTTATCGCTTAGGATTATATTCAATTTGTTCGAATGATATGAATTCATTAATGTATGTATACATTCGGATTCACAAGGATGTATTTCAAATTTAATCGTGATTAGTTAAATAGGGCGTTATTGCGATTATAATAATAAGTAGTATTCTATCGCTATAATACTCGACATAATATCGGTATGAATTATTACAAATTTGCCTATGTGCTCGACGAAGGTTCCCAGGCGTTTTAGCAGAACCTACGTGACAAAGAAAAGACAGAAGGGAATTGGAAAAAAATGTTTTACGGTGTGAACGGAAAGCACGAAAGATGAGAAAACCCGACACACTCGCGAAAGAGAAACAAAACGGATCAAAAGGATAAATCCTTAAGAGCGCAGTCTAACCGAGTGGCGGAACAAAGCACTCTACGGTTCCGGAAGTGGCTGGTAACGTGACTCGGGTGCTTTTGCGAAACCATAATATTATCCGGTGCTCTTCATCTTCTAGTTTGTAGCAAAGTGCGTTTCGCAGGTTAATAATCTCTCTTGTACGAGCTGCGAAACGAAATTCGAGGATGCGGAATGCACGAGACTGGAAGGCAAAATAATTAATGTCGTGTCATTGGTAGACCCAACGATTGGTCATGTTTCTCCCTATACGCAAAGTTTAACGACTCAACCTTCGAAATTCTATTCTTCATTCGAACTAACCCGTACTAATTGTTACGACTCCTCACATTTTTTTATTTATCCCTTTTCCCTTGTCTTCGGCATCTTCGTCAGTCTCTAGGAAAATTCTCAATTCGTTACAATTTCTCGTAAAATCGTTCTTTCACTTCATTTGGTATTTTCCTCAATCCCCAAAAAAAACTTCAGCTCACGCGTCTATCTCACTCTCACCCCAGAAAAAACTTTATTCTCAAACCTTTCTCCCTCTTTCTCTTCCTGTCCCTTTCTTTGGAACATCGCCACTCCTTGCCCATTCCCTCCCTTAACTGGAAACGTAAGCGCGAGCGGTCACGCCTTCTCTCCTCACCTTCTAACGAGCGAGGGTGGGCCTGGCGACGTGAGTGGTGCCGCAGACGGTAGACCCTGACTCGAGACCGAGGGAGGAGATACCCATCCTGCGAGATAAAGTATATCCTCGCGAAAGAGTCGGAATCGGATCTGCGGATAAATCCTTGAGGGTGCAATCTGGCCGAGTGGCGGAACAAAGCGCGCGGACGGTGGCGGGCACCTGCGGACTAGGGGAGCAGCACCGCCTAGTAACGTGACTCGAGTGCTTCAATGAAACCATAATATTATCCAGCCCTCTTCATCTTCCGCGGCGTACGAGGCCCCGCCGGCGCGCGTGCACGTTCGCGTAAAGACAAAGTGGAAAGAGGTGTTACCTGACGGTCCGTGGAAATCGCATCACGGAAAGCGAGAACGCTTTTGAGAGCGCGACTGACTCGGCGCGCAAGGGAAAGGGTTCGCGAGAAAAGGAAAGGAGGGTCGTAGTCGGGAATCGGATTGTCGGTAAATCCTACGGAAGAAGAAATGAGAAAGAGAAATAGCGAATGATAGAGATCCTGGCAACGCGCGAAGATCGTCGAAAGCGCGACCCTCCAGATATTTTGAGATCCTTCGTTTAATTAAGAGGGACGGCTCGCTGGAACGACGCGAGAATTTCTTTCGCTCTGGAATCGTAGGAATTCCATTTCGTCCATTAATTAATCCCCAATATTCAATATCTCCGTTTCACGCGAGAGCATTTAATGAAATATCATTCGATTTCCTTAGCATCCTCCGGGAGGGGTTGGCAGTGGGGCCATGCGATTCGCGTCGATGGCGCGCACGATCGCGAATAAATCCTCGACCAGGCGCAATCTGGTAAAACCGTGACAGAGGTTCCTATCCCGAAGCTCACATTTATCAGAAATATAACATCTAGCCCTCCCAGCCCCCCTCTTCCGCGTACCATTTGATTTGTACAGGTAAAACGTCATGCTGCTGATAAATGCGAGTTCTAAATACGAAGCGGAATGTATCGTGCTGCCGCTAGCGGCGAGTATCGCGCGCGCTAGTATCGAGATAAACACATTGCCACGATGGAATCGCAATATTCTTCAGCTCGTTCCTCCTCTACTTCGGTCTTGTCTGCGCCTTCGAAATTTACATTCGCACGGCGTAGCGCGCTCGTACCGCGTCGTGTTTCGCGCGATACTGATGTATTAGCGACGAGAACAGCGGAGAGGAAAGGGAGAATAAGAAACGTGGATTTCTATTAAAGCACGGAGAATATTCCATCCTCGAGAGGACCTTTACGATGCTAATGAATTATTCAAAAATTGTTCTCATTCGCATTTCCGGCGTGTTCTAATCTGCACTTATTTTTATTACAAGAACCTCTTAAACAATTTCCAGAATTAGACGATTCTTCCGGCGAGAAAACAAGTTCTCGATATGCTCGGGTATTCGTCGTCGAGGAAAGAACCGCGAATGATCTTGTAGAAAAACGGGAGCACCCTTGACAAACGGAGAGAGACATCAGATTGCCGGTAAATCTGAAACAAACATCCTCCGGTGTGCAATCTGGACGAATTGCTGAACAGAGCGAGGAGAATCGTAGGTTGGTAGGGTAGGAGCGGGATGGTAACAGGCGCGCCCTGTAACTTGACTCAGGTGCTCCAATGAAACCATAATATTATCCCACGCTCTTCATCTTCGCGCCCCGAGGCGAGTCTCTGGTAACGTGCCCGGCTCTCTCCTCCATCGCACTCTGCCGGAGCGAGCTGCACCGGTGAGTTGCGACGACGTTGCGCCGCGGCGCCCGGCGTCTCGATTGCCGCGCGCTTACGAGAGGCGCCGTGTCGGCCTGTGATGAGAGATGAGGTGCGAACAGAGGTGCGCCAAGAAACTCCGAGGAAGGATAAATGGCATGCTCGTTTACCTCCGTCAAAAAAAAATTCAAGAAATCGTCGGGTGCATCAGCGTGTCGTTGTCCAACCCTTTGCAATCCGCGCTACATTCGCAGTTTCGTACTAGCCGGTCCGCGCTGGATTCGCAAATTCGTTGTTCTGGTCCCTTTCATTATTACTTTAAGATGTATCACTAATTATGTTTATAAGTCTGCTTCGTCTAAATGTAACCATGTTCTCTGAATCTTCATCACTCTCAATTACAGATGCATACGTTCTTTGAAATTGTTGTTTTATGTGCTTTCTATCAATCAGTATCATCACTTTCAAATTCATTGTCAAACACTGTTGTACGTCGACTCTTTCGTCTAGCCATATTCTTTACAAAAAGAAATTATTTTATAGAAATTTACACTTTGAAAATGCTTTCTAGCTGTGCTACGAATTCGAACTGTACGCCACGATGGGTTTGAAAAGACTAAAACTAAGCCCGTAATTTCAAGAGGCATGACCTATTTCTGATATGCTACACCATAGCTCTTATCTTATCTTATTTAGATTAAGATTGAGACATTGTCGAGTGAAACTTGACAAAGGACGCGCCAGAACTCAAAGCAATGTCGAGTCATACACGACATAGGACGTGCCAGAACGAAAAGCGATGTTGAGTCACACTCGACATAGGACCGCGTAAATCATCGCGCGAGTTTTATAATTAGCATAACCGTTTGATTTTATTTCTTGATTGCATCGACTTGCTTACTTAGAGACATAAACAAGCTTCTCGAAAGACTTCGAAACATAAACTACCAATGAAACGAAATGACGCACGCGCCATGAACGTTAATGGTCTAATTCCAATGAGATGACTAAAACGACTGTGACCACGTGCCTACAAACGTGGAAACAATTGACCCTGCTTCGTATGTAATTATGCGGCAGCCCTATCCAATAACAAGGTCAAAAGCTTTCAGTCGTGCGGCTACAGTCGTTTCGGTTGTCGCATTGGAATTAGACCTTAAGAGCTACTGTCTTAAATTCTGATTCATGCTACTGAGAATTCTGACGACTGAAAAAAATCAGTTGTCAGCTGCAACGATAAAATTATACAAGCGTGGGAGATGTACGGCAAGTCCAATGAGCACTAGGGTGAAAAAGAGAAGACTGAGTGAAGCTGGAGAGAGGATCGAGGAAAGCGGACGATGACCGACAGAAGCGTAAGAGAGAAACTGGACGAGGGATACAATGTGGCCAATGTGGCAGGTTAAACACTACCTCGGTAGCAGAGGGGTCTAAGAAGATAGAGGTTCGCGGGTATCCGCATGCCACGGTCGAGTTTAAAGCGTGGAGGCGGAAGGCTGCGCGGTACTTCCGGTCGGTTCGCTTGCCCGTGGCGCCCGCGTGCAGCCTGCAATATTGCCACTGACTTAAGCCTCGGAAAATTGGCTCATTTATCTCCCTCGCGGAGACACCCCACCTACGTGGATACCAGTGGTAGTGGCGGTGGCAGTGGTATCACGCTTGGAAAAACATTTTCAGTGAAGGATGAATAAGGCGCGACTCACCTCGCCTCACCTTCTCTTTCTTCCTACTCGTCAAGCGATCCACATTTTTCCTTACCTCCTTTCACTCCCCTGTTCCTCTTTTCGACACTTTCTCCCTCGTCCTGGATTTCATCGACTTTTGGCGGATAGGACGATTACATTTAGTCCCTTTTCGTCGAGCTCTTCATCGTATTAACGTGCAACGATTATATGCAAATCAAATTTAGGTCCATTGATCGAACGATGGATTTATCATTGAGGCGATTCATTAGAATGGTTAGTTGAAATCGTGCGATCATTCGTGTGACTAGGTTCCAGGATTTTTTACGGTCGTTTGGTATTCGTGTGAAATTATACGAGTCTCAAGAAAAATGAATAAGTTTGGAAACCTAACCCAGACCTTTTGAATTCGAAGTGCACGAGACTTTTCACTCGCGCCAGGCTCTCGTGTCAATCCCCAAGGTCGTAGCACGGGATCTTTCGCCTCTGCGAATGATTCCAAGGCCATCAGTCAAATACGCGCTACGTCAGACTTGAGAGAGAGTCAGGGGACGAGTATCCGATTCGTGAGAGTTTGCCGGCTCATTCTCGTATATTCGTCGCTAGAACGTCGACGGCAAGTTGGAAGTGAAGAGAGAGGAAGAGGGTGAGACAGTTAGGGACAGTTGGAGCGAGGGACTAAGTCGAAACTGGATGAGTTACCACGGCGAAGGCTTTCAGCATCTCTCCCTTTCTTCGACCACCTTCCTCCACCTTCCTCCCAATTCCTCGTTTCTTCGTCCCTTCGGCATCAACCTTCCTCCTCCCTCCTCAGACGCTCTCGCCACGCAATTTTCGTTCTGCGATGTAAAAGTTTTTACAAGGTTTCATCTCGACCCTTTCCGCGAAGTTAGATACCAAACGTATTTTCCCCTTCTCTCGTTGCTTCTCCTTCTTCTCCTTCTTCTCCACCCCTAACTCTCCTCGTGGAAGATCCGCATGGAATCGAAGACCCCCCGAGACTCCGTAGAATTTTCGTTCTCCACCCCGTGATGGGATATTTCGCGTGGAATCGAGTGAGTTCGAGGCGTGTGCGCGCTCATACGCGTGTAACGTGAAACGGTGCATCACGCGTGTTACGAGGTTCTCGAAAGGAATGTGGGTGCGCCTATCGGGCCGACGTCAGTTCGAAAAAGAGGGTGGAAGATGCGAGTCGTAGGAGAAGAATCGACCACCACCTTCGTGTACTTTACATCCTCGTGTTCGCGTGCAGTAGACGAACCACTGGTACGTACCACGCACGTTCCAAATATTCTCATTCGACTCGAGCCAGAGCCGCCCCTAACCGGAGAACGAGCGACGGCATCGACTCTGCAAATCTCCACGGCCAAACGGTCCATTTTAATTGAATTTTCAGGAAAAAAGGGGCAGTTGAAATTGGCGTCTACGAGGGAATTCGATGGCTCGCTGCTCTCGCGCCAACTCGTGTGTCCCCCTCGTTCTCGTTTTCTCCTCGCTTCGCCTCTACCACCCACGCGCTACCTACCACCATCAACCTTCGTTCGTTCATTCGTTCTCGATTGTAGCTCCTCGCTGGAACCACCAATAAAGTAATTCCAGTTAAAGGCAATCACGTCCAAGGCGCCTCTCTTACCGTCCCTCTTTGCCCTTCCAGCCTCTGTGATCCGATGCCACCCTCTTCACCGTCTCACCCCATCGACCTTTCTTCTCCCAAGAGATGCCATTAAACGTGGCCGACAGCGCGCGGTCAAGGGACCACCTCTCTACCCCTACCCACTCCTATCCACCACCCCCTTCCAACCCACGCTTTCTCGCGAAAAGCTATATTTGCAGTTTTCAACGACACCTCGGCGCCTGAGTGCACTCCGCACATCACGAGCAGCAGCCACGGTCAGCTGTCGGACTTTACGAGCGATCGCAGGTCTCGTGATTTACGGTCGATTTATAGCAAAATTTCTCCTTGACGACCACCGTCGCGCGAGAGTGGCCGAGATTTTTGCTGAGCGACATGATAAGTACCGTCGCCTTCGTTGTACATACATGTTCCTCGACATTTATCGGAGCACACCTCTGCCAGTCCGCTTCGAGAGTCCGCGTAAATATTTATCGATCGACAATGTAAATCCGTGGACTATAATTCGATAAAGGGATCGCACGATATTTTCGAATTCGCGCGGAGTACTATGTTACACGGTACAGATATTATTAACGTAGGAACTATACCTGCTTCTGTAATCGAAACGCTCACTGAAATCGAGAGGAACCTATCAAAGTAAACGTCGACTCCTACCTCTCTGATTAACTTCTCGAGAGTACTAATTAATTTCTTCCCGTTGGCGCGCGATGGCATAATTTAATATACCTTAGGGGGCAAAGATACTGTCCCAATCTCGTTTTCACCAGTACAGTTTCTACGGTGGCTTAAGTGCATACGCGGAACTGTCCACTCTCGTTCACCGAAATGGGCTCCGAGAAGGAAGTTCGACGTTTCGCGAGGAGAGTCCTACGAGGTTTGACGGGGACACGACGTGGCGTACCATGAGAAGGCGACCGCCGACGGTCGGAGGGGCCGATGGCAATGGCGGTGGCGCAACTTTCCAGATACTTAGTCCCGATAACTTTGCACCGCCGTCTACCCCCCGCCTGGTACAGTGCGGCGAGCGTGCGTTACCGCGAGCGTAAAATTTTAATTAACAGAAATGCCTTAATTAGCAGATAAGGGCCGATATCCTTGGCGGCGAAGGAGGCGGCAGCTGCGGCCGAGGGACCATGACGGGTATTTTAAGACCCTCTTCGTCATATACACGCCTACGACTTCGTTCCTTCTTTAACTGGAGAACTTTGGCGCGGCTTACCGAGAGATAGAGAAAGGGAGAGGAGATAGAGGAGGGGAGAGAGGGAAGAGGAAGCTGAGTGGAACGATGCGAGGAGTAGAAAAGGGTATGGGCCTGGGGTCCAGAAGAGGAGGACGAAAGGGATGAGAGGACAGTGAGAGAAGCAACGGTAAAGGAGCTTGTGGAGGAGGGCGTGAGAGAGAGAGAGAGATTGGTGGAGAAAAGGCGAGGGCACGCGAGTGCACGCGTGTTACTCGGAGGAAAGGAGAGGGGGTGAGAAAGGGCTACGACCTCGTCGCCGTCAGCGGCAATTAACGTCGATTGCGATCGGTTATGAATGCGTTTATAATATGCGGCTCACGCCCGCCACCGTTGCGTTCGGCATTTTACGTGGAACGCGGGAAATTACACAGGTGGAGGGAGCCTTGGTTTCCTCTCTCTAGCTCTCTCTCTCTCTCTCTCTCTCTCTCTGTTTCTCCTTCTCACTCACTCTTCGTATCGCTCGATCGTTTACTCTCTGATACCGCGGGCAAAGCGCGCGTGCTCGCGCAACCACCCACCTTCTTGTACTCTCGCGCAAGAATATTCTATTCTTTCCTCTCTCTCTTTGTCTCTCTCATTCTTTATTCTCTCACGACAGTCCATCCCCTCGCCACTTTTATCTCTGAACCTCGCCTTCTATTAAGTAACCCTTTTCCGAATGTCGCGCCCTGCGTTAACGAGTGTGAAAAAGAGGAAGGGGTGACTCGCACGCATAATGCGATATTTGCGAGTGAAGAGGGTGGGCACGAAGAGTGCGATAAAGTGGAAAGGAGAGGGGACTAGAGAATGTACAGAGGGTACCCGCGGACCACGTTTTACATAATATCCCCGGAGCGTGTGTGTAATGGCATGGTGAAATGCCCATTTCAAGTAAATGCCACGCATCGACCGCCCTGTTTGGTAATGACGCCTCCAGTATCCTCTCTCTCTCTCTCTCTCTCTCTCTTTCCTTTCCTCTCGACCGGCCATTTTTTACACTTTCTATTTTTTTATTCTCTCTTCTCTCTTTGTCCTCGGCTGCTTTCGCTCCATGCCCATCTCTCATTCCTTCGTAGCCACACCGGCACACCTGTCTCCGCAGGAACAAACGGCGCGTGCTCGCGTGCGACGGACGCGTCTCTCGTCGTCAAGATTAATTCCTCACTCGCTGTCCCGATTGACAACACTGTGGCCATTGTGAATGAATTGTGAGGACAAAATGTGCGGCACCGTGCCTGCCCTGTCACGCGTACACTCGCGCGTGCATTGACGCGTATCCGTGGAATTTATTTGCAATTGAAGGAAATGAATTTATACGATCGACTGGGTAGTCGATTTAAATAGTTAAGGATTCTATACTGTAAATATATGTACTATTATTAGAACTGTTGAGATTTTCAAGTGCCACGAACATCCACCGTTAGTTGTTTAAACGAAATTCCCAGTGCACGATAGTATTACTCGTTAAACAGAAATTGCAATATGTCGTAATTAAATGTTATAATATTGCCACTGCAATTGATGTCGCAGGACTTTTAATATTTTAATCAACTTTAGAAGCAATCTACCACCACTCTTTTTCGTGCTCTCCTTTGTCTGTCTTTCATATCTCTTCTTTCTTTTAAATTGTTCCATCTCTTTCTGCACAGAGTGGGATGATTCGTAGTTAATGGATTCGTCTTTATTTAAATTGTCGTCTTACCGGACAATTTCTTGATAGTAAGGATTGGAGGAAGGAGTAGAAGGAAGTAGAGAAATAAATTGAATTAATTTATTTAGGAACAAGCTCCATGCTCACTTTGAGACGGTCCATGCGATTTATCTCGTAACTATCGGTCGCGTCGAGGTCACAAGGGATTATATTTTTTTTCCGCGCATTTTTCAGTTTTCATTGGTACATCGCTCTTCGCGGGTATTAATAAACATTTCTACGGTCGCTCGTCGCTTTAACATATCCCTGTCGCTAATCCGTAGGATTTACTCTCACCTCCACATTTCTCTTTCCCACCGAAACGAATTCCCACGCGTACACCAGCTCGCCTTGTATTTCCACCGTTATAAATATTCACTTTGCTGTAACCCAAAACTGCTGCGAAAAGCTTTGCTGACGCTGTGCTGCGAACTACGCCATATCATTTAACTTGCCGTACACCGTTTTAATAATGTGTTCGTTATATTAGAGCGTTTCGCCCCGCCTCTACGACTGTAAAGTGCTCATGTATTTTTCGCGCATTTTCTTCTCCTCTACGACCCCGTCGCGTATACATGCGCCCACAACGCCTTGGAATTTCAACCCGAAAACAGCACCGAATGCCGGGAAAGGTACAAGGCGTGAAATATATTCCTCGTCGCGATTTCAGTTTCTTCCGTAAAATTTCTTCGCCTACATTACGGAACGAGAATTCGTCTCACGAGCCTTGGAAACGTTAACGTGCACGCTCCAAGTGCAATTTTGCGATATTTTTATCCACTCGTGTTACCGACTCGTTACAACGTTATCAACATGCCTACTGGAACGAACCACCGACATGTTCGTAATTTCTAAATCGACTCGATGAAAAATTAGAAAAATGCTTGCTGCCTGCCCCTCCCCCTTCCATTTCTCTCTCTATTTCGAAGTTACGAAAATTTCATCCCTGCGTTTTTTTCCACCACTGGTGCACCCAAAATACCATTCGGCGTGAAAACGCGCGCAATATCCCGTTACACGTATCTCGCCGTAAACCATTTCACAGATCATCGGCGAGCGAACAATATGAAATATTTCAGAGTCGTTTTAAAATAATGCAAATAATTCCTTCACCCGGTGCGAAAAATGTTATTTTATTCAGGAAACTCGCCTGCGCGCCGTTTCACCACGATGGCGCGTCTCGCGTTACGGCGGAATGCGAAGCTGGCTGTATTAAAAGCTTTTCTCGCTCGCTGAAGGATACTCGTCCTTTTTCCCTAGGCCAACTCCTCCTACTCTCCTCCCAGTCTTCTTCTCGGCGTGTGCTATCTCGAGAACGCGTCGGGCCACGGACATCGTAACGTAACATACGCGAGCGGTCCCATCGTACGTAGAAGCCGCGTGTTCATCAGAGTGTAACGTGGCACCCCATACGTAACCACCGGCTTTATGTAATGCCGCGAGGTTGTAATTAATTGTGGCGACCGCGAGACGGCCGGCGAGTACCGGTCAAGAGCATCTGCCCTTTTAGTCCGAGAGCAAGAGAAGGAATCGAGGAGGAGCAGGAGGCACGCAGCGATGCGCGAAAGGTTGAAAAGCCTCGGCCAAGTGCTCGGAATGTCGAAGGGGTCGATGAAAAACGAGCTAATTGACAGAAGAATAAAAGAACATTTTGCTGTGCTAATACTGTGTTATTACGTTTGGATTAAAGAACGATGTTTATAAAGGTCTTTGAACTGCGAAGATATAATTATTCAGAGAGACTTGACATTGTAAATTGTTTTCAATCAATTAAACTGTGCTTCATCGATGCGCAAGGTAAAAATCACTTTCTGTTTTTGTTAACTCTAGGATAATAGGAATCCAAGAAATATTTAACTGATAAATAATCGATCTTATGGATAATTAATTGATATTGGCTTTGGAGAAACAATTTCACCAAGCTAACCGTAGCTATTTCTCGTTAATGTCGAACATTTGCGTGCACGTTGTCGCCTCCCGAACGCACAAATGGGGTCGCGTCGGCGAGCATACTCCCTTCCAGTTTATTCTCATCGGGGCTGGGGTAGCGAGGCCAAATACAATTTCCCGGCAATGTTCGCGCCAACTCCCGGGTTTGTGATTCCCCGAGAAAGACGAAAAGTTAGATCGTTAGGGATCAGAGGCGCACGGCCATTATTGCCGTCCGACTATTGGGTTAAATAATTTGAATCGGAGTTTTCCACGAGCGTCCAGCGGGAAGCGTTACAATTAGCGCGCACCGCTCGTCGATTTAATGCGTGGACTCTGCTAACGTAAACTAAAAGTAGAGAGCACGAAACTATCCCGACGACATTTGATTTTGTGCTCCTAGGATGAACCGAGGGCAATATTGATTTTGCGTATTCACCGAAAGGGGCCACTTGCAATAGGAGCAATTATTGCAAATTACTTTTACACGAGCTTATCTTCCTCCTGTAAAGATACTCTTTAACCTCACCACAGATCGTCTCACCATCAACACCCTAACCTTTTCTTCCGTAGTCGTATTCAACGTGCATTTCGCACCTCTCCTCCACAGGGATCGTTGATCCTATCGGAGTCGCACGCGCGCGCGATGCGATGCGCGGTGCGCGATTAACCGCGTGGCGTGCTAATTAGGGCCCTCTCTTATCGATGACACTCGACCCCAGAAGCGGTTATCACTGCTGGCCGCGCCTCTCTTCGGTTTCTCTCGTCTCGCTTCCTACCTCTCCTTCGCTCGTTCTCCTCATCTCCTCGACCTAATCCTCCTTTTCCTCCTCCCTCGCACGAAGGCCTCACCTCCTGGAAATAATTATTGCTGTCCTTTTATTCGGAACGAAGACAACGGGGACCACGACGACGACTAGGAGAATACCGTTGTAACACGCCGCTAGATACGACCGCTTTGGCACCCGTAGGCCACGATGAGAGAACGGAGGTAACAGCAGCAGCACCGAGAAAACGAGGAAGTCCGCGTGGAACGCCGTGCGTGCTCCACGGCCGTTAACGTTCGCGCCGCTTTCGCCGCCGTATATCAAACGCCCTTCCTCCACCTCCACCCCTTTGCACACACGCGCGCGCGCGCACACACCTACGCGCTTACACCCGTGGCGCGTCGAATGGGCGCTTTCTCGCGCGAGTAGAGACACGGCAGGGCGGCCGCCCGATCGCCACCCGCGAGCGATGGTAATTCTAGGATAATTCCAATTTCGAGTGGTGATTTTGTTGCGCAATTCGTGTCGAGGAAGGAATACGATATCGCGAGAACGAGGCGAGGCCTTCGTATCGTCGCGACCCACGGACCCACACGGCTACCAACACCACCGAGGGCCAATGGTCGATCGACATGCGAGAACCGGTCGACCGTTTCTATGCTCACTCGCCCCTTCGCTCTTCGGTACTCTTTCCTTTTTCATCTCTCTCTCTCTCTCTCTCTCTCTCTCTTTTGTACTCACTCGTTTGTCCCTAACGTTCCGTTAATAACGAAGCGCACCCCCACCGCGGATCAGTAGACCTCGCACCCGTGATAAACGAGAGAACGAGATCGTTACGGCAACGCCGTTTGCCAGATGAAATGCTCGCTCATGCGCGATGACGCGCGCGTGCGGCGTGCCAGTGGGTGACGAGATTTTTTTCGTGGCTTTGCCACGCGTTGTGACGGACCGCGTGAGAGCAATGATTGTCGAATGGAGAGGATGGTAGGGATGTTTCGAAGTGTTTCATTTGGGACTTCGTTGTTTCGTTTGGAATTTCGTGGTTTGAGAGAATCGGGTTTATTCTTGCTAGAATGTTTGTGGCGCGAATGCTTGTTAACCCATTCGCTGCCAAGCCTAAATTATGTGATGTTATTCCCATTGCCATTTATATTTTAAGTGCTATTGTTTACCGAAGTTACGTTATTTCTTGGTAAAAGCCTGTATGTTATAATATGTATATTGAGAGAAAAACGAGTATACTCGTCTTGGCAATGCATAACACTACATAACAATACATAACATAGGACGAGTATACTCGTCTTGGCAGCGAATGGGTTAATATGATGCGGAGGTTTGAGAATTTTCGTGGACGTGTTTCGAGGTGTTTAATATGGGTGTGAATTAATGATCGTTTCGATTGTAAAGGAACCGTAAAATTTTTTTTTTTCAGCTCGAACGTCGATAGGGATAAAACTGAAAGCCCACGTTTCGCGTATCGTTTTCCTGAAACTCTGGTATCGTGTATGACGCTCACGGAATGTTTCCTCGACACGGGATGCAGCGATCGGACACGACAACCAAAGTTTGAAACGCACCGTGTCCCGGAAGTTTTGGAACAGTCGAACGTACTCTTTGTGTATCGTGTGTTATTCAATAATTTCTGGGGAAGGATGGATATTTGAGAATCGACTAAACCGATGGATGTTCAGAAATCGACGAAGCTTGAAAGATTCAATAAATTTATGGTACTTTTATTTATTTGTTTGTCCTTTGTAAAATACTTTGCTTTCAGCGGCGTTTTATTCCGTTTGCTCTTTCTCAATTACATTTTAACAATAAAGATTTTTTACTGTTTACATAAATCGGTTTTTTACGCTATAAACCAAAAGAAAACGCTATTATTCAAATTGTTCCTCTTATTCAATTCAGAGCGGTCATGAATTTAATTTTTTGTAATTGCTTTTTAAGTCCGCCATTTAATTAGTAAAAACCACAATTTCTGTGGTCAGAATCTACGACGGCTGGGAAAATTTAATTGCAAAGTACACTTGTTTCGTGAATAAAGAAAATACGATTATCGTTGTGAAATGAAGCCCAGAAAGATTAAATTCACTTCGTACATTTGTCAATTAGCGTCTACGAGAAATTTAATCGGAATTTTTACAATCCGCGTCAAAAAGTCGAATTAATCCCAATGGAGATTTAATCATCCATTTGTACTTTTGCAGAGTGATGTATAAAAAAAGCACCGAGTGCACGTTATGTATTCTCGTGGTTCAACGATTGGGTAATCCCTTGTCACGATAATTCTCTCGAACTACTCCATCAAACTGCGATTTTAAAATCTTCCGTACGTTCATGGTATGTTTCTTCGAAAAGCCAAGCCCTGTCCTCTACAAACTTTGCCAGCCTCTATTCTTTTCACTTCTCAATCCCCTGTCGCATTTCTGCGAAAACAAAACTTTCTCTCGCGTTTCATCGATCCTCTCTACACTTATTTAACCATAAAACGATTGCGCATTGCGCATTCACGAAATGATTCGTCAGGTTCGACGGAGTCCTGCCGTCTCGACGTCCACTTTTAGAAGGGTACACTTTTCCACCCCCCGGGACACCCCAAGACGTACCCGCAGTTTTATCGGCCCACTACTTGCCACGTACGAAATAACGTTTTGTACCTAGAAACGTGCCCGGAACTCGACATCGACGATATCCTACGAGGCAATTCTCCGCCCGATGGAAGAGATCGGTGTCCACGTACGATTGTAACCTATTTCAGCCCTGACCCATGTGGACCCTACCACGGTAGAGAAGGCAGGATGAAAAGAGGGAACGTACTGCGCTCGTGGGATGTCCTGGTGGCCCTCGGGTCCTAGCCTTTACATCCTATACTTCCTTTCCGCTTTCACATCGGTCCTTTGTACCGATTCGCATGCGAATAAGGTCGGACGTCCGGAACGGTGAAGTAGTCATGGAGCAGCTGAGGACTTGCTTCGTGAAAAGGGAAATTATTTTACATACGTATTGAGAGAAAATGCGCAGTCTTGGAGAATGGTAGATTCTCCTTGAATGTCATTATGTAAGTGTACCACTTCACCCGACACACTTCTTTGAATTCTATCGTTGTAACGGGCTCGTTGCATTAATTCTTTCAGGCTCTTTGCTATTAGAAAAGGATCCGCGCGTAAGTTTCTTTTCAAGTGGTGTCCAATTCTAGCAGGAACTTTGCATAAATTATTCCGCGTCGTACTTGGCGTTAGAGCAGAATCGACTTGGCGGTTCTTCGCGTGTACCCTGTTGCAATAGAGGATTGTTGCTCGTAGTGGCTCGGTCTAGGCGTATTTGCTTAGTCAACCAGTTGCCCGCCAAACTGTCGCCACTGTGCCAACGGCTGCAGCCAATCGCTTCCGCGTCTTCGCGCACAGACTGTGGCTAGTCATGAATTAGGAAAAGCGAAGCAGAGAGCACCGAGGTACCAATCGTCGATGCGCCCGCGTCCATTCACCGATATAAACGACGAACCAACCTCGTTCCTCCTCTCTCGCGAACCACGATATTGGGTCATATTTCCTCGATCCAGGTGGCGCTCTTCCAGAGTCAATTTAATCGAGGGATTGCAGTCTCCTATAACCGCTCACCGTCGATCTTCTGAATAAACACACGCACGATTTGCCAACGCAGCAGCAGAATTTTCACTGCGCCTTGGATCTCTTCTTCGGCGATCGAACGAGAACCTTGTTGTCTATTGATTTTGCTAACGAAACAGAAATTCCGCTCATTTACCGTAACGTCTTCCACGTCTCTTTGATCCTATCGTCTAAAGGACATTTACCCTCTACCTCTAAGTTTCCCGTGACGATTGGCGCGATACCGTTTAACGGAAGCTCTCGGCTCATTGCATCGCAATTACGCCTTCTCCTCGATTGAACTACTCGCGCGAACTTGGAAGCGCTAGGAGCCAATGCATCTAGATTCTACCAAGTGCCTCGCATTATCACCGTCTCCAGTTGTGGAGCGCGTAATTGCGATCGAGGAAGCGAGGATGCAGGATGTCGTTGACAGTGTCCCAGTGATATCAACAGCAACAGCAATGCGCGCAATTGTCCTCGCCTTTCTCTCTATCTTCCTCGTTCTCTCCCTTCTCTTCCTTCACCTTGCAAGATGATTCTCCAGAAATATCCTTAGTCTTGCCAAGACTAAGATAGTTCTCCTTGGTAGCAATGATCCAATGCGAGGTGACCACCGTCTAGCTGTTACCAGTACTGGCATTCAAAAACGACTCTCTCGTCGCCTCGGGAAGGTTTGCTCGGTGTTACGAGCGTCGGTGGGGAACGTTGCTTCTCGACGGAGAAAAAAAGGAAGGGGAAGAGTGAAGGGTGGCAAAGAGTACGTGGGAGAGAGATAAAGAGAGAGCTGGCGTGGTACCGTGATACATGACTGGCCCTCCGCCGTTGTAGGTAATCGCGGCTCATTAAGCCGGGGTATTAGCTCATTAAGCAATAAACCTACCTAGTCGGCTAATTGGCGACAGACCCCACGCTCTTCCGGTTCGGCTCTCGAACGATCGGATGGAAGGGGGAGGATATGAGAACGAGACGGAAGGAGAGAGGTCTGCTCGCGGTGAGAACGAGGAGAGAAGGAGGTGGTGGACAAACGAAGGTGAAGAAGAAGAACGAGGGAAAAGCAAGAGAGGAAGCAGAGAGAGGAGGTGAGGTCCAACCACCAACGAGTAGGGACCAACCGCCAATCCGCGAACCGTATCGTCCGTCGCAAACGGGTTCCTCATTAACTTCTCCTCTCTTGCTGCCTCCTTTTTTTTCTACCTCATTGCTCTTTTTCTCTCTCCTCTTTCTCCGCTCGCTTCCAATCCTTCTTTTTCGAATCGTCACTCGACCCGACCGACATATGGCCTGTGCTGCAATCTGCTCCACCGACGCCGCACGCCGTCATCGATGCCACCACCGTCGCGACGCTTCCTCGAAACGTGCTCAATCTCGAGAAGCCAACGAGTAACGGACGAGGGAAGGATGCAAATTAGAAGGGTCGAGCGAGCATGCGTGGGTGCCTTATCTAGGGCACCATTGGTAATCCCTTTGTTACCTTCGCAAAAGGTCATCAGATTTAAGGTGCACTGGATGCGTGCCGAGAAACGTTTCGTGTGTCACGCGCGAATGAGGATTGAAAGTCTTTCGCAGCTTGCACACTTTACATTCGTCGGTAGAGCGTATTCTAGATTAGCGTTGAAAATTAATGAAAAACTCAAGCTGGAAAATTATCGCGCGAGTAAACTCGATTTGAGAACGGAACTTTGGACGTGGGAATATTCAACACTCTCGTGTAACGACGCTTCGCGTTACATTAACTTCCCCTGCTGCTTTGAATGTAGCACCGTGACCATCGTGTTTATTCCCGAATCGTGCCTAACGGAGTATAGAAAGCGCCGACTCAGGTGGAAAATGGAAAGTCAAACAAGTCGACCTACGTCCTGCGGCCTAGCCACGAAATATCTACAAAGAAGTTTCCTTCTCTTTATTTCTCTCGTCTTTCTGTTTCTCGTACGAACACATCTATCGTGTGTTTTTGACTCTTACTCTACCCGCCGAATATTTCGGTTTTCGTTAATCATCACCGTCACCTCCTTTACCATCTCTCTCGCAAATATTTGCTGAATTCTGTTAATTGCGCATTTCCTTTCCTGCTAGTAACCATGCGGGCGACTCTGCCGTGCTTAATCGTCGAAGTGGACGATTTCACGTTCAGCCGTGCCACTCGACGAAAACTTCCCCTCGATGGATTCTACCCACGCTCCCGCGAGTCGCGTGCGCTTTACCTCGTCGCGCGATAAAATTACTCGTGCCTGCTCGTCAACGCAATTACGTCCTGAGTCGCAGAAGCGCGGACCGTGGAGTGGACGAAAAACTTGGAGGAGAATGTCTCGCAGGTTCGTCCGTCCGTCCTGCATACCTCGCGTCTTACCTGCTGGCCTCACTCGGCGTACAGGTGCGCACTGCGGCGCAGCTGTTTCCACCTTCTCCCTCTCCTCCTCTCTCTTACTTTATTTATGCTCCCCGCAATATGCCCCCGCTCTTCATTTTTTACTTTCCGAAAGTTGCGCCAACAGTCGAGAATTTACTGCCCCGACCCCAGCGTGGACGAACGGCCGTGGAAGGTTTCGCGAAGGAGGACGGAAGGAAAGGAGGAAGAGGTGAAGAGGGAAGAGGACCAAGCGAGTTGGAAAGGATCCGAATTCGCGAAAGTTGATCTTGCGGATGGAGAGGATTAAAAGAGAAGGAGGTTGTGGAATGTACAAAGGGAACAGGAAAAAAAAAGGAAACAGGTGAAGGTGGTGAAAGAGGAAGAGGAAGAAGGAGTAAGAGAGAGAAGCGCTGTGAAAGTTTAACCCTGAGAGATCTCGGATCCCAACCGCGTTGTTGATCGCATAATTATGAGATTAATTAATTCTCCGGCATATACGAGTGGGGGGTGGGGAAATTGGTGCGGTTTATTAAGCTCGTGTATCGTCGGATAAACCGGCGCGCATAGGGCCGTGTACGGCCTGGCCCGGAACAATAACATTCGAGCAGGTTCGTATAATTATGAAATTATCGATTGTGTAACACGTGGCGACGACGGAGCACGGGGGTGGTTGCTGTTTATCGAGCTCTCGATGCTCTTCCTATGGTTATCATCGGATCGATACTCTTGGGCGAATAAATGCGAGGGATGGGACGTGTCCTCGCCTGTGACGTCACTTCTGACACGTGAGTCGCGCACCGTCGACGAGTGAAATTGCAAACGGATCCAATTCAGTCGGTGAACGAGTGGTGGTCGAGTGGTAGGGTTCGCGAGACGATTGATCTTGGCCCGCTCGACAAGAACACCTGGTTCGCACTTCCACATAGGGTCTTCGGCGTCGAAGGATCGGGAGGGAGTGGAAGGGGAGAGAATGAAGGAGAAGGGAGGACGGTCGCAGTGGCGGTCAGGAAGCAGAGAATTCGTGGGAACATAAAAAGTGGATTAATTAGCTCGAGAAGTCCGCCACCTTGCTTCTTACTTCGCTTACGAAGCATGACCCTCATCTCGCCTCGCGTCGGGTCCTTTTCGACTTCTTGCCCGGTCCGGTCGACGACTTTTTACGAGACTGCTCCTCTCGTCTCTCTGGGAAATGCGAGAATCTCCGACAGTTTCTCACGGACGATCGTGGATAAGTGATGCTGCCGGTGAATTAAAGGAGAAGGTGAATCGCGAGCAATCTCTACCCGATCTTCTCGTCTCGCTCGAATCGAGGAAAATCTGAATTTTGATGAAAGTTCGTGTATGGATTTGATAACCAAATTCAACGATGTTACGCCACGTGACGCGGTGGATTGAAAGTAGCGTGTGACGTCAGTCGGAGATTTATTATTGAATAATTTTGCATAGCTGGTTAGGCACTCGTTCACGCACGTGTTCCCCGCAGCTGTAGAATGCGAAGCGTGGCAATTTTACTCACTCCGAGCGTAACGACACCCGAGCGCTTTCTTCCGCGCCGTATTTACCAGGGCGTTCTGAAAAGGTTAAATCACGTGCTGTCCATTTTCTAATGATCTCTCCGCCGATCGATTCGCGGTAACTCATGCAGGCGCCATAAACAATTCATCGTTCGCCGCGAATAGTTCTCGTTGTAAGAGTTTCAGTGCGTTATACGACGAAGGCAGATATTTCACGGTACGAATTCTAAGTTCGCAACGAACGACTTAACGAGACTTAACCTATTTCATAACAATTATCCGCCGTATCGGTTGCTGCCGAGACGACCTCGTAAATGTAGTCTCGATGTCTCCTATAATGTATAATATTGTCATTTTGCGAGAGTAACGAGGGCGCGAGGGAAGCCAGATATTCATTTTAACTGTCCTCGTTTGCGAATTGCCTACCAGGCGTAACCGTTCAATTTATGTCCACGATAAAATTATCTCGCAAGGAGAATGAACGATTTAGAAAGGAGCGAGGAAAGGCGGTACAAGTGAATTTCCTCGAACAAAGTGCACGCACATTTCCAATTAAAATTTACAAATGCGATTAAATAGAGAAAGCAATCGGAAAGAACACGAACACAATGTTCGGCTTTATAATCCTTTACTTTTCTAAAATCTACGTCTACTGAACTAACATCGTACCTCAGTACGTTGAATCGATTCTCCACCTTGTCGACTAAACGCCCCTACAAGAACCTCAGCCCGCGAATTACTCACTCAATCCTTTACCACGCTCAAAGAACCGTTCGATCGTCGTCAGGGAAGAAATTAACGAGCGAATTCAATTAGGCGGACTTCGACAAAATGTCTCTGGAAAGTGAGAGAGGTGGTAGAGGTAGGAAAGAAGGTGAAACGGTTCCCTCGTTTGTCCTCTCTCTCTCTCTTCTCTCTCTCTCTCTCTTCTCACCGCGGTTGCAACTTACGAAACTTCACGGGCGGAGTCGACAAACAGACTCGAGTTCGAAGCTGTTTGCCACTTCGGCTTTGAAAAACGTTGCTCGACGAGCGCGTCCGATGGGTTCGGATGGAGAGAGGTGGGTCGCGAGGAGGAGGAGAGAGAAAAGAAGAAGGTAGCAGGAGGCCGAAGAAGGCGGCGGCGAACGATGATGAGGAGAGTTTGACGGGGTGGTAGAACCGCGGCGGCCATGGGATTTCCCAGTGGGAATACAAATTGCACTTTTACGAGAGTTAATCCCGGGTAGCGGCGCCGCGACGAAATCAAAAACTTTCCAGATATCTTTTCCGGCTGAATATACGTCTCTCTTTCTTTCCACCACTCCTTCTTCTTCTTTCTTTCCTCTCTTCTTGTGGCTCTTCGTGAGCTATGGAAATGCCTCCTGCCGACGGCGACGCGATCTTGGGTCCTCAAGGGAGGGGTGGTGGACGGTGATGGTAACGTCGGTGGACGCTGAAGATGTCCGACGAGTAGCGAGTGTTGGTGGAGACTCGCCGGTGATGTGCAGCCGTGCCCGGTACCCCAGTGGTTGCGGCGTCGGTGTTGGAAGATCTCTCGAGAGGTCGAGAGGTCGAGAGCTTGCGGGGGCGCCGACTTCCTGAGCTTTTCCCTACGGCTGTAAACGTCACCGACAGGAGTCCTCGTTTGTTTCCACTTGCACGTGTGTGCGTGCACCGTGTGCCGGTTTACACGTGCATCCGTGCATCCGTGCACGCATGCGCGCGCAAGTGAACGAGGGGAAGTTCTTTTTCTTGCGCATACAGAAAAGTTGTTGGAGGATATTTTGCAAATTCTGCTAATTGCGCGATTTCCTTTAGCAGAGGTTCTATTCAGCTCGAAGATGTAAAAAGTTCATCTTTACGTGTAGGAGTATAAATCGAATACTCCTTTTTAACAACGCGCGAACACTTTCGAGAAGGGATCGTCGAGCCCTTTGAAAGCAATCGCTTCCAATAATATTGCGTATCTATGAACCATGCGAAACTTCATCCTTCGGTCACTCTCCTCTCCTGTGCAACCTCCCACCAGTCACCCAACCCCCAACACTACCCTGTAAAAGTTCCATCGACCGTTCTAATTAAAAGCTCGCTCACTCCACCTGCCAACGACTACCGAAATTTGTTACATGGAGCGCCTACTACCTCGAGCCATCCGTCCGCGATGACAAATCCATTTGACAACGACAGACGGACGTGCGCGGAGAGAGATAGAGAGAGAGAGAGAGAGAAAGAGAGACAGAAAGAGGGATGGGTGAGAGAGCTCGGTCGGCTGGACGCTCGATTTTGGTGGTGCCTCCCTTTCCCTCTCTCTTTTCGTTTGATAACTAACCACTGGTAGCGCTAATGGCTGCCAAGCGCGCCCGATGGCGAAGTGAAATTTTACTACGTTTATGGGGGAGAGGCTCGCGGATTCCGAGCAGATATAAAACGGTGCGGAGTGAAGCTCGCGTTCGCGCGATGGATCAGGTAGAAAAGGGAAGAGGAGACAAGAGGGTGAGGACCAGAAATGGTAGAGGGCAAAAGGGTGAGGATGGAAAAAATGTCGACCCTGTTTCACAAGCACTCACGCGTGCCACACGAGCTGCGGTCCACGCGCGTACCGAACCGCTAAACAAAACGAGCGGATTATCCTCATGCTTTCATCGAGATAATTCATGAAAACCCATCGGCGACTGGCGAGCCTGGGTCCGAGGTAACGTCGAAGATTAATCGAATTTCCCGCGGTTCTCCACCACGGCCCTCTGGTAACTCCAGTCGATCGTCCCAACCGCTACTTTTATTCCGTTAGCAAATTTTTGTGAACTTCATTTATGTAGACTCAATTCCTTCTTAACGTCGAAATTCCACGTATTAACCGTAATCTACATATTTAACCCGATCTGTTTAAAAGGAGTTCGAACCCGTGATGTTGAATCTTCATTTCAAAATTGATTCCACTAATCTAATTCGCGATGCTCATAGTCCGTTCCCCATTTGTTTCCACGAGTCAGACTCGTGATAGTCATGTTTGCTGCAATTTGATTCCACAAGTCAGACAAGTGATATTCGTGTTTGCCCTAAACCAAAATTGTTATCACGAGTGACATTCTACTATTTTTATTCGCTTTTATCCATATTTTCACAGGACGCGGGCTTAAAAGGGCTATGTCAGAAAGATACCACATAACGATACATTTGAGGTTATCGTTATAAGCATAAATTTTATGAAAGCTATCTGCTGGGTAACTGGTTCCTGAACGGGCCATTTGCGACGCGGAAAGTAACGAGTGTTTCGACTCGATGAGAGTGGCTCTGAAAGGGGGTGTGCTGTGCCTGGTTTGCTCATTCCTGGGGGTTGACGGAAAAAATTAGGTTAATTGTGGTCGATCAGATCGGTGGCCGGGTAATATTGAAACCGCATTGGGCTGAGTTAGGTCCGAGTTAGGACGACCTCTCTGTGTGCCGCTGAATAATATTGAAACCGCTTTGGTTCTGTTTTGCGGCCTCGCCCGATCCTCTCTTCCACCACTCGCCACTCCTCCTACCCGTGGCAGAATGTCAAACGAAACGCCAAAATGGCGATTCTGCCGTTTAATTGGCAAGTTCGCGGAACAATTGGGGAAGGAACGGTCCGCGGGTAACTGCGTTTGTTGCAATCGAGGTTGTAGGTGAAACCGTTCGACCAATAAGTTCTCCGTACGCCGAATATGCTCGGTACACGATGGTTCGTTCGATAAAGCTAATCGAAAAAAGGCATACCCTTCTGTTTATTGCTTGCACTAGATTTTTTCTATCTTTTCAAGGAACGCACGATGAAGCCAAACGGTACAGCCGCTTGTGATTCCAATTACTAATCAGAATAAATTGATTTCTGAGAATTCACTGTGGAAAACATCCGATAAGCCCGGTATAAAATGATACACTGCCCTTTCTACCTTCCAGTTCGACATGGGGCAATTATTATTCGTGATGCATCATTATAAGCTACGCAGGCAAGTGAATACTGGCCAAGCGATGCGATGAAAACGGTATTTCATTATTTTGTAATGACCGTCCTGCTTCATTTTTTCAGGATTGCGTAACAAACGTTGTGTTTTTTTATTTAGAGCTTTATTTAATTCTCCAGTTTTATTTACTTTCGGATATCAATTTCATGTAGTTGTAATTTGCGACGCAATTAGTATAATCGGTGTTCTATAAATATTTTTAAATGCGTAATAAATGCTACGTTATTACACGACTTGTTGAACTGTACGTATATCCATGTATTGTATACCGAGCATCGAGTTGGTTAGAATCATAACATTAGATGCGACCTTTCCTACCGACTTCGGCCCGTACGAACGTAACCGAAACAGATGTTTCGATCAGTATGGGACGGATATTGCCACGCATAACACTGTGAGGCACGTTTGCTTAAAGTTCTAGTGCAACGCTCGCTTTTATTTGCAGTTTGTTGTCATTTATAACTATTCAGGTAAGTAATGCAAAGCTACGTATAATATTTTTAGCAGATTCCCATTTTCATCGGTTTTGTGGCACGATTTATAGACAGAATTTTGTATCGGTTGATCTCTAGACATAAAGGTACGAGGGAATATCGTTCTGTTCCCCAAGAAAGTCAACATTCGAAAGAAAATTGTACGAACAGGACGAGACAGACGGTTGACGAGAAACAATACGAATTATTATTCTCTGTAAGGCCGGCCTTTGTACTATTTTCTCAATATATATTTTTATGTCTAACGTCTTCTTTTTCGTGACCCACCGATCCTACACTCGTTTCTTGACAAACACTCTCTTAGTTCTCTTTGCTTTGTTACCGGGAACATTTTCAGTTTTCATTTGGCGCTTCATTAATTTGTGACTCTTTAAAACGAAGTATTTGTCATGTTAGTATTTTTGTGTACCTTTTATCAAATCCTATCATACTTTGTTATTTGTAGGACTGTTCATCAAATTTTTTCAAAATGAACGCGAAAGGAGAAAAAAGGGCAGCGCGGTCGCCTGTCAAATCAACATACAATTTACGTTCAAGAACAATAGTGCACGAATCGGATAAAGAAAATTCGAATGAAATCGTCAAAGGCAATAAAAAATCGAGAAATCTACAACCACGTACACAACGAGCTCCGTTGCGGCCCATAAACGAGGAGAAAACAGCAGTTAAAATTACAACAGGACAACAGACTGACAATATAAATAAGCAAGTCTCACCGAGAAGGCTGAGACCACAAAAGGGTGCAACAGCGCCTACTGCAAGTACCAGCGCAATCCCACATAGAAAAGTACAAAAGAGTACGATAAAACGCAAAGAAGAGACTACAAAAAAAGTGGCAGGTAACGCGAAGAAAGTGACCGCGAAGAGTAAGAAAAATGTGCGAGCTATGAAAACATCAAACGAAAATGATCGCGTAGAGCAGAATAAGAACGGCGATAAATTTTCTACGCAATCGAGTACCGAAATTTCGAAAGAAGCTTCGATAATTACGAATGACGATGCCGTCGCATCTTCACATCAAAATCAGCCGGCACAATCAGACTGCAGCACTGACAGCAGCAAAATGCCAATCGATGCGAAGAGCAACTATCAATCGTCTCAAGAAATGGAAAAAAGTACGAATGATGCTTATGTTGGACGCTGGTCTATAAATTCCACCGAAACAGAGAATTCAGAAATATTAAACGAACAGTTTGGTAACGAATTTAAATTATTATCGGAATTCGAGAATGCAGGGTACCAATTATGGCCTGAAGAAGGCGCAAGCATGAACTATGTAGAAAGTGGATGGGACTCCGAGAATATGGATCACAAAAACACTGAGCACCAAGGGGTTGATTTCAACGTTACAAGTACTCCCCAAAAAATTATCAAGCAAGAATCAGTCGAGAATACAAGTTTCGGATCCTCTGCCATCAACAGCTGTATGGAACCTACTGCATATGTTTGGAAGGATTCATCAACGGAATGCAACTCGAAGAAGGAAGTGACAAAAAAAAGGTCGTCTTGTAATAGTAAATCTCGTAAGAATAAATATTATTATAATATGCATTCATAAATGGTTAGCGTGATTAATCAATATTTTAATTTTCTGTATTGTGCCAATACATATATTATTAACATGCCACCTATTTTTCTCGTATTGCGCATGTACAGTGGAAGAAGACGTTTACCAAAAAATGCTCCGAAAAGTGATCGATCGACAACAGCAGCAAAAAAAACGGCAAGCCAAAAGGAAATTCCAAGCAATGGCAAAGACGATGCTTAAATTCAGACGCCTCGTTATTGAAAGTTTAATAGAAATGAAATATTACGGAGGTAATCTATTTGCAATCCTTTATGATGCATGCACACAAACGCGCTCGAGCGTCTCTGTTTGAAATCACGTGCGGTAATGATTTTATGAGAGTGAGACGCGCACATATATGTCTCTAACTTTGATTTATACATATATCAAATTTTATGTTTTTCTAGGAGAATACAAGGATACTTGGGACACCAATTCGTCATATGTAGAAAGTTCACCGAGCAAGAAATGGTGGAAGACAGATATCGAGTAATCTTTTAATTATAAAATTTATATTTTATTCGCAAAATTAGCTGTTGTGTCTGTTTACTTAGTTTATGTTATCTTGAAAACATATTTATTGATCGGTTAAAGCAATAATATAGTGTTGACGTTAAACTAGGATTAACGGAAGATGGATAATATATACTAAAATCATTGTTTTATTTATTACTCTAATTTATTAAGGTTTTTATTCATGGAACTATATTTTATTCGCAAAGTTACCTATTATGTCTATATGATTAATTTATGCTGTGTTGGAAAGATAATTATTGATCGGTTAAAGCATAATAAAATGTCAATTCCTTCCAGATTGATACTATAGTGCGTTCATTTCAAAGTCTCACATAATGGATAAAATTAACAATAAACACAAACACTAATAATATATATCTCCTCCTTACATATTATTATCGCGATTTACATTATGAATTATACGGCGTTAATTATTGGTGCACAGTTCTCACGTACGGAACTTTTAAAAGGAAAAATAAATTTCGGAAGAATCGCGCATTTTCGGCTGCAAAATTATCTCTCTTATATTATTACAACCACTTTGAGAATGACCGGGAGTAATCAGCCTTTTCGTACCTTCCAAAACTAATCAGCGTCGTCGATGAAAAATATCTCTCGCAAAGAACGTTTTCCTTTCATTCTTGGAAAATCATTACATAGGATATACTTGTATTTTCGGACGAAAGCCTCGTGGGTGAACGTGGAAAAAAGTCGGCAGTCCGCGCTACGCGTGCGTCGTTGACTGTCTTTTCATGCCTACGAATTAATTTCGCGGATAAACGTGAGTCGTGCTTAAAACGCAGTCCGCAAAATTGTCGAAAGTGGCCAAAAATTCCCCGCTTTCCTCGATCATTCATTCCATCGCCTTCTAACGAGCCGCGAGAACATTACGCACGGTGTTTATCATAAAAATGCACGGGACGGTTGTGGTGGTTGCCGGTGCGTCAAATGAAATTCGCCGCGCGTTTTCGCGGTGGGAAATGGATGGAAAGGGACGGAGAGCATCCCCGCGCCCGCGCCTATTTAAATGCCGGGGCGTTACGCTGGCGTCAGCGCGCGCGCTCGCCCGCATTAATTGCAAACAAATAAATTCTGGTTACCACCGAGCGGTGGAAAGCGCACGCGCCGGCTATCGGATAATTCGATGAATATTTCGTTGCGTAATTTTTCTCATGGACAACGCGACGCGGAGCGTCGAGAACGTAGGAACGAGCACGGCCGTCGTTCACGATGAGAATATAAAAACGCCGACGGAGTCGATGGTGATTTATTCTTCCAAACCAGATGATTTGCAAGTGGCCGAACTCTGCCGTCGGGCATGCGCGCCCGTTCTCGTCGCTTTTTTCCCCGTCTCGTCTCTCTCATTTTCTCGTTTCCTCCTTCGTCGTTTTTCTCTCTCTCTCCCCTTGAGAGCGCCCAGTCCTCTCCCCTCCACCACCACCCCCATCCTCCTTGTTTTTCATTTTCAGTTTTTTCCGTACAACGTACGGCTCGGTACGAAATTCCATCAATTTTTAGCCTATCGCAATTTTCCGCCCCGGCAGGCGGTTTACATAAATCCTCTTGCAATCGACGCATTCGGAGGACGAGCGGGGGATTCGACCCGATGGCGACGAGATGAAAAAAAAAAAAGGACGACGGAGTGAGAGAGGACGAGGGTGGAGACAGACACGGTGAGAGTCCCTCGCGCTCGAAGTGAGAGGAGAATGCGCGTGACTCGTCGGGATATCTTCGCCTTTTTCTCGTAAAGTTATGAATATTTCATGCGAATTCCTAGAACGTTAAACAAATCTCGTGGACCATGTGTGTCCACGTAAATGCAGACTTGGGTGTTACGCGCTTCTGTCCACGCGACCAAAAAGTTTCTGTGGAGAAACCAATCGGTCCTTATTTCTTACTCACAAAGTTTACCATGTTACCTTTACCAATTTCCAGCAAGATCCATATTTAACAGTGACCTTTTCGCATCCCTTGCACAAGTCACGCTTAATCCTTCGAGTTTAATATTGGCAAATCCTTCCGGGGACTCATTCGCGCCATTTCGCACTCATACCGTAGCGCTAAACGTCATTATCACTTTTACGGGCGTTCAATTGCAATCATCGCCGTGAACGATATAATATATGCGACTCGCGCGCATTATATATTTATGAATATTCGTCAGCGTGTATTTGCTGTCGTCGGTATTATTCGCGATAAACGATAATTGCAATTTTAATCCATTCTCGTCGGTGGCGCGCGTATGAGCGAACGAATTCATTATCGACGCATTGTGTGCCTAAAATCCCGAGGCAAAATCTCGAATCGGCATGGACGCCGATGTTAACCAGATATTTAGTCGTTCACAATTCCCCCCCGCATTGCCTGGATGCAAGCACGACGGAGCCAATAGGATTTCTCACTCAACTTTCGATGTTTTAATCTTTCCTTCGCGTGGATCTGCAACGGTGCTCAATGACGAAGCTTCCAACAATGACCAACGAACATTGCATCAACGTGAAACATATGGCAGGTCCTACACATTCTCGCCTTTAGGAATATCGGGGGGAGATCGTAAATGCACGATAATTCTCATTCCATGTTTATGCCTACCTCTGTCAAAGTGTTTGCTGCCGCCTGCACTATTCACGATAACAATAATCTCTATTTTAATCCTTCTTCGCACGAATGCGATCGTCCGATACGCACGAGATCTCGAACCCACTAAACGGGTAGGCTTAACGTGTTCGACGTTCGTGCAATCGAGCGCACTAGCTTGGTGAGATTTCATGAAAATGAAAGATTCTAACGAGTTTTATCGGGCATTAACAGGTATTATTGAATAATCTCGACGCGAGTGGCGCATTTTGTGAAATTGGGACGTGATTTTCGAAGTAAAAATCTCCGTCACTCTTTTCATCCTTTCCTCGTCTCGCAACATGCAGATTCATGCGCACGGGCCATGGAAATTTCGTTTCGCGTCGAAATTTTTCGCGAACCTTCGGAACTCGTTGACCCCATCGTTCGTTCGAGTGGACCCGATCGAACGGCGGGCGTCTGTGCGCGACGTTTATCGCCGTCTAATCAAAAGCTCGACCGCACGAACGAACGTCGTCATCAAGCACGTACGCCGTTCTTCGATTGGCAAACACGGCTTTCCATTTCGGGCATCTCGTTCCCTTTCTCTCGCACCGTCGTTCTAACAGTTCCACTCCATCGTCGACCCTCACGTTTCCGCCCTCGCTCGGGGATCCGCACAGATGAGCCGCGTTAACTCTTTTCGGACATGCTCCTCTACCATTGGTCTCTGACGCGACCATTGCTCGTGTCACCGGGGTTAGTTGAAAGTATTCTCGGATACGTTCTTTTTTACGTGAAATTAATCTTCTTTGCGTCATACGACCCTTTTCACCGGATATTTGTACGAGAAATGATAGTTTGAAGTTTCTTTCGGTAGGTACAATTTTAATCGTACGACGATCGCGGGAATGCTTCTTTGAAACCGATGAATTGCTATCATCCTTTTCTTTTAGTTTATGTCATGGTTCAAAAAAATTCGTAACAATTCGGAGTGCATATGGTGGGCATTCTGAGACTCGTCGAGAAAGGATATTTCTTATGTATGGTAAAAAGCGAACTGGAACGAAGGAGAATAAAACATAGACTTATACTCATAGACCACGCGTTCTGTGAGAAGCGCTGAAGACTACATCAAAATGAGGGAGCAATAGTGAGAGTGAGTGTGTCTCTGTCTCACAGGAGCGTTGATTGGTGGAATAAGGAAAACAACACTCCTGTTAGACAGAGACACACTCACTCTCACTATTGCTCTCTCGTTTTGATGTAGTCTTCAGCGCTTCTCACAGAACGCGCGGTCTATGAGTATAAGTCTATGGAATAAAAGGACTCGAGATTGTTTTTAAGAACGTTTAAAGATCCTCGCAATTTTCCCTTTAAGCCGCACCCACAAAAATTTGTAATGGGATCGAGAGTCTGCGCTGAGACAAAAGTGGTCGACGAAAATACGTAAAGCAGTAGCGCGTGTCGCAAGAGGGAAATTGTGTGGAGAGAGAGAGAGGTGGGACAAAGTGAGCCAGTGGAGAGAAAGAAGCGAACGTGCGAATGGGTTAAACTGGAATTTCGGTCAGTTCTCTACGCGACAAATGGGCAAAAGAGGGGGTGTGCAAATACGCGCTGATTTATGGGTCAGGCTAACGCGTGGATGAAGGGAGAGAGAAGGAGGGAATGGGAAAGGGTCGAAAAGAGCGCAAGGGTAAATGGTAGAATGAGAGAAAGGGTTAATTAATTGCTCCGGTGAAATTGAAAAATGCGCAACTACCTCTCTCTCTCTCTCTCTCTGTTTCCTTCCTTCAATCACTCCTCTTTCCATCTCAGTCACTCCTCCACTTCTCGCAATCTCGTCGTCCTTGTGTCGCGCACATCCACCCACGCCCACCTCCGAAACGCGCCACGCTCGAGCACCTGCACCGAGTAACATATGTACACATAATGGGTACATTCGATAACAAATAGGGTACCTGCTCGTGGCTGCTCAATCGATCGGGCCTATAAATACCACCCTGGACCGTCGATCTCGCGTACCTGCGTCAAAACGAGACCTCCCCAGCCCACTCGCGAATTCTCCACGAAGTTTCGCGAAAGTCATGTTGGGAATGCCGAGACTCTACCCCTCGACGTTCAGGACCAGCTACAGCATTCGCGTATCGATCGAGAGTGAGCGTCATTATCGGAGTTTGTGGCGTCTGATAAAAATGTGAATTCGGCGGAAGCCGATCTCAGACTAACGGCCTGCCCCACACGTGTATTCGAGCCTCGTGATTTTCAATGGCTTTTTCAGGCTAGATTTAAATTCGGCTTATTCGCCTGAAAGCAAGTACGTGCTCGTGGTACGCGTAAGAAGTTTTTTTCTCGTAGAGTCCTGCGAGTTGCAACGTGCGTGTGCCCAAAAGTACGGTAAGATGGAAAACGTCGTGGAGACGAATATTGAATGGACTCGATTGAAAGGACTCCGCTACCGTGACACCGGGGAACTACTGTGTAGCTCCGAATTCAAATATCTCGTTCGCGTGATTCCTGTGCCACGGGAGGAGTTTACGAGTCGCTTTGAATATACTGCCCAGTTTCTTGTAATGCGACGGGGGAATAGTTGTGCGCGAGCAGTGGCTTCCGCCAAGGATTTGTAATATCCCGCGTAATGAGATCGGGCCAGTGAGATACCGACGCGCACGAGGGATGCCAACTTTCCACGAACGAGAAAAAACCAAGTGAATTAACCGTACAGCTCGGCAAAAATTTCTTTAATGTTCCAAGGGGCCCCTGCGAGCGATCTCTGACCAGCCAAAGGCAGAAAATCCACAGGCAAGAAATAATTCGTGCTACGCGTGTCCCGACTGTTTATTCTCATATTCGTAAACTCCTATTTCGTCTACACTTTTAATTATTTTCCCACGTTACGGTCGGTCTTCGAGTTAAGATTTTGTTTTCCAATTTTGGCTTCTTTGGCCGTCCGTGTGCACGGAATGAGGTTGCCCTCTGCTCGAACCGGCCAGATAGCTCGGCCGATAGACGAAGCAGGAGGAATTGGAGTTGGAGGAAAACGCGAGGGAGAAAATATAGGAACGAATGAGAGATAGACGAGAAACGGAGAAGCCAACGTGTGGGGGTTGGAACGGAGTGGTTTGGGGGTGTGCTTGCATGCGTCGAGCCTCCGAAGTTGTTGCGCTATCGCGTGAGGCTCATTTGCATTGTACCTTGGCCGTATCTATCATCTGAAATTAACACTGTCAGCCATGCTTTTCCAGATCCGTCCGCTTCCGTGTAAGTACACAGCCTTACGATTAAGTCACCACGGGTGATGTACTCACCTGCCTGCCGTAAGTACGTACGGACTTGGGCTGGGCGCACGGCTAAGAGAAAATAAACGTTTTCGTACGAGCGAAGCGTGCGGCCCCGACGATCATTGTAATTAAGATTAATAAGATGGTAGGTAATGGCACGTGCTCGATAATGACGTAATCTTGGGAATTGTACGGTGTTTGGATAGGTTGAACAAATGGCACCGCGGTGGTGACGGATAATAGAGAATTTCGCACGAAAATACTGTTTTTTAACCCTGGAACTATCAAACCTGTCAATTCACAGGCCCATAAGGGGAATCTTAACACGAATAAAAAAAATTAGTAGATCCAGTATCAAGAATCTTTTTTCGCCTAATGTTTCTCTCTTTTTCATTCGTTAATTACATACCAGAAATTAATAGTTTAAGTTGAGGGTGTGCCGAAGAATTCTTTCTGTGTGTATCGAAATAAGAGAATCGATTTTTCTCACCAAATGCTTCTTGCGTAATTACTTGAATTTACTGGAATTGCAGTTTTCTATGTATTTTAATGTAGCAAGCGCTAATATCTCTTAAACTGGATAATCATTTTCACGGCCATATCGTACAAGAACGAGTCTGACGATAGAACCTTGATCATTCGAGTGAAGCGACTCGTGAACGCTCCCTTTGTTCGTTTTAATCATCGTCAGTCAATCGGCACTTATGAACGCGCGCGGTCGCTTGTGGACGGTCGAAGAGAAGCACAGAAGGTTCGTTCTTTCCAGTCTGCACAAATTAAGGCGACTCGTGAATGACTTAAAAAGCACACGCATCAAAATCCTTTCGTATATTTTGCGTCACCGGAACTCAAATAGGTACGTCGCAGGAAGCAGCGACATTCCTAGCTCCTGCATTAATTGGTACACGATTCGCACTCCACATTTCGATTCGAGCCAATGTTTAATTCAGGAATACACGTGAACGTACTAAACTCTAATTCCAGACACACTAATCCATAATAAAACACGGACGAGATCGATTCGCTATTGTGGGAAATCGATAAATCGTTGTTCGGCAGGTCAGTAACACCGTCAAACCTGCTTTACCCAAATGGAGATTCGATTAGCTATTCTCAGACGACAGCACTATTCTAAAGGCAAGCATATCTCGTGTACGGTGGACACTTCGCAAAATCGATTTAAATCGGGAAAGATTGTTCGTACGGTACTTAAAATGGCGTTTGGATAATAAGTTTGGAGTAATTAAAACAATTTTGATGGAAACTATCCTTCCGCTAATTATAGGTGGATTTCTACTCCGGTAAAATTAAAAGCCTGTGCACGGATAATGGTATTACTAAAGTAATTTCTTCGCCTCGCATTTATTTGCAATTTGCGTATACGGTAAACTCATTTCACTGCGTAGTTTTGCATCGCCCAAGAGTAGAAATGCGACACGTTCTATCGTAACATCATCCTCCAGGAAAAACATTACGACTCTTCTTAATTGCGTCACGTATTTCTTAAGCTTTTCAATTACGGTTAGCATGCCATCTGCTCATGCGGTTTCTCGTTAGTCAGTGGCGCTGCGTTGTAACCTGCAGGATTAATTCTTTGTTTAAAACGACGTAAACGCTAAAATTAAATCATTAAACCCTATCCACGTGCCTCGTCTGCATAACGGATTTTCAGTAAATCTTCTCTCTCGAATACATCCGAAAAGTGACGTCCAAAGATCAGAATCGATTTTCAATAACGAAACCCGTCAATCAATCTCGATATACTTCGACACGACCTAAGTAAAAATCAAATTAGAATCTCGTGGATAATTCGCCGTGTCGCTGATTAATATAAATACCACCCAGTCCCTTTTGGAGCTAAAAATAAAAAAAAAAAATCTATTCCACGATAAAAATCCCCTAGGCGATCCTCGTTCCGGCGGAAGTAACTTTTCGAATTCTGCGCGTTCTCGCGTGAAAAAGTTCGATGCTGGGGACGAAAAGGGAAGAATCAATTCGAGCCAGGACCGAAGGAGAGCGCGTAGAACGGAAGGTGAAACGTTCCTCTTGCGCGTGGTAGGAGCCCGAGTTCGCCTCTCGGCGGGTACTTAAAGTAAAGTAATCGAGATTGACGCGCGGCACAACCGCCACCAACCCCCTCCGTACCGAAGTAGGAGACGAGGGGGTCGAGGGCACCACGGAGAAAATAAGATTTCCTCGCATTTTCGCGGGCAATCGTAAACTCGCTCGCGAGTTCTCGAAGCGGACGGAAAGGGGTGGGTAGGTTTTCGTCCTTTCCATCCCTTAGCTTCGATCGAGTCGGCCTCTCTCGAATCCTCAACTTTTCCATCCCCGCGTCGTTTCGTTCCATGGCATCGACATCGTCACCACCGTCCACCACCCCCTCGTTCACGCGCCCCTAGTCATCCAGCCCCGACCATCGTTCGCCGCCAAAATGAACCCATAACGAGTTACTCCGTTACTGCCACGCTACCAGGACCCGGTATTAACATGGGGCACGTACCTCCCGGGGATTTGATTCCGCGCGGGGGTAATAACCCGCGGAAAGCACGTTCCCTCCGGTACGGTTAGGCGAAAGCTCCGCGACTTACTTCTTGCACGTTCGTATAAACCGCGCACGGATGGTGCCCCTCTGTGAACGACCTGCGAGTCTCGACCTCTCTGTTTGAGTGTTTCTTCGGACACAGAGACAAGTACGGTGCCCACGCACAGATAGAAGAGCGTGCGACTCTACGGGTGTAAGTTGCTCGCGTGTTTATTAGAAATAGAGACGGAAGGAGTGTGCGGTGCGAAGAATGAGAAGAAGGAAGAAGGTGAGTGAAAAAGAGAGAGGGAGATGAAAGACCAAGCTCTCTCCTTAGTTGTACGTGTCAACAGCCCGGAGCCGTGCGGAGCGCCGGTGTTGCGATCGTAAACCGACTTAACGCCACCGAGCTCGCATCCTAAGTAAATGAAAGGGTTTTACTGTCACGGCTGCGCGACGGAATCGTAAAGCTTTCGCGTTCGTTCTTATTAATCCGCGGATCAAATTTATCACCGGAGCGCAGCGGTTGCGTCACTGCGACGTGGCCTGGCGTCGCTGGGAAATCGAGTCTGATGGAAAGAGGGGGAGACTGAGTAAGGATGAGGAAACGTACGTAGGTCCGTCACTGCGATTCCCTCGTTTATGGCGTCGGGAAATTTTAGAACGCGTGCTGCACCCCGTGAAAGAGAAAGAGAGAAGGAATCCAGTGAACGATTGGTTTCGATATTGAGAGGGCCGAGAGGGGAGGGATTAGAACGGGAATATGGAGGAGATTGAGAGAACGGATTGCACTCCATTACCGTTGCACATTTCGCTCGCTGCGTTTCATTGGTCTACGCCGGGATAGCTTTCAGGATAAATAAATGAATTTTATTCTGTAAGCGAAAATTCGGATACACGTAAACTCAGGGACTTTACATCGTGCAGTATCGACGTTCCATTCTTTGTCGATCGGAAGTGTAGCCAACGTTTTGGGTGTCGAATTAACGTGACAGAAATAATGTACTACGAATTTGTCATTGATCTTGGATTTACTGCCGGTGTCAATGTGAAAGAATCGTAAGTTCCATGGACGAGAGAGAACAGCGTACGAAATAGGAATTTCGGCAGGATAGCGTGGAAGGCTCTTAGACGGTGGAGTACGAAGATGTGCTTTTTTTATTATTAAACATTTAAATAATTTTTTGTCATATCACAAGTTAAAACGCAGTGCGTCAAAATTCCTTCTGCACCCACTTTAGTTCGATTTAGATTTCGCATTGATATTCGTGTACTTTAACAATTCCCTCTCCAACTCGTAGTTCCTGAACGGGCCAATGGAAAGCAAAGCGCTCGAGAATACAACGGTCGTTGTGAAACGGTAGGTGGATGGAGAACTGGCTTGCACTTCCGTTAAACGGATTACGTTTATCGCTATTGTCGGGCGGGCCTATGCGAGCATGGAGGATGCGCCTCCTCCATACGCCTATAATCACCAAGTGCCGTTCTCTCGTCTCAGTGGCTGGTAAGCGCGGCCGACGGTTTCCTCTCGACGGCAATAATCTCGTCGAGGCCGTTACCAGCGGCAACATTCGTTCGGGAAAATGGTACCGGTCCTTCGGCCATTTTCCGGAGGCCATTAAAGATCCGGTCACGTTCGGCAAGATTGGCTCGAGTAGGTGGCTCTGGCCGATCCAACCTTGAAGTGGCCGGCTAATGCCTAAATCGAGAGAGGCAAAGAAAGAAAGAGAGAGAGAGAGCGAGAGGAAGAGAGAAACGCGTCCGGTTTGGTTTACGCGGTTTCGTGACGCCGACACGAGGCGCGAAGGCCGCCGGTTCCAGTTAATCGCGCGGACGATGATCGTCTCTTCGTTTTTCTCTTACTTCGTGGCTGCGATTCTTTTTATTCGCTTTTCCAAGTTCCTTCCTCTTTCACCGGCTCGTTAGCTCCACGGTCATCTACTATCAAGCCCGGTGTTTCTCACAGGTATCTCTCTTCCTCAAATGTGGACCGCTTTTTTTTTTTTATATCTTTCAACATCGAAGACTCTTGCTGCAGGGCGCGAGAGAGCGTTAATGTCTTTCGTATAAAATATAAATTCCGCGGGCTATTTCGAGGGGCTTGGAATTTATAGATGGATCTTCGTCCGGCGAGGCAACGTTCTTCTTCTCCCTTCTCCACTCCCTTTTACTCTCTTTCTCCTTCAGCTACGAAGAAACCATTCGATTTCGTTTTATCTCCTTCCTCTACCTCGCATATTTCATAACATTGCAACGCGCTCTTCGCAAGGCTTCGCCGAAAGGCGCGAAGCCACTTGTGAGGTAATGTCAATACCATTCTGATGCGAGCCCGCGGGTCTCCTAAAAGATTTAATAGCGAGGCATCAAATAAGCCATTTCCTCCCTGCTCCTGCCCTTCTACCTACCCATCCTTATGACCTAACCCACCACCTTTCTTCCTTCTCTCTCTCTCTCTCTCTCTTTCTTCTTTCGTCTCGTTGTATTCCCATTTTCTCTATCTTTCTCCTGCTTTCTTCCACTCCTCCTACTTCTGTCTCGGGTACGCGCAGTAAACCTAGAAATACGATGTTGCTAGTAGGTAAGAAGGCACATACGGTCCTTGATGGCGCTCTTAACTTCAGGTACACCGCTGGCGTAGCATTCGCGCGGGGAAAAGCAGCCGAAGGAGGATTCGCCCGCGCTAAACTCGTAGCCGCAAAGAATATAAATCTTTATGGTGATCACATTTGGTGGGACGATTGGTCTACATCGAGCTACGTGGCGCACTATACCGTCGAACGTGACGAAGTCGTTTACAGCGGTATTCCCGGCACCGAGCAGGAACGTCTCGTAAGGTGAAAATTACCGTTGGGCGATGCTTTATGGTTATCGCCGAAAAATTTAAGAGGATCCCTCTTCCATAATTTATCGTGTAACGTAATTCTTGCGCGTGAAACATAAGCAACGAGAGAAGCACCCACGAGAGTAATTAAATCAATTCATGTTTCGATCTTTGAAATGTTTGGTAAATCGTTACACGCGTGATTCTAACATAATTATCGGTAAGAGGTACGCTGCTTCTAACGAGTAAGAACATATACCGATACCGAGGGAGACCGAGAGAGCTTGGAAAAATTTCCATAACACAATAGATTCCCACTTACGAATTCGCATAACCGTAAAGCGTGCAATGCGTCTCTGCGTATAACGAGTCTATCTCAAGAACTCGTAGCGGGAAGGTAAACCAGAATAAATGTCCATACCCGTAGATGATCATCGATATCGATGCACAGGGTCGATCTGCTCTCACGCGAAACTCTCTCGTGCTCGCGGTCGGCCGCTCTCTTTGCCAATAAAAGCGCTTTTTCTTGTTCTAATAAAAACGCGCACGCGCAAATGTGCATGAAAATCCGCGAGATCGGTGCGCGTAATTGTCGAATCGCGATATTAAATTAAAGCGCGTATGTACCGGTTCATTCGCAGGGAGCCAATAATCCGGCAATAATAAAATGCACGGCTCACAGCTGCGTGAGGAGGAAAAAGGAAGGTTGTGTAGGCAAGGTGGTGAAAGAGATTGGTGAAGGTGGATAGGTTCGCACGAGACTACTTTGGCGAACCGCCTACGCCTATGCTCGAGACGATAATCCATTTCGATTTTACAAGCGTTGCTTGAAAGCTCCTCGCACAACGGGCCCTTGTTTCTGTCCCTTTGCTTTTGTCCTTAGCTTCGTTGCTTTCTCTCTCTCTTTCTTGCTTCTCCTTTCTCTCGTCTCTCTACCTCGGCAAGTGAATTAGTGACCGTTCGGTGCATTACAAGCGGAGCGGAGCGCCGATACTCTCCGAGATGGCTTGGCACGTTGGGCTGCCCGATTACACGTCGACGTTAAATTCTCGGCGCAGAATTAATGCGGCACGGATAATCGACGCTCGTTTCCCGTTTGTCGAAAACAATGAGCGACGAATTAGGAGGCGTTAACGCTCGATTAGCACCCGAGCCGGACGATATGGGCGCCAGCACGGATCTCGAGGTAACGCGCACGAGTGTTTGTACGAGAGACAGAGAGAGTGAGAGAGAGACACATCGAGGCTGTTGTAAACGTGGGAGCACACGTGCATTGTGCGAGTACGCATCGAATTTCTCGCGCGTGTACAGTTGGAATAGATCGATCTTGACGGAGAGAGGGGATTTCAATCGGTGAACACCGAATGGAAGTTTCAAAAGGACGTGGAAAAATTGGAGGGACCGAAGAGATGGAAAAAGGTATTTGCAGATTAACACGCAGAGAAAATTAAAAGAAGAATAGCACGCTATTCGTCCGGCTTTAACGAATTAGCAGTCTGTCGATTGTCAAGGAATTATTCGAATTATCTTAATGGCTATCGTGTACTGGAAATAACGCGTGTTTTAACAGGTAACGTTTACGGAAATTCGTCAGTTTGAAAGCTTGTGCTAATAAATTTCGAACGTCGTTACGAGACACTTTAAACGAAACAAGCTAAAGGAGCCGATGGAAAGCTTGTTTGGCAATTTTGCGAGTACACGGGTGACGCGTGCACGCGTCAACTCGGTGCCACGTGTAAATCGGAAACACGTTTAGAGAAGCACACCTTGTCGCTCGGAAGCTCTCTATTGAAAGCAGAACCACTCTCTTTCCCGGCTGACGCCTCTGAGTTCTCCTGTAAATATGCATATGCACACACGCGAGCTCGTTGAAGCGTGGGAGCTGGTGCTTCGATGCACAAGGAGCTTTCAGGGTGCTAAAGGGCTCGGGTCGCCTTCTCCTCGCGCGCGATCTCCTTTATCGAATATCGAGACTCTTCCTTCCTTCGGGTAGAGCAGTACCCTGATTTATTTGACGTCAGAAGTCTATCTCTCGAAGGATCGAAGGATGAATCGACGAACGTGAACTCTTCCGGTGGAGTGGAACTCGTTCGAGGCCACTGAGACTACTAACTCTCCCCTGGGCGAACTTTGATTTCCAATTAAGCCGCGGTAAACATTTAATTGATTATCAATTCCCAAGCTTCCTCTCTCTCTTGCGAGGAAGGAGACCCCTTTCCCGCTCCCTCAGCGAATTTCCATTTCCGGCCGCGGCATCGATCGGGACGCGTCCCCATTTAGAAGCGAATTGCGACAAAAGATAAGTGAGACACTTACGTAAAGCGGATGATTGAAATATCGCGAATGGCTGTACGTAAGTCGAAGCTTCGCGGGTGAGTTCGATTGGAACGAAAAGGGAGGGTGAAGGGTGGGAGGGTTGAAGGATGGAGTGAAGCAAGTGGGTGGAGGATGAACGAAGCATCGTGAAAAGAAGAGAAGGAGAGAGAGAGAGAGAGAGAGAGAGAATGGGTGAGGCAGGGAGTAGAAGAAGAGACCCTGTTCCCAGATTGAAACCTAAGCTCGTAATCGTACCAATTTTACGGATATCTGCCCTTCCGATTTTCGAATCGCAGAACGCCAACGACAAGCATTCCCCCTCTCTGATTTTTGCAACTTTTTCCAAGTGAGCCGAGACGAGTGATAAAACTACCTGTATTAGGATAGCACTCCCACTGTCGGCAAACAAATTTTTCGAGAGTTCTAGAATTATGTGTTAATCAATGGATGTGATTAAATGTGTATCAACGTATCCACTGATATTATCAATTGTACAAAACGAGGTTTCGTCGAGCTCGCGTGTGTCCTTTATTGCAAGGAGGCAGTTTTTAAATTAAATTCACGCGCGAGGATGAATTACATGCGCGCCCATATGTGCCCGCGCACACCCTCTTGAAAGTACGTCACGTAACCCACTTTAGTGAAGTATCGTAATGCCGGTGCGTGGGATGGATCGCCTAGTACCCTTACTTTACATGTCAATGGCCACTTCTCTTTCATCTCGAAACTCCCTTAACCATTTCGAGGCAGGTGTTTTCAATTTAAATAAAATATCACGCAGATCCTTTCCCGCGAAGTCGACCGATTGAGTGTAGCTTGGCTACATTGTGTCTAGAACTCTTTTTACTTCAACTTTTTTTACCGCCCATCGACGAAAGAAAAGCAATTCGTTTTGAGTAATCGTGAGTGGTTTTTCGCGTGGAAATATATTCTCTTCGTACACCGCGTAACACCGAGTGTAAGTTGACGACATCGTCTCGAGAATAGCAAGGAAAATGGAGCGTGGGTAGAACAGAAATTGTGCCATTAGAAATTTTTGTTACCTCGCGTCAACGCCTTCGCGTGAAAATTAGACGTCTAACCTATTCCCAAAAGCAATTCTACGAACGCTACGAGGTAGCTAAAAACGTACGGGCAGAAGGATTGCACCGGAAGGAATTCTCTCGTGCGTGGCTCCAGCTTCTCACCGAAGGAGAAAGCGAGAGAAGGGCATCGAACGCGCGTAATAAGGAAGGAGAAAAAAGGGACGAGCCCCTCGCGTCGGTTTTTCAAATCCACGCGTTCACCGATTGTTAAGGGCGCGGTGCCGCATTTTCGCGGCCCTTGTCTCCTCGCTCGAATCGTGTATAATTGAAGCAATTTCATGGATACCCCGTCACCGTTGCCGCTCGCGCATCGTGCCGAGTCCCTTTTCCAGAGATAATGACCGAACCTAGGCGGGGGCAATCGATCTCCGTCAGTCTGCCCGTGCCCTGCCGTCGCTCACCGGTCTGCCACGAATACACAAAAGCACCGCGCGGACTACCGACTTTTCTCCACGTTGGCCTCCGAGGCTTTCGTCCAAAAATATTCCGTACAATAATTTTGCCGGGACGAAGGAAAAGCGTCCTCTGTGAGAGACATTTTTCATCGAAGGCGCTGATGCTTTTTGAAAAGGTGTGAAAAGGCTAATTACCCGGACTGATTGTCAAAGGGACTGTGATAATATAGATTACAATTTTTTTCAGCAGAAACGGGGTGGTTATACCGAATTTCATTTTTTCTTTTAAAAGCTCATAAAAACGGTTCACCAAGAATCAACTCCATATTATTGATACTATAAATAGATGTGTATTCTTAGAGTTTTTATTTATTTTCGATTTTGTCCATTATTTAAGCTTTTAAAATGAACGAACTATAAGATTCACCAGGAAAGAGTTGATATTTTATTGAGTCCTTGATCGATCGATAATTATCTTTCCAAGATAACATAAATTAATTATATAGACATAGTAGGTTAACTTTACGAATAAAATATACATAGTTCCGTGAATAAAATCCTTAATAAATTCTAGTAATAATTAAAAAAATTATTTAAGTATACATTATCTATTTTCTGTTATTCGTAGTTTGACGTTAACACTTTGATATTGCTTTGACCGATCAATATGTTTCCAAGATAATGTAAACTAAATAATTAGACATAACAGTTAACTTTACGAATAAAATATAAACTTCATGAATAAAATCCTTAATAAATTATAGCATCATAATTGAAAGATCATTCGATATCTACTGCCATTTCTAGTTCGATGTACTTTCTGTATACGACGAATCACTGTATTCCGAGGAGGAACAGTCTGTATAGTCGGAGTCAAAACTGTTGCAACCACTGCATGAGCTGTGAGAACAGCATTCGGAGTCAGACGACTCAGATGAGGATTCTTCCGACGATTTGCTGTTCCCAGTATCCTCGTATTCTCCTAGGAAAAAAAATCGATCGTAAAATCATTACCACATATGCTTTTCAACACGAACTCTCGCGCGCGTTTCTCCCTGTTCATTATAAAGGCTTGCAAATACATAGATTACCTCCTTTATATCCCATTTGCTTTGCAATTTTAACAACGTGGTGTCCGAATTTCAACATCGCCTTTGCCGTTTCTTTGTTCTTCCTCTTGTCCTGCCGCTCCTTTCTCTTGTGTTGGCGATCCATCAATTTTCGGTGCATTTTTCGGTAATCTTCCTTTTCTACTGTACACGCGCATTATGAGAAAAATAGTTGTTTCGTTAATATATGCATTGTCGTAATATAGAAACTGAAAATAATGATTAGCCACGCTAACCATTTATGAATAGACATTAATATTATCTTTATACTTACGAGATTTATTTTTGCAGGACGACCTTTTTTTAGTCACTTCCTTCTTTGAGTTGCATTTCTTTCCATGACTGCTAAGCCTCGACGAATTCTTGCAAACGTATGTAGTCGGTTTGATAGTGCGTTTGATGGCAAAGGATTTTGAAGTATTATTCTGGGCCGGTTCTTGCTTGATTATTTTTTTGGGGGTACTTGTACCGTTAATAAAATCAACCTCTTGGTGCTCAGTGTTTTTGTGATCCATGTACTCGGTGTGCCATTCGTTTTTTATATAGTTCATGCTTGCGCCTTCTTCAGAACGTAATTGGTGCACTGCATTCTCGAATTCTGATAATAATTGAAATTCTTTAGTAAACTGTTCGTTTAATATTTTCGAATTGTCGATATCCTTGAAATGTAGCGTCAGGTCTGCAACGTAAGTATTATTCATACTTTTTTTAATTTCTTCAGACGATCGATTGTCGCCCTTCGCATCGACTGGCATTTTGCTGCCTTCAGTGCTGCAGTCTGATTGTGCCGGCTGATTTTGATGCGAAGATGCGACGGCATCGTCATTTGTAATTATCGAAGCTTCTTTCGATTGACACGAAACTTCTAAACTCGATTTCGTAGAAGGCTTATCGCCGTTCTTATTCTGTTCTCCACCTTCATTTTCGTTTGATGTTTTTATAGCTCGCACATTTTTCTTACTCTTCGCGGTCACTTTCTTCGCGTTACCTGCCACTTTTTTTGTAGTCTCTTTTTTGGGTTTTCCCGTATTTTCTTGTAACTTTATTTGTGGCATCCTTCGCGGCCTTTTTCCACTTGTCTCATTTTCCATCATTGTGATGCTACGTACGTCAGTTTCTGTTGCACTTTCCCGTGGTCTTAACGTTTTCGGTGTGTTGTTATTTGCATCATTTGGTAACAACATTCCAGGGTGGCTCCTTGTTTCCCGTCGTACAGTTTGTTTTCTATTCTTCTCGTCGACCGGCTTGTTTACTTCTTTATTTTTGGGCAGCTTCGGATTTTTCGCTCTTACTGTCATCTGTTTTGGCGTTGCTTGATCCTTTTTGTTTGCCGTTCTGCTTTTCGTCTCTTTTGCCTGCAAGTTCGTAAGTGAGGCTTGATTATTCATAATATCCGTCTGCATTCCTATTAGATCTTTAGTCGTCTCATTTTTCTTCGATTTTTTCGTTGTGTTTTTGGCGGTCGTTTTCCGCGGTGCTGCTGTTTCTTTTTTTTTGGTTTCCTTCTTTTGACCAGTATTTGCGCGACTCTTTTTTGCGGGACTTATCTTTCGATTTTTATGCGTATGCCTCAAATGAGACGTATCGTCACTTTCGCTGTCCATGACTTCACAATTCTCTATACATTTATTTAAATATCGTTGTACACGTGCCAATTCGCCATCGTCTATCTGCATTACACCTTTCCATGGATCCATTCCTAGAATGTGTTCAATCTGCGGAACGCCCCCTCCTTGACTCGGTGAAGAAACTGGACCTTGTTTTCCGACCTTTTTCGCACTCATTTTGATAGAATCCCAGGCACAGCCCTAAAAATAATAGCGCGTGATAGTTTTTGTTGAAAGATAGACAGAAATAGTAATCTGATAAAAATTTCGTAATAACGAATCACAAATTACAGAGGTGCCAAATGAAAACTGAAAATAGAACGTTCTGGGTAACGAAGCGAGAAAATTTCAGAGACAGTTTGTCAAGCAACCAGTGTATTCTTGAGGCCTTAAAAATGACTCAGAAATACTGCAGGTGTTTGAAGAAGTAACTGCTAATCAGAATATCCGTAAGACATTTACGCACTGATCATACGTGAAATTTTGGTGCAGCAGTATTTTTTCACCACTATTTTAATTACCAATCTAATTCAAACCGCAGTGGAGAAAGCGAACAGAGCGATATTCACCTGTACTTCTACACTTAGAGATCCACCGATAAAAAATTCTGCCTACAAATCATGCTACAAAACTGACGAAAATAAGAATGTGCTAAGAATATTATACGTGGCTTTGCATTACTTACCTGTACGGTTATAAATGGCAACAAACTCCAAATAAAATCGAGCGCTGCACTAGAATTTTAAGCAACGTGCCTCACAGTATTACGTGTGCCTATATCCGTCCCATACTGATCGAAATTTCAGTTTCGGTTACGTTCGTATGAGCCACAGTCGACAGGAAAGGTCGCATCTAATGTTATGATTCTAACTAACTGGATGCTCGGTATAGGATACGTGGATATACGTACAGCTCAACAAATCGTGTAATAACGTAGAATTTATTACGCATTTAGAAATATTTATATAGCATAGATTATTCTAATTGCGTCGGAAATTATAACTACATGAAAGCGATATCCGAAATTAAATAAAACTGGAGAATTAAGCAAAGTTTTCAGTATGAAAACACAACGTTTGTTACGCAATCCCGAAAAAGTAAAACTGGACAGTCACTACAACATAATAATATAAAAATGCGTCTAAAAACTGGGAGAAATGAAAGAGTATGATAACGAGTAACACGAGGGGAGTTACACCGTCGCATACTACGAGAGATGAAACATCGCCACGAAAGGTGGCACATATAAAATCGAAACGAATGATGAGAAATTGTAAAGAAGCAAGCACTAACAAAGTGACAGTAAGTGTGAGGAAAGTGAGCATAAAATATGGTGACAAAAGTATACACGGTCTACAAAAGCGTCAAAGAATAGATAAAATGAAAATTGGTAGAAGGGAATGCAAGCGGTACTGAGCTGTCTACGAATTTGAGCATGCTTTAATTATCATTATACAGTATACAGAATGGATCATTCCAGATCCGATATAAATAAAAAATGCATGTAATGGAATTTAACGCAACGCATAAAAATATAGTCATGCAATAAAAGAAATAAAATACCTGTCACGACCTAATAAATACCTAATCAAAATATCAAACAAGGTGAGTACAGACTCGTGATAAAACAGCGACGAATACATCGCGATTGTATATTATAACATAATTAATTAAACGATAATAAGACTAAAGATACATATAGCTGAAAAATATGAAGTATGTAATTACAAAAACAGCTTTATGTGACGCATATATGTATGATTACTTGTAATAAATATCCTTATTTCTAATAACCGACTAAATGAATGTTCCTTGCTGTCCAAGAGATAAAAGTAATAATCTTTTCAATAAAACAAACTGCGACACTTTCTCGATAAATTGGTTAACCGTGCCTATTAAATTGCCGAAGAGAAAAATGATTATTCCGAGTTGTCGCTTGATTTATCATGGCCCGATGAGATCAACGTGTACATATTGGCGCAATTGGTGCACGTGTACGTTCGATCGCATTTGCTGCAACTGCTGTCCGTATAGCTGGATTTGTACAGCGTATCGTAACTATTCTTGGAGCTGAAGCTGCTAAATGCGATCGAAGAGGATCCTGTGAAAGAGTAATTACTCTCGTTGTAACTTATACTACTATTGTTGTCACTTGTGCTACTGCAGTGGCTCTGATTATCCATGAGACCTGAATTGCCTAATAACAATATTATTCCGAATTGTCGATTGATTCGTCGTGACTCGATGAGGTCGATGTAAGCGTACTCGTGCAATCCTCGCTTGAACACGTTGGATCGCACGTGCTGCAACTGCTGTTCGAACAGCTGGATGTGCTAGAGGAATCGTAACTATTGTGGGAGCTGAAGTCACTGCTGTCGCTGTAACTTGAGCTGCTGTCATAGCTCTGATTACTTGATGTAAACGTTGATGAGGAATCTGAGTCGTCCGTGTAGTTTTCTACAAAGAGGATCGGGATTAATTTAAAAATAAAAATGCATTTGAGATACTTGAATTGTCATTTTAAGTTTTCTCGAGAGACGAAGGACGAAAGATATCGGGCTAAGAATAATTTTTGTTTTAACACGTTGACTGCCACGCAACATTGAATTTTGGCGACTGTTTAGTTACCTGTCTAAAGCGTTAGTTATACTTCTAAATATCTATTTTGATCATTTATAATCAAGCACTGAAACCGTCACCCGAATTCGGGTGACGTGGCAGTCAACGTGTTAAATGTTGTGCATTTTTCTGGATCCAATCGGATAACGATGGCGCGTATAAATTGTTATCAAATGAGAAATTCCAATTACCGTTATTCTGGGTTGGTAAGCGGTACGCGTAAACATCGTCGGTTGATGGTAAGCTTGTGTCACCTTCATCGTACCATGTAAATGGCGCATTCTTCTCCTCGTCAGAAATGTCTTGCCTCGGACAGGAGCCCGTGTGACACTTTTTTATGTACTGCTTCAAATTCTTTCTCGCTGCCTTCTCATCGGACATATCTTCGGCGTAAAAAAGAATGTTGTAATTGCCGTCTGTGAAAATATCTGCAAACAAGCGAACACGAGGTAACTCTCACAATCAGGAAAGGCGCAATGTTTGGTCGGAATCGAATAATTCACAGTGAGACACTTAAATCAACATTCGTCAATTTAAGACTCTTCTTTTGAAGATCTATAATTGAAATAATTGTAACCTTTATGTCGGCCACTCTAATGCACGCTCGAATAAGACTATCGAAGCATACCTGACTATTCTTACTCGACTATTATAAACATAAGTAAATTATTTACCTTTATGATCCTGTCAACTGTTGACTTAATATAATTTTTTAATTGAAACAACTAATACGCAGTTACACTTAGCGTTACTGAATTGAAAAATCCGTAAATATAAAGCGTGCTCCTCTCAAATCAGACAATTCACGACTGACAATGCGAAACGAGTTTACCTCGGAATTTCTTTTCTCCCTCGCACGCGATACCGAGCGAAACTGAGAATGAGAGGGGAACAAGAGAACAAGAGAGACAGAGAAAGTTAGTAAATACAGTTTAAACGTGTTACCTATGACCACCGGCGAAATCGACGATTTCAGTGCCGCCGCAAAGATTCCTACCACCCTAAGCATATATATTCGCAGATATTTTCATTATAAACCACAAAGATATAATATAAACACTTACTCATTTAGTCATATCCATGTCACTAATTTATAGTGTTAAACGACGATGAATTTCAACCAGTCACAAAAGGAACCGACTTTATTCGTTTGCGGAATGAACAATGGTGAGAAGACACATTAATGTGAAAAAAAGATTTGTATTTGAAGCATTTGTAGTAGCTCTTAACACAAACATGGCCTCAATAATTAAGAATATAATATTTAGAGAATATGTTGATAACAAGCAAACGACAAAATATGCATAGAATGCGCAACGTTCTAACATGAAGACGTAACTAACAAATTTTCAAACGAAAAACACTCTGTAACACACTGTACGATAATTAAACATTGGACCATTCTACATAAATACACACAATGAACTGATTAATCGTCGCGTGGGGACAGTGTTACTCTCCTGCGCTCATTCTCTTCCTATTCTCTCCACGTCTGTCGCTGAAGTCACATGCGAATTGCAAGCGAGGGACCCCTGAACGCCTTTAATCTTCCAATAAGGAGACTGCGCGTCGGCTCGACGATGTCGCAGTCCACGCTCGCCCCGCAAGCTGATGAATCGCATCGTCGATCTACACGATTCTGCACTTTGACTGCGACTGCGCACGATTCACCGCGCAGAGAACATTCATACCGCAAACACTGGCCATTCGAAAGAACGCGCGCTTGTGGATTCTCCAATTTCCGCGCTCGATCTACCAGAGTCTCAATTTTCACACATCGATGGCAAAATGCAATAGCGTATAAAACTTCTTCCGTAGAAATAAAATTCACCGTCCACCCTATATACGATTCTACCGATACAAACCTGCTAACTCTGTTTTTCCTTTTTCTTTCAGGTAAGCATCAGAATAACGTACCCTGCGATCGCATTCTCGTATTCAGAAAGCCAAGCTGCAAAGTAAGTTTTTGTGAATTAAAATTGACATCTTTATTATTAGTATTAAACGTACTCGCGTGAAATGTGTTTCACGTACTCTCGAAAGAAAGAAGCACCGTCCCAATTAAACGATCATGTTACATAGACGTACATTAAAATAAAACTCGACAGTCTCGCGAGTTCGCAGAAAATTCATCTTAAAAGTCATCGACCTGCTGCGTCATTGAATAGGTTCCACTTGCGTTACGCACGACGAACGATCGTCTTCGTACCGATATCTCGGCGGATTATAAAGAGACAATGGCGTATTGCGTCGTTGCCAGAATGCGAGTTCCCCTGCCTGTCGATGTCGTCCTCCCGTCGTCGTAAGGCACAAGTGCGGATGTCTCCTTGCCAAGAGAAAGAGATTGTGGAAGGAACGAGCGAATGGTCCAGGGGTAAGCACGAGAAGAAAGTAGTGGAAGGGGGTGGTGAACGAGAGAATCCTTGGGAAGGAGTTGGAAGAAGCACGAGAGACACAGCAGAGAAACTGTGACTGGCGTAATGGGAGGGGTAGGAGATAGCGAGCCAAATCCTGACGAGTCCTGACGACACAAGGAGTACCACACTTCCTCCGGGATATTCTCATCATCTTTCGAGAGAGAAGTGAGAGTAGGAGGAGAGGAATACGACGCAGACGCGTACGAAAGGTAGGATACACGGCAGAAGGGGAGGCAAGACTGTCTCTGCCTAAGAAGAAGAAACTATTAATCCGTTCTCGCCGGTATCAGCTAGGGACCGGCTGCCTCCAAGTACGGGAAATAATCCTGTCTGGGTATTATCGTTCTCCCGCTCTCTTCGTTCATGTTGCTTTTTCAGAACGGACCATCCACCGATTCGAACGTGTCTCGTCGTGCGCGTGTGCGAATGCAATTTCCTTGTGAAGAGAAATGCTTCGGAGCTGTGTGCGCCTGGCTCGACGACTCCCAGCGTTACAATCTTGCGCGATCTTCTCGTTAAAAACTAGGCCGAGAAAATATCTACGGTGGTTGCGAGCCTCCTGGTGCTCGCCAATGTGGGAAGAGAGGGCGCGCGCGCGCGCAAATCGCTTTCCTTTTTTTCAGTTATCGCGAGAGGAACTTTGACAAATGGCGAGCGGCACGCTAAGGGGTTCGGTGCCGCCCCGGGTGCGAGCCGACGATCTTTTCTCGAGCAAGGAAACGCCTGAGCGGGCGTGCGCCGGACTATCAGCGGCTTTTGTGTCGCATCCGTTGCATGACGCGATAAAAATGTACGGGCATTGTTCTCGGTCGATCTCTCGCGCTCGTGATAATTACGCGGACCGTTTCTCAAAGTGTAGTCTCGTTAGTGTCGCGCGTAGGATACTTTGGAAGCTTTCGGCCTTTCGATTTCGTATTGAGATATAATGTTGAAAACAATAACGAAGGGACCTTCAAAAAACTTTACGAGGAAGAAGAGAGGTTGTTCTATTCACTGATCCTATTATCCGTGACTTCTGTTCTTCTACATGAAAATTAGCGACAAACAGACATCCTTGGTAAGAAACCACGCGCTACTAAGGCACTAATCCCAAGACACCGAAAAAATAATTCACCATCGAATCACTCCCGGAAACCGAGTTTCCTAAATTCGCGAGAATTCAAATTTTATTAGAACCGGTTCTTGGAATTCATTTCGTGTCAAGAGAGTGATAAAGTCGGGTATGAGATTCCTCCTAAAAGTTCGTGGAAGATGAAAGTGGCCGCGGTAGGCTCGTAAATAACGTAACGATGCGCAAACGACAATCGTATATATAATGTGCGCGCAATACATAAATGTTATATACCCAGCGGGCCGGGCTATCTGTCTCAAGCAGCCACTCCGCCTCTTTCTCTTTTCTCAGAAGCGGCGCGGCAACACGACGACGACGCCGACGCCGACGCCCGCCGTCGTCGTCACCGGCGTCGGCGGTGGTAGTGGCTGCGGCGGCGACGGCATCTCTCGAGGAAGGGCATTGTTTTATTCCGACCGCGTAGCAGACACTCCTCGTCCACTCCCTCCTTACCTTCTCCCCTGACTGCCACTCTCGACAATTTACCCCCGTCTCGGTCCCCTTTTCCTCCTTCACCCTCTTCCTCTTCCCTCTCCACCACCATCTCCTCGTCCCGTCGCTTTTCCGAGCTCCTCCAGCCGCAATCCCCTCACCGACCGCGTCTCTTCTCCACCAGCAGTACCACCACCTCCCTCGTGGCCCTCCTCGATAACGCCGCGGCTTAATGACACAGCGCGCCGCCTCAATATCGCATTGCGTATACTCGAGACCTCGAGAACCGAACGATCCTGCCGGCTGATGGTGGCTCTCGATTGCGATTCTTCTTTCCTTTTTCTCTCCTTTCGCGCCAACCTTCTATATCCGCCTTGTATCTCGTCCGTATCCAGGCCCGATGCGAAACGAACTTCGCCTCCGCCCCTCGTCAACCACCCTCCTAAATTCCCTCATCCGCCACCTGCCCACTTCTCTCGTTTCCGTTCGTCCACTCGATCTCTCTTCTCTCCTTTTCTCTCCTTCCTTGAGCGAATGTGTGTGTGTGTGTGTGTTTTTTTTGCGTTCGTTCATACGTCCCGGCAAATATTTCGGCGACGCAAGCGGGTGGTAGGAGGTACGGCGGAAGGGAGAGGGTTAGGGTTTAATATGTGGAAAAGCTAGCGCAGATACCGCGCGCGGCTTATTGCCAGTTGTTATTTTCGGTCCGCGCCGCCGGATATAACGTCGAGACTCGCGCGTGGTGGTAGGGGTTAGGGAAGGTTAAAACGGAGGGTGGGGTTGGAAGGAGCCTGGGGAGGGTTAACGGGTGAGGGACGAAGAGAGTGATGATGAAAAGTGCGAAGCTAGGAGACGGTGAACGGAGGGTCGAAGTGAGAGGGATGAAAATAGAATATAGATAGATCGAACGGATGTGGTGAGAGGGAGTGAAAGCGAGAGGGACAAAATTGTCGGGGCACGAGAGTGCGCGAGAAGAGAGGGGGTGGAAAAAACTGACCACTGTAACACTATTAGCCGGAATGCACCGGTGGGATCCGTCGCTGTACCATCGAAAGCTTCTTCCCGCCGATTTTGCGCGAGTAAAAAAATTTCCAACCGACCCATCCTCCTCCCTCTTCCGCATCCAGCATTGCCGTATGCGTGCCCGGCCCTCTACCGTTTCCGTCCACCAAGGGGTACGCGTCCTCTTCCCTCTCCTCTCAACCCCCTTTGGCGCGGTGATACTCGCAGGTTACCCTCGCGTTTCTGCTTGTCCCCCTGGTCCCTCCTTCCGTCACCCTTCATTCACTACTATCGCCATCGAAGCCACGTGCTCACCCGGGAATAACCGTTTTACGAGCGTATCCGCGCGGAATTCGTGTATTCGCGTCGGCTAGCATGCGCCGAAAAAAACGCGATAAACCGCTTTCGGTGCTTGCGGATTGAAATGTAGTGTTCGTTCTGTACCCCGTCTCCGTTCTTCCCCGCTTGGGTGGCCCTCTCCATTACCGTTCCCTCTATCCGTCTATCCATCTACGCATCAATCTATCGATTCTCCTTTATCGCGGTCTTTCTCCACGGTCCACACCCACCGCACCCCCTCAAGTCCATCCTTTCCATCTCCTCCGTGGATTCGCTTATACTCGTTCATCCATTCCTCTCCGTTTTTGTCGCTCCGCTCTATCTTTCTCTTTCTAACTTTCTCTATTTTCCTGAACGTCGTTCGTTCTCTTTCCATTCTCTTTCGTACGGTTGGCTGCGCGCGTGAATCTCGCCACTGCTGGTCTCTCTTTCCACGGGTAGGACCACCGTAGTCCGTACGAATGGCGCTGGACGACGATTGCCGCTAACGCGAGTTAACGTACCGTTCAGCTTTCTAGGACTCTCTTTGTCTTTCTTTTTTTCGTGGAAAATTCACGTCACCCTTTACGAGCGAGAAGGCGGATTTATTGGGATTTTTGCCGCCGCGTACTAATGGCGGACCCGCTGCCGCTCCGACGACTTGACGAATTATTTAAAGCGATTCGTTAACTGCCGCGCTTAATTACCCGGTGGAAAAGAAGTGAAAATCACTTCTATCTCTCGCCGAGTGCGAGTGGAATTTTAGTTATTGAAAACGGCATTGGATAAATGAGGTAAATTCCTTTCCGCGTGCAATCCGTAACGTTAGTTTTCCGACGTTACTTCGATCATGCGCTTCCGCCAAAAACGTCAATTGACGCTTTCATTCGTCGATATGTACATCGGAATCGAGTCGAGAAAATTAGTCGAATCTCCTTTCGTTCGATGACAAGTACACGTGATTTATCACTAAATGCCTCGTCGGTCCAAAAATCGCTTCGAGCGATGTCTAACGCTTAAGTAACAATTCCTCGACGCAGCCAATCTCAGTTGCTCATTAAGAGAGAATTTGGAGAAAATTAATTCGCGAACGCTTTCTCGTCTCTCTGCCTTCGAGCACCTAGCTGAAAGGGTGGAGCGGAACGTGCAAGTGAAAGAGAGAAAAGACGAGGACGATGAGAAAGGAAGAGAATGCGAGGTAGACAGGACACGAGAAACGGGTGGGTGGCCGACTGTGTCTCGGAGAATTTGTGAAAGGGTAGCGACGGCACGGCAGTGGTAACGGGAGTGGCGAAGCTCGCGGGGCGCTAAACACGAGAGAATGAAAACATCGGTGCCTCGTTTGTTTTACCCGCGCGCTGGGACGCGCGCGCGCTCGCCGTAAATCCTCCCTGCGAAGACTTGTAAACCCTCCTGCGGTACCGCGAGAATAACGGGCCCACGATTGCATCGGGTCTGGCCAACCCACTCACAAATTAAGCACGTTCGAGCTTGGTCGATGGTGGCAGAAATAGGTAGGAGGGTTGGCTCGAAGGAGGAGTAGTAGCGAGGACGGGAACGGGGTGGACAGGAGGACGAGCCCGGAGAAAGATGAGGAGGGAACGAATGAGGGAGACGCCGTGTTGGTGCAGTTGTAAAAACTTAAATCGAGGACGGGTGCTGAACGGACGATCTTTTATTTCTCGAATGCTTACGTTTAACGTGTTACGTACTATTTGCACGCACGCTCGCTCTTACACGGACGTAAGTTGGGACACTTATCTATCCTGCACTGGCTTTTCCTTTTTCTCTTTATATGTAGTTCCATCTCCACTGTCTTAGATACGTGCATTAATATTTTGACGATCAGTCGGTTCTTTAATTCTTCCATTTTTAAAGTAATCGATTAATCGTTCCGTTCGATCCTCTTACATCCGCGGATTTAAGTGCATGAAATTACGGAGTAAGTTACAAAAAGAAATTGTTGGAAAACTTTGCATCTCGAGGTCGGAGCAAAAATCCGACGCTTGCTTCTGCGAGCCAAAACTGTGTCACCTTACACAATGGGATCCATTATGCGCTCGGCTTTACGGCAACTCGAGAAACAAAGAGAGAGGGAGCAACATCGTGTCGCGCGCTATCGTTGGAGGCGATGCGATCATTTCTCTTTCCACCTACCCCCTTCCACTTTCTGCATTTCGAGTGTTCCAACATTCGGTATTATCGATAAACATTATCGAGATCACGGAGCATGTACACGTAGCTGCCACGACCTCGACCCATTGCCTGATAACAGCAACCCACCGGTCTTCCGTAAGCACGATGAATGCGATCGTGAGTCTCGCGCATCCAATCGCGTGGACGGAGAAAGGAAAATGTAATCAAGGAGGACGCCCGATGTAAGGCTGGTAGAATCAAGCTTCTCTCTCTCTCGCTCTCTATCTTTCTACATTTCTCTCTTGATCAAGGAGAATGAAATCTTCGGATCGCTCTTTCCGGTTCAGTCTCCGGAGAATTCCTTCTCTTCGGCTTCGCGGTAGTACCCTTCACTGGATTATGAGAAGGAAAGAGAAGATCCCCGACTAAAACTCGGCAGACCCTCGTGTCTAGAGAGTTTCTGGCCCCCTCTCGCGGAAGGACGGACTGTGAGAGAAGCGAGACGAAGAGAGGAAAGATAAAGAAAGAGAGAGAGAGAGAGATGTGAGTAATAAATATCGGGTAGCAGTTGGCCAGGCGCGAGGAGTTTCTTACGGAGAAGCGTCGTCACGCGTTACCGGAATAAGTAAATGCCATTAGGGAAGCGTTTTCCTTCTGTCTCTCTCTCTCTCTCACTCTCTCTTATTTAGACACAACAGTGTAGATGTGTTTTTCCTCCTGTCCACGTTACTGCAACGGAGAAAACGAACAACGGTAAGGGCGTAGCAAAGGGCGAGGGGTGTAGGAGCAACGAAGGCGACGAGAAAGGGAAAGGACGAAGGAGCGGTAGAGAAAATAACAGGAGAGACATAGAGAGAGAGAGAGATAGAGAGAGAGAGAGAGAGAGAGAACGGTAAAACCAGGAGGAGGAAACAATCGCGCCCCTCCTATAGTATTAAACATCCTTGTCTGACGTTTCCTCCTATAATTAATCTACTAATTAGAAGGGAGCGCATCGCGAAAATTGTCGACGGCGACGGGACCGTGCAAGACGCTTGCGTTTCGAGGGACGAGAGGTAGTGTAAGGAGGAGAAAATAGTCACGAGGCTTGAAACAAGCTTTTCTCCGATGCGCGTAACAGCGGCAGATTGGTGCGTGCGCTCGTTCATGCGCGCAAGGGTTAAATCGGCGAAGGAAGGGACTACTTCGTAAATTATTATCGGCGGAAATTTCGCTCGCAAATTTTGCCTCATCCTCTTCCCTCGAACCCTCCTCGGTGCAAGAGTAATGAGGTCGGGGATAGCTCCGGAAACGCGCGGTCCAATGTATTCTTGATACATTCGGGAGATCGAACGAGGGGCTCGTAGCTGTTGTTCAATACTGCTCTGGATTACTTCGCGTCGAGATATCGAAGAGTCGTGATTGGGAGCACAGTGGTAGTAGCGGTACTTTTGCAGGGTGATTGCAGTAAAGTGGTACACATTCACGAGGAAAGAATATTTCACTTTTAACGTGGATCTTTCGTACCGAGATAAAACCGCGCTTGAAACGCACGACCCTTCGCATAATCCACTCGGATCGACGATTTATTATCGCGCTTGTTTGCATACACGCATAATTCTCGATTTTGTACGCGTCGAGCCGCGAGGTGTCCCATAGTACGCTTTCGCGTAATCGATTCCTTGGGATTAATCCAGAAGTTCGCGCGGCAGGTATTAAGCGTTCCCTATTCTTGAGAATTGCGATATCTCGTGCGGGTGCCGCACGCGAATCCACAATATCCAACTGTTCGTAACTCTTAGGGCACTGCGTCATTGCATATCGTTTCGATACGCGGCGGGCAGTTAAACGTGCGTGAGCGTGGCTGTATCACCTGGCGGCTTGAAACGTCGTAAACGTAACTTATCCTCGAGCTCCGACATTAACGAACGTCACTCCTCTCGTACTCTTTCATACTTTAACGCGATTATCCGCGTTGAAGAACTTCGTTTCGTGCACCGTGGAGAGACCGAATCCTTTCGCGCACTAATTGCAACGCGAGTGTGCGACGCCATTTACGTTAACGAAGCGGCAACTTGGAACTGCCAGGCGAGGGTACAGAGGTCATCGTCGCCTTTTCTCCTTTCTTCTCCGTCTCGCCTTCACTCGACACATTCCTAAAACGTCCTGTCCAATATTATTAACTGGCCATTCCGCGCACGCACTCGCCCACTATTCACGCACGGCAATCAACCGTATCGTGCAAATAAGCGAAACAACTCCACCTAGGCGAAGAACTAAATAAGACGGCTCGTACCTCGCGCGCACGACATTCGTGATCTTCGCGCGTACCGTGCACGCGACTCGGTTAGAGAAGAAGGTGAGGGAGGAGGGTAGTGCTCGTAATCTTGGGAAGGAACCTCCACTTGGCCCTCTCGATAAGTCGCATGCTACGCCACTGGCACTCACCGACTCATACCCTGGAAATTGTCCGGGAGGTATCGGCCTCCCTTTACCATCGAATCGTTCTCCAATTTTGCTTCATTATTTCGTTTCATTATATCAGGCATGGTTATAGTCTTCTACCGTTTTTGGGCACGTTGAGCAGATTCCAACAGTTGCAAAACTGTTGAGGTACTAATCACTGATCGCTCAGTGGTACAGATGCTGTCTGCTGAACGGCTTTGAGGTTCGGAACATAAATATCGTGACCCTACATAGTCTTTAACCTAAATAAAGTTACAAGCACAGTTTTGTCATAAGCCTTATCCAACGTGTTTAATTGTTACCGAAGTTTATATATAATATTCTAGGCAACCTGTAATATGGACGATTTAGATATTATTTCAATTGGACATAGATATTATTTCATCGCCATATTGCTTTACAACACTTTGCGCTCAGGTAGCAGAGAAAAAGTTTGATGGAGAAAATGGCGTCCGCTCCCTAAACTTGTTGAGTAGCGCTAACTGAGCGGAGTGCGTTCAGCAGACACTCACCAAACAGTTGCACAACAGTTCTGTCTGCTGAACGACTCCATCACGTGAGGTGTGATTCTTTCAGGGTTTGCTTTACGTCTCAATTAATCTCGCGCCCAGAGAACGGCGGATAATCGACGACAGAGGGCACGATAAAAACGTCGTGTAAGTACGGTGGTTATCGGGTGGCCTTGTTCTCTCGAGGAATGACAATTGTCGGGGAGGGAGCAGATATGCCAGTGCACGCATTCGAGTCTCCAGGTGGTATTCCAATGCGATCCGCGTAGCCTTCGGCGAGAGTGGAACGGGGGCGAAATATAGTTATTACACTGTATTATAAAGTATTTGCCCCGAATCGCCCGAATTTTACCATTCTCTCTTTTCAGAGCCGAAATAGTTACAATAGCTTGTACCAAGATTACAATCTCTTTGAAACAATGTACAGTGGCTGCAGCAGTCGCGTGTCTCAACCGGTTCGTACTTGAGACTATCTTCCGTGTCGCGTTGGCGTGCGAAGGTGTTTTAGACTGTGGAACCGTGGGCGAATCAATTTTCACGAAAGCTTCGAGATATGTGGATACTTCGTGCGTAGTTCTTACGAGTCGATAAGAAGCAGAGAACAAGACCGATATATCTATTAAATAATATCCTCACGAGTCTCCACTCTTGTGTATAAGAATACCAGGAAAATTTCCGTGCGGTCAAACGGTACGATAATACCGAATGCGAGGAACAGAGAGGTAGAATTCACTAGCCACGCGCCGTACGTGCATGGAATTTCGACCCTGTACAATGTCGAATTCCCAAGGTACAATAGAAACGCGCAGTAGTATATGCAGGTAGTCGTCGATAACGCGTACCTAGAGTACACGAGGTCGAATCATCAAGACGCATTGTACACGACCTACGGCAATACACTGGTGACCCAAATTCGTCCTTGATGATGTAGAAACGACCACGTTTGACTGCCTTCTCCGCTTCTCTCTCGCTCCGACGATAGGGTAATGGAGCTAGACACCAAACATCGAGTCCCTGTGACCCGACACTCGAGTCATTGCCAACGAGTCAAGTTCATCCCGCGACCCGATCGTCAAATGCATCTTCCTACTCTCTCGTCATCAAAGCATTCCTTCCCATCGCATCAGCCTACACGCGCGCGCGTCGATTAAGAGAGTCGCCCTCCTACCGTTACAACGTAGAACGAATGGTGCGCGCCCGAGCGAACAACCGACGCGTTCCATTCGAAACGGTAGCGCGTTGGACACGCGAGTCGCGGAGCAAATCGCAATTTGTAGCTCCGCGTGCCTCGCTAACTCGTACTGGGGAGGGTCGCAAAAGTAGCTGAGCTGATGGAGAATGAGAAGGCGAGCAAAGTAAAGCTGGAACCACACCGCGCAGTTTGTTTGTCGGGTTTGTAATATTTATTATGGACAAGGAATTTGGATTGTACATTGACAAATTTGTTCGTTATGTTTAATGTAAATGTGTGAGAAAATAGAAAAGTATTGTCGGTTAGTGAAACGGTGATAAAAAAAAAAATTGGAAGTAGATGCCAGGCGAAACGATCGACGTGATGATCGACCGAGGGGTGTGGAGATAAAGGTGGTGAAGGTGAAGATGGTATAGCCTGGAAGATACTAAGTAAAATTATTTTAAAAACGATATGGCAACTAGTCGTAGCGAATATTGAAAATGTTCTTAAAATAAATCAGTACTTGTTAGAATCTTATGTAAATATCCAGCACAAGTTTCTACATTCTCGTTGTGTAGAAAGGTACGTGTAAAATCTTTATAATTCCTTCAGCAAGGACAAAACAAACTGCCCCGTTCTCTTAAAAACCAGAACAAAATACAACCCTTCGTTCTAATATCGACTTTATGGGAATGTCATTAATTACAGCTACCGTTTTTGGATGTGTTATTTGAGTCGGAGAAAATGAAGTTATCGAGAAGATGAAGTACGTATCGAGTTTACTTCGTGTGACCACGGCTTAACGGCGCGGTGGCCTGGCCGACGCCCCGTGCCGAAGCCGCTTCGGGCAGTGGCCACGATCTTAAATTGCCAAGATGAAACGAGATATCGCGATGTGTACGGTACTTCGCATTAACATCACGACACGGTGGACTCCGTTGGCGCGCGCCCGCGCTACCTTCTCATTACGGCGCCTTCTTTAGACCACAATCTACGAGCTGGTTGGTGCAGCGAGCAGCGGAGCGTTCTGGAGCGATTGGAGCCACTGGAAAGTCGCTCGTGCAAACCGCAACCGCACGGGCCTTCGCTCTTCTGTCTGTTCCGCTCATTCCGCATCTACTGTGCGTAACAGTGTCCGACGTGTCGGCTACAACGACGTAATTTTCAATATTGGTTACAACACGCGTCATCGTAGCTCGCTCGTAATACTTCGGAGCTTGTCCACGATATTCGGCTTCGAGCGAATCGATTCGAAGCGTCTGTTGTCCGACGATAGTTCGTCTGCCCTAGACGAGACTCGAGTATTCGTGGTATTTCTCGAGGAACGTGTCTGAGGAATGGATGGAGTCTAATGGGTATGCAAGGATTCCGCGAAGGTAACATCATTCGCCTGGTAGACTGTCGTGGTCATGCTCGAGTAACAGGTTCAGGACACAATGTAAAATGATGCTCGATATTATATTTTAATACGACAAATTTTCGGTCTATTGAATATCGTGGATAGTAAATTTATGTTTTAAATCTCGGTACATCGACTATGCTTTGAAATACCAGAAGGTGTCATAGGCACGTCTGAACTTTCGATGTGGAAACTATCTGGTCTCTGTAGAAAAAGCGCTTCTCTCAACTAGCTCTTTTGGTCTACGTGTAATTATGGCGACAGCTTGATTCTCGACGTGACATCGGCTCGGGTTGTCTCTTCCATCCCTCTTGCTTCACTATTTTCTTTTCTGGCTCTACACCCCCTTTTCTCCCTCTCCATCTTTCTCTCTCGTTCGCTCTGGAGCTCATTCCACCCTGTTGCCTACCTTACTCATAGTATGTACTGTTGAGCTCGTGTGATGGACTGAAACGAGGCTCGTTCGAAACCTCAGCAGACGAGTTAAGAGAGTACACATACACACTTTGGCCTCTACTTCCAACCTCTCGACCTTCTCATTCGGTGCGCATATTCGTGCCGGGTTTCCAGTAATTTATCTGGTCCACCCCCATCTTCGTGTATCACGACGACAATTCTCCTTGGCATAACCGGTGTATTAGCTTCTACACTTAATATACCAATTGTAAGAGCAGCGTACGCGCGGTTACCAGAAAAACTCACTGTCGAAGCATCGCGAGAGAAGAATACCGAGGAGAGATAAAAACAACGAATGAAATTGTCTGAACTGCGAAGGGAACGAAGAAAGGTGGATAGGATAGAGATGAAGAGAAGGAACGGAAAATAAGAGACGCCGATGGGGACTACGCGTGGTTGGCTTGGATAAATAAGCGTAGGAAAAGCGAGGATGGAGGAAGATGCTGTGGATAAACCTCCTCTGCTCACCAGCCAGGCTCGAGGGTGCACTGCTGTTGTGGAGGATGGATATTGAAGGAGAGCAGAAAGCAACAACAAGAACAAGATGCAGCTCGAGTTTCGCGTTCGCAAACCAAACTGGGTATTTGCTCCGCAGCTGGCAGGAGTCTCATCGTGGCAAGTCGAAAACCATAACGAAAAGTTACCTGGCTCTTACTATTTTTCCGTGCCATTAACGGCCGAGATCCAACGCACACTTCTTTCTTTCTCTTTTTCCTTGTTCGTTTCTCCTTTCAACATCGACAACGTTCCAAGCGATAGGTGAATTTTCAAAGCTTAGCCTCTTTGAATTTAATTTCTCTACGTGTGCTTTTTCAAAAGTAGTGCAACTGTTCAGGGGCAGTCGACGATTGAGAATCGATTAATAATTATGTAAGATTTATTAACAATTATGTAGTACACGATTCGTGAGGTAGACCGTGCAAGTTTATTGACGACAAGAGCAGGATAAAGACGTGAAGGGTAACGAGCTTTCTACTTTTGCGTACTATTATTCGGCGCGCGTCTGAACGGGCGATGGAAAGAGTCCTCTTGCCGAAACTACTTGAAAGAGTAAACGAGTACCGGAGTCTTCTCTTCGGTGTAACCGGTTTGCGGTATCCGAGACCGAGGAAACGCACGCCCCAAACGATCCTTTTAACGACCGTCCCTCTTCCGATTTATGGTCGCGGATACATCGGTACTCGTAATGTCGTTCATCGGAGAGAATCTCTCCTCGTAAGGAAGAGAAGAAAGAAAAGAAAATGCGAGGGGAAGAGAATCCGAAGGTCGTCACGCGGATCGCAGCCAGTAATTCGACGATCTCTCGTTGAGGAAGCAGGAACGAACGGAATGCCGAACGTCGTGGCCTACAATGAAATTAAGTACTTTATGCGGAACGCCTTTAAGAATTTCTAGAGTGTCGCCTCGTGAAAGGCAGGAATGCGTTTGCGGAGAATTTAACCCCGGCTTTTCAGTAATTTCAACCAGGTGATAAAATAACTCGGAATGCATGCCTTATTTATAACGGTCAATTTGTTTCAAACAATTGGTGTACGTAATGGAGAACATTGTGAAGTATCGCTGAGCATTCGCCGCCAAGAATGTTTCAATGGTTGGAATACGAGAATGTATCGAAATATTTCCCTCGATTTTATTAAGAGGATCGCAACGGTTATGCAGACGGTAATCGGTACGGTTAGAATCCCAATGTGTAAATGGGCCTCGCGAATACGCACTCTTACGATCGCGAGAGATACGCTCGTGCGGGCGCTCGAAGGCGCGCCTATAAAGTTTCGTCTAATTTGTGGTTAAGCAGGGCCGTTAAATTACCGTAACCGCTTGCGCTATCTAAAGCGCGTTGCTTCGCGTGAATTTCAAATCGGCGCGAGCGATTCAGTTCCTTTTTTCTATTTCTCAATGGATTCTGTAACGCGCAGAGATCCTCCTTGTATCTACTTCTATCTGTACGACGAAGATTTATAATTATCGGAGTTACTCTCTTATTTTTCTAAAAATGTGCATGCGCAGAAGTATATCATTCGAAGCGTATAAAGGTATCGTGAATATTTCAAATCTTTTCTCTTTTATTCACCTTTTCTCGACTGTAGTACGATAATCTTTCTCACCCTATATTAGCTCATTTTTTGATTGTCAATTTGACTCCTGCCGCTAGTATTTACCCCGATTTACTTAAAATTGCAAATTAATCCCGATAGATCCCTAAATTCGAGCATCATTGGATCTACCTGTCCTAAACGTTACAAGCGTACAATTCTTGTAATGGACCATTCGCCACAGATCGGTTCGTCCATTTGTTCGGTTTGGCCGCATAAGCGTGCGAATGTTCCGCAAAATCGGACGATAGTACGCGCGTGTCCTCCTGGGTGCGCGAAGTGCGTCGGTAAAAGCGCGCATAATTTGCGGTCGCGGAGTAAGCGGTGAATTACCGGAAATCGGTGGTGGCGATAAATCGGGGCTATCGACATTGGGTGGAGAAAGAGGTCTGCAAAACGTTCCACGCGTGGATAGAACCGAATGAATTCGTGCTGTCGGGTTACGTCGATTAATCTCTTTTCACTTCACGGTAACGAGAATCACACAGCAATAGCGCGATCACGAATCCACCCCAATTTCTAAATTTCCATCGACTTTCGAATCTCGAAGCCTGAATTTCATCGCGCAACCTCCATATCGCCGGGCTCTGCTCTCCATCGCGCATTGTAATGTAAATCTAAATTCAATTAGCGCGTCCCGCATGCGATCGCGAGGCCGGGTGGAATCGAGAGTAAAAAAGAGAGTTCTCGCTTCGCCGATGGGTGAAACGGACCGCGTGACATTCACCGACTAAATAACTCTGTAATTAATTAGCCGCGGAATTGGGAGGACACAGGAGGAACGTGAACAGGAGGATGAAGAGAGAGAGAGAACGTTTCGAGTGCCGTAATGGCGAAGAGACCTAGTACGCCCGGCTACATAAAGTGATGCAAATTAAACATTCCGCGCTCCCACGAGACGCATACGCGGGCCTGGTCCTCTCCAAACCGCCGCCGTGGCTCTTCGCGATTGTTTCGCGCCAAGTTCGAAACAAATTAACATTTGATTCGGCGAGGCATGGTAATTAGAGCGAAGGGATTTACGTAATACAGCATTCAGTTGCGCTTCGGGCACCGTAATTCTCGGACAGTGACGCATTACATGGGATTCTTGTATTTACGGGAGTGATTCGGGCCAGGTAAAATCGGTTTCGAAGAGCGCAGTGAAAGAGAGAGGGAGCAGGAGAGAGCGCAGACATGAATGGAGAGATAACGAGGTGTAATGAGGTTATAATGAAACGCGGATAGTCCTTCGCCGTGGAAAGTTTATTGCATTTAACGAGTCTGCTTCTTTGCGATTAGACAGATTCCTTTGTGGAAGGGAATAAACTTTATTTCTACTCGGTCGAGATTAATCCGATTGCACGTACTCGAAGAAAGTCTTTACTAATTATCGTCCAATAAAGTTGTCCTAACCTTCGTCCAATAAATACCTATATTGGTATTTAGGGAAAATCATCGATTTACGATTTATGCACGAGATACATAAAATCAAATTAATTATTGAGTTTCTGAATCAAGAAATTCGAGGAAGTCTAGCTTATTCCGATTCATTACCATCAATCGGAGGAACAGGCAGAACTGAGTAATTAGCTATCCTTGTAATTGTCATTGCAATGTGACGCAGATCGACAATACTTGTGCCATGTCACACGCGTGCGCCTAGCTCAAACTCAATTAACATTCGATTTGCTCGTAATTGCAGCTGAGGGACTCGAACGATGTAATATTTAATCGTGCCCCGATATACATAGCAGAATAATTCACGTTTAATGAGACATTCGGCGGTCCCATACGTGCACTCGTATTATGATTAACTATTTATTACAGAAAAATTAATTTACGATGCGAGGACTTTTCCAATCCTCTTATAACCTTATAAACTTTATTTATTATCAGAAGACGTAGAAAATTTCTAGACATGCTACTGTGTCTCTCGAGATTACTTCGATCTCGTGAGCATCGAATATTAAATCGTCCTTTGGAATGTTAATGCGATAAAAACGTGGCTCGTTATATCTGCATGCGCTACCTACCTTTTGACTCTTCAGTGAGATCGAGTACTCGGAGTTCATCGGTCTCTTTTCTCTTCCGTTCTTGATCGAAGATGGACTCGGCGCGCGGCGTCGACCTTTTCTAAGGTCGAAGTTTCTAATCTCGACCGGTCCGGACGAAACCGTATGCATAATGCGTCACGAGTGCGCTCTCTGCATATTCCCTTTGCATCTCTCCCACTCACTCACGGTCGACGGTACGCCTCCTGCTTCGGACGATTTCTCCCCGGGTTCTCGTGAATTTTTCTTTCGCCGGACCTTCCACTCCCGTCCTAATCCTACCTGGTCCTCTTGAATCGTGGGATTACGACTTCATCCGTCGATGTAACGCAGCTTGCGATCTGACGCGAGTGCGCGCGAGAAGCTTGCAAGGAAAAAGGAGCCCGTCAAGTCGAAGATTTTTCTGGCTGAGAAAAGAGTCGGCAAGGATAGAACGTTGCTGGGTAAATGGCACTGAGGAGAAAGGCTTTCTATAAGGTAGCCTGGTGATGTTGTTTACGTCAACGGAGTAAATTACGACAGTGTGTTTTACGAGAAAAAACTATGTTTCTTTCATAAGAAATTAAGAGTCTTCTAAGATAGATATCAAATCAGTTTGAGTAATGTACCGAGTAGAAGTGAGGATGCTTGCGGGATATGCGATGGTTCATGCAGAATGAATTCTTGATGTGCCCTTGTGTGCGTACAGATTTCTCTCGAGGTACACCGGCATGCATTAAAGTCTAGAAAGCTAGAAATTTCAGGCAGGTAGCAGACATGATTATTACTAGTCTCCGGTGGATCCAAAGGCTCTCTGATACTCACACATATTCGCCTTCATATAAATTTCATACGCTACGATGTTACCCCGTTACTCCTTATCTTCAAGATTTCCAGACACGAACTAATATTCTCCTGCCAGTTTTTGTTTCTACACACATACGCCTGTTACAAGAAAAATTATTCTCGTGAAATACCACACTTTAACCATGGAATTTAACATATTTCTTTCCATTTAGAAAAATCACTCGTCTCTCGATAAATGTTTACGTTAATTCTACCTTAGCCTCGAGGAACTTTTCTCTCGACGTTACAACGGAATTCACTTTGCACAAAAAAAGAAGCATCGACGTTAATTACGGAGCATCGGCTTCCGCGCGGGTAACGCGACAAGAATAACGACAAGGAGTGGAGTGCGCTGAACCCCGTTATCTCCCTTTCCACGAGTACATCTTCGGACAAAAAATGATCATCCCGGTGTCCACGTTGCACGATTTACTACCGGGGATTTCGAGAGAAATGTCCACGGCGGCTCAGCCCCGACCTTTATTCCACAAAAAATGGAAGACGTCCGTAAAGAAGTACCGGGACCTCGTGACCTTAAGTCGGTCCCCAGCTCGTGGGAGAGTCTTCATTTCTCGGGGTCTTCTATCTGCGACACGGGCGGCCATAACCGTCCGCTCCGATGGACGCGCGATATGCCGATCGCTCGTGCGTGGGAGCAAGTCGTTCGGTCGAACCGCCGTTTTATCGTGAGAACGATGACTATTTCACGTATGGGTGAAAACGTCCGAGAGCAGTCGAGAGACGGTACTACGCTCGTGGTGCGTTCGTTCGACAGATTCCGGAGGCAAAAAACCTGGCCATCCAATCCTAACCCCATGAAGGTACCACATTTATCTAACCTTACTTTATCATTTTTATTTAGGTATACGAAGGAGATAGACGTCCACTTTTTTCGATCCCTCGTATTATGATTTATAAAGGAACGGTAAGGTACTGGATGGTTTATTGAATTGAGAAGAATTACTCGACATTCGAATTTCTCGTGTTCAGTGGTGCTGTAATCTGGTTTGAAGTGGTAATAGAAATAGTACGTAGGTCGAGATCGTTGGATCTTTACTAGTGCGATTTCTTAGAGAAGTAAGATAGGAGAGATCGTTTATTAAATTAAAAGAGTGAGACGTTTAAAATATTGGAAAGCGTACTGCCACGATGAAATCATTGAATACCGAGAATCACCTGGAGGGTTGATCTTATACATTTCAATAAAGTTTTCGAATGCGATCCAGGCATATGTAAACGACGATCGTAATCATAACGGGGTACTCATAAGTTCATTAACAGCCTTTAACGCGGAACCTTTAAACGTCGTGGTCTCTTAAGTGAATTAACGACGGGACGCACGACATCGCGCATTAACGAGCCAACTTCTTCTTCCAACGACGACGGTTTATCCTCGACGTAATTAATCGTCATGGAGAGTGCATTGCGCCCTGTGACGTTTACGATCGTTGACGAAGTGCTATGAATACCCAGAGATATCTTCAATCTCGTATATCTTCTTACACCTAATAGATTTTTTCCTATATGCAGGTGGTTGCCGTGAGTGGATAGAAACCGACTCGGAGAACCAAATCTATGTTTCGTTTAATTTATATCCTTGCGAGTCGACGGCTTTATCAGAGAACGGGGTAGGGACGGGTTAAAGTATTTTTCAAGTACATTTTATTCGTAGCTACATGTTGCAGAAATTCTAATCATCATTCTATTTATAAGAAAAGCCTCTCACAGCTGTTTACGAAATTGTATAGGTAAGTTTCTAAATTCTCGAGCACAATTCCTCAGGTTCGTTCCTTCGCGCATTAGATACTAGCATATCTTGCAGTTTAGCTTCACCGATAACTACCCCACACATATCCCTCTCTCTCTCTCTCTCTCTCTTTGTCTCTTCTGCATATTCTCCCACATTTCCGCACAATTACCGACAAAATTTCACCTCACCGCCCTTGCGCTTTAATCGTCCGACCCCCGGTAGATCGGCGGAGCGTACCCCAATCCGATCCGATGCAATTTTAAGCGCGTTTCGCAGCGAGTTAACGAGCCAATTCCTTGCCATAGTTTCCCCGGGCCGCGATTATTCATCTTTGATCGGCCGCTATCGCCCGCGAAACCGCCGCCCGCTTCAATAATCATGAGGACACCTCGGGGGCGTGCATGAAGCGCGCCCCGCGTGCGCGAGAGATATTAGGCGAGACGAAGAGGAAGAAGAGGATGGAGAAGGAGAGAAGGAGGTGAGCGAGGGTAACAGATGTAGTAATTCAGCAGGTTGTACGCGTCCGCATAGGTCGTTAAAGGGGAACTCGTGCAAACGAGCGCCACGTCGGGCTTTCTGCTACGCGTCTCTCTTCCTCTCTCTTTCTCTCTATCTATCTCTATCTCTCTCTTTTGTCTCTCCCTCTCTCTCTCCATTTCCCTCTTTTGCTCCGACTACACGAGCAAATTCTCGCCTTCTCTCTTCGTCATTCTCCACTTCGCGTTCGCTTTCTCTTAACTTCTTCGCGGCATTCCACCCTCCTTCATCCACGAAGACGCATCTTCCCATCGTCCACCCTGCCCGTGCTTCCTCCACCAGAATCTCACCGAACACAAACTCTCCAGCTGCCCCCACCATTCTCCTCCACTCGTCTATCCTCCTCTCGGTACCCACCGCCGGTCTTACATTATCCGCCGCGTAATACACTTTGATTTATTCGAGCTTTTTGCTCGCCGTCAGATAGTGAATTTTTTTTGCGCGTCTCCTCTCGCGCCACTTGCTTTCCACCCGTTGGTCCTCCTCTCAATTCTCTTTCTCCCCTCTGCTCACCTCCTACCTACCCTCCACCCTGCTCTCCCACCTTCCTTCTTCCTCCTTTTTTTTATCGCGCGCTCGGAGCATTGCCGCGCCTGGCAATATTTCACAATTACGCGGCTTTATGGGCCACCATAAAGATACGCGGTGCGTGTCGGTCGCATGATGGCCGACCCAGGCTGAATTTTTATTGTAGTCGCAAGCGGCGGAGCCCCGCAGTCGTATAAGACTTATCCCGCGACTGCCGGCTTCCCGCACGGTGTCTTCCTCTCTCGTTTCACTCTTGCTCCTGTGCTGCTCGTTGCTCGTTGATGGCGCAACGCGGTGGTGCACGCGTACCGCTGGTGTTACTTTCAAATGCGCGCCTGTATGGGGAGGTGGTGGTGGTCGTGGTGGGCAATGACGGCGACTATGACGGTACCCACCACCGTCCACGGTAGCAACTGGCCGCGCGCGCACTTACGTCCCTGGCAAGAGAAATTTAGATTACCAGCTCGGCCCACTCCATTACCTTCATTCAGAGGCCGGTGGGGCTTAACGAACCACCGGCGTGTGTCTACGGGATCTATGAGTAGCAAGAAAGGATGCGCCTCTAGAATCTTTTTTTCTTCATTCGCTCTCTTCCTCTTTTTCTCGTCGCTTCTTCTTCTACCCTTCTTACTGCTCCTTTCCTTCCACCTTGTCTTTTTTCCTTTCTGTAGTCTGCCCTCGCCACCTTCGGAAGACCGTAGACTCTTTCGTCTAGAAGCTCGGAGTCACAATTAGACACTAGAATTATGAATATTCTTCCGTGAAAGGAAGGATGTCTAAACAGATTGTAAGTTTTAATGAAATCAACGATCTCGTCGATACAGACTGCTGTGGAATTGAGCGTGGCAATGTTGCTTGGTCGTGGCTGACCATCGCTTACGACACGTTTATCGTCCTTATCGAAGTCCCGCGCGTACATTATCAATTCTCGATGATCTCACGAGGGGACGTGATATACGTCTTTGCCGTCGCGTAAATCCAGCGTCGTGAATCCTTGATGTAAACGGGCGCCATTACCGTTTAACGTGGAGGTGTAACGGAGTGCAGATTAACAATGAAATCGTCGTACTCTGTATACTCGACGTTTCACGTTACACGGGTACCGTGTCGATCGGACGATTAGACGCTCGCTCGTGGGAGTCACGCGCATCGTGCCACGTGTTTCATCCCACGCGTTGTACGCGCCCTTAATAAATAATTAAGCATTTAAACGTTTTTAATTGCCGATCATTCACGAGTGGTAAATGAGCGGGTGGATGAAAAGTCTCCAGAGAGAATGTTTATTGTGCACGAAGAAACGCGGAACGAGCTTACTTTAATATTCTCCGCGAATCGGTTTCCATTCCGTTCTATAGAACGAGCGTGATGAACACCTAGTACACCTCTGTTAATCACTCCTACGTAACGAGTGTATTTACGGCGTGTGGATCTATTTGGGTAACGCGAATACGGGAGAGGAGTATCCGATTTGAGTATGTAACGTGTAACCTGTAACGTGTAACCGCATAAAATACAGAAACCTCCAAAGCCGGGTATGATCCACTGACGAAACAGCTCGAAATTACGCAGAGCCAATGGAGATGAAAGTAAACGCTGATTATACACCGACAATAATATCGAGGATCTACCGCGCACGATGGATACCAGAGGATAGAGCAAGTAAATCAACCAGGAACTCCCCATTCAGATTCAACCTCCGAAGACCCATTTTTCCACCGACATTTATTTCGATTTGCTTAAATCCTGTTTCCTTTCACTATTACAATTATCGAGTTCCACGTGAATACTCTGGTGCATATCCACCATTACAATATCGTCTGTCAAAAATTCAAAGAATGTCTCCTTCAATTTTACGCGTCACGAAAATCCTTCTAGGGCTCTTACTCGAATCGAGTGCTCGCGCGGGACTCGACGTCAAGCCCGTTTCTCACATTCCGCCGGCTGTTCCCGACGCAACCACCTACCGTTTAATCGAAGATGCAAGTTAAGCGCGACTCGGTCGACAACTTAATATTACGCTTATCTCTCGACGGGCTACTCCGGGGAGGGACGAGGTGCACCGATGCGGCGAACGGCGGCACGCAGATGTCTCCTGGCGTCGTATTTTCCGATCATTACTGCGCCCTGGCGCGCGTCGCCCTTCGCGCCCTACGGCGGGCCAGGCTTTTTATCGCTTAAATATTGCCGCCGCGATAACGGCAGCCGACGAAATGCGAGTCTCGATTCTCTCTCTCTCTCTCCTCTTTCCACTCTCGCAGGCCTCGTTCGCCAAACTCTTCGAGCGACCAAGACCGCCCCCGTATCTGTGCACGACTCTCGCGGCATCCTCGTTAAAAATGCATCGTAACGGAACCTAATAGACGAGCCTTCGGATAAAGTGAGGAACGAACGAGCAGTTGCGATTTCACGCTCCGTTCTTCGCGCGTTCCTCGATGCGCCCAAGAGTCTTGCAATTACGAGCGTGCTCCCGTTCGTAATATTCCTCCCGTCGATTTCGATGGAGAGGAAGAAAGGAACGAGCTCGCCGGTACGGATGAATAAATGCGATTCATCGCGCCAACGATTTGGCTGGGCGACGAGAAGTTGTCAAGGGAGGTGTACCTTTAGCAGGATAACGACGCTCGTTCTTATACACAATGGAGATGTGAAATAGGAAACGATAAATTGCGAGGTGTATTCTCGAAGAAGATCGTTAACAAAGGTTTATTAACACGGAGTGGTAATTAAGGAAGCTGCATTGCAGGTGGTTCAAACGTTTGCTCTCGAAAGAGAACGGAATCTTTTCTTATCCTTAAGTTCGTTCGCACAGGCTGCCGTAAGGAAGTGGTCTAAAATATTTTTAACCCTCCGCGGTAAGTCATTGGTAATATGTAGAAATTATAAAATGGAAGCATGTTTGTTTTTTTAAAGCGAAATTAAATGCTCGTCTTATGCGCAATAGTAAATCAGCAGCACGCGAACGAATCGTACAATTACCAGCGTAGAATTTTTCCTTTCGGTAAATAATTTCGTTCGTAGCGTCCATTGTATTCCGCGGAATGACCGGTTAAGCGAATCAAACGGGTGGCGGCGCGGGACGCAATTGGAAGGAACACAATCGCGCGTACGTCTAGGCGAACAAATGAAGCGACGTTTACGGGGGATCCGCCTTTGTCCTCGCGCCATCGTCGAACGTTCCGCGAAAGGCACACGGGGTCCAGCCGCGCTTAATGTCGGACATTAACAAACGGGAACGTACACGAGGCCGGGGACCCAACGTCGATTCTCCTCGAAGTCGAAGCTTGGCAGAGGGAACGGGAATAGAAACAAGAGTCGGCCTGCAAGAGGCTCTCCACGACAGTGGGCCTCTGGATAAAGTGCCTCTCCTCCATCTGATAGAATGTTCGAACGAGGCTAGTTTTCCACGACGCTTCCGCATTGCATTCCGTACCCTTGCCTCGGTGGTACTCGCGTGGGCCTGCGAATTGCAGATAAGCGGATAGATCCTTATTGTCGTTCGCCTAGAGAGTCACTCGAAAACGTGGGAGTGGAAGAGAAAGAGAGATAGGAGGACCGAGAGTGGGATGCTCGATGAGAGAGAGAGAGAGAGAGAGAGAGAAATTGGGATCGTTGGAAAATTGGCGAGCACGCGCGAGATATTCAATTACGTGGCGTGCAATAAAGTCACGCGTGGAGAAACAATAAGTGCACCGGCGCGATGTTGACTGACGGATAATGCGAAATAACAGGGCTTTCTATCGTCGACCGTTAACGTCCGCTAATATCCCCGGGCGTTCTCGCAATCTCGACAAACGGTATAAACTGCTGTCGAGAGTGGTGGAGACTTCATTCGACTCGACGAAGCGAAAAAAAGCTCGTGCTAATTCCCGTGTAATTCTCCAATGGTACGCGTCATGGGGCGAACGATAAGCCCAAGCTAATTCTCGTGGAACTAAAATAAATCGGCGCTTGCGTACGTGAGTTTTTGAAACGACATTCGCGGGTATCGCGTGTCGTCGATACACGTGCCGTTAATCTCACGCCTGTCTTACGGTTTTCTCGCAGTTACCTCGCTCGAGTCTTGTCCACTGGTGCGTACCACCGCGAAATTCAGACGTTTCGATCAGATACACGAGCGTGTGACGCTCGAGAGTCACGTTGGTCCCTTTCACTCGAGCTGAATATTCGAAAGTTTGACAAAACGCGGATTAGAACGATGACGTCAGGAAGTTAGCGCGCGAGAGAATGGAGCGGTGTCTTTGAGTAATGATCCTCGTTTATTTTACGATGCTACAGGGAGTAGAGTAGAGGAATAAAATAATTTCGACAACATACCTTACTCTGTTTTCCTACCAGCTACTGAGAAAAAAGGGTGGTGGAGAGATAATAGCGGAACAGTGAATAAAATTACACTGGTGGTCGCCTTTTTCAAAAAGTTTTTCTTTCCTTGCTTTTCTTCTCAAGAGAAAAATGAAAAACTTGGAAGTTGAGGACAAGACGGTAAATCCGTTAAAAGCGCTCGTCTCCGAGAACGCGCATTCAAAGGGATTTTTTAACGTAAATGTTGTCAATGCTTCTCATTCGTCGTCCAGTCCTTTTTTTATCTCCTTTCATGCCTTGCGCTGCGCTTTTGAAATTCCGTCTTTAACCGGTGACGCGCGCGTTGATTTAAAAATGTGGCATTTTAATAATGCCGACGTTAATGCACGCGGTGCTCGCGTCCTTCTCCCGCAGTCTTTTTGCTTCGCTTCGGACTAATTGAGTTTATTGATAATTTTCAGCCTGCCCCTCTTCCGGTATCGCTGGTGTCCTCTTTGCGAGGATCACACGAGCCTAGATGGCTCTTGAGTTCGCACTCAGCCCTCCACGGAACTCTCTTCTTTCGTTTTTCGACTCTGTCATCTCTCTCTCTCTCTCTCTCTCTCTCTCTCTCTCTCTCTCTCTCTCTCTTGTGCTCTCTTCGTGCACGCTCGCGCCATCCCATCGTCACCTACTCGTTCCACTCCCTCTGGCGTCCACCCCGAGTACACGATCCAACGTGTGATATAGTAGGCACGTTCCTGCATTAAACCTTAATTGTGTCATTATGCAACGAAAATTTCTTCACCCTGGCCGAGCGGACGATATCGTCGTGCCTCGGTGATAAAAGCGTGCGTGCAATATGTTGCGCTCGCGTGGCTCCAAGGACACGTGAAAATATTTCACACTCTCCCCCCTTTTCTCTCTTTTCTACTCGTAGCCGTCGGGGAATTCAGCCCCGGATAATGCAAGACGAAATCAGAATGGGTTGTTCTCACTGTAACTGGGTTGCACCTGCATTCCTGGGAGATGTAGATCGAAAAGTGCTCGTGTATCTCACATGCGAGATCGAGAGAAGCGGGCCCGTAGAGCGGAATATTTATTGCGCTGTCTTATCGTCGCATGGGAAAAGCGAACTGTAACGCGAAAGGAAATTCTTCACTCGAACGGACGTTCCTTTCCCCGATGGAGCCTCTCCTTCTCTCTTTCTCCTTCGCCTCGTTGCTCTCGATCTTCTTTCCAGTTGCCTATTTTTCCCTTCTTTTTTATCCAGGCCGTTTCACTTCCTTTGGTTTCTCGCCTCGGCTTCTCACCTCTCAACCTTCGACTTTTTCTCTTTCGCGTCTTTCTACCTTTCCTACCTTGAAAATTATCGTGCTTCATCGTCTTTTACTTCAGCCACCTTGCCAAAAGAATGCTTAATACGTTCCTTATTTTCTTGCGAGCCTGAGAACCAACACCATCGTGCCGCGCCTTCGTTGATTCTCACTAACGATGCAACAGCGAGAACTGAAGAATCCATTAAGTTCCACTTCGCTCGATTCATTCTTATGGAAATGTCAGATCTTCCAGTATTATTTATACTTCGCGTCATGGTACGTTTTAACAATTGAAATTATCGCGTTTGCCTCTTCGGTACTTTTCTTTCTCGGTTCCACATAATGGTGGCATTCCTTTAAGAATAGCAATCGATCTTTTTTACTTTCACCGTATGCTTATTCTTTTTTGTCATTTCTCTCCGTTTACGTATACATTTCCGTTTGAGCGTCGTTATTCTGTCGGACGACCGTAATGTTTCTTGGACTCCTCCACTGGAATTTAATATGCCTTTGCGACCGAAAACTCTGGAAGATAATTTCGACCATTAAAAATCAATTTGGAATACTGCGAAACATGCGTGGATTAGTTGCCACGTTGTGCACGCCCGCCTGCTTATTCCACGTATTCCGTACGTACACCGAGGAAAAAGAGTATCCCAAGCCGGGAGTGGTGTTTGGCAAAAAGCAGAAAGGCAACATTTAAACGAGTAAAGGAAGCAGGCAAGACTCGCAAGTTGAACTGCATACTCGAAATTTAAGCTAATAGCGCAATGAAAACTCGCCTCCGGACAATTTCACATTCCACCGGCTAAATTACACACTCCGCAAGATTGTGCGAGCTCGTCCTTTCTTCCCGCTTTTTCCTTGCCGCCCTTCCGTTCCTTCCTTTTTCGTTCGCCACCTACTAACCCCTGCTCTTCTCGCCTCTCCGCGCTCCATGCATCCCTCCACCTCCGCTGCTACCACAGTCTAGAAGGGACCGGAAGTCCGTGCGGAATACGACTTCCGTCTCACCGTCGACTCGCGCCCGAAAACCCGTGAATTACTACTCGTGGACCGGCGCGCCGAGCTAGCATTTTGCGAAGGAAGCGGACTCGAGAAGAAGGGCACGAGGTGACAATGACGACGCAAGGATGCGTCGGGTTAACGGAGCAGATCCGGGAGTCTTTAGGAGTATGACGAGAAATGTTTTGGAAGCAGGAGAGCGTATTCATCGTAGGATTCAGAGCGGATGAACTTGTGTAGGATGAGATTGCGCGTGAGTGAAGTGAAGAACCGAGTGAGAGAATGGAGACGATGATAAATGCGTAGAGAAATGATTTGTTTGCGGGGTAAAAAGAAAGAGGGACAAGACTAAAGTAAAGAAGCACGAACAGTGCAGAAAATTTTCATTCTTACGACGACAGTTCGTACCTTTTCGCATTTTACAAGCCGATTTTACAAACGGCCAATCACATGCGCGCATACATACGAATACGCGTAAAGCACGAATTTTTAAGCTTCCCTTACTAGGAACAGGACGAGGTAGAGAGAAGAAGGACAAGCTGCGAGCTGTACGCGATAAAATCAAGAGGATCCTTAAATCCGACGTGAATCGTTCAATTCGTAGGATCGTAAAATCCTGGCGCGCGACTCCGCAGCTTGCGAGAAGGGAAGTAAGGAGGGAGGGAAGTTAGGAGGAATACGTTCGGGCTGGTCCTCTCGCGAATACGCGGTGAAGGGACATTGCGCGGGAAGGAAGGAAGCAAGGATACGAAGGAAGGAGCTTTACGTCTCGAGAGTCTCTGAAGCGACGTCAATAGACAGAGGGTAGTAGAAAGCTTTTGAGAGCGAAAAAGAAATAGAGAGATGGGGAGAAATCCCTCAATAGCTTATCCGCTCGGCCAACCACCGTTCCTTCTCTCTCTATCTCGTCATATTCCTCTCTCTCTTCTTCTCTCTCGTCTCTGGGTCTCTCTTGCTCCTCATCCGTGCTTCCTCTCTTCGACCACCTTCTTACTTCTCGCACCTTTCCCACTTCTGTACCGCGTATATATCGTTCAGTTCCGCTTGACCCCTTCTCCCTATTTCTCTCTCCTTCTCCGACACAGGAGATTCGTACGAAACCGGCCACTCGTAAACCTAATAATCTTGGCCACTCCTGACAAACGATGCCGTCAAAATGTAATTCCGACGTGTTCGCGCTCTTCCCCTCTTTCTCCCTCGTCTCGAATTCCAAGTGGCGCCGATGCCTGCCACGATCCATCCCCCACGTCCGCTCGCGCGCTCGCCCTACCTCGGGGCCACCCCTTCCGCCTCGTCTTCCTTCTCTTCTCGCTGTCTTGCGGCCCCTCGCCTCGCTCGTCCACCAGCCTTCTCTCCTACCTCGTCTTCTCCTCTTCCGCTCTCAAAGTGCTCTCTTTCTCTCTCTCTCTACGCTTTCTTCGTTTTCCACCCCCTTCAACCCCCGAATCGCCCTCTTTGGATTTTCTCCTCGTCCGCAGTTTTCGAACACCCAGCTTTCTCGACACCCTTCAGCGCCCTCCTTGTACGGTGAGATTTGACAAGCGGACGTGACTGCGCTTTAACCCTCCCTTCACCTCCTATTCGCCTTACCCTCCTCCTTCGTCTCTCCGTCCTTCACCTCCTTGGCTTCCACCCTGCGTTCCCTCGGCCGTCCAAGAAAATCGATTGCAATTTTCTCATCTCGCTCGAGTCTGCGAACGTCGAAACGAAACATTTTTCCGTGATAAGAGTTGTCTATTCGCGGTGAATGCATTACTTTCGGACGAATTTCGTTAGATTCGAATGTTCTCCAACGGAGACGATCGACAGTGCCAAGAGCATATAATTATTTTTTTAAGATATAAAGAGACAGTCGTAAACGAAATAAGTTAGGACGAAGAAAACAATTAAAAGTCCACTGGATTTAAAATTCCGCAAAGACGCTTTCGTAGAGCACGATTTAAAACTTTTATGCGGTCACGCGACTCGTCGTGAAAGTGTGATAATTGGTGCACAGTCGTGTAATTTCGTTGACATCACTTTACCTCCTTCTGGAGAGAGATCGTGACGCATACCACCGCTCCGTGGGCGGATCGATGACAACGTAGAAGGGAGAGTCATGAAGTAGAGGTAGAAAAGAATAGCGCGAGTAGTCACGTAGTGGGACTACGAGAGTCGCAGGAGACATTCTGGGTGGCATACGAATGCCCTCGACCGCCGAAATCATAATGATTCCTTGCTTTTCACCCACGCCAACCGCCTGTGGTCCCGGGTGTATGCGCGACTTTCCTCTGAATAATGCAGACTCGGCCCTCTTTATGAATTTTTATGCAGACCGCCGAATGGAATACGTTTGAATTTGTCGGAGGACGCGTGTGCTTCCGAAATCGTGTGTCCGACACCACGAAACACGGGAGTACAGGAGACTCTGGATTCAGTTTGTTCTCTCGACAGATAAAGGATGAATCTCTTCAAGATCGATTTACGTTCCTCAATTTTTTTATTCGACTAGTTGGAAACTCGATCGAATTAAACCGGACTGGCAAGCATAATCCGATCGATATCAGTTTTACTTGAGAACTCGATGAATTATCTGGATTATTATCCATTGAATAACTATTTATTTAGGCATAATCACCAGAGGATTTTTATCGAGATTTTATTATAATTTTTTCGGTAAATTTCCAATATATTCGTTTGTTCTTCGTTATATCAGAATGAGTCGCAGAAAAAAATGCTTATTGTTAGTCCTCCACGACCTGCTCCTTCCTCTCATCCTTTTCACGACAACGTAGTCGCGTAGGAGTATTCCCCTTTTTTCCGTGCATACACACGATCCGTTCTATGCGGGGATGGCATGCGACGGTGTGCGCGGCATTCCAACGTTAATTACAAGCACAACTGCCTGAGCTCGAACAATTAACGTGGCGGCTTAAAGACCGTGAGACGGCGGGGCTTTACAGCCTTCCGTGTAATCGCCTTTTCTCTTCGTTCACGAGAGACAGAAGGGAGAGAGACACACGTAATCGCGCGACGCTGGAGGCACCAAAGGACTTGCCCACGCGTTCGTTTCCGGCCAATAAAAATCGAAATAAATATGAGCCCTCGCGCGTCCAGTTCTGTTCAGGAATTACGCGGAACGCTCACTAATGAGTCCGATCACGACTCACTTTGACGCGCCTACAAGTAATTATCCTTACGACGGAGTCGCTCTTTAAATATCGAATTAAAGGAAATGGTCCGTCGTAAAATCCGATACATCCACGGGGTTCGGTTGGTATGTTTGCTTTGGAGGATCGACTCGATCGCCGCCTGGACTCTCAACGAGCAACGAAATCTTCCACGAATGTTTTCATTAAAATTTCGTTCGTCGAACGAAAGACATTCCTGCGCGTCGTTCCTACGATAAGCACTGCGCAGAGGGTCGTTCGTTCTCGAGACGCGAAGTCCTTTAGTCTTTTTAATTTAATTCTTCTCGGTACGACTTACGTATTATAGCACCAAGAGGAGGAGGAATCGTTGGGTATGTTGGACTTTTTTTAAAAAGCAGACGCCCGATAATTCCGCGGAGCGCGCGTCGGAGGACGGGCTAGGACGCGCGGAATTACACTCTCGCGAAATTGCATTCGCTAACGCACAAAAGTGGCGGTCCCTTATTCGTTGGAAATATACTCGTTGAATCTCGCATGGTGGATGCGAGCCGAGGTAAAGCGCGTTATTGGCCATTACCACGCTGCGTAGGCTTTATTTAATCTCCAAGTATGTAGACAATTTGTTTATCGTGCGCCCGTAGCAATTACCCTCTCTCCATTCGCCCTTTTCTTGCTTCTTCTCCGCTCAGCATCTCCACTCCACGTATCACCACGCCCGGAACTCCATTTTATCGTCAAGGTAACGTTTACGTTGCAAGCTTCGGACTCGTGCTCGCGTGGCTTACCCCGTCACCACGTGCCCCCTACTCGAGTTTTATCGGAATTTTTAAATCTACGAAACTGCGACTCTCTCAGATCTTCTCGCGCTTCTCTTTATCCTTTTACTCCGCTTCTCCTCCTCAGTAGTCCCCGTAGTAACCGATGAGAATCGCGATTCCGCTACAAGGCACTCTTAAAATTTACATCGCCCTCGTAGGCTCTCCGAATTGATAGTGACTCGGCTTCCGCTGCTCGGGTGCTCCGGTACCATCTCCCTACGCCCGATTCCACGACGTTCCGCGAAACGATAGCGGATCTCGAAACGCCGCACATCCGGTTTGCACACTCGTGACGCGCGTGTCGCACGCATTTTTCGTTTCGTGCCCGGGGCACGCCCAGTCGTAGTAGGCCCCTTGGTGCAAAGTATTTTCGCGAAATCTCGCGCCACCGTCAATAAACTTCACCTACCTCCTACCTTCTCCCTTCTCACTACGAAGTTCGCGCGATAGCAGGCCTCGTAGTTCTCGTGGTAGGCGGACGACTTGAAAAAGCTCAACGTGGAGTTTCTTATCTTCGTTGGTCCCCCTCGTTCCGCGACTACTACCGATTCGCCTACCCTCTCTTTTCTCCTCCTTCTCCACCTTCCTCCTCGAGCTTCTTTCTCCTCTCGTTTCGCAGCTATTGTGATAACCATTTACATAAGGAATCCCGGAACTACGGACGGCAGTTACCGCGGATCGTATAACCCCATAGGTAACCACTGCTACCGAGAAAGAGCGAGGCAGACGATTCGAACGGCGAAGCGAAGCGAGCGAGGAGAGAAGAACGTGGTCGTGTCCCATCTTCGTGAAGTAGGAACAGAGCGTAGCAGGACGATTGGCGGAGAGATGTAAAGAGGGTCACGAGGGAAGTACCGAGGAAGAGGGAGGGCGAATAAAGTGAGAGAACGAAGGTAGAGGGAGGACTAACGCACGAGAGAGTCTCGTGGAATCCTCGAAAGGACAAAGAGAGAGAGAGAGAGAGAGACACGTGCCGATCTCGTTTTCCAACGAGACAAAGCCACCGGTTCCTCCTGCTACCCTGAATTTCACTATCCAGGTACACCGCTCCTGCTTCGTGAGGATCCCGAACTGGCGGCTTGGGGGCCACCGTGTACCGGTTTGGTCTAACCGCCCTCACGGTATTTTCCAGGAGAGCTGAACTTCCTCCCGTTATACCGACCCACTTCGTCGCGGAAAATCCTCTTAGCCCTCCACCCGTCGCGCCTTCGGTTTCCCTCCTCTCGCGTGTCCCTCGCTTCGCCTTAATGAGGCCACTCTTGGCAGCGACCGGGATTTTAAGCTAATTGAATAATTTCAGTTTTGAGCCTGGCTCCGAGGGTAAAAGAAGGAGTGGAAGGTAAGCGAGTGGGCGAGAGAATGCGAGAGTACGAGAGAGTCCGTGGCCTGGAGATCCGAAGAAAGGGTGGAGAGGAGAAGCGTGTTTTGTGTCCCAAATAGGACCGTTTCACTTCTCCTCTCTATCCTACCTACTCCTAGGAACCGCAGCTCGGGGAGTGCCTTTCGCAAGGGATGCAAATGTTATGGCCACGGAAACGATAAGGACTCGGCGCATGGCGGTGGGCGCCCGCGTGCCCGCTTGCCCGCTGTCCCTCGAAGCTGCCGTAAGAATTAATCCGCAAAGAAGAGAGAGAGGGGGAGGTTGAGTGAGAGAAAGAGAAAGAGAGAGAGAGAGAAACTCGAGAGAAAAGCCTGTGCCGCGAAGTGGCCTCGTCGCATTTCGTCGTCGTTTTAATAAGGTCCCCACCCTCTTTTCTTCCCCTCTCCCTCTCTCTTTCTTTCTCTCTCTCTCTTCGTCTTCTACCATCCCTTGCTTCGTCCTTTGGGTATGCCGCAGCCTCACCGAAGCCACTGGTGACTCCGAACCGCTCGGTCGTGTAATTGTTATTCCAGTGGTTCCGCGGACGATGACCAGCGAGAACGAGGCAGTTACCATTCGGACCGTAGGAGCCATTACGCGGATAGATATACCCCCAAGATTATCCCCGTAGATCCTTTCCCTCTCTCTGTCGCTCTCGTCCATGCACCAGACTTTTGGATAATCCTTATTTGATGATTTGGTTATTAGATGGGTTCCGATTGTGCGGCTCCGAGAAGGTTTAAGGGTTTCCCCTCGGGCAACGAAGCTGGACCGTTACGTTCAAGCGGGTAAGATAGTTTCACTTTGTGGGATCGTGGCTACTTATTGTTCAGGGAACTGTGAGTACTTGTAAAGATTCTCTAACCCTTTGACCATAAATTCAATGCTTACTCACGCGATATTTGCATAATAGACCCAACCCATGTGGTGGAAACGAATTTCCTTTTATTTCAAGTTAGAGTCTCGTGCTAATTTTATCGTAACTTTGGTATTCAAGACGCTACAGACGGCATCTTGGAAGCTTCTCTCAAAGGTCAAGGGAAAATTACGAGGTACTTTTAAATAAGGTGCGTCGAGCGTTTGGAACAGATTACTCGTGTAGAAACCGTCACGCGTAATTTATCCTTATTTACGAACAACTTCGTACCGCGGCGCGTATTTGGTCACTTGACATCGAGTTAATTTATCTTTTGCGCGATCGCAACCCACGACAATCTCGCGCGCGCATCGCCTAGGTCCACCTTCTGTCGTTGAATCCACTTCTGAGGAAGTCACGATGTTCTACTCCTCGTAACGACTCATTGTCGGGACGCGGGGCACACCTGCTTGACATAAATAATCGAGATACGCATCGTTCGTCCATACGTCGTTCCCACATGTGGAAACTCTGTGTGTAAACACAGTTAATAGCGCGTCCTGGGAAGTTAGAGAGGCGGTAAACGATGGAAGGGGTGGAAGAGGAATCGTTTATGGTGCAACCGCAATTCTTCATTGCACGGAAAGGAGCGCGCAGGGTGAGCATTGCCTTGCGTGGAACTTTCTATCTTTTTTTTTTTACCGGAAGTCACGTAAACTGGAACGACCTCGGTGTGGTCTCTGCCTACCAATTTCGCGCGGCGCGCAAATTAACCGTCTTAAATGGGAAGAGCATTCGAGGCATGCATATTCTGAATTCCTTCGGTGAGTGGCTCATTTCTCGAGAAGAATGTCCACATTTACGAGAGAAGCTACGAGCATCCTCGTACCAATCGTCCAATAACATAACGCGTCTGCAATAGCGCGACGTATATCCTTGGGCGTCCTGGTGTTCCAAAACTGACGGTCTGCCCCAGTTTCGACGTATCAATCGTTCATGATATCCAAAGACGTAAAGTCCTCCTCGACGTTTCCCAATATCGTTGTATATTCCGAATGATATTTCCTCCGCTAGCGTATTCGCCAATCGGCCAATCTCGCGCGAATACGCGAGCGTATCTATCGCGGAAACGAAGGAAGCACCGCGACCTCGACTCGCGCGCCAACCGCGTCGATACTTTTACCTTTGCCTTCCTTCCTTCGCCAATTCTCCGCGCCGTAGCGGCCGAAAACATTTTCTCGCTTCTCTTCTGACCGGATCCAGTCACGGTGATTGCGTTTTCTCCCTCTCCTTTCGTCCTCCACCTCCTCAATTTTGCCCGCTTCGAACGGACTCCTCCTCTTCCTTCGAACCTGTCAGTTCAGTCAATGTTTATTTAGCCTCCCCTATTTACGGGCCGAGGGCTACAAATTAGAAGCAACGCCGCTGATGATTCAGAAGGGGGGATTCTGACGGTACCCTTCGCTCGGCCTTCTCTCATCCCGTCGTTATACAGTCGGGTCCCAATTCGGGCTCTCTATCTCCCTCTCGTTGTGTTTCGTTCTTTCTCTCCCTTTCTCGCTTCTCTTCCAATTTCTTCCACTTCCGTCGATCACCAACGATTCTCCCTATTCACGTTTATTCCTACACGCTCTCTTACTTTTCCTTTTTCTTTCCATTCCTTGTGCGTCTTCTTTTTTTTGTTATCCTTTCCCAATTTCTTTCTCTCTCTCGCTCTTTTGCTCTTTCTCTGCCGTCACTCTCGTTCACCACCCACCTCGCAATCTCGTCACTTCTAACTTCTTTTCCATTCGTTCGCCTTTTCTTTTTCACGCGTTTCCACCCCACGCTTGAATTCCTCGTAGCACGATACGCGTCGATAACGCGGCTGCCAGAAATGCCATCGCACGTGGGCGATTGGCGCCTGACTCTGCAACAGTTTCAACCAACAAACGGGTTAGCTACGATGTTGCTCTACCCGATTGTCCGACTATCAGCGCCAAGACGGACTTCGTACTATGAGCCGATTATTATCCTTTGTCACGTGGCAGACCCGTTGTGCTCACGCTCATAAACCTGTACATTTGGAAGAATATAGTCTTCAGATTTAATTTACTCGCAGTAAATTCACCAGCAAAGTTGAAACTATAAACAATTTTTAAAATACGCCACGTACGAACCCACGGGTGTCTTATGCTTAAAAACGGCATTGCCGAACGAGAGCTATTCTTATGAAATAAACCAAAAGTCACTTATTTATTGGCCATCGGCAAGGGTCGTCAAATGAAACAATGAGCAACAATTTTGCAGGATATTTATCGTCGCAGGCGGATCATAGTATAAATGTATGAGTCGCGGTACGGGAAAAGCAGGCACGGGAGATCGTCGTGATAATGGCAAGGGCCTGCACGACACATTCGAGATTAAAGGGGAACGAAGTTAATTGCAGGGTGGCAGGATCGTAACAGTTTTTACGGCGGCACGTTACGCGATAAGCGTCGGAAGGCCTTGGTATCCTGCCGAATTGCATGGAACATATTCGATCGTTTGATGCGTTGTTACTTTTCGACGATCGTAAGAGGGTGAGAGGGGAAAGCTGGTTAAAGGATACGATGATCTGTCGTGACGATGATGAAGCTGTAACGAGTGCTCAACAGCAGGAAACGAGAATAAGTTATGATCGGAAGGCGTGGAGCCTAGTTATAAACGTCGAAGCTCGTTTATTCAAACGTATCGGAAATGAAATAAAATGTCAATATTACGGACAGCTTCGTGATGCTGGCATTTTTTTCACCGCTAATTGTAAGCCCCGCGCGCTGTTGATACGTTTAATTACGGAGTTACGCGTTTACGGGATTGAGCAATTAATCAACGTTCGCCGAGCGCGAGTGATTAATCGATTTTAGATGAGCCGAGAGTTAAATAACAATGTTCATTATCCGCGGTGTACACGGTTGCACACTTCAACTTCCAGTGGATTTAACCGACGTGGTTTCGTAAAATGTTTCGAAAACGCTTTAAATACATTTCAATTTAATCGATCGCCAACACTGCTGCGAATTAAAAGAGGAGAATGCAAAAGTGGGTCGTCTACCGCACGCGATCCTGCCACTTTGTACGATCTTATATGGGAAGACGAATTTATGATGTTGCGGACTAAAGTTAACGTGACCTCGGAAACCTTTATATTTTCCAAACGAAATATTCTTACCGGCGATTCCGGTTCTATTTTTTATATCACTTGCTTCGGTATAAAAATGCAACAATGTTCGCATTCGAGAATGCAAATGAGTATGGGAAACGGAAGATTGGCGAATAAGAGAAATGGAGAAACGATGAATCACGGATAATGTTATATCGATTGCTACAAATTACCGAGCAGGCTACTACGCTTCTCATCATTTTTTCCAATCAAACGAGATATTTATTCTCAATCGAGTCAAGACATTTGCCTATCGACAGTGACGTCTGACTCATCCCACCCGGTGGCCAACCACGAGAACAATTTTATCCCTGCAAATGCGTTTTACGAGCGTGTTCCATGATTTACTCTCAGATAGTTATGTTTACATTCACCGCCACAACCAGAACGTAACTCAGTCCTGGCAGCAGGCAGTAGTAAATATCCGTTAGGCCTGCAAGGTTCAGATTTACGTTCGTCCCACTATTTTTTTACGATTCCATCTGCACGCATAAGTGTTACAAATTTCACTCGCTACGCGAGGTCATCGTTGTGGGGCGTCTTCTCATTTACTTCACCACCACGCTTGGAATAAATTCCCAATATACCAATCTTATCTTAACGTTCTAGAAATGAACGTAGCCACGGCATTAATGCCGTGTAACTTCACTCGTGACATCATTTAACGACTAAATTTACACGACGAATACAACGCCGTGTATCCATGTAACCGTAGACGAGGACGAAAGCGGGCAGATGTAATTCGTCGAATCTTCCCTGCTCGTCGACGCCCTCGTCGTTTCCACCTTCTGCTTCTCGTCCACCTCTTCGGTATGTTGTCTCCGTCAGGCATGTCGGACGACGTCGCGCACGACGTTTGCCTCGCGTCAACGGTCAGAAGTGTTAGCATGCCGGTGGTCTCTCCACCCCCTTATTTCTCACCCTCCCTCTCCTTCTCGCCGTAAGCTTCTTCCACCTCCCTCCGATCGACCCATTCGTCCGTCTCGCTTCGACCCCACGTTCTCCGGTACGGTTGGTGGGCTGCGCGCGTGTGGGTGGTCGGTGGGTACGATGAAGTTTCCGCTTTCCGTATAAACAGGCTACCGATGCGTCCTGTAGCGCCTCGTGGTCCGGAGCCCCGAGGAACATGGACAGGGAGCAGGCGTTAAAGCGGTATCAGTAATTACCACCGTGTTGGCAAACACGGAGGGCCGCCAAGAGCGGGAGGGAGAAACGAAACGACGGTGAAGGTGGTGGAGGTGCTGGAGGCGTAGGTGGTGGCCCACGACCAGGTTAGTTCGTCCTTCCAGGCCTTCTCCGACGTTCGAGGAGAGGGAGGAGGAAAATATAGTCCGTGGTTTGGGCTTCGTGTGTACAGGAGCCTGTTGATGGAGCGCGCCAGGCATACAGCCAATGATGTAAGCAGGTTCTGGAGATGGTAAGAATTCTAGTAAGACAGTTTTCAAGAATCACGAAGAGGATTACTTAAGAGTTCAAACAGTTTTTTTTCGTATCATAGGGAATTTCTTTTGAGGAGTATGACCCTGTTTAGAAATCGAACGAGTGTTTTTGGAAGGAAAGGTTCTTTTGTCGCGCCCCTTCTCATCGGTCAGGTTAATTCTCGGCTCAAGATTACTCGTATTTGAACTGGACAGAAATAAATGAGTGCTTTCACATTATGACAAAGTGCGCAAAGCTAATGTGCATTATTACGATTAGAACGTGTCGTAAGTGCGAATAAACAATGTACGCTAAACGAAATTCGGAAGACGCGTATTTCAGCACGTGGAGGTCTCTTGTACTATATCGTGGCGCGCATTCGTGTGTGCTCGTCCGCGACGAGCACCCACGCGAACGCATCCTACCCGCAACCATTCGTGCGTGGATAACGAGTTTCCGCGTGTACCGCAAACATCAGTTTGCGAAACTTTGAAGTTCCGTTCTTGCGGCAGGATTTTAACGACGCTCTCGCCGTACCCGGACGCGTCACCCTTTCGACTTTGGATACGTACGAGCGGAGGGGTGGAGGTTAGCGTGCACCTAAAAACAACAATCTGCCGAGGAAGCCAGTTAAATTGGTAACAAGCCGAGCGCCGTTCTAAAGACACTCTGGGGAGAAAAGTTCTCGTAGACCGAAATATCGGACAGTTACCTTTTATCTTCGATTCTTCTTTCTCTCTCCATTGACTTTCTCACGCTGCTATTACCTACGCTCTACTGTTACTTAATTTCTCTGGATATCTCGTCGGAAGAGGCTCCTTTCTTTTCTCTTCTCGTCTCGAGTGTACGCGCGTAAATCGACCGGCTATAATTTTCCGCGGTATTCATCAATCTTGCCGATTTGCGTGTTAATGACCTGACGACAGACAGGGCCCATCGTCGAACGCGTCGAGCCGTGCTTCTCGCCCGAGCTGTATCCTCGTTAATCGACGGAAAGTAACGATGCAGATCTGTTCTTATTTTCCGTCACTCTTGTAAAATTGATTTCCTCGCTCGGAATGGCATGCGCGCGCGCGAACACTGGCGCTGGTATTCGCGATATTATGGGACGATCGGTTTCCATTTATATGCAAATCCCGCGATCTGTTCCGAGGGGGGCGCGAGCGCGCTGACGCGGCTCGTTCGTTATCTTTGGAACGTCGGACTGCCGTCTCCGGTGCTCAGTAATTTCGTCCGTAAAAGGAATCTCTAGCGAGCGAGTTAATTACCTCTTAAGGACGGTGATTGAGAACTGTTTGAGGACGGGGTATTTTCGGCTCGATTGTTCGTGCGAGCTAGAGCGATTTCTTTCGAGCCTTTACGCTTACTTCACGTTGATAAAACTCGCGTGCTGTACCAGAAAAACATTGCAAAGGCGACTAGGAAGTAAGGAAATTTTATAAATAGAGCAAATGGAAAATTGTGTTTACGTGTACCTAGAATTTATTCGTTTATCTTCAACAAATTGCTCTTCGTCTCTAGGACGGTGGAAGGATGTTAGTCGGCAAGCATGGTTAAGCCAAACATACGAGCAGAGCATAGTTCGACCACCAGAAAGGTGTACAAACGATACGAGGAGAAAAATAAAACAGCAACGAGCTTTCATAAATAAAACGCGTGTGTGATCGAAGCCAACCCAAATAGCAAGTAACACAATCTTCTTTATTGATCAATATCTTCCTGCAAAATCCGAGTATTGGAAAGACCCACGAGACGACAATACGTTCTACCGCGGAAGAAGGAAAATCTTCTCTGCTACCTGTCTCCACCGAGCGCCTGTTCTTTCTCCGCATACACGGGTCGCTATCTACGCGCGCGCGCGTGTGCAATAGAAGCAGGAGGACGGTACGCGACCGCACGATCAAAAATTAAAACGTCCAGCGTGGTCCACCGCGAACGAGAGATCCATCCCCGACGTATTCTCTTCCCCTACGTAGATTCCGTGCCCGGTTTCGAGCGGCGCATGTATGATAGATGGTCGTCCAGCCTTGATCACCGCCCCCCTCGCTATCTCGTTGCATTGTTAATGCCAATGTACAATGGGTGACTCCGTCGTGTCTATTTTCTGCTCTCCTTGCGCGCAATCGCGCGTCGGTGGTGTTGTTGCAGCCTGTAGCCGACGACGCGCGTGTTGCACGTCGATGCAAGAAGGAGATGAAGAGAGAGAGAGAGAGAGGGACCGAGAGAGGGTGGAAAAATAAGGGTAGAGAAGAAGGGAAGGAGGAAGAGGATCGCTCGCAGCTTCCACGTATAATACACGTGTAGCCGGGCGCGAGAGAGTGCGCCGCGACGTCTTTGTGCTTTCGAAAGCTCGCCCGAGGCTTTTTCCGAAAGCGGGGGACACACCCCACTCGCTCTATGAAATATCGTATTCATCGTTACACCGACCTTTACTACCCTCTCTCCCTCGAACCATCTCTACCCTCCTCCGACCGTCCCAACCGCTCTCTTCCTTTTTTACTATCCGGTGTCTCCCTTTCTTTATTTCCTACCCTCTACCTTCCTCCTTGCCGTCTCGTGCCACCGCTGTCTCCTGCGAGTTCCTCCTCATTCTCCTTTTCCTTCTTCCAGTACCTCACCCCGGCACGTTCAGCCTCTGGGGAGAGGCGAGGTAAAGTACAACGAACGCGTCGGAGTGCACGACACGAACCGCCCAGAGAGGAGCGAAGATCGATCGCGAAGCTACTCGAATAGAGACCTCCGTCTAGTCTGCAGATTTCGTCTAGTCGACTGCGCCCAGACAGCACGCATTACCTCGGGCACAATGCCGGGGACCGGCCGGTATACCGAATTAATCGTGTTTTCCGAACACCGCGGTAGAATAATCGCGAAAATTGCCCAAGTAGGGGTAGACTTTGTAAGGATCGAGGTAAAGGGACTGGATCAGGTTCGTCGAATGATTTCGATGGGTGTAAGGCGAACACTTGCGATTTTCAGTCGCACGATTATAAACGAAACGCACAGATTTTCAATACGGATCCGTCTACGTACGATCAAAAATTGCTAGTCGGATAGAGGCGGATTTTCGTTGAAAGCTATGATCTACTTTTACAATTATATAAACGCATGATTGAAAATCGGAAGGGTGCGCCTGGTCTAAGAATAAACCGCGGATTTATGACTGTTCTTAGAGGAATTATTCGAAGGTAACTGTAAATCAGGCGTTTATTCCTACTCGCCTTTAAAATCACTTTTAGTATCTCTCATATCGTTTGGTATCGATGTAGAAAAACCTATATTATATCGTCCCATTTATCGTCCATTAACTTTTCTTCCTCCGGCAGTGGTACAAATTTCACAATTATTTATTCGCTCCGATTACGCGTGCATATGGCCAGTAATCACGTGGGTACCCCCCAGTTGTATTCACCAGCTAATGGAACACTATCATCTAATCGATGATTAGCGGAACGGTGCCAATGAAATAGATGGCTCAATTATCGCGATACGCTTCGACGAGCGTGCAAACGTCGTTATGCCGGACGCTGTAGATTTTATATCCCCATTATATTAACAACGCGATACGTCCATTTTAATTAGCGCATCATCCGGTCGACGCGGCTAATGATCCGTGGAAAACAGACCGATTATTTCATCCTCGATTTAATCGTGAAACATTCGTGTGCTCTTTCAGTGCTGGAGCGAGAGAATCGCGACGGAGAGTATCGAGAAAATACTCTATCTCGCGACGCGCAAGGACTCATTCGTCATTCGAGTATTCGCGAAGCAACCGTAAAGAAGAGAAACGAAGTGCGCAAGAGCTCGGACGAGGATGGAGGAGCTCGTAGGAGGACGCGTGTCACGACGCTCATCGTCGTAAAGATGAACGAACCCGCGCGTCGTTCACGACTTGTGCAATAAAAAGGGAAAACTTGGGAAATAACGTAGGGAGAAGCCGTAACCTTCGCGTTCCACTCTCTTATTCTAAGCGAGACGGGGCGCGGGTGATATCGAGCAACCGTAAGATACACGTGCTTTCTTCTTCTCTTTCTTTTTCCTTCTCTTTCTTTCTCTCTTTTTCTCTCTCACACACACACGCACACCAACCTACCCTTCCCTTCTCTCCCTCCACCTCCTGCTTCCTTCGCAACGTTCGATGTTCCACGAGAGGCGCAGAAAATATTGTAGTTTCGTCGAGGCTGACATTGCGGAGATACCTCGATCAGGTGGAGCCCACGGGCAGTGGTTTTCCTCCATGTGAAAAACGGGGGAGCACCGTTATCGCGCTTTCGACGGGCTGGCTTTTCGAAGCGGCCCGCGTCAAGCGCATCCATCATGCCCCCGTAAACGAAGGATTTCACGGGCAGGGGCGTCCGTTTCTCTTTTCAATGGCGACGTGCGCCACGTACGGGCCGAGAGCTCAAGAACTTCTGGATCGGAGTGAGAGTCACGAGAGAGAGAGAGAGAGAGAGAGGAGAGACGCGCGCAACACTCGGTGGAATAAACGAGCGAAGGAAGAGGAGCAGGAAAGAGTGAATGTCACAAGGGAAAGGGTATAGAGTGATAAAGCGAAAAAGTGATTGCGAAAGGGGGAAAGAAAGTTGGAGTGTAAACTCATTTGTCCATGGATTCGCGCGAATCTTCGTTTCTCCCTTCGACGAGACATTTCCAGAGGCAATCGAAAGAAGGAAGCTTCGGAGAAAGTTCAAGCTCAGAGGCGTCGAAGGGGAGAACGTCGTTAATACAGTCTACGGCAGGATCATAAAATCGTCTTGATACTTCGGACACGGAACGCGGAGGACGCGAAAAGTCCTTCTGACAGGCGAAGGGAGGGAGCTTTGCCGAAGAGGACGCGCGAATTTGAGGAAAAACGAGACAAGGAGAAACTGCGAGGAGAATAGCGAGTAATAAGTAATTGATTCCGCGGTGACTTCCCGTTGTCGTTCATCCATGCTGAATAATCGGTGGAATTAATTGTATTTCAATCGAATTAGTGTTGGTGGCGTGTCTGGGCCGGATCCATTAAGAAATGAACGGAATCGTCAAAGCAAAGACAGGAGTGTGCCTCTAGGATTAGGGTGGAGGGAGATAGTTCAATAGAGGAGGTAGGTGCAGAGAGAAAGGGTGAGAGAGGGAGAGAGAGAGAGACGAAGGGAAAGAGAAAAGTGGCAGGCACACTGCCAGCCAACCAGCCATCCAGCAGACCCAATCTTTTTTAAACGCCCCGCTCATTCATCGCGGCCAGACAGTCTCACGATTATAAAGCGCAAATCCTTTTATTCCGCCGTTTCGTTCCGCCTCTGCTCTTATTTTTTGCCACCCGCCTCCACTGCCATCGGGCCTCGCCCCCTTCCTTCCATTCTCCCCCTCTCACCATCCTCCTCTTCCTTCTCGTCCTTTGTATCCTCGTGGTCCTGCTCCCCCGATCTCTTTCTCTCTCTCTCTCTCTCGCTCCTTCCCTCGCCGATATTGTTCCCAGCCGTGGAGGCTATTTTATTATCCAATTACTCTCATTTGCTAGGCAAAAGGCGCCGTCGTCGGCGGCGGGTCGCGCAGGCTAGGACCAGCAGAAAGAAGAAGAAGAGGGTGGAAACGTTACCCACTTAATTAGTAGTCAGCCGACAGATTCTGGTAGCACGTTGCGACGTTGTCGGTTTCCGGCGAGCGACTAGCCGGGAGAGAACGGAAGAAAGATAGCGAGAAAAGTACCGGCGCAAGGAGAGATAGAGGATAAGCTCGAAAAAAAGGGGTAAAAAGAAAATAACTGCGCGCTCACGGCGACGTCGAGTCTCTCTCTTCGTAGTGGCAGAAAATCGGCCGGCGGGGCGGCCTTTGCCATTTCGCAGTTTCCTGACAGAATGAGAATCGCACTTTTAATATATCCGCTTCGCTCTCCGAGACTCACCTTCTCGTCTCTCCTCCTCATCCCGTCTTCTCCCTGTTCGCGCGCTCGAACGGCCACTTTGCCGCTCGTTACGCGAGCAGTACGCTTGTATTAACAAGAGGGGAACGAGAAGGACGGTAGGTGGAGATATGCAAAATGCGTACCGGGGGGACCACGAAAGTTCGAGCCTGCGAGAAAAATTTTAATTCAGAATCGCCGCGTGTATTTTTGAAACCATTACTCGCTTACACTTGGCGAATTAATTAACGACTTTTGCGTGTCGCGCATCAACCCTTTATTTGAAATGATTCGAGGGTCATGAAGCGTACCGTCGAAGACTCGTCCGACCGAATTAATTTTCCATTCTTCGAAGAAACCGCGTGACAAGGCTCGAAAAGCGTCTCCGAAAAATTACCGACGCGTTGCTCGAGAAAGCGTCGATATTCTCGAGCGGGGCGGAACGCGATCTCTCGAGAAGGGCCGACCGAGAATAAGCGAGCAGATTCAAGCAGGATTTTCTCCCAGGGGCTAACCCGTAGGATCGCGAGAATACCGCTCGTGCGATTCTCGTTCAGCCTGGTACCGCGAGGGATATCGAGTATCGGGATACGACGGCTAAACCGAAACTCGCGCTACAAAATGCTACGTTGGAAGGTGGGTGGGATAGCCTTATAGCCGAAATGGTACAAGGATATAAGCCAGTTATTTATAGCGGATCCGACATCGTAGCAGCTTCGAGAATGAGATTTCACACATGACGCTTGTACTTTCTTTTACGAGCGACGGGGGTGGTGTAGGCGCAAGGGCGCAAGGGGGTTTGGTGGTTCGAGAGGTGGAGTGGCTTTCCACTGCAACATGTTTTTTTTATTTCCTTCCTTTCCTTCCCTTCGTCCTTCTCCACCTCCTCTTTCCGCCTTGCTCTTTCGCGGTAAGGGCGGAAGAATCGAGGAAGGATGGAAGGTGGGGTGGGATGGGCGCGTATGTATATGTAAGAGTATACCTAAAGGTACCCACTGCAGGTACTCGGAGATTCAGCATATTTCGTCTATCCATTATTCATTGTGGGTAGCCTTCCCCTTGTTCTTTTGTTGCGCACTTCCTGTGCCCACGGGGGCTCGCCCGATCCACCAGCCACTGTTTTTCCTTTTCTTCTTCTTTTTTTATTTCCTTCACCCTCGCGTCACTCCGCGGCAGTCCGCGTATTACGAGTAGGATGCACGCGGTATGCACGAACCTTTCGATTGGATAGCTACCCTTCCGAAGATGACGTATTCATGGGTCGGAAAGTAAACACGACATAATTTAACACACACATACAAAAAGGACATATATATTGGATATTTTAGTACGGTAACACTATTATTTAAAAAATTTTATACTGTTTGGTCTGCCATACTTTTGTGGTTCTGGAAATCAAGGGCCATTGCGATAAGCATTCTCACGCGAGTCGATCCTTTGTCGTGTTTTGCTCTCTCACTCACTCTTTTGCTCCCTCTCTCACTCTCCTTTACCACGGTCCCACATATATATATTTAAACCTTGAGCTGATGATGATTGAGAAAACATTTTTTATTCCGCACACTTCGTATAAATTAACGGATGTAAGAGTACTCCACGTAATCCAATTACTCGACGACCACAGACTTATATCGAAGGACTTTTCTGTCGATGGTTGCGCTAGATTAACTGTGCATCGCATATTCTGCTTCTCCTCGAGAAGTAGAAGTAGAAAGATGGGGAAATTGGATTCGCGGAGAAAAACGAGTTTTTCGTCGTAAAAGTTTTCGAGCGGAAAATCGACTGCGCGAACGGAAGGAAAATTTTCTGGCAGGCCGCATCTACGGATCGCGCAGAAAGAAACGAGCGAATAAAGGGGTTCGCGTATATTGTGCTTTTTTATTGGCATTCTTTAAGGTTTTATTAAAGGAATGCAAACTTACGATTGTGACGGAAACCAGTCTGAGTGTATGAGAGAGAGAGGAGTGAGAGAGAAAGATGGTGTACAGAGAGGAGAGTGGAAGAGTGAAGTCGAGAAGAAGGGGAAAGCGCCCAATTAGGAGACCCGTGGGCTGTCGAGCTCCGAACGCTTAATTTAACACGTATCCATAAGTATGGACAGGTTGCTTATGCTCACACTTAAGAAAACCTGGAAAGGAAAATTGACCATTGCGGATCTTTTACAATTATAATAAAATGTAAAAAGATATATTGCCGATTTATTAACGTTAGAGTACTGGAAATTCCACTTTAATTCGCAAGGAAAAATTTATTCTAACGTAGTATCGTGCTGCTACGAAAATTTGTCTTTACGAACGAAAATTTTCAAACATTTTGTGCTTCTTCTTATGTCCTCCCTTTTCACCGCTAGATTCCCGGATCTTTTCTATTTTCTTCCATTTCCCCTCTCCCTTTCGTGGCATCGGCATTCTGCAGATTGCATCGAAAATTTAAAGTCCCGCACTCAAAGGAGCCTCGAGGACCGCTTTCCTCCGGCATTGAAATTGGTTCGAATCAGATTCGGCGCGGGACCAGGTCGATCAAACGTCTATGTGAGACTGTTGCGTGTGGGACACGGGTGCGTGACGGTATTAGTGTCATCCACTGGAACACAAGGTATACCGAGTTTTTAACAGGCTTCTAACGCATTATGGTTCTCTGTGAGAACAACTCCGAATTGCAAGCGACTACGCGCTTCTCAAGCACAAAACTTCTTCTCTACTTTGGTCTTCATCGATGTGAATCGAATTTATTTTCACGCCTCAAATTGCAGCGTGCGAAAATCATATTTACGTAGAAAAATAACCATCCTCGTAGGTACGAGGTAGATAAAATCAAATAGCAAACGGTATCGCGTACACGCGACACAGAAAATCCCAATTCCGCGTGTCACGTTTTCATCGCGGGCACGGGCGCGCGGTTATTCCGTCGCGGAAATCTACCCGAATCAGATTCCATTCGGAGCTCGTTCGTTCCCCGCACGTCCATTCCGTAACGACGTCGTCTACGAAGTTACCGCGAAAGTAGAATGACTTTCTAACACGATAAGAGATTTTCGCCGGCTCGGTCACTTTAAAGTTAGCACGAGCTTCCGTAACTCGCGTCCCGAGTAAGATTTAACGAGCACTGCGGCCGGAGGGTGCTACCGCGAATATTCCCTGCGCACGCGTGACGTTCTCGGCGTGTACGCAGGGGAGCTTTTCAGCATCGAATGAATTTGAAATATCGACTCTGAACCTTGTATTACGAGAGAGAACCTCAGTAACCGACCGTTTGTTTCTGCAATTTACAGTTCCTCGTCTGTATAAAAATCTAATATTCAGCTACATTTTTTAAAAACTAATATAACGCACGCACACGTCTCACTTTACTCGTTTTGCAACGCAAATTATCGTTCTTTCTGATTTTAAATTATCCCTTCTCCATCGAGATGAGCAAAGAAGTTGCTCGCCTGCGCCAGTGCTCGATACACTATTTCAATTTTTTTTGCGTAACGCGTAGTAACCACGCTTACCTTATCAACCATTAGCGTTTACGCGTGTATCGATTACAATTCGCTCGCATATAATCGCGCATGTGCGCTCGATACATTGTATGAATTGCGGGGACGTAAACAGAGATAGCGCGCGCGACGTTACGCATATAGACACGTGCCTATGTGTATTAACGCCCGTATTACATACTCATTACGTATATTATATAGGTATCCTGGTGCACCACATGTGCGAGAACCCGTGCGCACGCGAGCTGCGCTCCAACACGCTTGTCGTAATAATAACACGCGCGCGTTCAAGCCCTAGAGTGAGAGGACACACACATAAGACCACACAAGGGCATACATATTTGTATTTATATGCAATCGTGCAAGGAGGTTTTACAATTCAAATGCAAATTATGTATACACCCCCGTATACTCACACAGGGTGAAACAATGGACGACAACCTCGACCACACAGAAGCAAGCACCTGTGTATGCATATGTATAGAACGCTTATTCAGAATCGCGGCTCCTACGAATATTTGACAACTAGGATCTCGACTAGGTGCAATGTGGATAGTGAACTGGACTGCGCACACGATTGGCAAGGCTTTTCCACACGCGTCCTTTTCAAGCACGAGGTGTGTGCACCGTGCGAATATATTCTGCGATTCGAATCGAATTATACGGTTGTTCCTTGAACACGTGGTTCAAATGGTATCCCTTGATTACTGGTGTTCCGTACGATACGCGTGTCAACGAAACTCGAATGGCGGTGGGGGATGGTTTGTGGCGCATCGTTTACGGCCGAGGGTGGTAGGCGGAAGGCCACGGCGGAAAAGTAAAATGAGTTTCTAACACGCGAGAAGATTTTCACCCCCGTCGGCGTGCTTCGGTTCGCCCTCAGTGCTCCCGCGAGACGTCGTAGATCACGTCGATCAAACTTTAACGAGCGCCGCCTCCTCCACCGCGCAACGCGGTTGCAGTCGCTGGCCGACGATCACGAGGATATCCCTTGATTTACAAGTGGATTCTTCCTTCACGTCGCAGGAGGAATCATAATTTCGGTTTAACCTTCGAGCTGAATAATTCATGGGGCAACTCGAGCATTCGTCTCTATATTAAAGCGACGAGCTGGCTGGTGGCTAATTAAATTTAAATGCTGCTCGAAGGTCGGTGCTACTAGACCCAGTGGATAGTGGTAAGAGGAGCATGGTTTAGAGTCTAGAGGTATCTCCTACGAATCTTTGCTTTTCGGTACAGAAGTCGAGAATATACGAAGTACAGCGATTTTACGTGATTCTCGAACGTGGGTGCACCGGAGCGTTCCTGCTTCGAAATACGGGTGGCTTGCTTCATTGCGTGTTCCGTGAGGTTATCTTTTAACCAGCTCCAGCACGAAAGAGCGACGTTGGTGAATGACCCCTTATTTAATAAAGAGCGACGAGAATAGCGTGAAGATAAAATTAAAGCTTACCCCGAAGAAATTATTCTTCATCCTTTCATTTGGGTTGTACGCGTCGACTCGCTTATTCCTCGCTTCCGAATATCCGTGGAGACATTTCGGTTCTCTCACTCGCCCCTAACATTTCCTACCCAAAAGCAAACCACCGAGGCCCGATATTCCCGGGCGCATATCCTGCACTCGAACTCCTACACGCCGCAATCCTCTCTCGCCATTTCTGATATTCACTTTGTACGTTCTCTGCTCTACTACCCCTCCTGAGCGGGCCATTATTCCCGCGATAGTAACCGCGGTCATCGCCATTCGGCTAAACCGCCCCTTCTCTTCTCTCGACACTCCTACCTCCACCCATCCCACCCCATCGAACATCGAAATTCGTGCCTAGGAGACGACCGAATTAAATTCACGGGGTCCACCCAGCACCCTACGTGCACGCTCTTCCGGTTCGTGCACGTACCGCGTGCTTCCACACGCTCGACTCCGTGCCTCGAATGGTACACTGCATCAGGGCGACTCGCACGTGGCATTATGGCCCAGGCTGGTCTCTACACACCCCACGCCCTTCTCTCTTTACCCTCCACACACCCTCACTACCGCGTTACCCTCGCCCGCTTCCATGGATCATGGTTACGCGGTAGACGTGGCCCATTTGTTATTTACCGCGGGTACAGATTCACGCGATACGTACCTCCGCGGGGCACCGTAACGCGCTCGCCGCCCTCCCAGAGTCGACGAACAATGGAAATTTGCTCGGTGGAGCCACGGGTGAAACAAACGCGCCCGGTCTGGGGTGTACGCACGCCCGCGTAATTCGTAAGCGGGGTCGTTTCGGCTTACCCGACACGCCTAATCATAAGGGATCGATTTCTGCGATCGTAGCTCAGAGGCTTTTTTCGACGCTCGATGAATCGGTTGAATTACGTGTTACCGGGTAACGGTGTTTGTACGATTGGCAAATCATCGGCGGAACCTTCTCTCCTCGGTTTTCTGAATCGTAGAATGAATTTGCGGGTTCGAAGTATGGAAATAATCGCGCGAATTATCGCCACCAATTGAGCGGAGGAAAGGGATGATCCGGTCAAATCGAGCAGGTGCGAATCGATGTAAGGGAAAAATAATCCGTCCAGAAGAGCGAGGGAGGAGGGTGCCAAGATTAGAACTCGCCTCATCGAGTATTAATTGCGCAAGGTTAAAGCGACCCTCCCATGCGGGCCTGCCAACTTCACCCTCGTGGAAATATCGAAGGAGAGTGAGAGGCGAAATTCGTCCGTGGAGCGTTGTAGGTTGTCTGTTTGCTTTAGTCCATTTATCCGAAGGAGGATGTGGCAGAGAGGTTCAAAGCTCGGAGAAATTAATTGGAGAAAATAAATTAAGACTATTTAATGACAGATGATGTCGATCGATAGATTCGGTCTAGATGTGGGTTAAATGAATTTTTTATTGGTTTGTAATCGGAAAATTTCGGTGAGTTATTGTTCTTCGATTAATCTTGAGCAGCCACAATAAACGTAAAAGTATTGCCAGAAACTGTTGGATAATTCGTTAGTGCAAATGTGACTATTCTGTGGTCTGCAAAATATGATTGTCAAACCGCTTGTGACTACAACCGATAACTTCTATATTCCCTTGTGCGAATTTTCACGAATATCGACAGACGTCGTATCGGGGTGCCTGTCACCAAGCAACGGCATTCTACCAATAAAATTTCTCGCGCGTACGCTCTCACAGAATAGGTAAACTAACGGAAAGGAACTGATATATGTACCTACGAAAAAACAAATTGTTATACTAACAGAATTGAAATAATACAGAGAGTATCACAAGGATTCGTATATTTTCTGCGCCCTATTATTAACACCTCTCAACTTCGTCTGAGAACTATAGACACAAATATACTTTACTTACCCTCGGTGCTTTATTTTCGTGTGTAAAAGACGTATCTAAAAAAAGGCCACGAAGAAGATTGTTATTGCGAGCCTGTCTGCGATGTCTCGGAAAGACAACGTGTTCTTCTACGACTCGCAATTCCGAACGTGGCGATTGAAAGTATCCTTTCAAAAATTATTCATAACCCTAATGGAATCCTTTTCAATCTGACGTCTCTCGATACGAGGTTCACTCTCGTCCCTACTGAAAGGAACGACGACCAAACACGAGGCACATTCTCTTTTTCCAACGGGCCGATCGACACGGCGCCGGATTCCTCGCGAAAAGTTTACGTGCCGTCGGAGGGGTCAAAGGTGAATGCGACGATGTCGGCGGATAGACGACAGAATTTCCCCGGTGGATTGTACGGGATCCGAGGAGAAAGAAGAGGAGGCGGGTTTGGCCGTGAGTGCGTGCGGTGCGACCGGAGTCGTTTCTGTCCTACGAGACGCTATTTTTGTATGCGGCCGTGTCGATCTCCCCTCGGGACGAGACGTGGAAGCGTCAAGCCCAGTGATTCGACTGGAATAAAGTCTGCTTGGGTGCCTTGTAAAATTCGTGACGATGCTCGTGAGGAAGGTTCGATTCACGTGATCGCAGGGAATTGTATGCATAGACCGATGGATCGATCTGTCTATCGTGTCGGAAGAAAATTCGGAACGCTCCTGTAATTAACACGTTCGCGGACAGTAAAAGTTTCAGCAATGTATAAAAATTGACAGTCATTTTATTTTTAAAATGGTGTGGTATCCGAAATTTGACAAATTTGTAAGTACACAGAGAAAAGATAAGATAATACGAAAATACCTAAAGAATCAGTTAGTCATTACCTTGACAGGTATAATAATTACAAAAACTTAAGGTTATACAAAATTAAATTCAAAATAATTGGCTTTAAAATTTGAATGCTACGGCATTCATGTCATTTTGCATCACAATGAAAATGAATGCTATAGCATTCACGTCCGCGAACGTGTTAAATTCATAGTGAAATATTAACCTTGATTAGGTGAAATAGATAAAATTGTTAAGTTAATAACACGACTGCCATCGCGATAGATTTAAGAGGATTACAATCGCGATTCTTTCGATGCAAAACTTTTTTAGGATGTGCTCTCGATTTCAACCGACAACGAGAACAAAGAAGCTTCGATGCTGTCGATACGATTCGGAACGTTTCGCGAAACCCGCAAATATCATTCGTCCTTCGTCTCCTCGGGACGGTAGCGGGTGACATTTGAATATTTGCGAACGGGTATGCCACGAGTAGGCTGCTCGCTCGCGATGTGGATTCAACTGAAATCGATTCGATCCCCTACGATCTCTCTATTCGAGCTCGAATTCTTCTCCAGTTGCGAGGATATCGCGCGCGATCCCTCGCGTGACATTTTTTTACGCTTGCGCGCGGGCGCTCGCACGCGGTGGCGCGTGAAGCGCGGCGAAGGGTGGGACGAAGGGAAAACGGAGTTATGCAAATTTCTCATTCGAGGACGGTCGGGGAGAATATTCCGTTGGACCGTGGCGCGCCAGACTGTCCGTAACTCGTTTTTGTAATTTTACACAGACGACGGATATTTATATTCCGTCCCTTGCACGCGCGTGCGCTTCTACGCTCCTGCCATCCCTTCGTTGATTTACAAAGGACAAGGCGGGCTCTCGCGAATTCGATACCTTCCTTCTCTACTTTACGAGGAAAAAGAAAGATTTGACTAGGGTGGCTTCTATTCTTCCCGTTGTTATCGAGAGCGAACGGTCGTCAAAGACGTCTGTTGTTTCGATAATAACCTCTGCGGTTTCCCATTTGCACGTGAGAAGGGCGGAACATTTTCAGCCCGGCAAAATAAACTTTGCAAATTCGCGTATTGAACGTCCCATACATTCAAATTAACTTCGGTTGTCCTCTTTGAAACCGCGAAACAAAAGATCCCACCCCCTTGTTGTCCCAATTTTTCTACACCCCATCGCTACCTCCCACGCGTATTGACACTCGTTACTCTCTAGAACGAAGAGTTTCGTTACCAATTGAATCGACGGAATTTTTCAAGCGCACAAAGAGAAACGCTCGATGCCTGCCCGAGAGCTTCGTATACGTAGTTTCATTGAAATAATAACGGCGCGTGGGACGATCTCCATTGGAATGACCCGCGACGCGGTTACCCTTTGAATCGCTAAATAAAATAGTGCAGGTGCTCCGGCGTATCGCTTTTCAGACACGATCGCGGTGAAAGCGCGTTGCTGCGAAACGAGATGATCCGTGCCATCACTTTTGGATTATTCGTGTCGTTTGGATCGAGCAACGATCGCCGCACGCGAATTCAACATTTTGCAATTGGACAGTTCTCGTCGACAGGCAGATGTTTTTTAGAACGGTTAGGGATCGTTGCTCGAAATTTTTCATGCTGCGTAAAAGTCAAGTGTCGATGTTCAATTCCATGCTGCGTGTCTTTTGATTGCTCTAGGTGAAAGGGATATAGAATACGCGTGGTTAAAATACAAATGTACAAAAACTATGTAAGCCAACAAAAAATATCTGTGTACCAAGTAGCCAATACAAGATAGTCCAAATTAATCCTAATATTATCTGTAATAATATATAATAGGAAGAATATCAAGGAACCTTTTAATGATAATATTAAAACTAATAGTAATAGTAACGTCAAATAATATGAATAATAATAGAGGAGAGAGACGGCGAGTGAGCAAAGAGCCTGATTATCGAGCAATGTGTTCATGCTGAGGGTTGTAGAATGCCACTCAGGCACCCGATGCCTAATTCCTTCGTGTCCTCGAATGTATTTCCCACCTCCCTTCATATATAATGCATCGAGACAGAACGGATCCTCTTACCGTTTACAACGTACTTAAACACGAGTACGAGACGAGCAATCCTCAAACTGACGTAACAGGAATACGCTGCACGATCCAGTCTCTCGTTACAATCTTGTCCTAAGCAGGCTCCTTAAAGACACCGAATGTCTACAATTGCGACAGACTCAAAGGTAAATTCGTGTCAATTTACCACTCATACCATGGCCCTTAAACGAACAGTGAAATTGAACATTCGCTTCGCGTGAAACGTGCTTGTTCCAATCGTTCAATCTGCACAATTCTAGACGTGGGGCCTAAAGTTTCTTAAGAAAAAAAAAAAATACGAAAATGACTCGGACAGGAATACGAGCTACTCTATTTTGTTGGATGAAACGCAAATATGAAGAAACAGCCACCATCGGACAAATGTTTCGTCGTGAACGGCGAGGATCGGCCGGTGGGACCCCTTGTTGCGAACAAAAACGTTAATCGACTGCCCGGCGTGTACGATAAGCCCCCTATTAAGAGGTAAAACACGTGTTCCGAAGTGGAGGCGAGAGCACGACGAATCCGTTTGCTTTTTTATCCTCCCGACGGGACGGGACAGCCCCGTGGACGAGTGGAGGGGACGAGCACGGGCCACGAACCCCATCGATTTTCCCTTAAACGCGAATAGAGCGCGGGCACGCTCGCGCGATAATATTCGGGCTCGCTTTACCAAATAATGGCTGATAAAGAGCTTCGTTATGCTCGTGTTTCCCCTGCTGCGTTCGCTCCGTTTCCGTCGAAACGAGGGAGAACGAAAAGAAGAAGGAGGAGGGTGAAAGACGAAAAGGAACTCGCGAGCTCTTCCGTTTCACCATTCTCCGCTTTCGTTCCTTTCGCCCGAGCCTTACTCGTTTCTCTCTTCTTCCAGCTCCAGCTCTTCGACAATTTCTCTGCTTCTCACTCCGTTTCTTTCCCTCTCTCTCTCTCTCTCATTTCCGCCGCATTTCACCACCCTCCTCCACCCGCGAAAAGGCGCCTGGCTCGACCTGACAAAGGAGAACCTCGTCATCGATACTCTCCAACGAAATCCATCCAAAGAAGTGGAAACAGCCGTTTCTCGTAGAACGACGACGGCGCCGGGAGTGGAGGAAACTTCTTTTCTTCGCAGCCGCAAAACGGGAAAATCCGATATTCCGCCGAAGGTGCGATACTCCGAGGGTGAAATTACGATCAAAGGGGAAGCCCGGTAACCGAGGTGTGCACACTTGGGAGGAACGTTTCGGTGTTCTCGCAAAACGAATTCCGCTCCCTGCTTTCCGTATGCTTCCTTCCTTTTCTCAAGGCGACGCCTGTTTTCCCTTGGCGCGAACGAAATAACGATGTGTTCACAATAGAACCGTCCTTGAAAATTATCGATAGAATTTCCTCGCCGATTCTTCTCTATCGGCACGTGGCTCCGTGCGAAACTTGCAAAGAGAACGCGTATTTAGATACTTCTCGTGCTCGTCGCCAGGATTATTATAGAAATTCATCACGTTTCTTTATTAGATTCCACCCTTAATTCTTCTCTTCCGTATCTGGTGGAAAAGCTCATTATCAATAGGAACGGGTCGGGAAGTTGTATTCTCCCGGGCTTCTCGTGGCCCACTTTCTCGACTGTAAGATAATCCGCGAAACATCTGTCATCGCCGTTAACCCATTCTTTAAGTAAAACCTCCTTTTCGTCGTGACGTATCTACTGGCCTGGCAGTAGCGAGGAGAAAGGAGAAAGGGTGAGAAGAGGGAGGGAAGAGGAGGGAGCTTGTCGTCGTCGTGATTAAGCTAGAATTCCGAGGAAAAGTCCATGACGCGTCTCTCTCGTTCTCCCTTTCTCTCCTTCCTTCGCTTCCACGTTGCCTATCTCTTTTTTCTCCTGGCACCCTTCCACCCTTATCGTCTCATCCCCTAACTCGAATCCATCCTGGACTTTTAACCGGAACGGTATTCCGCTCCGGTCAGGAGCGCTGATAAATGTGGACACTATAGAAGTAAGCGAGTAAGAGTAGGGGATGTCCTCCACGAGGGTATCACCTTCTCGTCCTCCTCGTGCGACGAGCCCCTATTAAGTAGGCGCGGAGAGGCGAAACTTTTTAATTCATCGTCAAGATGCAAATTTCTCCGTGGAGGCTGCAGCAATTTATCCCGTTCTTCGAGAACGGATGCCACTTAAGAAAGAACGAGACGATTTTTGGGTACCTCCTGATTCTCGGTCGGATCGTCGAAGAAGGTGGAAGAAAACCTGGCGACAAAGTTCGTAGATTTGAGTGCGGCGTGCGTTTCGACGTGTGCCTTTCGAAATTCTTCGTCGAGCGGGCTAAAAGCTTCGCGCACGAGTCCTCGTCCTCTTGCACCTTCTCCGTCTCCTACCGGTTCGCCCGGCTCTTTTAGGCTCCTCGCCACGCGGAGGATCGATTTTGGCTCGAGCGTTCTTCAAAAGGGGGAACCTGCACCTTTGTCGGCGCTTTCTCGACGCGTGCCTTTGAGCACACGATGCAACCAAACGTCGAAAACGATAGAGAAAAAAGAGAGAGAGAAAGGGTGAGAAAGGAGAAAAATTCGAAAGGAGAGAAAAAGCGTCGTGTTGCGTCAGGATCGATTCTTGCGGTGCTACACACATTTTTTCCGGTGAGTTTGAGGCGCAACCCCTTAAGAGGGTGGTGCTTAAACAAATAGTTTCTAAACCACCGCACCGGAGACTACTGCGAAGAGTACGAGGGACGACGAAGGAAGGGGAAGTGAATCTTTAAGCGCACCGCGTGCCACTTTAGCGTTCATAAATTTTCAGTGACAACGCGGGCTACCCAAGGATGACGAAGAGTAATCTCGAAACTTCGGGGACGCGGAGAGAAGGGATCGGATGAGTTCGAAAGATTAGTTGCGTCGCTTGAGAAAGTTTCGCTAAAAGTTACACCCTCGTTATCGTTCGCGCGAGCCTAATGCCACCGGGCCTTGTTGCGCTTGATTATCGGAGCTCGTGGTTACGGCTGGCCGAACACCGTGCACCTCTCAATTTTTAACGCGCTTTGTTTCTTCGGACCGATACCCGTTCCCACGGTACGACAAGACCCCCGATCGATAATATCAAAGATCCCATTTAAAAATCACAATCCACCAGAGGCATCTCGAGCATTCTTCACCGAAAAACCGTTCCATCTACGTTACCTTAAAATCCCAGGGGACGAGAACGAACGAACGTCGAAAATTCCCCCGTCTCTCTCGGGATCTGAATAATTTAATAGGAAGATCAGACGCGCTTTAGGCGGACTTTATCTTCCTGGATAATTCTCTTTTCCGCGCACGGCCCCTCCTATATCCGCCCGTGTACTCGCACGATTCGGTACATACGCGCGTCGCATAAACGAGGTACACGCGCGCGCGCGCCTTCGTCCACCCGTAGAAACACACTCGACGCACACACATTCATCGAGGGTTTACGTATCCACGCGTCGTCGTTAAGTTGACCGTCGTCGGTCAGCTGCAGCTGCATTCAAATGGGAGAATATTTCGACTTAATTAGTACCTCCCTGTCGACGAAGCGACCTTCTACCCCCTCCGTCCCAACCGTCTCCACCCCCGCCACCGGAGCGGTGGACCGTGGGTCGTTGAATTTCGGCCGAAGAGGGCTCGGCTCGCGTTGTAACGTTTGGCGGAGCACCGCACGCATTTACATCGCGCACCGACGCAACCCGTGTGCACGCGGAGAAGCGACACAGGCCCCCGAAATATGCAAAACAGATTATCTAGGCGAGTCGCCTGTGGTCGGGACGGTACACGCTTTTCGGGTGTAACCGCGACGATGGTGTCCACCTCCACAGCCATCTCTTCCACCGTGCTCTCCTGCTCCTTCTCCTCCTACACCTCCCACGGAGTCGTTAGATTATTCATTAAAAGCGCCCTACGCGCATTCGTCCTGCTCGGCTCCGTTGAATTTTAACGGTTCCGCTCGGGCGCACGGTAATAAACCTTTTAATTAGCCCTTTCGCGCGGACGTGGGCCACCGCGGAGGAAGGAAGGATACGGAAGAGGGTGAGAGCGTAAGGGACGAGGACAACGACGAGGAGGAAGGGGTGGAGGATCGTAAGAGGTACACGATCGTGCGTAAATCGACGCGTCCTCTCGTGCAAGAGAGACGAGCTCTCCCCTCCTTCTTCGGTCGGAGCACTCGAGGGCCGGACCCCGGAAGCGATTAATTAACGAGAGGCCCCCGCAGAAGCGCGTAAACTCCTGCGCGCTCGCTCACACGCTCCGACCTTTCGGGAGCTGACGAATTTTACGAGGGTCCGGCGTTGTGCGGCTAAATAGTCCGGCAACGCTCACGTTACTCCTCGGTCCTAAGCGACGCACGATAAAATTAACTCGATTCATTTCGTCGAATCGTTCCGTCGCGACGCCGCTCATAAGTTTAGTGGAAGAGGGAAGGGTGGAGATCCGTGCCGAATCCCGCGCAAGCGGTAATTGGCGAAGAGTAGTCCTCGCACCGCTTGCACCCACCGCCCGTGAATACTGACCTCTCTGCTCTTCTCTCCTCTCCTTGCCTATTCTCTCCTCTTCCTCCTGCCGTTGATCTCTCACCTCAAACCCCGGGCCCGTTACAGAGAAAATTAATTCGCTGTATTTTATTAAGCCCCCCACCCTCCCGACGACGCACGCCGATTAAACTCCCAACGAGTTTCACGCCAACCCGTTGTAATTTACATTCGTAATTATCGATTAATTAGTCTAAAGCGACCTCGATTGTGAGCTCCATCTCGTTAGCCGGCTAATGCGTTGGTGCCCTTTTTTTTGTTCTTTTTCGGCAAGGGAAAAGGGTGAGTTGGTATCAAAGAGAGGGAGAGAAACGGAGGAAAGTAGAAACAGTCAAAGGGAGAGGAGAAGAGAAATTGCAAGTGTAAGGAAAGAGAAAATGTGTTCTCGTAAATTGTAGTGAGAAATTGGCGCGCGCGTTTATGTTTGACGATCCACGCGTTACCGTTTTAGCAACGATCGTCTGATGTATTATATCTATAAGCAAAACAGCAAGAGCAGGGTGTTGACATTATTCGTAGGTTTAATTTGACATCGTATTGTGGACACGAGTTACGTAGTAAAGAGAAGGAGGGCTCGCAGAAGGGCGAGCTATTATAATAATTAACTGGTAGAGGAGAAGACGGGACGGTCGAGGACTCGCGTTCTCCGCGCGTTGCATTCGGAAACTCCGACGTCAGGATTTGCATAATCGCTTGAGAAATTACAGGCCGCGCATACATTTCCGACCATAATGCGAGCCTGCGTTCCCGATTTCAATACGTAAGATTCAACGTGAATGTGCTAAACGTTATCGGTAAATGCAGTCGATTTATCTGGTTTTTTATTATGTTGTTCGAGCGTAGACGATTTTTATTTCTCCTCACAATAATTATGTGTCAGTCAGAATGCTAAATAACGCGACATTTAATCACTCGAAGATCAATTTCAGGCCGACACGGTTAAATTTGTATTGTTACATGTGAAAAATCTGTCGACACTATTGGTGCGGAGTAAATTTCAGCATTGTATAAAATAATTATACATTTTGTACGAGGCTTTTTCAGGGAATGCTTGTTTTAATTTATCCTGACCAGTAAAATGCACCGTCACCGTGCAACATTAAAAGAATCCACGACTGATATCTATCGTCGTCCGTGTTGAAACACGTCGACTAAGCAGGATCGTTACTGTCAGATGTTACCTTGTCACGGAAACACAAAGCGGACCACGTTAAAGGACGATTCTCGGCATTAGTCCGGCGCGTCGCGTGGTCCGTTGGAAACATCTCGTTACGTTTAAAAACAGAGTTAATAGGCATCTCTCATTTCGGAGAGCGTGCAAATAGCGGACGCTCGCCCGTACGCATCGTTCACTCGTTCCTCGTATCGCGGGCTGTAAAAGGAGGAAATTACTGTAGGGAGGGAAAAGTGTGAGACCCTGTTGGAAAACGCGTGTAAAGCGCGAAATAAAAGCAGCAACATTCGCAAACTGCGCCTCTCTTTCTCCCTGTTTCCAACTAGCAGAGTTAATATGGCGCCTTTACGTCTTCCAACGTAACACGCACGCGTCTCAACGCCTATCAATGCGGTCGGTTCACGAGGCGCGTGATTTCTCAGCGGCTCACCAGGAGTGCTAATTATTCACGGGGTTTTAGTAATTTTTACAATCTCCTCCGACGTGTCTGATGTGCAATGACGTGGAGCTCGTGTTATCGGGTTACTTAAATCAACAACTACTTAAATACTTAAATACTACGAATTACTTAAATCAACTACGAAAGAATACAAGAATATACAAAGAAGGAAGGAAATTGAGAGTGGATATTTCATAACTCTCTCTCTAGGACCAAACGTTAGAGAGTTAAAGTATTATACGATCGATTTATTTTTCTCCCATCAGTCACAAAGAAAAACGTCTAACGACAAACCCATCGTTAAGGCGCGTAATATTATCGCGTATCGACGTATTCAAATTACGAGAATAATGGCCCAATAAAAATGTATAAGGAACCGATTCATTTTACTTTTCTTAACTCTTCCTTATTCTTCTTCGACCTCTCCTTCGTATCCGCCTCTTAAAATATCAACGTGCAGATTAAAAGATCCTGAGGGTGCGAATGGGGTGGATGAGAGAGGGCGAGAGGTTAGACAGTAAACGGGGGTAATAAAACCGCAGGTCGATACCTTGCGAATTGATCCTTTCTGCTGGAGGGTCGTCGAGGTGTCGACAGATCGACCATCATTACCACGACACCAATGCTCTCCCCTGATCGTCAATGCAACTCGTACCTTTGTCACTAGCACCACTATTATTGCGAGCAACGTCGTCGCCCTGCAGGCCAGTAGGCCGCCACCCAGTCCCGAGGGAAGCGCCTGGGTTGTTTAAATGCAAATCGCCTCGTCACTCGCAAAAATAACTCTAGTAATTCAGCAACGACCCTACTCGAGCTCGGCTGGGGAAGAGAATCCTCTTTCCGCGTCCCAACCCGCCAGATCATGTAACTACATCAAATTCTTTCCACTACCAGTACCACCGCTGTGTCACCGTCCACTGGGAAGCGCGGGTTACGTTCCCTCCGTCTATTCGCGAGTGCAATAAAAAAAAAATATATTTGCATCGAACACGTTCTTCGGGGACTACCCTCGGAGTCGGAGTTGGATCTCCGCAAAGTGATGTCCAATTGCGGGAAGAGTTTCGAGAATTAGCGCGGAGTGCTTTTATATTTTCTATTTCTGTATCATTTTGTGAAGTACGATGGAGTATACAGATACTTTTTCACCTTCCGTCGGGAAATCAATCCGATGACACTCGCGGTTCCTTTCTAACTGAGAAACTATTCAATTTCGCGATGCCTAGTATCATGCACGTACATGCATTTTAGTGCACGTGCAATTTTTGTGACAACGAATTTTTGTGTCCAGCCATAGTTTAAATTATTATTTTAAGTAACTATTAGCTAACAAATTGGTCACTTATCACGCCAGGTGTCGTACTACATATAAAATTAAAAAAATGTCATTTTAAAGACTTTTATTATGAATAATTCTTAATTAAATGCAGTTCAAGAAATTAACGTATTTCTACTCGGCAAAAATCGCCGTGTCTAAAAATCTGTATATCTACTCCCAACGTGTCCCTATTTCTACGCATAGAAGTGTAACAGATTCAGTTTCAGTTTATCGATATCAATAATGTCGATGTCCCTATTTAAACTCATTGAAGACTACAATGACTGGTCGGATTATGAAATTTATTTTTAACAATGAGCTGTTATCTAGCGAGCAACGGGCCTATGCAACTTATACCGGAGTACCTAAATAATTAATAATTAATCATTCTGTAATTTATTTTATCAACCGAAGAATAGTTCATAGTGAGTAGAAATCAGGACTTGAGTAGAAACTGGGACATTGGCTTTAATATTGGCAAGACACGAAATTAAACCTACGAAGTATTCTTTAATTTTTTATAATACTTATTTTGCCACGCATGAACGGGGCATGATCGGGAATTTCGGTTTTGCGGTAGAAGAGAAGCGTGTGGCGCGCGCACGCGCGCAGCGTGCGAATTTTCCCAAAGCATTAGCGTGGCGAATAATCGACCGCACCGAGAATTATCTATCCAGGCGTAACGCCCGGATTGAAACGCCGCGTGAGAAACTGCGGAGCATTACCGGCCTGGTATCAGGAGCGAAGTAACGTGAGGGGTACGGAGAAGGAGAAAGAGAAATATGTAAGCGGTTTGGCCGCGGCGACTCGGGCCACGGCGTTAATGGCGAAACTATGAGGCTCCTCCGGTCCGCGAGAAGCCGTGGCGGGAGCAGCTTCAAAGAATCTGGGTTAACGGTACCGCATTTCGTTCCACCCGGGGGTAACATTAAATTCTGTGCTTCTGCCGAGCGCACTCTCGTGCCTTTGCCCTCACGCACACCATTTCCGCGTTTATACAATGCGTACACTCGGTTCTCTTTCTCTCTCTCTCTCTTCTTCCTCTCTCCTCTCTCACTGTTTCTCTTGGAGTCCACGCGTTCATTCAAGCGCTCTAAAAGCACACGCGCACCAGGTAGATCGTAAAACTCGATAATGAGAGCGCGTTGGTTATCGAATTCCGAGTAGAGAGAGAGAACATTCTCATGGATGCACCTCTCGCGGACGGTAATGACCGGGAAACTGGTCTCAAAGGAGTATCGTGGGGGGAGCTTGCGAGCGTCTCTGAATGAAGCGACGAAAGAGAGAGAGAAGCTGAGAGAAAAAGAAGGATTGTCGAGATTCCACGAATTCGTGAGTTGTCCGACGATAAATTACGTCTCTACCACCACCCTCTCGCACCCCTTTTGAGCCCTGCTTATCTCCAATGCTCTTCTCGCCTCGTGGAAAACAGCTGGGTCCCTCTCGATATTCCCGAAAATCCCGACTACTCGTCGCGTTCCAATCGAACGGAGTCCATTGGCTCGTGCCACGCTATTGTACGATGCTTCGTTCACGGCCGCGAATACACTGAGAATCGTTTGCCGGGATAATGTGCGAAAGACGAGAGCCGATAGTGGGACGATGGGACAGCGGAGCTGAAATCGCGTCGTGACAAACGGCGGTACATTCTACCCTTCCGTTTCTCTCCCCTCACTTCTCTCCCCATAACGGCGCCCAGAAGAGAAATGGAAGCGATTTGGCCGCGACGACTCGTGCCGTGGCGTTAATGGCGAACCTATGAGCTCTCTTGGAAGAGGCTCCACTTTTCCGAGCGCGTGCATCGGAGCGCGAAAAGAATTTGGGTTAACGGTATCGCGTAAGTATCGTTCCATCGCGGGCGAGCGTTAAATTGCGAAAGTTCTGCCCATCGACATCAGCGCGTACGTATCGAAACTTTCCTCGTTCTCGTGGCCCCTGCGTATAATTCGGTGAAATTATCGAGAGCAGTCGCGTTGTTTGCGTTCGATCCAGTTAGTTTTCTAACTCGGTAAAGGTGTATTTGATTCGGTTACGAGGCAGGTCCTGGGTTCGAGTAATAGTAAATGGTGAAACACAAAAATGTGCATGGTGACAATTGGCGATTTAACATCTGAGTACTCTAAATCTGTACTAATGTAGATTCATTTCCTCTAAGATCGTTTCGTTGGATCCGCCCATTTTCACAATTTCGTTCACTCCTCGATTCCATCGGCAAGGCACCCGTCCTCAATCACAAGACGTCGAAGGCAGAGGTCGCAAAATTCGTGAACGTCTCTCGTCAGAAGGGCAACCCACTACGAATTTACGAGCGGCGAGCAAGCCTGTCCACTGAATGGACTATGAATAATGTTCGTTCAGTGTCCCGTTTACACCGGTCTCCGCTGTTTGCCGGCTGTTGTTTGTAGAGTAAACTACGAGGTCGAGCGAGGTCGATTAATCTCCAATGACGAACGACACCTTTGGTCGCTCCCACGAGCACCACTTGTCATTAAAAATGTCGCGAATCAACGGGACCAGGGGTCGATAGAAGGTCGCGTGGATTCTTCGATTGATCAGCATACTTGCACGCCCTCCCACGCCAATCTCTCGTTTCAGAAAGGCTCGTTAGGTAGATTGCCCTTTGGAAAGTAAAGCGGCAATCTTAATGGGCTCGATTAATTTCGAAATGGCGAACTGCACCGTGGGCTGCGCTCACACGCGCAAAATGAAAAAAGCCGACGAGTCGAGAATGCCTCGACGATTTATCATCTCGAGCGTCGCTGATTTCAATCCTCGCAGGAAGGAACGAGGTGGGAGTGCGTTTGAAAGTCGCGCCGGAAGGTCGAGGAATCGCGCGCGTCGTAGATATGCAAAGGAAAGTCACCGTGACACGCGAGACTACCCTCGCCAACTGCGAATCCATTTTTCAACGTCCGCATTCTGCACGGTTATTAGCGATCGGTGAATTAAAACGCGCGCCCCCGCGCTCACGTACAACGATACAAATAATTTTGCGAGCCGACGACGAGAACGATGTCGACGATACGATCGAACGGGATGATTTACCTCGCGGTAGTTCCATCGCGTTTTTGCGATCGAAACGTTGACTCACCCTGCGATGATTTCTACTTGCTCGTTGAAAAATAATAATCCGTGGAGGGAGACTCTGGGAGAAGTGAACTATAGGATCGCACACTTGATAATTCAGTATTCTTTCTCACGAGTGTATATCTATCTCCGAATGTATTAGCGATGCCGTGAATATTTTTAACTTTCATTTCGATAGCAACCTTTTTCAACATAAATAAATAAATTTCTAAGAGGGTAATGGCGATCGTACGTTGCCAGGGTCGATTCTGGTAACGGCCGAACCTGCGAAAAAGAACATCTCAATTTAGAAGATGATACCAGCGCGCGAAACTAATTAGGTAAATGACTATCTGGAGTATAATGGCGAGAGGTGATATTTGAGGCGTTTTAACGTCATTAATAGTAAGGCGTAAGAATAATTAAGAGATAGAATAGGGTGATGAGAATTTGCACATCGGCGGATGAACACCGAAGATCGGCCCTGTGCGCTCTTTATAAAACGAGAATGAAAAATTTAACGTTGTACAGGCAGCGCGTGCTTATCGTGCGAATTATCTCGACGCGGTGCATCGAAATGCAAGCTTCGAGAGGAACAGAGCAAGAGCAGCGAGACATAGACAGAGAGAGAGAGAGAGAGAGAGAGAGAGAGAGAGGCAGAGAAAGCAACGGCACACGTGTCACGTTAACTTTCGAGCCCCTCCGAGCAGGTTCCATCGTAAATGTGCTTTAGTGCTTTCAGCCCCACGTGTCGAACCGAACGCGCCGCCTATCCGACGACGAAGCTCCACGCCTACGGTCGCGCGGACGACCTCTTCGTCGAATTTACACCGCGTCCGGCGCATTATTGAATGTATTATGCACGTATACGCGTTGACGCGACGTAGCGCGACGCAGGAGGCCGACGTAGCTTGGCGTCACGGTGCATCCTCCTCATGGTCCTGCACGTGCTGGCAGGTGCGGCGCAACGTGGAATGTGCACCGCTGAGTGCAACCTACTCTCTGTATCGACTAGATCCGCGCAGTTTCCACACGTACCCACCGCAGCTCTCGTGCGCGAACGTGGAAAAGGCAAGGGAGGAAGCTTTGGCGAGACGAAGAAGGGGGTGAGCGTGTCGCGTGAGTGAAACTCACGCGGGAGATTCACGCGTGGCGGCTCTCAGAACGTGCCAGCTGGAGAAGGAAGAGGAGTTACCGGAGAGAGAGAACGAGAGAGTGTCCGGGGAACGAGCGGAGCGGCTCCTAATTCATTTAATTATCTTAATGTAGAATTATGGACCAGGCGCCTCGAGCACTGTATGGACTTAGCCCCCATGGTTATCTTTATTCATGCGATCCTCCCCTCCTACCGTCCTCTACTCACCTCCACCAGTTTCTCGCTCGTTTTCTCTCCTCTCATCTTTCACCCCCGTTCCCTCGCGTCTCGTTGTCGTCGTCTCTCCGCTCTCTTCCGTTCGCCTCCCGGTAGTCACGGACCATTCGCCATTCTCCACTCAACCGCATTATCCTGCAATTACTTGTCGTTGCCGAGATCCACGATTTTGCACGATCGTGCACACTCGTGCGTGGACCCGTACACGCGCGGGGCGTTGTACCGAATTAAACTGATTCTTTCGACATGGAAATGCATACGATTTATCTCGACAAGTGCTCTTAATCATTATAACGATTAATGTTCATCTCCGTGCAAAATCGTCGCGACATTAATGCCAAACGAAACGAAGCTCGTCGGTGGTATTAACAATTGACAATTAGCAATCACGGTTCTCGTCGATGCTAATTACATTTTCCGCGAAATCCAAACTTGGACGTTGATCTGTTCCACGTGAAATTTCTGTTTCATTTCGACGTAGAGCGATATTTATCAGTTCATCGAACTACTCGTGGTCGCTCTATTGAAAAAGGATAAAACCTTTTCTCCCCTCGGGTTACCTGTCTTTCGGAATGGTGGAAGTCGACGAGCTTTCTTGCTGAATGAGGGAACTGGAATGTGACGGCGAAGAGGAGGAAAAGGTCGTGGTGCGAGGAGAGGGAGGGACGAGAGGCGATTTATCGCGTCCGCGCAAGCCTATTTACGTCCTCTCTCTCTCGAGCGATGGACCGCGTGCGTAGCTGACGACGATAAATCCTTCGTCGGATCGCGAGTAAAGAATATCGTCGTCGCGCGTCTACGTCGTTGGCGCGAGCGGCCGCCGGCAAAGAAATACGAAGAGGAAGATTAAGAGGAGGAGAAGGCGGCGAACGAGCGGAGCGGAAGGGAACGGAAAAGAGGCCGAAGCTTCCCTACCGAATGCGCGACCATTCGACGTCACTCGGGGATGGAGAGAAGGGGAGTGGAGTGTCGCGCGCTGATAAAGCGTTAGAAATCATCAGGCGCATTGTGCTTACGCACGCTCGTAAATAACCTCGCCCGGGGTTACTTACGGAACCCAGACCGAAAATACCGGCGTCGGTGGTGTACCCACCAGCGTCCCCAATGGCATCGCCATGGCTATTGCCATCAGCCTCCACACCAACCCCCGTTAGTCGAGCACACCTCCTCTACGGGTAGGAAACTCTCTGCGTGGCCCCCATTACACGGCCGACCAGACCTCTCCTCCTGCGACTCCGAGACAGTTTAATGCGAGTCCCCGAACAGAGGGTGTTGCTGGGAGAAGGGAGAAGGAAGAGAGAGAGAGAGAGAGAGAGGAATGTGAGAAGAGCAAGTCATGGTACGCGAGGATGGTGGAAGGGTGAATGAGTCGCGACGCGCTGCGCTGGTGCAACGTTCAGAAAGGGAGAAGTTAGGAGGTTTACTGCAATGTGAATGATGCTTTCTCGTCCATAGAATGACGGTCACTCGTTAATGCTAGCCGCCAACCCATATGGGACGACGAATCGTTAGTTTTCGGATCGGAAGGAGAGTAGTGAACGTTCCTTAGATTTTCGTATAAATGTTTACGTTATTATAATTTGCGATTGAGATGTGAAAATTTCGGGGAGGTGTGTCGAAGCTTTCTTATGTGATTGTGTTTTTTTAATCGTACGTTTATAATAACGTACAAGACAACTCCTTGTACTCGTTAATCGACCCAAAGTAAATTTTAATATTAAACAGCCTTGAATTAATCTTTTGTTCTCGTACCGCAAGCTCTGCTTGACTCTTACATTTATTTTTGCTTTAAATTAAATTTGGTAGTAGGTCCTTGTTCCGGAAAACGCGCAGAACGGAATGTGGAAGTTGCAGGTAGTTTGAAGTCTACCTAGGAGCTTCATCATTCTACCGAGAATACGAAGGGAAAAAAGCTGTCTCAATATGCACTCACCGACGACTCGGTGGAGCATTAAACGATTATGTTTGAACCCCAGCTCTCACCAGTGGTCCCGGTTTAACGCGCTTTCCGATGTGTCACGCACTCTTCTCCCACCCAACCCACGGGACGTCCAGCCACCCTCTCAATAGACTCGGCATCGGCAGACCAGCAGCGAATCGACGAGCGTGCCATTAATGGATTTGATACGAGTCCGTTCGCGAGCCGTTAAAGTGCTAATAAAATGTCCGCCCGTGTTAACGACGTTTTCATCTTCCCGGAACGCAAATTTTATCGGCCTCCTGCGTCCGCGCTTATCACCTTCTCCCATACTTTCCATCCCAAATCTCTCGCAGCCAGCGTCCACTCGGAATTTCATTACCACCGCTGCTCTTTTCTCTCATAAAACGACAATTAGGTGAGACTTTTTCATTCGTCGTCTACTTCGTATTCTTTCGTATGCGTTAAAACGACAAGACTGTCTGGTGGGTATTTACATCGCGGATAGACCGTCGATGAAGACTACGAATGTGATAACGTGGAGTGTCTAGAGACCGATCGAACTTGCCGAGGAATGAGCGGAAAAGGAGAAGAGAGAAGGAAGCGTCGACTGTGCCATGCAATCGGTCGTGAATAAAAGAGAGAGGAAGAAAGTATTGGATAACAGTCGCGACGGATACATTAATATACATAGTCCTTCGTCGTCGACAACTACGCCCATCGTCCTCCTTGTTTCACCATTCGTGGGCGCTCTCGTTACACGGCTCTCTGAATTTATCCGCAAATTCCCTTTGAGCGAGGCAGTCATTAACGCGGTAAACCACCGCAGGCGGTGAATTTCGCGCGCCACTCGTCTCCGTCGCCTCCATTCTCACCCCTCTCTTTTTTTCTCCATCAGCCCCTTCCTCCTACGCACATCACTCCCGCCCATCCTTCATTTCCATTTCTGCCTTTTTCATTCACTCCTAATTTATTCTTCGGCCGTTTCTTTATTTCCACAGCAAAACTTCCGTCACTTTTCCTTAGTGACCTTCTTAACGCCCCATTGAGCCAATTCAGGAATAATTAACGTAACAATTGTCTCGACGTGAATATTTTCGAATAAAGAGGATACTTCCAGATAGACTCGCGGAACGAGAAATAGCGCGTGGATGACGATCCAAGTGCGAATGCGAAGTAATGCTAATCTTAGCTTAGGGAGCTTGCACGGTGCACGCCATTCTTCGATCCCTTCCTTCACTCGAGGCTTCCTCTCGTAAGATCGAAATTTACGACTTCTCGTGGCAGTTTGTATGCCATAATTACAGGCCACAACTGCTAACAGTGTCACGGGTGTTAACAGCTCGAAATAAATAAGGATTTCGTTCTCACTGCGGATCTCTTCCATCTCGCGCGCAAGAGGCGAGCTGAAACGCAACGATGCGCGATAATTGCACCCCGTTATCGAACCCCTCTCATTTTCACTCCCTCTCACTCCTTCTTGTCTCTCTTTCTTCCCTTTGCTCCCCGTAAAGAAAAGAGTCTCGCTCCTATGTACGTATGCATCCCAACGTTACCCTATGCATCCGGCCTACCCCAACAGTCTCGCGCCATTCGAAAGCGTGAACATTGGCGTTCTGCCACGGCACTCGAGACTCTCCTCGAGTCCGTGTTTTCTTCCCTCACTCGACTCGGAATGATAGTTCGCGTATTCATTCCCCTCCGCTTCTTCCTCCCTCCACGGTCGCATCTTTCGACTCGCCTCCTGCGTCCCTAAGTGCACGTATTCGCGTGTAAAGTCGATTTTCACAGTTGCAATAATGGAGTCGCTACTTCTTCTTCTTCAATCGTTGCTTTTCCGCTACTTCAACGTTGCTTGTTTTCTCCTCATTCGCGTCTCACAGTGTTGCTTATCGGTGTACACGTGACACGTGGTTCGTTTGGAAAGTTAACGCGTTTAGTCATTCGTCGTGCCAAGTAAATCTTCGATTTTCGTCGCTCTATTCGTAGGGAGTTTTCATTGAGAATTCTCGTTGACAAGAGTCGTTACTTCAATGGCTGATTTGATAATCGTTAGCTGTGGAATAAGTGCATGGTACTTTAAGGAAAGTTCTTTCTGTCATCCCAGTGGAATTTTCGGATACTCCGAAGATAACTCCACTCTTTAAATTCCCAGGAAACGTTCATTGTCACGATTACAGCGTGACTCAAACTTTTCTAATTTTGCTTCGAGCATTTAGGGCAGTCATATGTGTTTTTCAAGCTCTTAAAATTTTATTCTATGTTGCAGCCACGATTTTGCTGACAATTAATATTTGTCCCGTCCAAACCTCGCGAAACTTTGATTGGCCAGACCTAGAGACCCGCGAATTGACGAATTATATCGAATACACGAGCTAACGTTTAACGCACGACATCGATTAATTCGATCGAATGCGCTGTTTCGTGTGGCGTACTCTACGAGGCGGTAATTTCTAGGTGAAGCATAATACGAGAACACCAGGGTCACGCGTTCTCGAATGCCGAAGTTAACTTGGGTACCTCTACTCGCTCGCTCGCTCGCTCGCCCGCCGCAACTTTCGGTCCCTTGTACCCGTAATCTCGTTAATCTCATGATGCATATTCAGTGAATTAGGTAGTCGGTTTTGCGAGCGGATAAGTGCCACGTTGGCTCGCGCGCACGCGCGTCCTCGTGACGCTTCAGACTGAATTATTCGAAAATTCATCCTAAAATTGCAATTCCCCAGAATATTCTTGGACGCTGACGCGACTGTTGTTTCAAGGATGGTCCCCGGAGAAATTTCTCCGGGAAATCTACATGCGTAAGACGTGGCGAAATGCGCGCATCGGTCAAATTTTTCTTATTTCTCGAATCGAAAGTGTACCGACTCTAAGAACACTTGGATAAAGACGTGTCGATTAATTAATTCGACTCCATGCCTTACAATTATCCCCTACGCGATTCTTTTAATCACCTACTCCAACGATAAATACACTTCCACAAAGTCAAGTCCATTAATTAACTCGACTATCCGTCTCGCAATCATCCCCGTACGATTCTTTTAATCGCTTTTGTCGTTTATCTCGTTGTTGGCGTCGTCGAGCTTGCAATCGGATATTCTGGGCATTCTCGCGGATTATCGAGTAGCTGCGAGCATTTAGTCGCAACGACGAGAGGGAGGGAGCGGTGGAGGACAACGATTAACGCAATCAAAAACGATTATAAGCGGAGTCTTCGTCGAATTAAGCTCGAAAGTTTATCGGTCTATAGATCGAGAGGAGTTTCCGATCAACGCGACACGGCCACGATTCTTTTCACGCAGTTCACGCGGAATGGACTCGGGGTGGAGGGCCAAGAGGGTTGGACAACACTAGCTTCGACGCTTCTCTACCCTGCGAACGGAGCCGGTTGATGGACACAAACACTGGCTGGGTGATTCGTAAACAATCGTCCCCGTCGAAATTGGTTGCCAATCAGGCGTGGTATCTCCTGGCTTCCCATGCATCGAACGATGGAAAGAGACGCGAGGGGTGGTGACGCGTCACGTGTGTAAACGGCTTTACAGGGAGGATAAAAGGCGCGCCCGATGGAAAGGGATGCGCGCATATTAACATGTCGTATTTTCGACGCTCCGGACTTTCGATTTTCCAATAAACGTCGCGGCGCGGATCGCCGACGCAATATTTTGTTAGTCGCTTACCATATCGATCCTCGGCCCACGTGAAAATGACGCGCGCAACGTCGAGCGTTGCGTGAAATCCGATTCGTAGAGGGTTTTCGCTTCCCCTCGTACGTCCTTCGCGCTCGATGAGAAGCGATTTGTCACGGAAATTCATCGTCGGTCGCTCTCTCTTTTTATGCTCGGACGCGAGAAACCTCCGCGAAATAAATCGCTAACGAAACGTCTCGCAGTTAGCGGAATAGATCGTAACGATCCCGTGGAATGGAGCGCGAACTTCGGAGGGATTGAAAAAGAAGAAAGTACAGTGAGACGGATCGAGGAGAGAAGAGAGACGAGGGCACAGCGCGAACGCTTTTCCAACCATAAATTCGTCCTCGTGCCGTAGCCGCGTCTGGCTACGATCGGACGGGGTTGAGAAAGGACGAAGGGGGTTGTGGAAGGGGTTGGACAGCAAGGAAGGAAGGAAGTTCTTTGTACCGGCGAAAACTGGCAACGACCGACAACCCGAGGAACCATTAATCGATCCGAAGACCTTCGAGACGCTTAAAGTCATCAAAACTCCCGCACGATTCGGGGCGTCGAGTATCGCCAGACGGACTTTTCCCTGATCGTTCTTAATTACTTCGAAAGAAAAACCTAGCGGAGGGTCGTTAAACGCAGTCCGTTAGATGAAGATCCGAGAGAAGGAGAGTGAGAGTGAGAGAAAAACCGAGAGAAAAAAGAGGCCAAGGAAGAAAAGGAGAGAGCGAAAGGAGAGAGCGAAGGACCATCTGGTGGAAGTAAGTGCAACGAGGTAAGACGAAGGAAATGGCGGGGGTGAAGGGTTGAGAGAAAAAACAAGAAGACGTAGAACGTGGAATGAGGACGGGAATGGCGTAAAAAGAGAAATAGGGTAGGAAGAGGAAGGACCTTAGGGCTTGGGACGGAGGACGAGCTTATTGAGGATGATTAAATACCGCGATAACTCATGCCGCGGTGCCCGCGGGGTGATATTTTAAGATTGTTACCCGCGGGACGTGCGACGCGAGGGAGTAAAATTACGGAAGGAGGACGACGGGCCGAATGGGAGAAAGCAAGACGATATCGAACGAGAGAAGAAGAGGCCTTGAAGGAGGATGGGTCGGAGTGAGTAGATGCGGAATGAAGATGCAAAAGCAAAAGAGATTCGAAGGAGGTGAGAGGGAGAGGAGAAAGTACGAAGGTGAGAAGGGTGAACGACGGCAGCAAAGAGAAAAGTGGATTGTAAGATAGCGCGAATAGGAAAAGGAAGAGGAAGCCTGGGCACGAAGGGCCCGGCAAGGACGGAAGAAGGAACGTAGAGGGGACTGGCTCCACTTGGTGAACCAAATCTCCGAGGAGTTCAAAATGCCGAGGCTATTCTACGCACGTATCATCGCTCCCTTCTGCGCTCTTCCTCGCCCTCGTGCACCCCGCTTTCTAACCCCTTGCCAACGAGAAAGGTCCGCGAGACGGGAAGTGAAGGGAGGAGGAGGAGGAGGAGGAGGAGGAGGAGGAGGAGGAGGAGGAGGAGGAGGAGGAGGAGGAGGAGGAGGAGGAGGAGGAGGAGAAACCCCGTGAGTCGAGGGGTTTCTTCCTTCGTGCGTCGCACCCCTCGTATATTCCAACCCCTCCACCCTCTTCCACCCTTTCTCTTTTCCGATCCGTCTCCGTTTCTCTTACGCACTTTTCTCCACTTCGACCTTCACCCCTGTCTCTACTTCCTTCTCTCTCCAACTCGCGTATTTCAGACACGAGAACGTACGACGGTGGTCGGCGCACGTCGAAAAACCCGGGAAGCTTCTAAAAAATGCACTTGCCCTTGCATCCCCTCTCTCTTTCCATCCCTCGCGACTTTCATCCCTTTCTTTCTGCTCGTCCCTCTCTTCTTCCTCCCACCCTTTTCTCTCTCCAGGGAAAGTGTTTCAGACCTTGAAAATGCAGGGGGCTACATGCAGGCCGCTCTTCCAACTTCTTCTCTCCTTCTCTATCCCTCTCTCTCTCTCTCTCTCTCTCTTTTTGCGTCGACTTCAGGGGCGTAGGCTCGTCGAAATCGATAACCACGTACACAATGAGAAGAGGGGGGTAGTAGGCGTCTGTGTTAGCCGGTTTAACCCGACGACGTGTAGTAGACGAGCACGACGGGGATGACGAGAGGGTGAGAGAACGGCAAGGGGGTGTGCGGTTGCTCTGCATGCGGTGCATCGGCAGGGGACGCACAGAGGGCGCTCACCGTCGAGCTCCGAGATAGATGGGAAATTTCTCTATGAAAGAGATACCGTTAGACACCGGGGAGCAAGCACGCCCGTCCCCACCACGCTCTCTGCCCTTCGTCCCTCTCCCTAGGAAGAGACGCTCGCAGCTCGCGGCGACAACGGCGGTGATTTCATCGCTTTTCAGCCGGATGATATTACCTAGGACCGAATTGTGATTTTGCTGAAGGGGAGTGGCAACTGTGCACACGAGGAAACGGGTTTTACGAGAAGGATACGTTTGCCTGACGCGTCGAGAGGCGTCACGAATCGTTGGTGGGTGGTGGAAGAGTATGGCAAAGTCGAAGCGCGGAGAAGACTCCGGTAGTAAAATGTTCAATGGAGGGATCGATCTTTCCGAAAGATACTCCCTCGTCGGTTATTTTCGGCAAGATACTCCGATACGGTTGATTGATCGGAATCTCGAGTTTAAGAGACACGGATGTTGGAGTTTTGGAAAAACGAAGAAAGCAGGTTACTGCAGCTTGATTTGATAAAAAGAAATTTCATGGGGATGGGAAGTTTGTGTCAACGTGTAATGTGTTATTGGATAACGTGAGCGAAGACGGAATTAATGTCGTTTCGAAGATACGGTTAAGTAGATTTGAGAGAACCGAGACGTTTCGCATCAAGGATTGGTGTAAAACGAATCTTATTGCTACAGGTCATTGGGCTGCATATTGAGATGAGTTGTCCGTAAATAGGCGCTGCTTGCTCGTTATTTCTTTATTTCTCCTCTTCTCTGTATCTCTTCACCATCTGCTATCCTTCCAAATTTCAAAGCTCGTGGAAATGTGGGCTAATTGGGTTAAAAGCCATCCGGTGAGGATCAAAGGATCGGCCAAGTATAGAAGTCGTGGCGAGTGGAGAGAAGGTCGGGCAATCAGTCTTTACCAATCGACTTATATAAAATACACTTCTCGCGGTAATTAAATTATTGCAAAATTGGGTTCCTGCCCGAGAACCCCGAGAATCACGAGTGGTCCGTCCTTGTTCGAGAATTCATTCGATTACTTCTTCTTTTTATTTCGAGCGACCACTCGATTTGGCACTTGTTTGTGACGCTCCACTGACGCTTGACCCTTCCGATCGAAGAATTTTATTCGCTGAGCTGCCTAAGTATATCCTCTAGAACATCTGTTCGTTTGCACAAACAGTCGATATTTTTGGAGAGAAAAGGAAAGGAGAAATTTCGCAAAGGAAATTTCATCTTCCATATTTTGCTTGCAATCGTTTTTCTGCTACCTGGGTACATAAATATCCTGATAGAAGCGTTTTCGTGAAATGCGCGGTAAAAGAATAATTAACATTCAAGGTACATCGAACCAAAATGACAAGTGGTAATTTTCGAATATCCTTTACATTCTTAATATTCGAATATTCGGATAAAATTAAAAATTCACGAACTGACGCGAAAAGCCACGAACATCGACTTTCGCATGGCGCACTCCGCGTGACGTGTCAAGATGTTCCATTTTCACGGTTAGCTCGAACATTCTCCAGAACGTTTGAAACGTGTGCACAGCCTGACAAGTAATCTTCATTCTTCATCGAAGAAGGAGAGGGACGAAAGGCGGCGAATACATGGGGTGGCTTGGCGCGGCACCTCAACTGGGTTAATTCGTAATTATCCATCTCCCTGGTATTGTTTGGATAAGTTCTTCTGGCCGGTGGTAGCTGAGAAGAGCAATGCAATTAAGGAGATAACCGTACAAATGGAATGAGCCTTACCTTAGGCGATAGTAGGAGAAAGAGGTGTTGGAAGGGGTCTGGTGAAAGCGAGGATCGTGGATCGACGAGGAGGATGTGAGGGAGTGGGGCCGGGTGTTAATTCGGGCGTCCGCGCACTCTACTCTTCGCCGAACCCCCGTTTCTGCCTTTCGTTCTGTCTCTCGACTCGATTCCACTCGGGAATTGTGAACTTAAACGGTGCGCTCTCTACCGATCCTACGGCACTGCAACAAGAGAGCGAACGGACTTCTTTGTTTCCCGAGACTCGACGACTTTCTACACCCTGAGAACATTTTGCAAAGATACGTCAATCTCGATTCGCCATTAAAAGGACGATGCCCACTGACCTACAGAATCGACGGAGCAAAGAGATTGAATTTTTCATGAGTAATTTCCAGACAATTTAACACTCGGTACATTTAGATTGGAGGTGGACGTTTGGTATTTTTTCCAAAAATAACTTTACATCTTTCGACGGACTTCTTGTTCTGTGGGCTTTCGTTAATTAATTATCATGGTCGTCGAGAAATTAAAGTGGGAAAGCGAAGAGGAGTTTTTATGAATAAAGACTGTGCGTCGATTTGTTCCTTCGAGTAAACCGATCGGACGTTTTGTGGAACGTCGTGCGTTTAATCGACGCCAATCTCGTTTGGCAAGTCGAGCGTTATGAATTCGTTTTATACCTTCTTGAAAGAAATTCTTTGAAAGTCGATTCGAGAGTACCGAAGGGCAGAACTTTCTTCAAATGCGATTTACGATGAGACTTGGACGTACCTTCGACCACCCCCTTGGGGTTAAAAGATGGGGTCCCGGCTCGAGAGAGATGGAGGCAAAACTTGAAATTTGAGCAATAAACATCTTATCGAGAACAGATATTGGGGTGGATATTGAAGAATTTTTTCTTATAATGATTTTTTCTACAAACTTTTTCAGCACCGTCCTATCTTCTTTTGTGCAGGATATAAAGCGATTAATCTCGAAATGCAAAATATTTTGTATAGTCCTACTACTGCGCTCAGTATAATATCCGATGCAATAATTAAACTAAGATGTAGTGGGATTTATTATTTTTCCGCGTTTATTGAAAAACTAGACCGGAAGATTTTCGGATTTTATTTCCCAGCATCCTTTCAATATTTGCGAAAAGGCGCATTGACAGGATATGAAACTAAAAAGTTGTCTACCGTCGAATTCAGGGAGGAAGAGAGAGAGACAGAGAGGGTGGGAAAAAAGCTTCCGAAAGGGGGAAACGGAAAAAAAATATCAAATTCCAGTTCTCGCCGCGCACCCGGTGAACGTTTGAAAAACCTTTTTTGCGATATGGCTATTTTGATATTCAGAACGGATACATTTTGTTGGAATGACGTTGTGTCTGCGTGGCGTATCGCGAGGAGTGTCTCTGTAACAGAGTCATTTAAAAATAAAAGTAGAAAAAACAGAAGAGCACAAAACCGTGGGGTAAAAGGACACTGTGTATCATTGCAGAATTTCGTTCGCCTCTCTTATTTTAATAGAGCACAGGGACGGTCGATACCGATGTATTCATAACGGATTTTTCCATAGGTAACGACGGTATACACTTTGACGCGGCGCAGAGTTCGTTGATTATATTTTCAATCTCGTTTACCATACGTCACAGATGTCTATCCCGTGAATGTCCAAAACCACGACAGAACATTTAGGACGCGAATGGCTTTTAGTTATGGACAGTCGAGTGCACGTTTTAATGTAAATTGATAGTAGGGCTTTAGACAAAAACCTAAGATACTATCGTTGCACGTAGCTGTCGATCATTCGTTATATGTATACGTCAAACGCTCAGGTTTATTTATTATATTCGCTGTTCGGTTAGACCGGTTGAATAATGTGGACCAGTCTGCATATGTTCCGTAGTAAAATAAAACTAATAGAAAGTAACCCCGTTTGATGGATGCTGGACAGTAGACCGGTCAAATTCCGAAGGATGATCGAGTGGAAATAAAGCCATTGAAAAAGTATAGTGAAGGTATGTATGTATGTATTTTTAAACGTCAATACTGAAATTCGCTAAGACATGCACTCACCGAGAGCACTTGCAACGTCGTTGTCGAAATATATGATAGCAATAAATAACGGATTCGTATGTGTAAGAAATTGAAATCGCGATGCGGTGCATCCTTCACGAGGGATGTCGAGAGAAGGACGTTTTTTTACACAGTTTTGATCCTACTATTTTCCAAGCCCACGAATGTAAATTAAAAAATAAAATCTTGCTCGAACGTTATCTGTAATGGAATTTGGAAAATGCTTTTTCCAAAACTCGGAATCTTGCGAAATAAGAGGATTATCGTCGGATCGATGGGCTCTGGTGAAAGCCGTTTTTCAGAAACAACCCAACTGAAAATAATTTTACGCTAACGGGTTCCTGCGATTAATAGTGGTGCACGAGTGAACGTCGGGAATTCAAATTAATTGCGCAGATACAACGTGCCCGGGGAAAAAAAAATAATCGACCAGCACCGTTTAATTCCATCTGTAAAATGCGTCAAAAATAATATTTCTTTAATTCTCGCACAAAAAATGGATAGAATACAATTTTCCCATCGTTTCTATCGCCACGTAACGGAAGCAACAAGCCACGAGGCAGTCGTTCGCGGGATCCAACCTGCGTCGAACTCGTAATCCGCGAAATACCTCGTTTACAATCCACTCTTCATTCGCGTTATTTAATAACGATAATCCCCGAGGGATCTCGCTGGTAAATTCGGTAACGAATTTCTGCTCTCTGCAAAGAGAATTTCTACGAGTGCGCGAGAAGCCGTAGCTAGGTGGGGATAAACATGGAAAAAGCAGTAAGAGGGTGAGCGAGCGTGCGGGTGAGCAAAAGGGGGAGAGATCAGAGGCCCGCTTGCTAATTGGCGGAGGATCGTTAAATCTTCGAGGATCTTTGAATTTTACGATGAGAATCGCACAGTGACCGTAAGGTCGAGAGGACGAAAGTCGCGGAGGTCGGAGACGAGGCAGGGAGATACAGAGGACCGAGAGGAAAGAAGAAGGAAGAAGAGGACCTGTCGGACCTCTGAAGGATGAAAGAGGAGAGGCTGAGCGAGGAGTACGGCGAGCGCGGAGGAAAGACTTTTTAAGGCGAGTCCGCGGGGTAGTTCGTGCGGAAGTTGGCCGTCCGTGTGCGCCTTCTGCGGGCGGACGGGAGAAGTTGGGCAAAAATTAGTGTCGCGTAATTAACTCCGGGGAATAAATTCGCATTAAAGCGAAAGACGGGCACCGCGGCACCGTCTCCTTCTCGGCTCCTTATAGACGAACGACGAGGAAGGAAGAGGTAGAGAAACGAGAAAAAGAGGAGCCGAGGTGGACGAGGGTCCAAGCGCGGAGGGCAAGAAGAAAAGAGCGAGACGCGGAAGGAGAGAAGCGAGCCGGTACGGGACAAAAATCGTGGGCGTAAAAATTAACCGTTTTAAACGTCCACCAGGGTAACGAATGAACCTTCAGGCGCACTCGTTCCTTCTGGAAAAATAGTGGCAAGTACCTCCTCGCTAGCTCTCTTCCAGTCGCTGTTTTCCGCCGTTTCTCTCCTCCTTGGCTCGCCCCTCTCATTTCGGCCACCGCGAGCTTCTCCACCCCTTCTTTCATCGGCACGCGTTCCCTTCCGTTCGTGCCTTCGAATGCTCTTTTACATTCAGCTCTCTTCTTCTCACCCTTCCTAGGTCCGTGTACACTCACGCTCACGTATGTGCCAGTGTCAGTGGCTTCTCCCTCAGTCTCTCCTTTTTCACTTTTTCGTATCACGCTTTACCTCCCTCTCATTTCCCCCCGTGATTGTCTGCCACGTTTGCGCGTACCGGCGTCAGGGCGTCCCGACGCATCCCGTCCACCTCCTGCCCCCGTTGATGCAACCGCCTGCGCCAAGTGTGGAATTTTAAAGGAGAAAGGCGCGGCGCGCGGGCCACCGCTTTGCGAAGAAAATTACGAAACAGATTCCACATTGGGTGGCAGCTGTCACGTTCCTCCGGCTTGTTACGCGGGGTATCGCTTTCGTTGAACAAGGAGAAAAAAAGGGATCGGAGGTCGGAGAAGAAGCGGGGGTTGGAAAATTCCGTTCCACCGATGCACATAGAAATTGAGAAATTAATAAAGCTCTGGGCTGTCCCGCTTTTACAACCCCAGTGGCCCCTCGTACACCTCCTTCTCCTTCCGCTTCATATTCGCTCCGAACTATGCGACGCGAGGATAAATGGGAACGAGATGCTGCGCGGATATGAGGCTCGTAATCGTTTCGAGTAATCGACCCGGGGCGCTCGGCCCTATATACAGGGACGAGATTACGTAAGCAGGAGGTAGGTATAGTTCAGTGGCTTGTCGAGGAACTTCGTGTACGAAGGGTGGACATAATTCGATCGTTTTACAGTGTATTTCAATTTTTTGTCGGAGAATAATTCACCATGTGAGAAATAGACGTTGGTATCTTCTTAATATTTTATTAATGAACATCTTACCAGATACAACTTAGGACACGATTGTAGATCTAGCTGGGTTCGAAATTAAAAATTTCGAGGTGTACTAATTACTAAACGGTGGCCAAACTGAGTAAAAATTTTTTTAATTAGAACGCGATGTCTTCGAATTTCAACGGTCCCCGAATATAAACCGTGCCCGTAGTTTTTGCTAATAAAATGTTTAAGCTGAACCAGTTTCAAGAAAGTAGCTACCTTTATTACCGAGATTCGAGAATGTTGGGGCATCGTGCCCGGCGTGCATATCGTTGCCTGAATTAATTGCTGCCAGCTTGCCTCCAGCTCTTCGTGGGGGTTTATTCGCGAACGTACGCGCGTACCTAATAACATGACTGGTACACGTGCCACGTGACTTTCATTCAGGTATCTTATCCTCTCTCTCTCCCTTTCCTTCCTTCGTGGTGCCCGACCACGCTTCACAGCATGACTCCGCAGAAGACATTCATTCGTTACGTCGGCTCATTTAACGATCATTACATTTCATTTACCGCAGTATCATTAACGTAATTAAGGACGTTTGAGCAACGTCCAAGCAACTTCATAAACATATCTTAGCACCCGAGCAAGGTATATTAGTCTCGGTTAAGCGCAAAACGTTTCTCTCAACATAGTTACACAAATGAAGTTACCGTGTATTCGTATCCTCGGACTTTTTCGTCTCGCGTATATCAAGGGTCTGGAATAAATGAATTAACCGAGGAGGGTAATCTTTTCCGACGAGCAACGGAATTGAATATTCCAGACTATGTGACCTTTACCGAATGCTACGTACGTCCTCGCGAATCTTCATCCAGGCTTCTTCAAACGACAAGCTTGCATAAAGACAACGAGGGAGAACACTGATGCGCGTTGTCTTCGCAGTCTCTCGTCTCCTCTCATTCGCGGCCACCTTCTCACCTTCGTGCCCAAGCCCCGCTACCTCGAATCACGTTTCGCCCAGACAACGAGAGACAGGGGTGCAAATCCGTGCTACGGTGTTGATGTCGTAAGTGTAAATACATTGTCTCGAAGCAGGAGGTGCAAGACCGACAATGAAGTGGATTCCGACTCCGAAGGTGGCGTCCTCGGTAATGGCATTAGGTGCACAATCAAGAGGACCCACCGCTAAATTGAATAAGAGCCTACCTCCGCACCCTTGTCCGATATGTATTGCCTCGCCTCGGACAAAACCTCGTCAACACAAAGCACAACGATCGGTAACGCTTTGCCTCACCTCCATATCCCCCCTTAAGGTCCTCTTAATTGATTAGTAGTCCATCCTTTATTGTTTTCTCTCTCGATTTCATCACTTTAAATTGCATCGTAGACAACAGAGCTGTATTTTATTCACATCCGTCCAACGATAACTTGGCAATGATAGTTTTTCCTTAAGTCCCAGCTTACCCGAAGCTTTTAATGTCTTCGTGTTAGTAGTTTCGAAGAGTTCCACCTTCTCTCCTTTACTACACTCTTACTTTCTCTCCCTGCGTCATCCCTCGTTCTCCGCGTCCACCTTTCACAACCCTCCGCCGTCTTCTCTCATTCTCTCTCACCACCGTCCTCTCTTCGTCGTCCATCCTTCTTCCTCCATTTTCCCCGTCTACGAACCAAGTGCCTCCGTCTTATTCTCCCTGTGCCAGGATCGTCGGACGTGGTGCGGAATACCTACGTGACACCGAAACTGATTCGCTGCAACTTTGCCGTGCGCACGCGTTTCTCCAGCCTGCTCGACTGCGTGCCACGTCTGGCTAGCTAGCTGTCTGCCTGCCCGCCTGCCTCACTGCCAGAGCCGTCTGCAGCCACCGGTTCTAATCGGATTCTCAAGATTTTCGCAATTTTTATTTAGTTTCTTGCCTTTGTGTATCTCCACGCCTACTCGCCCGTCACGTTCCTCCCTTCTCGAGACTCTCCTTCTAAAATTCCTCTTTGCAACATAACGGACCGGTAACCACGTTAGAAGCATTACTGCGAGAATTTTGCGCAACGAATCTTCGCATTTATTATTATACTCGAGTGACGTCATTTGATAGAAGCAATATTTTTTGTGATTTGTTGTAAGAAAAGACGACGAAGTTCACGGTAATTTGTAAGTCTACATAGTGTCCTTCGTGTTTCGAAGAACGAGAAAGAAAATAAATGTATGGCAATTAGAGATTCGCGGTATCATCTGGGATGTTTCACGATCTTTCCTCGCGTCGATCGAGGAACGTGAACGATCGTAAATTAGACCCCGCGTTCAATTACTTCGGTCGTCCGCGGATTGCTGCGAGATTAATAATATCTTCTAACCGCCTCGGCGAAGGGAGAGCCCGTCTGGACGATGGTGCTCCTACTCAGTTCTACTCATCGTCCTTTCCAGTCACGGAGTGGCCGTTTCCGCGCTGAAAACGACCCGCTCCTGCGTACACGGACGATTTCCTTTGCGGCGTAATTAAGTGCGATTAATTTCGTGCGCCACGTCTTCTTCTTCTTTCTCTCTACCGCTTCTCGTCGTTTTCTTCATTCCTCTCCTCCTCCTTTCTCTTCCGTTTCACGTGCACGTGCATCCGCAAAAAAAATATCGCGAACTTACGACGAGACGCGTGCATTTCGCACATTCCGATTCAATCTAATTCACCAGTTGCACATCTCCGAGTTCGTCCTTGTAACGAGACGAATTTTTCAACAAATCACGCGCCATGCGCGCCTAAGGATCATTCGTGTCTGCAGAACCTAAAAGTTTTTCGTCCGCCGTCATTCGAGAGGAAAGGTTCACGGTTGGAGCCTCTAGGGAGGAGGGAGGACGCCCTTCGAGAAGCAAAATCCTCCGTCTGCCTGGACGCGCGAGTGTGCGTGACACGACGCCTATGCGAGCCTCGAATATGCGGAAGAGTTGTAAGTTTAAAGGTAAAATCTCGATCGAAGCGGAGGTCCTACCGCGATTCGTCGTAATTGAAACGTAGCGAGGCTTTCGAGAGTTAAACTCTCGTCGTCACGTCGTCACTGCGAATGGAGTGGATGGAGTGAAAGGTAGCGGAGAAAAGGGGGCACGGCAAAGGAGAGAAGAACGGAAGTGGGAGAGGTGAACGAGGAGAGAAGAGAATTGCGAGAGAAAGCGAAAGCGTAGGAGAGAACGGACGAGGGGTGAGTTCGGCACGACGCGTTACCGGATTGGTTTTTTACTAATTAAAATTTCAAACTTGACACCTGAATGTGCCGTCTTTAATGAGACGGCGTCTGGCCGTGGGTTTTTCTCATTATTCTCGCGGCTGCCGGTTACACGAGCGGCGCGAGAAAGCGAGAGCGAAAGGACCGACGAGAGGATGAGGAGGAAGGGGCACGGGTAAGGGTAGCGAAGGAAATTGAAGGAGGATGCGGAAGAGGAAGGAGTGAGGAAGAGAGAGACGGACGAAGGAAAAGGGTGCGAGACGGAGGGTGCCGAAGAAAGGGCGAACGACAGAGAGAGGGTAAAGGGGAAGGAAGGAGAGAGATGGACGAAAGAGTGGCGCAGTGGCAAAGTTACTTTATGCCGGGTCGGCGCCGAGTTGAATTTTATTACTGGGACATTTGAAGAAATAAAAATGCTTGGCGAATTACGTTGCATATCCCTGCGGCACTGCCGTCCGTGGTGATGTCTACGTCGCGATGAATGACTCGCCGACGAAAGGTGGCGACATTTTGGTACACTCGTCGTACGTTTGAAAAAGCTTTCGTGGGTGTGGGTGTATCCTAGGGCGTACGCACGTCCGTGACGCTCAACACCACGGGGACACGACGCCGTACCACTCAGGATTGTGTCACATGCACGCTCGTAAGCCACCCCAAGTTGTATAAGTTAATTAATGTTTGCATTACCCGCGTCCGCGGCTAATTATCTACTCCCGGCACTCGTCATTAAGCTTTCCATCTTATTAGCTCGATACCCGAGGCTCGAGGTCTCTATTACGGCTTCTCTCCTTTTCCTCCCCTAGGCACTCTTTCCATCCTTCCACGTTATCCTACTTCTTCTTCTTCCTCGTTGCCTTCGCGTCACTTTTCTCACCTTCACCGGCACGCGCATGTGTCAAACGTCTACAGAAGCGCAACTTTAAAACATACAACCACGCGCAAATATTCACACAGGTGTATGGAAACGTGTATTCCTCGACAAGCGTTTCCTAATGACCCTTCGTCACTTTACGATGCAGTTCTGGAACACATCGTTATGCGATTCGAACCTTATGCCTCTCCAACACGAGAGACTCCGCACGGTATCGGCGTAATGGCTATCGAGTTTTTTTCCCCCTTTTTTTTACCCCACCCACCGCCATCCCTTTTCCCGTGAGTTCACCGGGGGAGGCCAGACTCGATGTATCGAACCATAATGCAACGGTCGCCCATCTTTCCACCGCGCACGATTTATCGAACGAGATAGCAACCGTACCTCTACCCTCTCTGGCCATTCCGCGCTTCTGTCGAGCGGACCAAACCCTATGGTCCTGCTCGAATCGGCGAATTATATCGTCCCGTTGGCAAACGTCGTGGAAAATGATTTCTGGCGCGAGCGGAGCCTTCTCCCTCTCTTCCACGTTCCGCCTTATCAACAGCTCGTTACTCATTTACGAGCTTGAGAATTCTGACGGGACGCATTTAGCGAGGATGGAAAATTTCGATGTCGTTGGCGGCTCGATAGTATCGACCGACGATTTTACTGCGGAGATGTGGGTCGATTCGAAGGCACATAGCGAGAGAGAATGGGTCGCGGTTGGGCTGATGTCCTCCGTTGAATGGCTGTAAATTCGTTTATTGCCTTTCGGGCCTCTGCATTGCGAGTGTCGCGCGACTGCGTAGTCGAGAATGTACGATCTCGTCGAAGGCACTTTCTATTCGATGGAGAGAGAATTTTCGGTGAGATCGTATATTCACAGGAAAGTAAAAGAGATCGTTCGTTGAGAAATACTCATTTTGCAGGAACATTTGTGGCATCTCGTTGTTGACAAATCGCGATAAAAGATTCTAGTAATCTACACGTATCTCTATTAAACTTCTTCACGAGCCGTTGATATCCGATCTTTGATCTAAACGACGCGTTATAATCCACGAACGTGGTACGCGCAAATCCGGATGCTCTTTTTCGGGCGGGCGCAGCGGGGTGGCCTTTTATTTGGCAATTTAGAAACCGTATGCGCCCGCCGGTGCGTCGGTGCACCGTTTAATCGCGAATGGTCCGGCCCGTTATCGTTTCGACGAAACTGCCGTGGAGACTGGGGCGTGTTGAAACACGCGCGTATTCAGCCTTTTCGAAACAGTTTCCCACTCGTGGAGTGCGGAAAGTTCCTTGAAGAGCGGCGCACCCGATGCGAAAACGTACGAACGTGAAATTCAACCGAGTGTTGCAGTCGAGCATTGTTGCATTTAAAATGCGTTACGATCCTAATAACGCGAATGATAAAATCGACGAGCTTTAATCGAATTAAAGATTTTTATTGAATTTTCGAGTGACCTCGCTTTAAGGTTTACAAAGAATATCGTTGTGACTTTTCATTACTGACAAACGAAGCGTTTTTATTATCGTTTGAGAGGAGTCTACGGAGGGTGTTACACAGGGTGCATGGTGAAGGGTGAAGTCCATTAGGTCGCTCGTCTCCGTTGTTTCGATTTCTTCCTTCTCGTCTTTGATGATGCCGGCTTCCTCTGCACTCTCTTATCCATTGTCAATTACTACTCCGTGTCTCTCGAGCGGGCAACGCGCCCACGAGGGACCACGTTTTACGGCTGCCGGAGTGAATTGTTTTAAAGAAAATTTAAAACAATTTAAAGATTCTTAGATACACTTGTATTTAAAATTATTGTTTGAAAATTTTATCGAACGAGCTCGTTACAGCAACGAAGCTCGTCCATTGGATCCTCAATCGAATTCTTATTTAGCGATGCTAATTGAACGTCCCCTACAGCAGTATCTCAAATGGTGCAGTTTAATTACATCTCGCACACGTTATGCAGCGTTGCTAATTTTTCATTAGTACTTCTCTCGTAAAATTGCTTCGATTCCATTCTCGATGGAACATCGTTAAAGTCGAATGTTCTTCCTTCCCTTCCTCATCCGCTCCTTCGCCGTCTTCTCCAGAGTCTCCTTCGTAGTTCTTGATTCTAATAATATCGGAATAATTAGCACAATCAATGTGCCGACGCCCGCTGGAACGGGGAGCATTCCTAATTTCGTATTCCTCCTTGCGATTAAAACGATAAGAACAAGGAGCCGGGGAAGAAGAAATTTAACAAGAAACTCCGCGATGAAGACGCCGTGGCTCGATTGCAATTCTCACCGTCTACGTCGTTCTCTCCCACCTCACCTCTCGTCTAGCGAACAGTGCATTTTTCTGCGAACCAGGCGTCGAGCCATTAATTTCTCGTCCCCGCGTCAAATTCGTCTCGTCGAGATGCGTCGGTGGTCGAGAATCGTTATGCGGAGTAGAAACTCGAAATAATTGCTACGATCCGAGCGCCGAGGGAGCGACGACGGAAAAAGAACTTTTCTATGTCGGAGCTGAAAACCGCGTGCAGGTACTTTGCGAAGACGGCCGAAGAGAGGATATAAAGCAAACGACCCACGCACACGAGGACTCGGAAAGATCAGCTGCTGCTTTCTGAAGAAGAGACGCGCGGGAAAGGAGAAAAGGGAGAAGAGGAGACTGAAGAACGTAAACAAGCGCAACGACGCCGGCGCCCAACGCAAACGTAATTCACTGCCATGGACGAAAGTCCCTTTCTGCTCGACACTCGAAGGGAACCCGTCGACGACACTTACGAATATTACCGAGACAGAAAGATTGGTCTCCTCTCGAGCGTGCATTTCGTTTCGACTCTCTTTCTACGCCGCGGCCGTCGTCGTCGTCGTCTCGTGCTGGCCTCTCTGAAGTCGCGTCCTTCCTCTTCTCCACCTCCTTCTGTTTCTCCTCATCCTCGTTCACCCCCTCCCACCACCACTCCTGGAAGGCAGCACAATAAGAGACAGCCGAGAAAGACTCAAAATTTTCGGCAGAATCTCTCTCTCACCGGCCGGTACCTTTCACTTCCTAAGATTAAAAGGCTCCTTTTTACGAGTGGACTGTCCGCGGCCCTCTTCCCTTCTTCCGTGGCGCCGTCGTGAAATTTCGGCCGGCTACAATGACACTCGAAGAATATATTTGGAGCGTGTCGAAGTAGAGTGAGCAGGGTGAAAGAGACTGTGACTGTATGTACGACAATAAAAGTAGCGAGGCCATTGCCTCTAAGCTTAACGACTGCCTCACGTGAGCTTGAAGGTTTCACTAAACGGTAATCTTTCCGTCGCTCTCAATGGGCCGTAGATCGTTCTGGTTGCCATAACTGTTGAGGAAGTACGAATGGAGGAAGTACGAGTATGCTTATTCGTAAAGCCCAAAGAAAATTTTGGATGTTGTCGCAAGATTTTCCACCGGAAGAAACACGAGGGTGAAAATACTCCGGTGAGACTTCCTCGTTTTCCCTCCATGCTACCTCAGTCCATTCGCGACCTCTCGCGTTAATATCCCCGAATACGAATGCGTGAAAAAGTCGCGTCGCGTCGAGCGGGTCTTCAGGGAAGAACTTTCACAATACCGGAAGTCTCGCGCCCGGTGAAAATAGTGGGAGGAAAAGGGCTCGTCGACAGCGGAGAACGGTGGAAAGCGTGGCCCGTAGGTAGGCGCTGGTAAGGGGATGAGTTGGCGCGGTATGGAAACAAGAGGAAGGAGGATGAAAGGAGAGGTGGAGAAAGAGAGGAGAAGCAATGGAAGCGATAGAGTAGGGAGAAAGAGCACAGTGGAGAGACGATAGTCGCGAAGCGGGCGAAAAAGAAAGTAACGAGAGAATTTTTTCCGGCCGCGCGAAGCACCATGCCGGCACTAAAGTCCACCTCGAACGGGATAGAGGGGGTGGAGAGGAGGGAGGGCAAGGACTCGGTAGGGGTGGAAGTGCTCGGCGCGAGAGGTGCGAGCGCTAAACTGACAATAGCGCTTTTTTCCGGGACTGCGCTCCTACACTTAACAATGCTACAATCCATTCCTGCATACACCATCCTGCTCCGTCCTCTCGAGTTGTCTCTTCCTCTCTTCGCTTCCTCCCTCACCACCTCTTTTCTCCGTCTCTCCCGCGTCTTCTCCTCTTCTTCCGCGCCCCTCTATTCTTCCGCCTTGCCGCCTCTTCTAACTATACCTATCCATCCGTCCCTTCCACCACCGCTCCTTCTCCCTCTTCCGGCATTTTCCCTTCCCGCGTGATTATTTTTCTCACCCTTCCTCGCGCGACGTGCCTTCCCCTCTTTTCCCTGTTTTTCCTCGCTTTCCTTCTCCCTCTCCATCCTCCTCCTTCGTTCTCGTCTCTCTTTCATCAGCTTCCTTTTCTATTACCATTCTCCACCTCTCCACCATCGCACTCCATCACCCTTCTCCCTTCTCCCATCTCACGCTCTCTCTCTCTCTCTCTCTCTCTCTCTCTCTCTCTTTCTCTCTCTTTCACCCCGCCGCAGTCGTTTCCACTCGAACGTCAGCCCAAACCACCCTTTCGCACCCTCCCTTCTCACCCTCGACGCATCCATCTACCGGCACAGCCGTCCAACCCCCTCGACTCGCACCCCACCGTTCGCTACTCCATCCACCAGTCAGAGATACCAACCGACGGTCGGGACAATGCGCAATGCATTTTTGTGATTAAAATTTAGCGACGTTGGCTGTGTTTCGAGGTGTGCATCGCGGTGGCCGAGGTGCACGATCGTTGCCACGTTGGTGTGCACCCTCTCCACGCTTCACGTGCCTGTTCCGTGTTGCTGTATGCGCGTGCGTGCGCGTATAGACGCGCCAGCAACACCGCGGTGGCGCAGTTTCCGACAAATGGGGTGTCTGGGTGGCGAGAGACTTTCTCCAAGGTTCGTCGTCGACGGCAACGGAGAGATTTGGGAATAATTTTTCGTCGCCGCTGCCGACGAACACCCTCTTCACTTCTTTTTTTTTCCATTCCTCCCCCCTCTCTTCTCTTCTTTTCTCTCCACCTTCGCGAACCACCACGGCAACGATAGTAAATGGATCCCTTCGCGCGGAGCGAGCGACGACGTCGGCTGTCGTTACTTTTCATAAAGTCGAAATTAAGATAGCGCCTGGCCCGCTAAAAGGTGGGGTTGTTCCGCGACGGCTTAATGATCTCCACGGGATGCCAAACGGGGTGAAATTCGGAATTTCGCATATCCGGAGAGAAACGAAGCGGACCAAGCTCGAGCGAGGGGGTGAGTCCGTGGGATGAACTTCTTTTCCGCGAGCTTTCGTACGTTTCCTTCCTTTACACGTGTATCAACAGACTTTATGCATTGACAGTCTTTAGAATTTACAGCAGGGTCTTTTTCTTTGCTGCCTCTCTGTTTTATTAAACCAAGAACGCATTCGACGAGGCTCCACGAGGGTATCAAGTATTACTTAGCTTTCCGCTCGCGTCTAAGCAACGCTTAAACTTAACGGAAGGAACAATGAACGGCAACGGACGAGATCCCCCGACGACCTCGTCGGCTTCAAAGAACTGAACATAGAGAGTCGTTGCATGCGTCAGTTCTCACGCTCTTTTTCGCTCAAGGGAGCTTTACCCCTCTCCCACGAGAGGAACATCAGAGAAGATCTTTACTCCGCGAACCATCTTCCTCTACCGAGTGTTCCTCGAGGCTGTCCTTAACCAGCGGGTTTCGTAAACATTCAGCGGTTCCATAGCCGGGGTAAAAGTAGAAAAAAAAATTGAGGGACGAGAAGCTGACGCATTGGATCAACCGGAGTATGAAGAAGGAGAGTAAGGAAGAGAGAAAAAGGGGGAAGCTTTGTAATGGGTTTGGAATACCAGGAGGAGACGTATCGTGGCAAAGAGGACCGGGTAAAGAGAAAGACGAAGAGGACCTACCGAGAAGAGAAGCGAAGAGAAGACACAAGGACAACGACGACGAAAGTACGATGGTCGATCTGGACGCGACTGCGCGGCTTGGAAAATGGAAGCTCGGTTGAGCAAGCAGAGATTAAGGCGGCTGCTCTTAAGCCTCGCGCCCAAATCCTGACGGTCGGTGGCGATGATGGTGGGCTTTTCGTCTTGGCCCGTGAAAAGGGACGAAATACTCGAGGGCACCGCGACGAACGCGCCACTTGTGGGCCAGTCTGGTGCGCATTGGTCGTCGACCTTTTGCGTCTCTCTAAAGATCCCGTGGGCGACACGGTCTAACCCTTCTTGATGGGCCGACGAGCTGCTGGGTGCTTCTTCGAGACGAAGAGCGTCGCTCGAGCTCGTCCAACCCCCACTTTCTACCAAAATTCCAAGGACGAACGATCCTCGTCGACTCTCTTCATTCTCGGCCCCCGCCCCTGTCTCCTCCTCGGCTTCATCTTGGTATCTCCATTTGCCCGTTTCATCCTCCAACTTTCTCTCCGATGCACCCCTCGGTCCGCACTCAAGAGAGGGTGGCACTTGAAACGTTCTCGGTACGCTACGGTATTACATTCTTAGTGCCACGAAAGAAGGGGTGAGATGGAAGAAAGAGGTGAAAGATACTTCTAGACCGAGGTAGAGCACGAATTCATTCGCCCTTTATTGAGGGCTGTCTACACGGGATAAGATCACAGGCGAGAGAGCAGTATATTCGCGCGTATAAAATTTGCATGTATTCCGAGAGATCGTTGACACTTTGATTCGCACGTTCTTCCTCTCTCTCTCTCTCTCTCTCTCTCTCTCTCTCTCTCTTTCTACCCGCTTCGCAGCCTCGGGCTTTTACGTTCATTTTAGTACTCGCGAGAAATTTTCTCTCCGCATCTTATCAACGTACCGTCGTTCGCAGAACGATAAAGAAAATCGCCGACTGACTGCGTATCTCCATACAAGACGAGTAAATTCTACGGTTATTCCGCGAGCACAATGGAGTGTCGACGGTGAAAATATGTTCAATAGCCACCCTCTCACCCCCCACGGTAATCCGCCAGGACCTCGTCGATGGGTTCGAATAATAAACACGAGCACGGGCGAATTGTCCTTTGTTCTCGGGTGCCGATCAAAACCAACCGAGGCGGGTCCAAATCACCCGAGGAAGATTCCGATTTTCGATTTTCGCGGCTTTCGGACGAATTACATTTCGTCGTTGATGAAGGTGGTAGGGGGTGAAACTCTCGGGACTGACAAAAGGGGTAGGTGGCCGCGGGCGAGAAGGGGGCGGGAGGTAGGCGCGCCAGTGGTGAGAGAGACGCGGAGGCGAGCAAATGAAGTATATGTAAATAATGAGGGTGGGAATGAATACGTCGGGGTCTGCGCGCCTCCGCTAATGGCGGGTGCAACGCCCGTTGAAGGGGCCACCCGAAAATAATTCCGTCCTCTATACCATCGTCGTCGGGCGAACACCCTCGGGCCGACCAATTATCGTGAAACGCCTACCTAGTACTTCGCGCTTCGGGCTTAAGCAAATGAAGAGCTCCCGCTTGTCCGCGAGAGGATTCGAGCAACGCGATATATCGAGAGTCCATGGCGACGAAATCGATGTTCCCTTTTTGGAAGTTGAAAGTTCGACGAAATTTATCACTCCTTCTTCTCGTTCGAGCGAGTTCGTCCAGACGATTCTCACGAGTGACTTGAATTTATACCTCTCGATAAAATGTTCGTTATTCTCTTTTATTCGGTAACACGAGCCTACTTGGAATCGTTGGCTCGATTGAATGCAATAATCCGCATATTTTCTCTCCTTCTCTTCTCTCTTCCTCTTTTTCGGCGTGTTATTTCCCTGGGCAGGTAGAACGATAACTGATTACTCTTCGCGTATCCGCAACACAAAAGCTTTGCAAGCGAAACGAGCTAAATTGTTGGTGGCATTATTAAGAGGGCGGATAAAATCACGGGAAACACGATTAATACGTGCATCTGAAGCCCGTGCAGTGTTCAACATTACCGGTCAATGTTGCACATTGGCGGTACGTATCGACGGATGTTGTATTTATTCGTCGATTAATCTTTTAAAACCCCACAATAATGCGACGCGTTGTTTCCTATGAACGAATAACCACAGAAGAGACGGATTTTACATTGAAATTTTATTGAACAGCGAGGGCAACGTTAATGCAACTTGGAGTTTGGATTTGTGCGATTTACAGACTAAACAGATTACCGTCACTTTTTAAATACCTTTAAACTTCAGCGTTCACGCGCTCAATCTCTGCTAAATATTTCACATTTAACAAGCTTTACAGTTTGCTCGCTTAAAAAATTAATCACTCGAGCAAATGAATGGCTCGTCTCGCAGTGGCCAATAGATGATCGAACTAACGATCGATAGGCACAATTCACAGCGATCAACTGGATCGAGACTGCACGAGTAAGTGAATAAAAGGAAACACGCTGGAGACCGCGAGAGACGAGGAGAGAGTGGAAGGGGTGCAATCGATATTCCGCGAGGGACGATAAAAAGGCGGAAGATGCGAAAGGAGAACGAAGAGGGAGGAAGAAACGAGTAGGAAGGGGGTGAAAAGAGGGCAAGAGTGGATAGAGAGCTTCCTAGGTAGCAAGAGGAAGAGAGAGCTGGTCCTCGAGCACGCGGTTAAACTCCGCTAGTACGCGGGATGAGCTGTAGCTTCTTGACTTTTCAATTTTCTTCCTTCCCTCTTTCCTCTCCCTCCTCGAGAGGCTCCTTCGTCTATACAACGTCCCGTCCCTCCAATCTTTCCTCCCACCTTTTCCTCTCACCCCCCTCTATATCCACGGAGAAGCGATCGCGAAGAGTCAATAGGGATTGCCTTTGGCCCCGGAGTAAAATAATTTTCCGGAAAGTTGTGCCGCTCGGCAACACGTTCGCACCACCACCGTCGTCGGTGAGATCCAAGGGTAGGGTTAGGAGTAGGGGGTGAGACGGTTGAGAAGACTCGGGACGAGAGGAGGCGGCGCGAGTCTCGTGCGGTTCAAAGGAAATATGAGCTCGTCTCCTACCTCCCGCCTTCCGGCACGCTCGACTTTTCGATCTCCTTTTTTCCACGTTCATCCCCCGCGAAGACGGCACCCGCTGACCGCTTTGGGATTCCGGAAGCAGAGGAGCGTGAAAGTTAGTCCTCCGGCGTTGTACGTGAGAAGGAGGAAGGATGAAAGCGTCGCGACGATCCCACGTCCGCTCGTCTCTCCCTTTCTCTCTTACCTCGTTCCTCCTCACGCGTGCTGCCTCTTCTTCGATCGACTTTCGCCGGAAGCTTCCGAGAAGGGTGAAATTCTAAAGCGCGTGGATAGGGTTTGATTGCGGATACCTTTGAGCGACGATCGAGGAGCACGGATAATTATGACGAGGGAGTTTTCGCAAATTTTCTTTGCATTAAGATTCGTATTTCGAGGCTGCTTTTCCTTCGTCTCGCCGTGGTGAAAATTTACGCGCAACTACCTCGCGTGCGATCCCGTATATCTTGTTTACGATATGCGCGCCGTTTGAAATTCCCAAAGCGGGCGTGTAACAGGACGGAGTAAAGTAGCCTGGAGAAACTACTTCGTGCATAAATGAACCCGTAGGAGGAACGCGCTACCGTATATTTTGAACGTCGTGTCCTTACATATCATTTTTCAAGTTTCGCGAGTCTGCGTGTCGGTGGTGAGCCGTGTGCGTGCGTTTTACTCGCAAAACCACCTGCTTCTATCCCCTTCTCTCCTCTCACTTTCTCTCTTTTACACTCGCAAATTTTGCCCTTTTTTCCGTATACCACCGCGCTCGTAATACCCGGACTTCGAGGCGGAGGATCGACTGCGTCTCGCAGAGTACCGCAGAAAATTCGCGACGAAACGAGAAACGTAATTACGGTTGGCTCGCCTTGTCATCGGCCCCAGACTCGCCAGCAGCTTCCCTCGTCTTGCAAAGGTCCGTTCGTCGGACTGCCGAGGAACGACGAGGACGACGCCTGCGACAACCGGGCCAGAATTGCTACCCTTATATTTCTACCTCGTTACAATGAAATGGCACTCAGGTGGAGTAGCAGCTCGGGGAATTAACTTTTGCCCAGTGCACCGTTCTGTCCATCCCTATCGCCCTCTTTCTCTTCCTCTCTCTTCTAAGCTGCCCCCTCGAAACGAAAAATCTCGGTACCGGAGTGTTTTTGCGATTCACTCGCACCGGCGCGGAAAGCATCACCTTAACCTGGTCGTTGGAAACAGAAGGAAGTTTGCGTGTTTGCCGTTACTTCCTCTTCGCTTATGCGCTTGGCCTTGCCTGTCTCTTCAATTGCGCGAAAGCCAAGGGAACCGGAGAGAAAGGTGAAGGAAAAAGAGTCGCAAATGTTACTTGGCGTCTGACTGCCGATTCGTAGTTTTTGTTAGCCTCGCCAGTCTAGAGCGAACGTCGATGTTACTCGTGGATCGGGCAAATGTTGAGATCGGTAAATTTGGTGTATTTTCCGGCGAGTGACAAAAAGAGCGTGAAGAGGTAAAAAGTGCTCGCCCGTTTTAAATACAATTGAAATTAATTTCAGCGACGATGCAGTAGCAGAACCGATATTGGACAAGCCGCGCGAGACACGCGGGAATTCATAGGCGAGAAATGGGGTGGGTAACGGAAAAATTTCAGCGAAAACACTCGGCTCTCCATCCAATCGAGAGGATCGTTTTTACTTTCGTTTCCGCCGGGCGGAACCATTCCATCGCTCTTCACTTTCCGAGAGCTCAAACGCTTCTTCCCTCCCACACCCGGTCACGGACTCTTTCCCACATTCGCCGTGAAATCGCCTTAGGGCGCGATTCTCATCAAAGGCATGTTCTCTTCCGCTGCCTCCAACCACGATATAATTTCTGGAAAGTTTGTCTCTTTGGAAAACTCTTCTTACCGATAGTGCCAAAGTGAACGAAAGAAATTCGAGGACGTTGATGCTTTCCTTTTTTACCCCTTGGCGAATAGTGCAAAAGCAAAGCACATGTGTACACGCTGTACAATATACGGTCAGCTTGCCTAGGTACACATTTCCTATTAGACATAATGTAAACGAGTGTAAAAGAATCTCGAATTTGAACAGAGGAGACAATTTTAAACATCACTCGAAAAACTGACTGCAACCCTGATGTAACTATTGGATCGCAGTTGTCGACGAAGCAAAAGCCGTCGGTCGGTGGTAGGTACCACCAAAATCAACCGAGAGAACTCATTGCACGTCCTCGTCAAGTTGAGACACTCTCGACGGTCCTCTGATTATCCTCTCATGGCAGAAATTTTAATTTACGTCGCAATAAAGTTCCGGAGAGTGCTGGAGCAGTCCGATCGAGTACCCATCTTGGCAGAAGTGTGGAAGGGTTGAGCGTGTAAAATTCGTTCGCTTTGCGCGCACTCGATTCGAAAGTTTCAGTTTGACCATTAAGCTCGCCAGAAAATGATGGCGCAGAGGTCGTGGCAAAGATGCGAGGATGAACAGGCGGAGAAGGGATTGAGCGAGTGAAAAAGAGGGATGGAAAACGAGGAGGAGGACTGGAACAAGAACTCATAGAGAATCGTGGAAGGAGGCTGCAGCAGTCGGAGAACGAAGGAGGCTTCGAGCTCTTCGTATTAAATCGGAAGATTGGAATTCTAATTAATACTCGCGGATTATCGAGGTGGATGGAGGAAACGGAAGGGCGGAATGAGTGGAACGAGGCGAGAGAAATGGAAGAACGATCACTCGTTCTGTTCGCTTCGTTCCTTGGGGCGTCTTCTTCTCTCGGCGACTCATCTTAGTGTCTTCGTAACCATCATCCCCTCTCTTTCTCCCCTGCCATGGCCCCGTTTGTCGCAGTAATGCCTTTTCCATACCTTTTCCCTTCCTTCCGATCGTTCGTCGTCCACCACCCATTCTCCACCCGTTCCTCCTCAACCGTCCCACGGAATAGATTATATCGTAATGAAAATCTAGACGTTCGACGGTGCCCCTGCAATTGATAACTCGATCTTCTTCTTTCTCTCGACTCGCTGATTATTCTGCTCGGATTCGCATTGCGTTAACGAGTGGCCCAGCAGCGGCTTTCGTTCGGTAGTATCGAACGGAATATATCGAACGGTAGGCGCGAAATAATTCACGGGACATTTACGCGCGCACCAGTTGTTATTGTCGACCCGGCTCTCTTCCCTGGCAATTTATAAATTATTGGAAAAGCAACAAACGCTTCGACTCTGTCGAGCCTGTCGGATCTGCACGGGTCACGCGACGAAGCGTTGATACGGAGAGCTTACGCACGTAAAAATTGCGCAGCTTTCACGCGCGAGCGCGTAATCGTTTTTCGTGTCTCGTTGATGTTAAATCATTTTTTGGAACGCGTGAAATACGCTCACTCGGTCACCGTGGTCGAAATATCCGTACAAGTTTTCGAGCATCCAGACGGTTAGAAATCGAAGAAAATTCGTTCTTTGAGTTAATCTAAAATTGAAAATTCCCAAGGTAATGGTGTGCTTGAAATATCAAGGAACTTTTTATCTCGCCCGCATTTATCTGGACTCTGGCGTGAGACGCGCAGAGAAGAAAATCCGTACGTCAGGAAGATGGGGAGTGGGTGCGAGCGACACGTAATTCTAGCGTAATTCGCTCAGAACCGTGGTCGGAATATTTACAAATGAGATTTAAATCCAAGAGATTTAAGTACGCGTGGCGGTTCGTAGGAAAATATCGTTGGAAACACTCGCGGAAGATGCTGGTCTCACAAAGGGAACCGTTCGCGTCGCCCAAACTCCTCTCGTCCCTTTTCTTCCTTCCCGCTGCAGAATCTTGCAAAGTTCACTGTAAATCTCCGGGAGAAGAATTTCACGACGCATAATGAATACGAGAACATTTTCCAGAACATTCGTCCGGCACAATAATATTCACTTGGCATCACGTTGATCCGAAATTGAATATCTAAGCGAATCTCGACCAGACATTTTCCACGGAAGCACGAAAAATTCCAAAGAAAACATTGGATTATATCAATGGAATAGTCACGTATGGCATTTAATTTGCAAAGTACCTACCTCTTAGCGCACTTTGTAATTAATAGAAACACCCTTTATCTCTCTCCTGCATTATTTATCTATCCAAACGCGTTCTATGTTCTATCCGCGGTTATAAATCTTTTCTCGAAGAATAGCAGGGGACGGCAAATCCTCCGATTTATAATTCACCGGAATAATTCGTGATAATTCGCGGATTCACATTTGTCAGCCGCGTATTTACAAACGGGAATTTGAATCCACGCGAGTTCGCTCCCGGAAGATCCTTGAACGCTCGTGGCAAGCGTCTACGTCGTCGGGCGGAAGGAAGAGAAGCAGCACCGCGGGCCGCGCGAATGGATGGATGGTGGCGCTTAAAGTGTAAATAGGAGGTGACTCGCGCCAGACAAAGCCACCGTTTCATCCTGCCGCCGGCTCCACCTCCTCCCGTTTCCTCCTGCGTCCCTTATCCTCTCTCCACCTTCTTCACCGCCACCTTTTTCTCCCCCCTTCCTTTCTCTTATTCGCAAAACCGCTTCCATAGACGTAAAAGGAAAGGGACACGGCTTGCTTCTACCTTTCGCCGGTTACTAGCGGAGTCGAATCGAGAGTCGTTGCCAGAAGTGGAATCCTGAAATATTAATGTGACTCCCGAGGCAACCGTGCGCCGATCCCCTCGCCACTTCGTCCTTCTGCTCGTCCTCTTTCTCCTCCTCCTTCTCCTCCTCCTGCGCCTTCTCTACCACCACTTTCGTCACCTCCTCAACCTCCCTGCTTTTTCCTCTTTATCCGCCTTTCCTCTTTCCACCTCTCTTCGTCCTCTTCTCCACTTCATCTTCTTCTCTCCTCTTTCGCGCTCTTTCGTTTTGTTTTCTCTGTCTACTATCTACCGGTCCTTTCTCCTTTTCCACGCTCTCGTATCCCTTCCTCTCACAGCACTTTGCCCGCTCTCGACCACCTTGTTGCTGTATTATACACGCGCGTGTTGACACAATGACGAAGGACGGGTGATCGTTCTTCGTGATGTATGTGCGCGAGGCTCGTTGTTACGTGGGTATGGGAAAGGATAGTCAAGAGGACACCCCGGTGAAAGAGATTGGAGTGAGAGGGAGGAGAAGTGTCGAGACAAAGCGTTGCATTGTGGCGCGGACGTTCTCGCCGATTGACACGTCGATTTTATATTTTTTCGTAATCGAGTGAAGGGCCTCGGCTATCCGCGAGAATAAGTCCCGCAGATTGTCGTTGAACTCGTCCATCACGGGTAGAATCACGCACCTCGTAGTCGTAGGATGTGTCAATACCGAGATCCTTCCAACCGTGGAATTTTAACTGGAATTTTATGAAAAATATTCATGAAACTTTATTAAAAATATTTACAATGCCATTTGCAAATTAACTTCTTGTCAATTTCGTCCGTTGAACTCGATTCTCACGAGAGTATCATTTTAATTCGGGTAATTACAATTTCACTAATTAATTTCTGCTTATGCAAGCACAAGTATACGTATTCCGCCGGCGTTAATATAACCGTCATAATTAGACCAGTTTTACTACAGAATAATTAGCAGGTTACCTTTCGGAAGAGGTGTCCGGAACAGATAAAATCTGCTTTATCAAAGCCAAAGAGAGAGTTTCGCGCGACAAATCTAGCGTGGCTCCCGAATTTGCCCTATTCATTCTCCTTACGGTTCCGGAAATAATAATTCGTAGCACGTGTTCACGTGACCGCGCGGGACAAGATGCATTTACATGGTAATATCCGGTGGCACATTTTCCCGCATTATTCATACGAGTGTCCCGTAAAAGTGGAAAGACGTACGCGCTTGCGCGTGCATGCATGCTGCACACGTGTGCTCAGACATGCGCGTAGTACCACGAGCCACACACTCTCTAACGTTTCGCCTCTTTCGCTTGACTGTTACAGGAGGGCGAGAGGGGGTACTTGGAGGGACTTGCTTCAAGGTATGCAGACCTCTTCAGAACGCATTACGGAGATGTCCTGGAGCCGCTCGAGGAGCTACGTCGCCGTGAAACAAATGCTTCCCCCAGAATGCCCAACACTCAGCTCACCACCAGTCATTCACAGCCCATTTACGTACCCGGAAAATACTCGGTGAGTAAATCTCTCCCACTCGGCCCCTTTCTCTCTACCCCGTTTATTCCCATTCTTACGCTCGCCCTCGTTCTCCTCTTCTCACCCCTTTGCCGCCGGAGTCTTTCCCCATCCACCTCCGCAATTTCTTCTTCCTTCCCTTTGCTCACTTTCTTTTCTCCACCGCGACGCCTTCCTCATTAGGCATGTATGTGCTCGTGATTCTCGTGCACCACGCTTTAAATTTTCCAAACCTCGCAATGCATCCTCGAAAAAGAAACTAGGAGAATTCGAAAACTATCGGATTTCGAAGTCACACTCACTGTTCAAGCCTCCTTTTTATTCCTCGTGCTAGACGCTTCGAGTCCATATCAATTGTTCTCTATGTTTCGAACTCACGACGATGTTCCAATTAGTCGTTCGTTAGTCTTCACAAGGCACAGACGCACACGGCATTTTCTCCTAATAAAGTATTTAATATTGTCAGTTTACAAGGGGAGTATTTCATTCACCCACAAAAGGGAAACTCATCGTACACTTACAGAATTTTTTGGATTTGTTCATTATAATTTCGCAGTCTTCGGTATATCGTGTAGTTTTAAAAGGCTGTCGATCGTTCCAACAGACCCAAAATTCTAACAACGTCAGAACACTTTGTGCACTTTGCCACATCAGACGCGTTCACTTCAGCCTCGCGAAATTCTCACGATCAATGCCATTAATCGAATCGCCTTCGAGGTACCTGCTGTAGGAAGCGCCGAAATTTACGTCGACTGTCGAAAATTGTCTCCTGCTTCTCTCCCTCTTGGAAGTCGTTCTACCTACTTGTGACACAAAGAGAGTCGGAAGCGACGGAGGAGGGCTGCCGCCGCTGCTATGGACCCTCCTCCGCGGAAGACCAAACACTTTGCATCGCGTGGGACCTGGGAGAGAATCCTCCGGGAGTAACTTGCCGAAGTGGTATAAGGCGATTAGCCGTGTAGACCCTATCGATCCCCGCTTAAATCGGTTATTGTTCAGTGCTCAGACTTTCCCCTCTCCTCTCTTCTCTCCTACACCTCAACCTCTTCCGTTCAACCCTCTCTTCCCACCAGCACCGGTGGTCGGCTAATAGAGTTTTCAATCGCCGGGCAATCGATCGACGATTAAGGTCACACGGCGTCTCTATCTCCCGAGGATTCACGAGGTGCGACGATTTGGAAAATTAATAAAGCCGACGCTGTCACCCGGCCTCCGCCCCTCTTGTCGACGTTCCGTGACATCGAGATCCATCTCCCGTTGATTGAACCCTCGAAGAGAGAGAATCACCCTTTCGCGCTTTAATACAATCGTTTTCAAACGAGTTTCACTCCTCCGTTCGCCTCGCTCCGCTGCTTGGTTCGAACCCTTTCACGCGGGAGTCTCGTTAATGATTTAAGCGAGCCTTTTCCCGGAAGACTCTCGGACTCTCAGCTTCGAGAGGAAGAAAGAGCAGGAGGCGCGATGGAAGGGGTAAAAAGACGAGACAATTAATTACGAGTTGTTTGGAAGGATTGGAAAAGCTTGGTGAAGGAGCCGAGGATACCGAGGAAAGTTGGGGATGGGTGTTCGTTAAGGTTGAGTAACGGAAAGGGTGTAACAGGTCTTTAACAGGTGAATCTCGGTAGTTTGAAATAATTAATAGACTCCCTGGTTAACGGTTAATCTCTACTAGAAAATTATCCATCATACACCATTCATTGTGAATCGCCCCTGAACCTATCGTCGAGATTCGAGTGAGGATTTTAATTAAATAAACAACGTTTCTAATTCAGACGATTTATTCTGTAACAAAAGTTTTTTTACTCTCACGATACACTGCCGACTGTTCATTATGCCGTTTAATAGATATATTCAACGTGCCTTACTTATTAAGAAGCACCAGATCGGATCACTTGCCGAATAGGAATCAGTTGGAAATTAGTTCAACGTTCACGTAACATATCCTCGATTCTTCTCCCTCTCCTTCAGCTTTTCTCATTTCTATCTGCAAGCTCCATCCATAGAGCTTCCAGTAAAAGTAAGTAGCTCCATCCCGCCGCGCAAGCAAGAACTTCGCGCACGGGTACATAAAGAAGCGAAAAAGAGCGAACGTTCTCCATTTTTGTGCAGCCCTCGAGCTGCCTCAGCGACAAGGAGGAGGACGAGATTTATGGCTTCGGTTACGGGGTGTTCAGCAGGCAGATGCTTCAGCATCGGCAGCAGAAGCTCGCACTGGCAACGCAAAACACGACCACAGCCGTGACGCCCGGTGGACACCAGCCCGCCTACCAAAGGTAAGAGAAACGTTTTCCTCGTAATTTATATATCTCAAGATAACTCTTCTGGGTATGGTACTCGAAGATACTTCACGTCTATTATAATCATCCTCGAGTTCTAAAAAGATTTCGGTCACGAAGCGCGGTTTATTATTTGAATTCGCAAATGAAAATTGATATTAGATCGACGAGCAATTTAATGTAAACATTTCAGCTCGTCAGTTAAACTTTCCTCTCGCGTGTTTACCAGGGGGTTGCCTACGTATCGTCGTTGCGCAAATAGAACGGTTTACTTTAGAAGGATATAGTGTGCCGACTGAAACGCTTCACTGGCTCGCGCGCGCCCAATTAAGGATTCGCGAAATCAATATCTGTTTGCCTGTCACGTGTGTATCTATCTCGTCTCCCGTGAACACACGCGATCACGAACATATACAATTCACCACGCCGCCTTTCGCGGGAACCGTTCAATTACGCGAGTTCGTTTCACGTGCAATATCTTAGCGGAGCCTGAAATTCCTGGATTCTTCGTGCCAGTTGTTCCCGCATGCGCTGGAACGTGCGTATTTTTAAAGCCTCCCGCGGATCATGCATACATCGCCCCAGGGTGGAAGGAACGCGCAGGTATTTACGAGCTCGTGCCATTGCCTCGTCGCGCCCAGATACGCTTCCACTACTTCACCGCGCGCGGAGCAATCTCGAAATTGAATGTCTCAATATATTCACTTAATACGCCAATTACACGAGGATGTAAAAACTAAGCACACGGGGTTTACCCGTTGTTCCACGATGTACGCGTACTCTTTAATTACACCTGGAATCCACTTAATAAGCCAGAGTTGCAAGAGTACTTCCACAAAGAATCTCTCGATAATTTATCGTGCGAACTTCTAGGCTCGTAGAGAATAATTCTCGATGCTGGTAATATTACCCCGCGAATGGAAAATACTACGACATTGATCTATCTCTTGGCGAAAAGACGCGAAGAGAAAGGAAATTGTAGGGAAATTCTTCGAGCATCGTCGGCCAATCGGATCGCGGCTTGCCAAGCGTAACGATTCGCACCGTAGTTGTTGCCGAGAAAGTTCACGGTGGCGCATTGGCGGTGGCACCTGTGCTAACCCCCGCCGCAGATACTTACAATACGGCATGGTCGGAGTGCCTACTCCACGGTCGTGCAACAATTCAGACACGTTGGCTGCTGGAGGGTAGTAGTGAGGAGTAGCGCGGCGCGCCACGTGCTTCCGCGCCGATTGCTCCCGCAGTCTAGCACGAGTCGGTTTATTATCCGTAATTGCCCATTGCTAACTGCGCTAACCGATCCGAAATACCATCTGCCCGTGGCCCGCTCGCGCCGGCTGCTTGATATTTAATGGCTAATTAACCGGCTAGAGGCTGAGAGAAAGGCCGAGAGAGGCTGCTGAGAGGGAGGTTACTGCAAGCTTAGGGTGGCAAAGGCGCAGCCGAAGGTTCGCGAGCAAAGAGTGGAAGAGCTAGGAGAGGCAGGTGGTCCAGGAAGAGAGAAAGAGGAAGGAAAGTGCGCGGGGGGTTGGTTGCGCGCCGTTATTAAATTCCATTATCGTGCCGAGGGCATTAACTGTTTTCGTGCGCGAGCGAATAACCATGGACCCGCGGGCACCAGTCGAGCCGATCTCTTCTTGCCCTCGCGATAAGCACGCCCCTTTTTGCGAGTGACTTCGCCCTCTCGTCGTACCCTACCACATCCGTGCCGGTGGCGGACCTTCTTCAGTCTAAAATCCCTCGGTAGACTCGATCTCCTCGTTCCTCCCCTTACCCGACGCTTCTCGTAATGATGCCGGATGAGACGTTTATGAGGCTGGGATTAATCGATTTGGCGAACTTCCATCGAGAGATGCTTATCCACAGAATGCGCAGGGGGGGAAGAGTTGAGTTAAATTTATTATGCATTTCCCGCTTTTGCGAGAATTTGCACCCGTTAAGGTAATAATAATAATAAAAGGAATATGAGTCACGCGTCCTGTGGCTCCACGGTGGTCATCGGTGACCTCCAGAAAAGTCATTAGAAAAATGATTACGCTAACCGTAATTTGCAGCACTTGAAAGATCACGTGTTAACAAAAAAGAAACAACACAAAAAAAAAAATGCAAAGCGCGACGCCAGGGGCAATCCGTGAAAAATGACCGTGTCAGTGTCAAGCGTCGATTTGTAATCTTGGCAAGAGTGTGTCATTCCATTACAGAATGTACTGATGTCATTCCGCGAAAGTGTTAATTCTCTCGTCCTACAGATGCATCGCAGTTCGAACCGAGGGCTTAATGGTATATAAATAAACGGGAACATCGCACGATACGGCGCAGTCCCCGATGTTTGAATTTGAGTACAAGTGGATAGATCTGTCATCCCGGCTGGTCGAATGATTACATAAGTAGGTATCGCCGTTCAACCTCATCTCATTGTGAGCGGGGGCGTCGATCCGGTCTCGCTATTAATTATTCGGAGGTAACGACCGATTGACAAGCGTTGGACTGAATTAATTATACAGCGTCGTGCCTTCGCCCTGTGTGCTCTAACGGTTCGTCTCGCGATCAATAATCGCGATACAATGCGTCCACCCGTACGGGCCTCCCGCATTTGCCACGTCTAGGAAGCTACGGAGAAATCTTCGGACCAATATTGACTGTCCACCTTGTCTCCGATCGTATTTGTCGTCGTCATCTACGTAAGTCGCAAGCGCTTACGAAATCGTGCTAATTTTATGAGAGATTATGTTTAGGCGTAACCATCCGTGGTGTCGTGGAATTTAATTTTCGTGCAATTAGGATACCGCATGGGCTGATGTTACGAGAATTAATATTTCCTGAAATCGATTCTACCTTCCAACATCGTGATAATCTAGGATAATCTAGGCGGTTCTTGATTTTGGGCATATGATACAGTAAGGTTATATTTCCATGCCGTGATCGCGTGCGACTTCGCACGTGTCGATGATGAAATGAATATCAAGGGTAACCCTTAGTTTCTTTTATTAAATATAAGTAGCCAATGTTTTTACATTGAAAATAATATTAAATGTGCTATTTAGTTGAGCCACACTATAGATGAGATAAATGCATTCGTTTTGGGCAATTTAAAATGTACTGTGTAATATATAAATGTTTACATCGTACTTTATAAGCAGAGTACTCTTTCGTCCGTCGTATCTTCATTTTCTATCCATTTCCGAATTTCGGTCACTATATGTTCCCATATATCTATCTGTTGTCGGATACTCGCCAGCGCTTCTATCTCTTCCTGCAAATCTGGGTGGTAATTGAATGTTACCTGTAAGTAAACATAACGGCACATTTTTTTCGTTGCTTGTTTGGCAACTGGAGGCACTCGTAAAGAGGAAATATTTCAAAAGCAAACATGATGAAAGGTTGTTTCAAGTAATACATGATTAAATAAACAAATCAGTATAGATACCCTCGCCAATCGATTCCTTGTCTTTGTCAACCGGAACAGGTCGCCTATCTCAATGCTGCAACATTATGTTACATTAGTTGTGCTTGATTGGAATACTGTATTATGATGGAAAAAATATATACGTGTATCGTAGAGTAAACGCGTCTGATCTATATAACGCGGAAATTTAAATAAGTGAATCAAATTTGAATAGTTACACGTTCTTCAGCTTGTTTTTATTCTTCCAATAATAATTAAAGAATAAGTCGATGTTTGCGGGATGCAGATACAGAATGGATTCTACTTTATCCATGAAATCGTTCTTTGAGATCGGTGAAGTTTCCTCTGTCATCATCTCCAAGAAGTTCTCGAAAAGAGTTACATTCTTTGTACAGGACAGGTACATCAAAGTGCTTTCGTTCTTGCGTTCTGTGTACATGTCCGAAACACGTTGCCAGACCGCGTCGCCGCCTTCTCGTAATGCTACGCAGGTAAGCCACCGGTCTTTCTCCGACATTAGCCTGTAAGTTTCCACTGTGTAAATAGAAAAGTAAAGCAATGGAAGCAACGGATTTATAATTAAACATTTACGATAGTAACAATAATAAGATAAAACAGATAACGGCATTGCCCATGTGCATAAACACGAGTACGACGAAAAACAGATGCGTTGATGAATCTTTAAAGTCCATCTTCTCGAAACCCGAGCCTCACATACTTTATTGTGCACTTTCTACTTAATGCTTCATGAGGAATCACCCCATGTCCAATTGTACCATTATTGCGCGAAAAATTTTCATGTCCACTGAGAACTGTTGTCAGATATTTCCATAATTTAACCCAAGACAGTTCATGTATTGTGACAATATTAACAACACATTAAATTCCATTTTTGTGCAACTAATAAGATATCCAATGGATGTGGGCGTATCTGATTGTAAGATGTAAATAACTTACTTGAATTCTTCAAGGAGTGCCATATATGATGCCATATTTTTAGTTGCTATTTTCTTGCAAGCTTCATGACCGTATTGACATGCAACTTTTACAATTTTAGGCCTAAGCGTGCTTATTGTATGATGCTCGTCCGGTTTTTCTTCAAAACCTATTTTATCGATGATTTTATTGAAGAAACGCTGGATACGTGGCTGTAACCAATAATCTTTCATTCGTTTTGACACAGAAAACTTGAAGCATTTTTAAAAAGTGGGTTAGTTATAAAAGAAAAGTTTGGAGAGTCTTGAAAAATTTCAACAAATTCTGGTAAAAAATTGCAAGAGTGACGTCGAGGTTACACTATTCATTCCAGGTTGAACACATTGACGATTCGAGAACTTACACGAAAGACGTGTTTCTCTTCAGGGATCATGATGTACGGGTATATGCTCCCCAAGATCTTGGCACCTATCTCCCACGGAATAGGCTCACTTTCACGTTCCAAGTAACACAATAACCGAAAGAAAGTGCCGGGATTTATCCGCCCCGTGGGTAATAAGCCAAAAGCGTCGTTAATTAAATTAGCACGGTTTATAATGTGAATATCCGTGTACTTGTGCGAATTTAAGCATTTGGCTATACGGTACCAATTGATCTCGTCGTAATTTACACGATAAACACCTGCAAAAATGGCAAAAACAGTTGGCAAATTAATGAGTGAATATCTATACTTATTAGAATATATAGTGATATTGCATTGAATCATGCGCTAGGTAAATCGACATAGCATAAATAAATAAATGAGTACACAATTGCAACTTCATAAATAACTAATCGTTATAGTCCGAGGTACCTGTTACTTGTACGTTTAAAATAATCCAGTCGTTCTTCCGGACTCCTTCGATTTTTGTAAAATCGCTTTTCGGGTTCATCCATATTGTTGGTAAAGTTTGCATAAAGTTTGGGTTTGTTTGCGTCGCATAAGTTATGGGAATCCACCACTTTGCCCTAATATCAAATTCTCCTCTGATCTTTCCAGAGGGTCGAAATGCCGTTTGACTTAAGTGCGTTTCGCTACTGTTGTAATCTCGATACACCGTTACAAGCGGATATCCGGCGTTATTCTCCCAAGTGTCTAGGAATTCCTTCACCGTGAACTGATCGTGAGGCATGTTAGACTTGTTGAGAGCCGTTTGTAAAGCTTGCGAAAAATCGTCGGGGGTAACGCTACGGTCGGCACTAAAATGTGAAAAAATCGACAGATTGAGGCGCGGAATGATTGAATACTTCTAACATTACTAATGCGAATGATCACTAAACCTATCGTAACATAAATAACCGTTTAGTTCAAAGAAGATATAGTGTACAGTGAGAGACAAAAGTATTATTTGAGAGGTGGAAATGCGAAAATAATTTCTCATCGTCCTTCAGAGGAGAATAATATGTGCCGCTACTTAATTCTATAACAGGGAACTGTACAGATTACTGTGTCAAGTGTGCATACTAACTGTGTTTCTAAATATTGAGTGATGCCCTGATGGAAAACATTCTCTGACAAAACGTGGGCTGTCATGCGTAAAATGGCACCGGCTGTGGATAGAAACAGTTCGATACATTAATTGTCTTCCGACTGGAAATTTCCCTTTATTAAATGCAAAGTTTTCTGACCCTTGTTATAAGTGACCCAGGGATGATACTCAATTCGAAGGTGGTCGAGGTTATTAATATCTCGATTCATAGGTGACGTGGGCGGCGTGTCCTTTTCAAATATGTAGGACATCTCTCGTACACCATAAATATCTAAGAATCTCCAATCCGGGAAGAGCTATAAATAATTGGAATAATACAATTATACTAACTGTTCTATAGGTAATTCTTTTCAAACATACTTTATCCGCTATGATGTATTTAAAGTACGTTGCGAAACCTGCGTTCAGCCAGAAATAATGCCAACCGATAGGACTGACTAAATCACCAAACCACATATGCGATATTTCATTGATCATAGTGAGTATGTTGTCCTCTTTCACGCTTATCGCGTCGACACCTGGATTGTACGTAATGGCATTGTACCTGTATAAATAGAACAACATATGGACTTTATCTACGCTATGTCCAGAAAGCAAAGAAAACTTTCCAAAATACCCGAATTATTTCAAAGAACTTGCCGCAACTTTGATTGTAAATCTCTTATTATCAGAATCTATTTTTCTCCGAAATCACTCACTTCGAGGTGACCTGTCATTTTATTTTTATAGCTGTGCTTATTTATACTCACGGATAGATCACTAAGCCCCTGTTGCTAGTAACCCGATTCTTATGGCATGGGAATATAACACGATCCACATGAGAAACCCCGATCGGTTTCTTCGTGTACTCCTCCATTGCCTTTTGGGCATTTTCGAAAATCTCTAGGGCATACCTCACGTATGGCCTAAGTTCTATCGTGGTCCATATTCTGATCGTATCATTGGTATTATAGATATAACTGTAGTCGAGCAATACAAAGCTCACAGCATACGCGCTCATAACAGGCGTAGGAAGGAAGGTGGTCGCAACCATTTCTTTCTCCACGAGGATTTGTCCCGCCATCGGCATATTCGACAAGGCAACATAATTGCGGTAATGTTGAATAATAATTGTAAAGCGCGCTTTGAACGCTGGTTCGTCCCAACAGGGGAAAACGCGGCGCGCGTATGATGGGACTAAGTATGTTGATGCCACCCACCTGGAAAAAATGATTCATTGTGTTCCATAGAAACTCTGTAAAATGAGCACTTTACATTACATGCTTCTTTCTAATAATGTATCGTTACAAACTGACTTCCAGCGCATTCTTATTCGTACACGGTTACTACGACACGATCGCTATGGCAAGCTATTTCTTTAGTAAATAAGTAAACTTTTCAGATTTTGTTATTATATTAAGTTAAGAATGTGATCGTGGGCCATGCGAGTTTTGTCTATGTGATGATATGTTTATTCGTATGGCTATTTATTTTGTTATTTTTCCATTGTCTAGTTATTCATTTATTTAAATGTTTTATATAATGGACTAACCTCCGTTAGTAACCAACCTTTGTTTTCCAATTCGTCATTTGAAATAAGGCTTTATAACATTAGCGCTCTCAACATATATGTTAAATACAACTACTAATATACTAGCTTCTAATAAAGTTAGGAAATTGCGTACCATATGCTCGGTTTCTTTATTATTAAGAATTATTCTTTATTTTTACTTACACAAGCTCGCCCTTTTCATTCAGACGAGAGCTTCTGTAGAGACCGTACGGTTCAGTGCCAATGTCGCCTGTGAACGTCAATGTTAGAACGTAGGAAGCTGGTGTTAAAGGACTCTCAAAGGAAAGCGTGAGAGAATCGAACACCTTATTGTATTTGTGCTCTTTCGGTCTGATGGACATGCTATTCGTGAGGTTGAGTATCGTCATTGATTCGTTTATAGTCATGTTCTGCGCATGCAGTACAATTTCGTTTGTGGGTTCTAGCACATCGATGTCAATCTTGATTTCCCCGTAGAACGTGGGGTTTTCTTCTACCAAATATGGCGTCAGCCGCAGTTCGTAATGTGCTGGTTCAATGTTTTTCGGTAGCATAAAGTTTATGTTCTCTACCTTCTTTCTCGAGGTATTAACCTCTCCTTCTTCGGGTAGAGGAGCGAGTGCAGCCGTAATAGAGGCGAATATCACCGCCGAAATCAGCAAAAGCATTACGCGAAACATTCCAAGGAAAGGTTTTATCTGTATACATACAGAGTGTTGCACTAGAAGCATGCCATCCAGATAGCTTGTTGAATTTTTGAGATCTCTGCAGAAATTCCTGCTTGGCCGGACAAAGATAATATTCACTATACACCTTTTGTTTCTTATACTTGGGTATGTAAGACTATCAGCTAAACTGGACATTTAGCCATTTAAGTACCTTCCTTTGCGGTGGTGCTTAAAAGGGGTCCTTGAAAAAGACGTGACTATAAGGAAGTTATAAAGGAAAAATTGGTTTGTACATCCGCAATAAATAGTTATATTGTTCACGTTCACGCACTGCGCATTCGGGACAATTCCGTAACACGTGTCCGAAGATATCAGTGGTACTCTCTTGTAATCTAAACTTCCGCGTATATTCTGGCTGTATAATGTTATGAGAATTTTGTAAAAAATTCACATACTGTGAAGTCACTTCTTTTTAATAATTATGAAATATTTTATTATACAATATATTTATTATATGTATTTTCTACGATTTCTCTGTAATTCAGTCTGAACAATTAAACTTCCAGTGATCGCTCTTACGTAAGACTCGTATTAGTATTTACCGAATTATCCTTCGTCCCTGTTTCTCTAATTGCTAAAAAATATCGCCAGACTGTCATTGTTTTGTGCTTTACCCGCACGTCGCGTTAATTCACGGCTTATCCACGATCACCCTCCAAAAAAGGGATTCATGATCAAATTTCTCTGGGATGATTTCGAAAAAGGAATGGTGTCAGGTCGGAAATTGATTCGACCGATAATGAAGCGGCTGGCAATTTATCACCGTGTTTAACCGCGCCCTGGATTTACTCGATGATCTATGGACGATCGACCGACACTGGACGGAATGATTTTGCGGAAGATCGTGCACGCGCATACATTAACCCAGAGCTATCGCAACCACCCGTGAAGTTACATACACGCGGCGGAAAACTTCATACCATGTTCAACATTTGTTTCCCCACACGGTTAAGTCCCATGATCGAGTACGAGATAAAACAACAAAAGTACAAAGACTTATACGATATTTAGATTGATTCACTTTGCTCTTTTCGTTACGGATTATTTTTGCATATATTCGAAATCGGACAGTACATGTATATCAAAATACTAAACCAATCTATACAATGTGTCGACCAGCTTAACACCGAAAATCTTCTCCCACATTCCCCGTGTCATTACCAGCCACCACTGGCCGACCAATGTTACAATGATTCACGTGGCAAACAATCGAACGTCCCGAGCATAAATGAATAAGCGTGCGGTAACGTCGTGAAATAAAGCATGATTGACGTGACGCTCTGCGCGCGGATGGGATGCTCGGTTTTGTGTAATCATCCTCGTCGGCGGGCGACGGTAAACCGAGATGTTGAATATCTACACCTAATAATTGGGATCGAAAAGTTCTCCTTGTTGTCCGGTGAGATAATGGCGTAAACTCCCTTGAAAGATGATTTCTCGTTCAAAATTGGCTTTCAAATTTCAAGCACGAGCTCTTTCTACCTCCTCGGCGCGATTTATTACGTACATATCTCTAACAGGACCCCGTTGGCTGTAAAGCGGATCACCAGGAAAGTCCTAACGATGTAATATTCTCTTTCTCATAAATAAAAAAGCAAAGTTTCACGTACGATAACCGTTCATTCGAGGGACACATTGGTCCGCGCTGCCCAATAAAATCTCAACGTACGCCGCGCCGTGAGAATTGCAATTTTAATCCAACGGCTGAAGAGATAAAAGCCTGCGCTTCCCGCCTCTTCTACCCTCGTATCGCGAACTTCCCGGGCGAGTATCGCGTCCTGGCAACTGGACCTCGACCACCCTGCTCGTTCTCCCATCCTCCTGGCGAATTCATTCATTATTACAAGCGTATCGCGCGTGATTATGCCGGAATCACGTTAATGCGAAATACCGGATACGTGCCGTTTCCATGCCCGTCCCGTCACGGGCACCGCCGTCGACGGAGCACCGATGCAACATTCGGCTCGAACGTGTCGTCGACACGGAAAAGCTCCCAGTGTCCTACCGAGCGAGCCACCACCCGTGAAAATTATCTTCCTTCTAATTCGACGGACACACGTTCGATCTATCCCATCCTCTATCAATATCTCGATTCGCTTCGTTCGCATGCCTAACGTTGAAAACGCGACCGCGTCCCGAGGGCGTCCCGATTTTATTTTCACGCGTCGATCAAGAATCCTCAACGCGTAATGCGAAAATGCTCCCTCGACCATACTTTCAACAGGAACATGGACGTAAAATAAGATCGAGGTGAATTTTAATCTACTCCGCGCTTTCGATTTGTCTGCCGGATCGTAAGAAGATCGAGAATCGCTGATTTCCTTCGATATGGCACTTCGAGGCGTGAAAAAGCGAACGAACGACATCCCTCGAGCAAATACAGCAGCCACGCCTGAATTATCCCAAGCGACGATCCGGAGATCCTGCGTGTCTTTCTCAACCACAACCGCAGGAACAAATCGTTTCCTCTTCACGAATCGTTCCACGCTCACTCGTAACTCAATCGCTCACGTTCCACTGATTTCCGCGAAGAAGCATCCAGCAGGTTTCGAATGATCCTTTCCCAACCTTCGTCCATCCGTTTCCTCCCTCGATCATCGAAGCCTTCGCTCTTCCTTCGTCCTATCGAGCTCATTTACGAAGGAAGCGAGAGAGGCTTAAACGAGGCGCGCACCAGCACAGCAAAGCACAGGGATCCGTTGAATTCTCGCGCTGATTCGCGCCGGCTGATTCTCGAATTACGAGCCGCTAATAGTGACGGAGTTGGCCGAGCACAGGCAGTGGGACGACCGAGTGCAACGGACATTGTTCGTTTGAGAATTGCCGGTGGAACAATTACGAATCCATTGGAACGAGGGCCACTCGAGGCAATACGCTGCCGATGATGATGGTGGTGCTCGTTGTGGACAATCGTGAGGAACGATCCCTCCGGACGTGGACCGTACATTCGCTCTCCCACACACAGTTACATCTGTTTCGCGAGTGTCGAGATCGTGCAGCGGACGACGAGAGAAGATCGTCCGAATGTGTGGGTGGACGAGTTAGGGAGGAGGAGGAGGTGAAGCAAGAGAAACAGGATGAGGAGAAGGAGGCAAGACACGCGGTGGTCCGAGCGATGCGGCCGGGCGGAGACAGGAGGCAAAGATAGACACCGGGGCCAACCGGAATTGCAACGCGGTTTGCACGTTGAGATGTTGGCTTTTCGTCAAAGGGGCCTCCCCTATTAGTATGCGGTTAGTATTACGGCATGGCGTAGTATCGGGATACGCCGTGCCACCGGCGCTATCTATTACCGATTCTCTGGTACGTGAACTACCGACCCTTCCACCTCCTCCTCCTCCACTATCTCGTATCCTTCTCCTCTCTGGACACGTGTACGCATCGTTCTCACTCTCTTCCACTTTACCTCCTTCCTCTTCCACCACTGGCTTGACTTCCTCTCCGACATCGTGTCCCACCTTCTCCCTTAGCACGCGTGTGTATACACGTGACAAAGAGAGCGCGCGTGTGCGCGCATCCGTAAACATGTGTTTCCCATACTTACGCCAACTGTGGGGTAGAGGAGATCGCTTTGTGGAACGATCGATAGGATCGGTACTATAGGTGGCTCGGCCAATAAGACGGTTGCCCGGCATTGCCTTCTCAACCCGGTCCACCTACACCTCCGTATTCTCCACCTCCTTCTCGTTCTATTCCTTCTCCTCCGCGTACCCTCACGACCCTTAACGTTAGCCGGAAATCGTTGTGCGCGCATTCCAGCGTGATCTACCGTAGGAGATCGGCGACTCCCTTGCTCGCATGGGAATACTTGAAATAGTTCGGCAAATACCAACAGTTGAGAGGACACGATCGCTTAGGAATTAGCCGATCCTCCTGCAGTCCCTCTCCTCGCGCGGTCCTTTCGTCCGTTCTCCTCCTGGGACTAGTTCGATATGCTTAGATTCGTGCCCGTTTCTAGCCTTTTGTCTTCCCCCTGGTACGTGATAATGGAGATTCGATCGAATCTTCTTTATTCCCGACACCCGGGACTTGCTACTCCACTTTGTCTCCGAGAGGGTTTTAAACGTTGGTTCAATGGACTCGGGTCGGTGAAGGTGAATCAAATGCAGCGTTGGTATTCCGAAGAAATTGTTACAAGTTCATGTACGTCATACATCGTTAATTTGCATCGTTTTTACCTCTGCGCGTATGCGCCACCAATATTTACTTTTTCACCGAATTTCCTTCCCGCGGTTAGTTAAGCATATTAAGCGGAGTAAGCGGATCCCTCGCTTTTGAACAATTTAAAAACCGCCTGTAACTTTAACGTACCGTTAAACTCACGCAACCCTGCATACCTGCTCATTTGAACACCTACCGAGTGAAAGTCAAGCTCCTCTGGCAAAATATGCTCTTTTACAACAAACGTGAAAGCTGCTCGGTTGCTCAATATTTGTGGGTAAATGAAAATGTGCAAGAACGAAAAAATCGTATTGGAACTGTATGTTTTTCATTCTCCTGCAAAATCATATTCAAATCGTGTTATTAATTACCCGTCGTTAATTTAGTTTGTTCGTTCGTATAAATGCAGACGAAAATGTAAACATAAATTTCGAGGTTATCAAATTACAAGGTTGGTTACTCATCGACACGCGCAACAAACTCTCGATTCTTCTACCTTAAATGCATACACGCACTTTAAATCACATACGCACACACACGTGCATCCGCTCTATCTGTACCACTCTTCCACGTTGAGTGCCATTCACTCTCCCTCATCGCCCTTCGCGCTTTCCCTCTCGTTCCCCTCCTCCCTCTCCTCTTCTCTCTTCCCCTCGTCGTTCGCCTCTTTGCACCCCTTTCCTCCAGTGCTTTCGCGCGTTACTCCCATCCACGCACACACTCGCACGTACGACCCCTGTGTAGTAATGCGCATTAAAGGACGCATCGTGCGCGCACGCGCGCACAAGCGGGTAACTCGTGACACCCGCATACAAACGAACGCTCGCGCGTACGTAATTGTTGCTCAATTAAATATCCTGGTGCACCGTAAACCGCTTTGATCTCTGCTTGCCGTGCGTACCTACGCGGGCCGGGGACAAAAATTTACGCGAACGGGCGCTGTTGACAATAGGAATGGGAAGAGGAAGCGCGATTGAGGAGAAGCGTGAAAACGAAAGGCCCGATGCGGGAGGGATTGTCGCTTCGACGATTTAATGTCTGGTAAATTTCCTCGTTTCGCTCCGTTTCCCTTTTTTTTTTCGATCGTTCGCTCGTTCGTGCGAGGCGAGAGAAGAGAAGAATCGTTTAACTACGCGTGTAACAATGTATTTTTCGCGTCGGACGATATTGTCGAATTCGAAAATAACGTCCGAGCGAGAACGGCGATGCAATAATCTCCGATTACTTTTTCGTTATGCTTGAATTTTAATTGCAGCGCCGGGATCGCGAATGGAGGAATTAAACCGATGCCAGTGTAACGACGCGTAGATGCATTCCGCGCTTGAATATTGCCGCTCGCAGTAAATGAGTGCAGCGCTGCCGTTTTCGTTTTAAATATCCGAGATCGAGGTATAACGATGAGATTAATCGCGTAATGACGACTGTAGAAATTTTAGTGGCTGGTTCTTTTTTTTTTCATTTGCAGATCATTCACCGTCGGTGATATTAAACAAAAGTGGTTAACGGAAATTAGTGTCTACGTTAACTCTACTTATCTCACACGGAAAATCGTATATTCTAGGACGCTCTCGAAAGCAGATATCAATTTTCACGAAGTACACGTAGCGTATACCGTATCTATATGAACGTAGTAAAACAAATATTTGCCTGGTATTGGCGTGGAGTATTTGCATCCGTTCAATTACGCTTTTTAAATTGAAGAGTACCTTTTCTAGGCAATTCATCTTTGAAATCTGCATGCTTCATAGTATGCCCTCCATATTTTTCTCGAGTTATGAGGCGCGAAAAAGGAAGCAACGAAGAAATGTGCAAGAGGGTGAAAAGGGGTCGAGAGGGCGGTGGGAGGGGGGATGAGCAATTTCGCGGTAGACGGAAGGAAGACGCGGTGGGACTGCGTCTCTGCGCTGGACTGGTCCGCGCCTCCACGAGAGAAAGGGGCGCCAGCGGAGCGGCACCGCCACTTTAATTGTTAGCATATTTTAACCGTAATTTTCCTCTCTGTTCCAGTTGTCTGAGCCCCAGATCTGCCTTCTTCTACGAGTTCCCGCCTAACGGTAAGTCGCTCGACTGCACGGACCTTCCTGTAGGTTTATTTGTCACTGCTTAAGATTTAAGAGCGGTAAGGAGGAAACTGCCGTTTCTCTTATTCTCTCCACGACGCTTTGGTTCTCTCGCTCTCATTCCTTCCCCCCGACAAGCTTTTCATTCACGAGGGCGAAAGTGGAACCGCGCTCGCTCGAGTAAGTCGGAAAAATATTCAAAGGGGAAGAGAAATTTATTAATTTTCCACAGAGGTCGGACGGTGCTTGGCGTTTACGCGAAAAAGATGGTACGAATACCATCCTGGAATATTGTTCGTGATTTCACGCTTGTAGTATATTCGTACACGCGAGTCTTTCGTTCTGGATACACCCCGGGAGGAAGCTGAGCTACACGAAGAAATTATTCGAAATAGCATCTACTCCCTTCTTAATCCTCCAGGATTAAGCGCTGAATCGTGACCCCGTGCACAAATAACCTCGTCCTGGCGATACAATTGTGAGTTACGATTATAGGGAAAGGTATGGCCATTTTGCCGCACGGTTGCTTCCCGCCGTCGTGGACGTCGACGAGATTCGAATGGACGCCATTATTTAACGGGCAGAATTTTGTGCTCGCCCGCATTCGAACGAAAGGGGTGACCGATCGCCCACCGGAACACGTACGCGGTCACGGGTCCACTGGTAAGCGGAGGTGAACACAGAAAATCGGAAAGATAGAAACAGCACGCGTACTAAAGCAGAACGAGAAAGGTAAAGAGAACAATCGGGAGAATGGAGAGGGAAACGAAGCAAAAAGAAACTCGACTGTAAGATCGAAGAAGGAGTCGCAAGCGCGCGCACAAACACACGTGTCTACGGATAGACGGAAAGAGAGAATTTGCAGAAGCGTCACGCACGTCGTTCCCAATGAAATATATCCGAATGTTCTAACAATGGGACAGGGGAGTCCACGCTATCTTCCAAACGCGCGAGGCCACCGTGCATGTGGGTGGACGTGGCCGGCACATCCCATCGTTATGTCCCGAGAAATGCGCCACGCGCCTTTGAGACTCTCCGCCTGGCCTCGTTTTAAGTTCCTTCCTTCTCTCACCGCCCCTTGACCATCCCACTCTATCCATTCTCATGTGGGCGCGTATACGCGAGCTCGCCACCGGAGAACGAGGATGTCACCGCGAGGGCCTTATCTGCTTATACGATGTTCCTATGTACTGTCGGCCTGACGAATACGTGTTCATAACCCGCGCCGCGTTATAACGCGCCCCAGTTTCCGTTGAATGGGGTAGATGGACCGCGCTGATCCTCATTGTTATCGGGCAACCCGCTTTTCCTCCGCCATTCCGCGCTCATCCTTTAAAAGTAGCGCCCACTTTCGCGTTCGCGTGAGTCATGGCCCTTCCGCTTCCTCCTTCTCCTTCTTCTCTCTTGTTTCTTTTCCTCTTCACCCTTCCTCCCTCGTTCCTTTCCCGTCGCTCGCTTCCGTCGCTCTACCCGCATCCCATCCCCATCGGGTGGCTTGTTTTAGCGACGCTTCTTTTATGGGTTTTATTGAAAAGTTCGCTCGCGCTTCCGCGCGGAATGAATTATGTGGCCGCGCGAGAGAACACGCGCGCGTGCGGACGGCGCGGCGAGGCCATTGGGAAGTTTTCGCGTGGCAAGGGTGTTTGTTGGGGAAGTTTACGAATAGAGAGGCGGCGCGAAGAAATAAAAATCGTTTGGCGCTCCAAAACGAAGTTTCGCTCTTCCCGCTGGAAGTTGGGTGGAGACGACGACGTGTGAGTGCGAATCGATTCCTGGTCAGCCGAAAAGTTACGACGCGTACGTTATTTGTTTGTTGTCCGACTATATTTTCCGAGATACAGAGTTGAACGTATTAGATATCGAAGTAGATTGGAAAGAAGGAAATTAGCAGGTTGATCGAAGAAAAACTCTCGACTCGGGTCAGTCTTACGAGGAAATTTATGTTCCGATTCGTTGTAAAGGGCCCGGGTATCCATCGGTGGCAAAGAAAAATAAGAGTCGACTAGACGTTGTATGTCTCGGGTGGAGGCACTCGAATCCACGCCCGATCGGCGTAGTCATGGACGTGCCACTTACGTAAACCTTGCGGGGGTGGATGGGGCGCAAAGCCGTGGGGTCACGAGGAATGTGGGGGGTTGGAGGAGGCGAGACTCTTCCCTGCGAGGTCGTGGTGAGGCAGGCAGACGGCGGGGAGAAATAAAATCAAGACGAGGGCCGTCCCGCGTCCGTGGCGGTAGGAATTTTTCAAGATATCGAAAAACACTTTAGATCCCATATTGGAAAAGGCGAGCCACGTCGGAGAGGCGACGAGCTTGTGCGAGAGATTCTCTGAGACGAGAGAGAGAGAGAGAGAGAAGTAGAGAACGAGAGAAGCACGGGAAAAACTGGAAGAGGAAGAGGGAAAGGTTAGCGTTGATATTTCATTTCTATTGACTCCTTGGGTTCCCCGTCGTGCCCACACGAATGGCACCCTATCCGGCTATGAATACATAATTGAGATCGAGACCCTCCTCGTACCACCCACGGGCGTATGTATCTTTAATGGTGCTCCCGTCTTCCGCCCCTTTTTTGGCATTCGACGGTAACCTCCGCCAACCTACTTGGCCTCGAATGTCGGCGAGCCGTGCCTCTTGTCGAGGAACCCAGCCCGTTCTCTCTTTCTCTCTCTCTCCTCGGGGCCGCTCGTTTCGCGTTTGACACCGACAAACGTTTGTTAGCAACAAGAGGATACAAAAAGCTTGTTTGCCTTGGACGTTCGTCATGCCGGAGTACAATGTAAATAAATGGGTCTACGTTTTCAAGCAACGTAGAGGCTAGAGCATCGTTAACGGTGGATAGTTAAAGTACCTCTAGTGTCCTTACTCTTTTAATCACGCTAAGCTGCTTGGCATCGTGTATATCCCGACTCTCGTGACCAGTTCGTATTCTCGAATATTCATTTTTCTAAGCTCATACTACGCGAACAATTGTCAACCGTAATCTGCGCACGAGCCGCGGATAATACGTTTCCCTTTTATTTCATCGCGCACGCACGAACCGTGAAATTTTCCACCGCCCATCATTCCTCCATAATCACGATCCCCCGTCTCTTCTATATACGTTCCTACAATTAGCGCGGACTCCTTTATAGCGAGCAGTTAAGGCCAGCCCCATAATTCCAGCCCGGACAACGTTGGAATGAAGAATGCGGGCGCGGGCGAAATTTTCATTTCAATTACCTCGAAGTTATACGAAGCACGCAGGTTGCATCAGCAGTGACAAAGAGACATCACCATAGGAGCAATTCCGTTGGGCGACACCCTCGAGAAACGCGCGATTTCGTTGTCCTCCTCCTTTCCTCCTGTCTCGATCCGCCCACCCACTCGCCCAACCCCAACGATCCTCGCTCTCCCAGCACCCCTCGCAGAATCGCGAGACTAATCAGTTTAGAGAGGGTGCGAGAGCGCGAGAAACGGCGCGCGCGTTTAACAGTAATTCCGTGTAAGAGGCGTCGATGCCGGATTGTTGAAGCACTTAGCAGTTGTCGCGTACCACGCTCCACGTACACCTTTCGAATGTATGTGTTTGTGTACGTGTGCTTCCGTGCGCGCAAACTCTCGTCGCCAGTGTCGTTGGGCGCTCGCGCGTGTACGTGTGCATGCGCTCCGTACGAGCTGAAGAAGGACAGCATACCGAAACTCAACGACAAATCCAGCCGACATTGGGTCGTCGGGATGTGCAAACACACTTGCTTGGGTTGCTTGCTTGGCGAAACGCGCTACCGCCGCCGCCGACTGTGAGAGAGCAAGCCTGTTTGTCTGGACTGGAATCCAACTAAGGGAGTGGGCGGTGGTGGCGTGAAGCTTGGCCGAGTTACGAAGGGGGTGGGATTCGGGAGGGAGAAAGGGTGGATGAGAGAGAAAGAGGGATAGAGAGAGAGTGGGAGGGTCGTGCTTATCCCTTGCATAGCGCAACTGCATCGCAGGATGTTGGTGAATCGTGTTCTGCTGTACCTTTGCTCTACCTTTCTCCATCCCTATCTAACTGTCTATTTGTCTACTTCTCGCTACCACTCTCTCTCTCTCTCTCTCTCTCTCTCTCTCCCTCAGTGTGTGTGTGTGTGTGTGTGTACCTTGGTATTCGTGCCAGGGCGAATGTTAATGATTCTCCGTTTGCCTTTCGTACGATGGATTCGTCGGTGACGTGGTGCGCGCGTGACGCCATGGCATCGCGTCCCAGAAGATCGTCAAGGAGGAATCCACCGGAAGATGGAATACCTTGGGGTTGGTCCTGGACGCTAGGTCGTAGATGAAAATGTCAGGACGTGGGGTTGGACGCGCAGAGGAGAGCAAACTCGATAACCAGAGATGTGGGACGTAACTTGAGAAATTTGCCTCAGGTACACCGATGCAGATTGAGTTTAACTGTTGCAACGTGACGTCCCTTTTCTACCCTGGTTGTGTTCGCACCAATTAGTTATTTATTTGTACGATGCCACCTGATTCGTGGATTTCGTCTTGCTAAGCCATAGTGTTACTGCAGCCGTTATTTTACTGGTTGTCACCTGTACAGATATCACGAATTACATAATCATCTGTGGGGTCATCAATCATCAAATCGACCTAGGTACCACCGGCCTAAGATCTTGTCAATATAACTCCATTCACAATTATCGTTTGTATTGGATTAGTCAAGGCATTATGTCAGAGCCTCTCCAGCTCTCTATTGCTGTATCCTCGTACCTATTACATTCTCTCCGGCTGATATTAACATCTTAATTACCAGTTGGCAGGACGGCTTTGGTCCACTTCTCGTTCTGTGTCTTTGACACGAATAGGTACGATACATTGCGGAAATCATCCACACGTCCATTCCGTGAACACAGACTATCATCGTGACATCAACCGACCCTGGGCACTCATTCGGCCCAGGCGTCAACGATGCGAAATGCCGAGCCTTCCCGTTCGTCTGGAGCACGGACTCACCACGTTGATGCGCTTAGATCATCCCCCGGCGGCTATGCAGCTGCGTTTCGCCGGCGTCGCGACGCCACGCGTCCCTCAGTGACGTTTGCCGTACGGTGTGCGAAGGGTCGACGATCGCGTGTTTGCGCATCCGTACAACGTGCACGTTGGCGGTCACGGGCCTAAGTTTCGTATCGGATTAGCCAAGCCTCGGCTGTTCAAACATGGGGTAACAATGAGATGCGGTGGGTGAAATAATTGCACGTGATGCGCGAGACCTTTCAGTTTGCACTGGATACAATAAGAGATCGGACCATTCTTGTACTTGAAAAACAGTCATTTTCCACTTCTGGTTAAAGTGCTATGCATCCATTTCTGAGTGTCGTAAAGATCCGTCGACCTTTCGGACAGAGACGGTTTACTTCCGATAAGATAGAATGTCGACAATACATATGCATTAAACGCTTCGTAAAGCACAGCTCGGTCCTTGGCACGAAACAACAGAAGCGCATTACCTGCGCTAGTTAAGTAAGTGCTGTATGTACAGAGATAATGTTAATGGCGCTGAGCAACAACGGGTATCAAGTTTACATGGGTGCATCCTCGATTAAAGGGTACTGTAATCTCCGACACGCATCGTTATCCAAAGTACCTTTCTCTCCTTCTACATGCGCAGACAACAATCCGAGTGACGTAAGCCGTGTACCAGCTACGTCATATTTCAATTACCGAGGAGACTGGTGGGGCGCGGGCGCCCCAATCCAATCGCTCGCGACTGCTTGCACGGCGAATTGATTCCTTGGCTGGTAATTGATAAATACGGATCTGTGGGAACGGCGTATCTGGTCCGTCTAGACCAGAGATCCGGAGCAACCGGGAGGAGCATGCGCTTACAGATCTCCAGGCGCATTGAATTTCACCGAAAGCCGATGTCGGGGGCGGTGAAGGTGGATTCGAGTTGGGGGTGGGCGCAGGGGCTTACCTCCGGAATCCGGTGGCGATGATTGCGTTTGTGCATCTACGTGTACCGACGCATCCGTTCCAGCCGCGCCGTTGCGCGCGGCACCGCCATGTGCCTTGACATTGGACGTGCCGAATGTGCACGAAACCGCATGTGCGGCATTTCAAAACCATTCTGTTCCTCCACCGCCCGTTCCCGTCTACCCATCTTCGGTTCCACCATCGGTGAATCGAAGGTACCACCGCACGCGCTACCGTGGGTTCTGAATCTGATGTACTCGTGGGAGGAGATAGTTGAGATGTGACCCCCATCGATTTCCTCCACTTCTGCGGTGGGACTGCTGGTCGCGAGGTATTCGTCGGTGAGCTCGATTGGATGGTACAGGGTGTGTGGGACGAGATTCGCTTCCAAGATCGGCGCTTGGTTCACGCGAACGAGGGTCCGGAGTTTTATGGGGTACAAATTGGGCTACGAATTGTGCGGTGATGGCGATCCAACTTCCATTCGTTCCGAAGTGTTCTCATTGACGTAGCTATCGTAGCTTTATCTTCGCAGGATTTTTCCAATGGAGAGTGCTTTTAGGATTTTCGTTCAAAAAATTCGTACACTTAACGGATTCACGGTACCTTTTACGGAAGATTCTTTTTCTTCTTGCTTTTACCACTCTGTCTTTAAGAGCTTCAACATTTCTCTTCATAAAAAACGTACACTTTCCGCTTCGACTTACTTTGTTAGTCGTGGCTTGTCCCTTACCTTTCAAATCTCCGCCTGCCTCTTTCACAACAAAGAAGTCTTCTTTACGGCGCCCTCCTTGCGAATTAGCCCAATTCCTAGGGATCCTCGTCTCAGGAACGCCCGTCAAATTTTCTCCGCCACGTCGAGTCGACGATGAAGATCGTCTTGGAGGGTCGCACGAGCGGTTTGACTGGCACTTCGAGCGACATATTTTCTTTGTCACCTCCCATTTCGTCCCCTCAAAGCGAGTCCCTCGCTCATGTCTACCTTCTCGCTGCAGGAACGGGCACCGGTGTGAATCCATTCGTGCCTCGATCGCTCGTTCCAACCCTCAGCCGTGCAAATTGAAGAAAAAAATTGAACAACGATTGAGCTTCGCGAAAAGGGAATCGTTCTCCGGTGCGTCGAACATTGGAAGATTGAATTTCGAGTTTCATATCCGAAGGTAGAGCGCGTACGTGGATCGTGAGTAAGTTGCTTGGCATTGTACTGTGTATTTGTTCGAGGCAAATATTTGTTAGAGCGAGTGGGCATTTCGAACTTCCATCCTTCTGAAAGATTCAACGCCTCGGGTAGGTCCAGGATGAACGCTTCGTCACTCAGGAATATTTGCGGCAGCGAAATAGAGACGGAAATTTGCTTTTGCCGTTTTGGAACGTACCGTTGAATTTGCGCAAGCCCCGCTAGCATCGAGATACTCCAACTGCTTCAACACGCTCGAGTGCTAATTTACTAAATGTCTCTTTTACCCGCATTAATGGGCCAAATTAATCTCCATGGTTATTATACGGTCGATCCGTCCATCATCTTACGATAAACGTTTATCTCGGCAATTTTAAGACTCAACCAACCTCCTGCACGTATCGCGAAGGGAAAGTAATAAAAGTTAATAAAGTGTCTCCTTGCGTGACGCGACAGTTTATAAACAGTCCCGATGCTGATACCGTCCGTAGCAGTACCGTATCCTCGTGAAAATTTTTAACGATTTACATAAGCCCCTGTGCTCTAGGCGTTAAGCGCGAGATTCTAAGATTGCCACTTTGGCCGCCACGCGGCGGTCAATGACCTCAGGAGCATTTTTAATGAAAAAAGTATCGGCCCTACGCGCTCACCACCGCCCACCGCCCACCCTTCCGAGGGCGCGTCAAGGCCGTTAATACGCTCAGGATGATAAAGCGGTATCAGCTTAACTTTCTTAGTGCCACATCAGTCGAATAATGCGAGGGGGTGAAGAAGTGGCGGAGGGTGAGAGGAGCGAGAGTAGAAGGGTAGTAAAAATATACGGGTATATGCTTTTAACGTGATCGTATCGCTTTACGGCCCACCGTGGCCTACGGCACTCTCTCCCACAAGGATCATAAAACAAAGCACCGCAAATAAGGAAACTTCAATAAGATCGAGAAGCCATATTAGATATTTGGACCATAATCCTCTACTCACTCGCGGGATACACGGGCTTTCCTTAGTGAGATAACTTAACGATAAACCGTTTTATTTTCCGCTCCTTTATCGAGGAAATTCGTGGGAGCGCAAATTCTCGACCGACGGAGAAATTATTTATCGTACGAAGATCGTTGATTTATTACTCGCATATAATATGCTGGCATCTAACGTCGTAAATAACGTTCTAATGCTCGCTCGTTCTGAGTACAGCTACACGAGTATCGACGATCGACGATCACCCAGGGAAATTACTAAGAGGCCCCATCGGAATGTCACGAAACTTAATTACAGCGCTTACATCGGCCATTTCGAAATCCAGTTTGCACGGGGCGTGTCACGGGTGCGACGGTGAGGATTAATTTATACATTTCGAGCGTTCCTCGATGATGACGTCGACACGGGTTGCTAAACATTCTTATGCCGGTGTTCATGAACTTACGGTCAGTAACCTCAGTGACTCCAAATGCCGTACATTTCCATAATGTACATAACATTGGAAATTAACGATCCACGGACCGGTCTTCGAAACGGATCGTATTGTTCGAGTGTCATAAATGGTAAGCCAGTCGATAATATGTCTACTACTGGCACTGCTACGCATTGTACTATTAAGCCGAATTTAACCAACAATCAAGCTTTACAAGATATTTTTTAGAGTAAAAAAGTCTCGCAACACGTTGCACACTTTGCTAAAACTTGAGTAAATTTCGGTTAGTTAAAGTTATTGGTTCTTCTTAAAATAACAGAAAGAGATGGATTTTCCAATCCGATTAATTTCGAACGTTAGGCCCAATTATTTAACAAACAATCGGTTTATCTATGTACGAGCAGTTGTTACTTTAATAATGTCTTCCTCGTGCTTTGTCAGCGTGTCAGAACGGTGCCACATAAAGAATTAAATTATACGTTCCGATCATTACACCGAAGACGAACGGCGCGTTCGTGGTGTACAAATGCGACACGATACCACACGGCAAGCATCGATCGTGCCCTTGCCCCCGCTCAGTCATTGGAATGCAGTTGAATTAATCGACTCAATTCCTCGCAATCGAACAAAAATGATCGTCCAATATAGATGGAAATCCATGCTGGCAGGCATCGACTGTCCTTTGCTCCCCTCTTTCGCTTTGCCCTTTCTCTTTTCTCTTGCACGACGCGTCTTCAGTGGCGAATATTAATGCACGTCGTGCGGTACTTTGCTCCCCGACCGCTCCATTTGCGCGATGTCTTCGTTAAAAACGAAATATTACCATTCTACAGTACAAAGGCACGGCCCTGCAACGACGCACCGATATTACGAGGGAATGAGGAAGCGAATTATGTAATATTACGCAGAAAACAAGAAAAGAGGGAAGGGAGATGGAAAGAGCCACGGGTAAAGAAATATTAATGTCAAAGGGATTTAAAGGACGGAATAAGAAATTTCGTTGTTCCATCGTGAAAACTTTCCTTGTGGATTATCCATATGAATTTTACGTCGAGGACATTATTGAAATCCACGCCCGATTTGTAATAATTTCACGACGATATGAAGGTTTCGAAATCAATGAAATTTTCGGTTTCAACGACACGATTAAACGCGAAGAGTCGGTTTAAAAAATCTCTTTACGAGATTTGATGACCTATCGGGGAAAATAGCTTCGAATAAAATCAACGCACTCTTCGGTTAGCCCTGTAGCATTCTCTCCAGCGAGTAATTTAAATATGCTCGACGCACCAAAGCATTCCTCCCGATATTAAGCGGCAACGACTCGTCATACTCGCAGGGCTTTCACCGGGCTCTCTCGTCATTTGGAATCGTCGTGTCAAAGACGCTGACACTCGCCGCTTTGGCCAATACATGTCAGGGCGCGGAACATTGGCCGTCATTCAGTCAGGGCAGGCATCGGAATGCAATCGAATTATCGTGAGCTCATCACTGGCATTTCTCCCCTTGCCTCTCCCTTTCTCTCGCTCAAAGTGGTATTCTATCTCCGGCTTGCTCGCCCGCACCGTCCACGTTTGCCTCTGCCCTTTCTCCCTCATCCTCCCACCTCCGCTAAACAATACCTTTATGCAAATCGCGCGCGGCTTAATTGCGACTGTTTTGCATGCGTCGAATATCCGCGTGACGATCGTCCTATCGCACGATCGGGCCACTGCCATTGTCCACAGCCATTCGGACGTATCCGCTCCAAGTCTAGCAGAGAATACCTGTGGGTATCTTTCCCTTCGCCCAGCCTTGTCAATCTGATTTCCCGCGTTTCACCTCGTGGCGCGTGACACGAGCGTCCGTCGATCGAAGAGATGGCATTTCGCCATTTTCCAATAGTCTCGCCTAGTGTTTTATCGTGTCGCGCGGTTTATAATTATAAATGAGATTACGTAAGATAGGCGTAGTGCTCATTCGAAAGAAAATTTAAGGAGAGTCTATTGTGGAACAGCGCATTACTCTAATAAAACCCAGGATATATACCGTAGAATAATGATGAAAGATACCCATTTTTTAATGGACGTGGTAAAGATGTATCTTTACTTGGAGCTATCATCAATGACATTGTAAATCATACTAAATTATTAAGAACGAAACAGCGTATCTGTAGCCCACTAACGAAGTGTTTTTCTTCTTGTAACATTCAATCCGACTTTTGATACACACATACATTCGTGTTACATTAATGCATTACTCCCTCACACATTCCCACCTTTACTCATTTCGCGCATTCGCATATTTCACGTTGAAAAGGTACGAATTAAATGTAGAAATTCTACCTGCTAGCTCGCATTCATTTCGAACAAATGGATTCGAAAATTTCCATCGGGAAATTTCTCGGTTTCGTAATACTTTAAATATTTCGACGCGGGTGGGTAATAATGCACACGCGGGGGAATGCCTATAAAATAGCTATCGCTCGCGCGATTCGTATTGGATCATATTTCAATAACCGCAAGCAATTACATTTCAACCGATATTTATTCTTTTTTCTCGTTTTTGCTTACAATCTCGGCGCAACGTTTACATGCCGCTTTTCCAGGTCATTTTATCGTAAATTGGCGAGTGCAACCGCACCGGCTTGCCGTACCGAAGTATGAGCGCAAAATTTACAAATTGGATCCGCGCTCGACCGCCAGCTACGAAATAGGTAGGAATAAGCATATACACATAACTCTTCTCGATCAATAAAATGAAATGCATTTTCGCGTCCGTGAACTTTACTAATGTAAAATTGACAATACATTTTATCTCCGCTACCACTTTATTACGTAAAGTCTCCAGTTAAAAAACAATTAAATTCTAACTACGTTTAAGTAGTTGAGATGAAGAAGAACCAAAAGTTGAGCGGATGATAATTATACTAAAGTGTCACGTATGCTACTGCTTTAAATGCGAGAGAGAAGAGAATAAGTAATGCATTAAATTACAAGATCTGACTGACGTCATATTTCGCACGACTCACGGCAGCCACGGACCGTCGCAACAATATCATCCGCATTCTTTTTCCTCTTCGGTCTGTTCCTCGGCCGTGAGCGCGGACGAAAAGCAAGGTGTAAAAGAAAAACACGTAGAGGAACTAGAAGAGGCGAGAGATGGGAAGAGGAGACGTAACAAGAGAGATAAAAAGCCGGCAGAAGGAGAAGCAGAGCCACGGGCCCAGTTCCCTAGGCAAAAGTGCACCCACGTATTCTTCTCTCCTTCTCTCTCTTCTCTCCATCCGGTGACAATGTTGTCGTCGTCATGGCGACAACACACGCGCACTCTCCCACAAAAGCAAAGGCGTGACAAATACGGAAGAATAGACAATGACGATGCGCCCGTGCCTCTCGACACCGGGCGGCGTCGGCCGTAGAGGAGGAGGAGGAGGTTCGTTCGCCCTCTCAGCCTTTCGTCGTTGCACGTGTGCTCGTGCACGAATACGCGCGAAGGTCCCGTGGAACGTGTACAAACACGCGTGAAAGTTCGTCCATCGCTTGGGAGGCTCGCGCCGACGACACGCGTGTCCGTGCCGCTTGCTCTCGTGTACCTTCGAGTGCAATCAGCCGTCCAGGCCCTCGGCTCTCCGCCTCCTCCCTTCTCCACGCTTTCGCACCCCCATTCTCAACACGCGTGGGGGTAGTGGTGACGGTGAGTGGCGTCTCTCGACCTCCTACTTCAACACCGACACGGGCGCAACGCGCATCACTTATCACGCCTCATGGCAAAGGCGCGAAGGTGAGAAGAGACTCGCGTCATCGCTCTGGACCTTCCGGAAGCGGGACGCGTCACGGAGACACCAAGAGGGTGAAAAAAAAAGGTGAAGGAGGGTGAGCGAAGCTAGAAGGTGGATAGGTCAGGGAAAACTCTTCCGGGCCTTTCGCACCTGCGATCGAACGGAGACAAATTTTCGGCAACCGGGTTTTTTTTTAAATATTCTTTAAAAACACCAATAACCTTTTTAACGTTGAAAACAGTTTCGATGGGATTTTGGAGGATCGAACAAACTTTGAATGGGCAAATGATACGTAAGAATTTCACGTTAGTGTTCGTGGATTTTTGCGAAATGCGCTTCCATTTTATGCGTATACAATCGAATCGAATACTCTAATGTGGAAAATTGTCGAAAAATCCCCAAAGAAGCTATGGAATCTTGGGAATGAAATGCTAAATCAACGAAATTATCGTTTCTATTATAGATACATATCTGCACGGAGGTGTGAAAGAAGCGCAAGCTCGTTCGTTGATCGATAAACACTGTCCTACTCGACAGGACGGAATCACCTGAGCCAAACGCAATCCAACAGAATCCGAGAAGACATTATCTCGTGGTGTTTGTCTCTCTTGGTGGGCGATCAACAGGTCCATTGTGAAACATTCGATGCCGGAGAATCCGTAGGAGCGAGTCGAATAGTTTCGCGCGTTCGTACAACCGAAGCTAAATTTGTTCGCCACCGAGACCGTCGTAGGATGGTTCGTCCTGTCGTCGAACCTCGATCAACCCCTTTGCAATTTCGTTTCGTGAATTCCGCGCATAATTCGTCGACGCACCCTTATTTACCCCTTCCAACGCGCCAGCATCAATACCTTCACGGCACACTTCCAATTAAACGAGCGACGATATTAGGGACGATTTCAAATACGTTGACTATCCCCAGCCGTTCTTGACCTCCTCGTCCGCCTGTCTTCCGGTCAACGTAGATCGAAGAATTTCTCTGATTATTGCGGTTGGCTCACAAGAGGCACGGAAAGGGGGTGAGTCACGAGAGTAGGGGGTGGCACCGATGCCGAAGAAAAGGGGAAGGTTATTAATTACACGATCTCTTGAAACTCTCCCACCCCCTTTGGGCCCACCCGACTGACGGTGTTCGATATCGATGGCGTGAAAAATGGATTGTCCGATATTATCGGCATGCCCTCTCTTTTTACCCGTCATTTATCTCGGCCGTTCATTTACTCGATGCCATTAAAAAGTGCGAGGACGGCGACGATGGAGTGCTTCGAACGGCTGGAGAAGAAGGGAGAGGAGTGGAGAGGCGAGCGAGAGGACTTTAAGCCCGATATTAACCTGATTCTCGCCGCGGTGGGATGTAAAGGTCGTAACGCGAAACGCGGCGCGTCATAAACCGCGAAGATTACTCTTACAATATTCATGCTGTCTCCCGTCGTGTCGTGGCTGGCGGGTCTCTCTCTCTCTCTCTCTCTCTCTCTCTCTCTCTCTTTCGAGCGAGCGAGAGACCAGTTTTGAATTGCGTTCCGTCCTCGACTATAGAGGAACGATCGTGGCAGGATCGTACGACCGTTGGAGGAAGCTCGCGATGGGTGGGAAAAGTCCAACGGGACGCGCAAGGAAAATGAAACGGGAGAAATTCGCTTGGCGAGAGGAAGATTCGTGGCGAGTGGCAGTGCTAGCTGAGAATGTTTGAGAGGTGAGCTGTCTATCGTGGATTTTTGCGGGAATATAAAGTCCCCGTAAAATGCGATTCTCGTATCCTCATTTTTGCGAGTCCGACGCGGTGCTGGTTTGCCTAAAAATGCTGGGCGTCGACGATCGTATCTCTTCGTTTCTACGTTCGTGGCCATTCCCTTGTATACGTACGATGCACGATAAAGTACAGAAGATTCAAGTGGTTTTCCAATGGTTTTTGACGAAACCGAACGAAACTTTGCCACCACGATCGTGTCGAAAGACATTATTGCGAATTTCTCGACACCCGTTGATGGTGTAAATTGGGTAGACGGCGAAGAGAAGCTTCCGATACGAGGGAGACACGGTTGAAAACGAAGTAAACGATCGAGAAGAGTCGGAGTGGAGTAGAGGAATGTCATTACGAGTCCCCGTGGATGCCGGGAAACAAAACTCGCACGCTGTCTCTTCGTCGAGGGATGGAAGGAGGTTGGTTAGAAGCGGAAGGAGAGAGAAGAAAGTGGATTTTAATATCGCTTATTTATTCATACCTATAGCCTCGCTTTCGCTCGTCGAGGATTTTCATGATAACAGGGCTTGTTCAAGCTTCCTTCCTCTCCAAGCCCGCGAGCGTCATTAGCGACCGCCAGTACCTCGTAGAATCGCTGATGTTATGTTCACTTGGATTCTGAAATTTCTGTCTCGCACTTTTCTTACTTTTTATCTTAGATCCCAGTATTTTTCACCGGTGCTTATCATTTTACCGATTATCTTCCTTGTACTTTTTTTCTCGGGCGATCGATCCCCACTTACAATTAAAAAGTAGCCAATTAAAATCAATTATCAATAATTAAAATGAAGTATAAATTAAAAAATTTCCGAGGAATGCCAATCCGTATTAAAGTTAACGATCACTCTCGTCTCTCCTCCGTTTCCATTCACCTTCTCACAGCGACGTCTCACTTTCCAATCTTCGCGACTTCTACATCGATGATAGTTTTATTATGCGCGTCACATGCAAGCCGCCAACCTGGCCACTTCCTTCGCCGAGGAACTTCCGATTTTTCCTACCCCCTCCTGCTTCTACGACCATAACTCGGCCGTGTAAACCTGAGCTTGCAGAATACGTAAAAGCGCCTCTTGACCTCATCCTACCTACGTACTACCTTGGACCACTCGTGGTAGCGAGCGTAACTTCTTCGGCAGACGAACTTCCCGACGGTCCTCGTTACTCTAAAACAATCCACAAAGGGCGAGGGAAAAGTTTTTTGTGGACGCATACGGGGCGGGCCGAGCAAGCAGTGGTGGGGTATAGGAAAGAGTAAACGAAGAGTAAAGGAGCGAGAGAGGTGAGGTGAAGGAGGGGAGTTGACGGTAGGAGAAAAGGGTAAGGTTGCTGAAAGAACAAATTCTAGAAAGAGGGAGAGAAGGGTGCGAGAGGGCAAAGGGGAGAGACGATGGAGAAAGGAGAAAATGACGAAGTGAAAGAATGGGAGAAGAGAAAAACGAGAGACGAGAGGGTGACTGTGTGGTAGAAGGGGGGAGGTAGAAAATCGCAGACTTTAATAACGCGATTTCGCCACTCCGTGGAATTCTTCTCGCGTTGAGGTACAATGGGGAAAATCGAGAAGAGAAAGTCGGAGGAAGGGCCGCACGGGGATGGAGAAGTGGGAACGGAGACGGAGAAAAAGGGAAGGGAAAGGAAACATCCTGACGCGACCGACGCCGCCGCGGAAAAGGGCGTACGAAACTCCTCCTCGTAATTTACGGGGAAACGTGCCGGGAGTCGAAAACCAAGCAAATATCATTGTCCTCTCCTTTTTCCCCGGTGGTCCAGTTATAATCAAGGGTAGTTCACCCTTCGCGAGGAGGAACCAATTGAATTTGTCGGACCGGCGCACCAACTATTTTTACCCACGGCCTCGTCTCCTTTTCCGCCGCCTCGTCCACCGGTCCACCCCCAGTCCGCCCGCTGTTGCCACCACCTGAAACTAATTATTAGACCGCGGGAGTTTTCGGGTTACACCGTCGAACGTTTCGCTCGCATCTACCCTAACCTCCTGCGCCTCGGATTGTTAGCAGCGAACATACGGAAAATTAATTGAAACCAAGCGTACCGGCATGTTTATCTTAATTAATCGCGTGACTGACTGCATCGTAATTCTTCGCCACGCGCGCGACGTTCCCGTCTCGTTTCGCATTCAGGCAACGGTTGATTTCTACGAAAGTCGCGAGGCCGTATTTATCCGCTTGAATGTGCTCGAATCGCGTGTAATTGAAGAAACGCGAAAATCATAATGGTGGACGTCGATGGATATACTCTCCACCGTATGATGACATTTTTACGTTGAATACTTGTATATTTGAGGAGACCGGATACAAGAGCTTTAGCTTTGTAACGAATCGAACGACCTCGCCGATGTCACTGAAAAATCACAGCACCGACGTATAACGATTTTTTCAGGTAGCGTGTCTATGTAATTAGAAACGGAAGGAAGCCGATACGAGAGGGATTGTGTTTCCAACGACTCGTACTTACTCGTGAGCAGGGAGTTTGCTAGCATGTGCCATTGAAAAATCAGAAACGTGCACCTACTCGAAAGCGTCCACGATCCACAGGCCTGACTCGCATCAAGGAGGATACTCGCATTTCACGAGTGAACGAAAGCCCGAGGATTGGATAATTTTTCGCGCTCCGCGCGACACGGCGTGATGCATCAGGCAAATGTGTACTCGCAAGGGGAAAGACGCGAGAGGTAGTCGAAAGGGAGAGAAAGGCGGAGAATCGCGAGCGTGGAAAGGGTGGTGGAAGAGGGTGAAAGTTAAGGGTGGAAAAGGTGTTACGGATGCAGCCGGGTGTAACGTAACCAACTCTGGCGCCGTATTTGTCTCGGTGCAGCTATTTTCCTGCTGTCTCGTTTCCGCCCTTCCTTTCCTTCTTTTTCCTTCCCTCCACCTCCCTCCGACTTTAGCCTTCCTCTCCGCCTTTCTTTTTTCTCCTCTCAAACACACGTACCGTTTGTCTCTTCACCTTCGCTCCCTCTCCCCTTCCTTTTTCTTTCTCTCTTTCTTTCTCGTTCGCTCCCTCGTTCCCATCATCGGGCCACCCGTACTCCTATTTTTCTTCCTCTTTCCCTCTTCCTCCACCGTCACCGTTCGCACACGCGGAATACAACTGCGCTATCTTCCTCGCCTTTACTCTGCCTCGTGACTTCCGGCACCACTGCTTCCCCGAATCCGTATGTGCAACTGTACATACCTACCCACTTATCCAACGTCCACGTATCACCGGAACGGGAACTAGACGACGCGCTTGCGCTTCCAAGAGAACGCGTGAAACTCTTCGGAAGGTTACCGTAGAGTTTTCGAAGTGGAACGACGAGCGTTCCATTCGTTGCTTGTACACATCCGCGTTTGCCTTCGGTTCGCTTTTGGTTTCCACGGTAATTTGAATTTTTCGCAAAACTCGTCACTAGGATGCGCTCTATTTACTTTTTCGAAAGGAACCCGTGGGATAATATTTAATGTCGAGAAGTGAAAAAGGATAGATTGGTATTCGACGCGAGTATTATCGGTTTTTTTAATGTCAAGCAAGCTCCAGTCGACATCCATAATTACGAGGAAATTAGAAATTATTTTAGGGAGGTGGTGGCACCAAACTGGAGAAAAATTCTCCGTTATGACACGAGATAGGAATCGATTCGTGTCTAGAGGTGTTAGCCGGAGGTGAAACTTAAGGTCTAGCGTGACAGAGAATGACTCCTTGCTTGCCGGAGGGAAGTAGTGGAGGAAGTCAACTCGTTTCCTCGCGGGCCGCCGCTGAGCAAGCAGAAACTCCATCCCTCACGCAACTTCGAGATTTGATGCATGTGCCGGCGGAACATTTGTTCGATCCCCTCGAGTTCACTCGCCTTCGCTCTCCGTCCCTTTCTTTTCTTTCTCTCGTTCGTACTCTCCTTTTGTTCCTTTCACGGTCTCCGTTTCTCTTCCGTTCCTCGGAAGAAACGAGAAAGATCGAGACGAGGATCTTGATCTGGAAGAAGAACCACCGGAGAGAAACAAAATATTCTCTCTCTTTCCTTCGTTTTACTTCGTGCCTCGACCACCGAACTTTCTACCCAGGCCTTTCTCTCCTTCCCTTTTCCTGCTCTCCATCTTCTTCCGTACAGTTGTCTAGTCGGCGGTCCCGGGGCAGGCCGAGTAAGGGTATTGGAGCAAGGAATCCGTGTCCTCGGTAGGCAGGTTTATTTTTATTCCATACGATTCATTCGATTGAACATGACTTGTGGTTACAGCCGTGGCGATATATTTCCGATATTACGGGACGACATTCCGAGTCTCTTTCCCTTACTCCTTCCGTTTCTGCGGCTTCCCTTACCGTTTCTTTTTCTTCCTCGCAAGGCCTTCTTCTCTCCACGATCTGCTCAGTTTTCTCTCGCTTCTTTCTTCTCGTCTCTCTTCTCCTTCTCGTCCTCCTTCCGTTTTCTACTCTCGCACTGTTCCGACATTCGCTACCTCCGTACGCCGTCGCAGCACCTCCCGGTAAAATACGGACGATTCTCCGTGGAATAATAGTGGCTTCCGGCGGATTCGTGGATACCCAGTTTCAATGACGCGCATGGCGCGAGGCGAGCACGACTACGAGAAAGAGAGAACAGTCGTGGGATTCAGCGCATCCGGCTCGATTTCAGAAATTAGATGTCGTTTCTTCCTATATACTCGACGCAATACTCTCCTTTCACGATACGAAAGTGAAGCGAAAAGTTTAGTGAGACGAGAAAAGATGTTTTTAGGTTTACAAACAAAGGTATGATGTAGAACTACAAATGATTCTGGAAACGACAGGCGTGGCGGATTTTAAATAAACGATTGTAGTCCATAAATGGTTTAACTACACATGAAACAGACGGCACTACAAACATTAAAATATTTTTTAATCGGCTCGCGTCTAAAATCTTAAGAGTTGCGCGACGAGCAGGTGCATCTTCTTCGTGTCATATTTACTAGTTAGAGCAATGTGAACCATTTGACATAACCACTTCGTAACATCTGCTGCACCTGATTTAACGAACTTAAAGTCTTGCATAATTCTTGTCATGGCGTTGTACCTCCCTTGTAAACATCGTCGAATCCAACCAACTGGGGCATCCGTATAAGCCATTCTTATTAATGATAGAGGCGAGCACCTTCTTACAAAATACCATTTGCAACAATGACACGATACTCTCATTCGGCAAACTTCTCCCCACCTATGTTTTCTTTAACCATTTCTCTTTGAATTATTTATTCTGTTCTCCAGTCCTCGAGTCCATTATTCATCGAGCGCGAATAAGTTTATTCTTGCTATTCGGCGTTGTTGAAGATTCACGAGTATCTCGAGATGTACCATTTAAAAATGCATCCAACGCTCTAGTTAAAAATGCATACTTTCCGCAGTGGCTCACCTTTAGCTGTTCGCGCGAGCTTCGCCCAACCCGTGACTCTTTGCACTACACACGACGACTAGTTTGCGCGCGAGAACGATGTCGTTTCGCGATCGAACGCGAAGAGCGCGGAGCGTAGAGAGAGGATTATACTTTGAGATTAGGCATTAGAATTCGTGAGTACCAGGGAAAGCGAGTAAAGGGGCCGAACGAGAATTATTTATCCGCGCTTTTAATTGAAACTGGCGAGTGCCTTCAATGTCGACGGAACGAGAGTGGCGGATTTTCGAAACTGTGAAACGTGCTGAGAGAATGAAAATCGTTGATTATCTACACTTGTAACATCAATGAATTACACTGCACGATAGTTTGACGCTTTTCCGGCTGCTATCACGATATGTTAAGATTTCGAATGAATCGTTTTGGTTATGTACTAATTATAATTCGCAATACGTCTTCGAAAACTGAAAATCGCATCACGTATTCCAAAAGTGAGATCATTCTTGTTTGTAATGCTATGCAATGAGGATCTCGACTCTCTAATCCTTTCAGACTGTTTCCAATAACTCGTGTCTGTAACATTCGCCCTCTGGTGCCACGACTACAATGAAATATGCAATTATTATGACGATCAACGGTCCCGGCTTATTACTTCCTGGCTCCGAGTACGCGTCAAGGGATAGATGAACTCGCATATGACTTTATATAGGATGCAGGGAGCATAGTCGTGGCTAATTCCACTGCATCCTACAAATTATTCGGACGATCATTGACGGGCATGTGTTGGGCCACGTTGGCAACGGTGGCCGCTTTCCCCGCCACGGTAAAGGCCACGTCGTAAAGGCGGGGTAATTAGGTAGCGTCGCTGTTGTCGGTGCTAATAAACGGATGCGTCGACGTTAATACAATATACTGTCGCCGAGAGAAACCTGCTACCGGCAGGCGGATGGGGTGGACGATGGGTGGTGGGTGGAAGCGACGAAAGAGAAAGGGGTAGAACGAGAGAGAGAGAGAGAGAGAGAGAGAGAGAGAAGAAATAGGGGTGAGTGGGAATTGGAGGCAGGAAGGGTCAGAGGGGGTAACTAACGGCACGCTTGAATTATCCGTTAATGGATAGCGATGTTGCGGCCGGCCTCGATTCATTCGATTATTTGCGAGATCGGTAGTAGCCCCCGGACTATCGCCACTCAAATTGGGGGATTTCGAAAGATTTCACGGGACGATCGTTAAATGGAGCAACGCGCCAACCGGGTCCACCCCGTTGATCAGGATTAACGCGGGAACGGAGAGAACGTGCTTGCGCGTCCCTCCTCGCGGCGTTAACTAACGATAAAGCGAATTCAGGGCATATGTTTTCTTTTATTTTCCGTCGCACGTTGCTAAGCGTCCCGCGAAACGTCTGTTAGGAGGCCCTGGATGAAGGGTTCGTTTTCCGTGGGGGTACGTTTCTGGAAGCATGGAATGGTTTTTATTACTTACAAAATGTTAATAACATGCGTAGGAGAGCAGCTCGGGGATAAAAATTTCCATGATAAATTGTTTTCCCGATTATAATTTCGAAATTGAAAAAAAGCATGCCATTCCGCTTTTAATTGCATTTGTTCCAAAAATCTTTTCTAATTTGAAGGATGTGATTGACGGAGCGACTTATCACCGAAACTTTTATCCCCAGTCTTGTCCTGTACAGTTAAATAAGTTTTTCCATTTGTCGCCTAAGCTCTCTCGAGTCGATAGCAACTTTATCCGCTAAGTTATAAGTGCAGCATTGCAATTAGTCTGAAAAGTGCTTCAGTGAAATCGTTCGTCAAAGAGCCAAAGCCACTGGAACCGAAATGTCTGCATGTCTACTCGTAAAATTTGTCGAGCATTTTCACTGATTTCCACTGATTTCCTTTCGCGCGCATAATCCATGAACGAAGGTCTAAACATCCTATCGCCATTACAACCTTCGGCAGTCACGCTTTCCTTCGGAAGTTCTTCCGCCGTCTCTTTTTAGCTCCCCACTCATGCAGTGTCCTATTCTTTTTGTTACAGAGCAAGGACAGAACACGAGCAAGAAGAAAACGACGTTCTCGAGGCTGCTACGAGGCCTGAAGACGCACAGGAAGGAGAAACAAGGCCAAGCTCAAGGCTCGCCGAGGCATGGGCGTACTGCGAGGATGGGCGTACCGCAGAGAGTAAGTGTGTATCGGTGTATACGGAAAAACCAATCTCGTTTTCCGTTGGTGCAGCAACCCCACGTTTCGGCCATTCCACCATCCGATCCCCCCCTGGCCATTCCACCATCTACGTCTCGCACGTCCGAATCCCCGGGCAATTTAATATTTTCGGTGCTCAAATATTTTCGAATTTCGTTCTTCTCCGTCCTTAAGTTTGTCTCGATATCGAGCAGTCCTCTCAAGAAAAGGGAGCCCGAGCCGTGGAATTGCTCACCGCGACGATGGAATTGAAAGCGTCCTACGAAGAGAAAAGAGGAGAGGGCCATGAATGACTTTGTTTTTCGGGAAGGACGAATGCGCGTTGCATCGTAAGAAGCGCGAGAAAATTCTGCGAGCGTACCTTCAGCTCGAGAAGGTGCACCGAGAAATTTGTCCCGATCGCTCTTTCGCACCAACGAATCCTGTCGTCGAAATTTCCTTGCGGGGCTCCCACTTCTTCGCACTTAATCACAATTCTCGCTTACGTAAATCAATTTGTCGTTCCGCGGTGAATGCAACGGGTAAGAGGCAAGCACCTCGAGCCCGGTCGTCGTTCCGAAAACTTCGAGTGGCGCCATATCGGGAAAATAAACTGGAGCTCTCGCGAGAGGGCGAAAAGTTTCACCATTATTAATCGTTTTTGTCGAATTTATTCCGGATAATTTCTCCCTCTTTTGCTCCGCTTCGTTCTCCCTCTTTGTCCCGTTCTCGTAACGGGGCGAGGCCACTACCAAAAGTTTCTCGCGCGCCCACGCGCGTTTATTCCAGTGCGGCGAAATTATTTGTCGCATTCGATTTATCGACTGTAACCCAATTACGAAATCGAGATTTACTTTTGTTGCACACACGCCTAGTCGCGTTGGACCGCAATGGTATTAAATCACTCGTCGCATGAAATGTATCCTGGTCCACAATAGTCTGGAATGTTTACTTGTACTTTGATGGCTGACTGATGACGCGTTTGGAGAATATAAGAACGGTATGCGTTGTTGTCGAAGCGCGAATTGGCCCCGGTGCGCGTTGAATTTATATTTCGTTCTGCGTTGCTCTTTTCGAGGCGGAAAGTATCGCGTGTTGTCAGCATCACAGGTATAAATGTCGGTTCACAGGGTGAAGAACACCCCGTTGCTTCTCACGCGTCTTTTTTCTACAATTATTTACGCACATATCGATTTACAATTTTTTTTAAATCGACGGCGTACATTATTGGATTGAAAAAGACACAGAGTTTTGGAATTGTTATTGTCGAGAAAATGTATTTGGGCGTGAGAATATTTCAAAATGTTCTGTTGGTCGCTCGGTAAAAGTCTGTGATTAATTATCCGTTGGCGGATTTTCATCTCGCGGAAGTGGATCTTCCTGAAAAGTGAATTTCCGGTGGAATTGTTTTTTTGAGACGTCCCATAGGCATTGCTCGCGGTGCCGCATAACGCGAGGGACGAGGCATGGAAGGAGAAGGAGGAGTACCATTTAATTTTGTTACGCTAGTCCCGTCCTTTTTTCAACTGCGCCTAGTGACATAAAATACTTTTTTTATAAAGCGAATTCGCTTTTCCATGCGTACGACAGTCGCCCAGCAGGCTTCAAACCAACATTTTAAAACGGTTTAAGATGGCTGCATTTAAACTTTTCTGTTACCAGATTGTCATATACTTGATTTTACTGCAAAATTACGTACTCGATTCGTGCAGCCGTTTTCCCGCAATTTAGGATATACACATGCATATGTGGGCGAAACTTGCGAAAGCGGCCATACTCCGTTTTCAACCAAACTTTGTGAAAAGCGTTGTTTCAGATTAGGTTTTTCAAAGTTAGAATTCTTACAAAACTACTTTAACGTTTTGAGTCACCAAAAGTCCTTTTATAGGCTTCCATTTTAACCCAAAACAAAGCTTTTCACAAAGTTTGGTTAAAATCGGACCATGGCCGCTTTCGGAAGAACAGGCCATATGTGTATAAATACGCTGTTCCTGATGCGACTGTATAAATCACTTTCTCGGCGGTCGTGCCCGAAAACGAACGACCAAATTTACGTTTCAGACACATTTTAGGATCTTCGTTCGCTTATTCTCCCTCATTTGGCGGGTAGGTAATTCTTGCGTTGCTGCGTCCTTGACTGGTGAAACGTCATGCCGGACACTTTGACGGGGACGAAACAGTAATTTTCATTGCCATGGCTTCCGCGAGAGCTTTTATTAACCCGTCCGGACACCGCGGAATTGTCGCCGCGCGACTGCAGAACGAGCAATTGTGTTTTCATCCTGCCCCGTCGTCTCTTTCACCCTTCCTTTCTCACCCACCCCGATTTGCCCTCTTCATCCCCTACCATTGCTTTCACGTCGGTTCGCTTTCACATCTTTCGCTCCTCGTTTGTCGATCCTCCTCCTCCTCCTCTTCCTCGCTTTTCTCTTCTCCCTCCTCCACCTCGTCGTTTCCTCGTCTCGCTTTTTTCCCTTCTTCCACTTCCACCCTCTCTTTTTCTCTTTCTTTTCACCGAGTCTCTCCCAGTCACAGCGTCGACGCATTCGAACGTCACCATGTCCGCGATATCGGCCATTTGTCACGCGTATTGCACCTTCCGCCACGGAGAAAATATCCCAACGAGGGTCGTCGACGTCGTATACGCGTCGGGATTTTCCCTTTTAATATATGCGCGTTAACGTCCGACGCTTTATCACGGGCAATCGCGAGATTCGTAACTGACGGGATTTTCTAGATTACGAAATATCTCAGCTTCGGTTGTCAATCGGATCTACGAAGGTCTCTCCGGACTTTTTACGCGGAAGGCATGGACACTAAATCGTGAAATAGGGGAAGCGAATCATTTCGTCAATGTCGGATTTCAGATGCCGAAGAATTTTCGGAAAAGTTTCGTCGTGATTGAGTATGCGTCCATTTTTCAGAAACCCCTTCCACCTTTTTCTGCGTTCTTCTGATTATCGATTTATTAATCCTTTCTCCGAGTCACTCGATCTTTTAGATACCCGTGATTTTTATTCAATTGGACTTTCTAATACGCGCGATGCGCCACGTGCGCGCATATTTTTTGGATGGACCCACCAATTCGATGCCGGAGACGTCAGGAACGGGACGGCAATTTGCAATTAACGAGTATTCAACGAAAATCGATAATACGCGCGTCGTCGAGATGCACGCGTGTTGTGTCATTTTGGACGGCCGATCACGAAGGGTGCCGAAGACCGCTGTCCCTTTTCTCTTGTTGGGGTGCATTTTTCCGTTGCGTTTACTCCCGCCTGCTTCGACGCGCCGCCCCTAGAGACAAGCACGAATATCCGTTAGGGTCCATAATAAGCTCGATTGTCACGAGAGTGGCAACGATACGATCGTCCGCTCTGAGTCATCAAGAAGCGTGTAATTTGAACAATCAACGGGACGAGCAATGTGGATCGGTGTTGCTCAGTTTTAGGGTAGAGGCATCGAGTCATTTTGAAAGGATGTAGATCCTTGACTCTTCGTATCGCTTATTTTCTATACGAATGAATAGCACGAACATCTTTCGAAGATTCTAATGTGAATGATCAAGAATGAATGCGGCGAAGTATTTGACAAAAATATCCTATCTGCGGGCGCGTACAACAGGTAAATCATGACACAGTCACCCGACAGATACACGCACACAGCCTACATGCGAAGTCGGTGACCTTTCAAAGGCATTCCTATCTCACCTTTGACCTTGGTATGGCACAAAGTAGCCTCGGTAACCTCGACAGTACTCGGAATGAAATTTCCTGGAGGACCCTCGATAAAGCTCTCGTGAACCCAACGAGGAGGAGGAAAACCTGGCGGCCGTTGGAGGCCAGGAATCCGCGACCGTTGGAGGCGAGGAATCCACGGCCACCACCGGCACCCCTTCCGCAGCTTACTGGACTTTGGCTCGCGCATACACGCGCCCGCAGAGAGAGAGAGAGAGAGAGAGAGAGAGAGAGAGAAAGAGAGAGAGAGACGATGGACCTTTCGATCCTCTCGACGAGATCGAACATGTAGGCCGCGAGCTAGACTTTGCGAGAAGGCAAAGGCCACGAGAAGGAGGGAAGGGGGAGTGAATATCTCCGGAAGCACTTCCGGCCGCGAGCGAAACGAGTCAAAGGCAGGAAGAAGCCAGATATTACGAGGAGCCACTTCCGCTAATATCTGACCTACCGAAAATCGAATTATACCGTGGAGATAGGTGCGCACGGCCTCAGGGCTCCTCGCGTCCGTCGATCTCGAGCGAAGGTGGGTGGTAGATTGATTTGATGGGTGCGCGTGAACTATGCGAGGAGGTGGCGAGTACCTGGCCAGTCCCAGGCTGTGGTTCCGAGACGATGAAGGCGAGCACGTGGACGTGGAAAGCGGGGGAGTGGAGCAGGAGGTCGAGAGGTGGTGAGAAGGGAGACGTAGGCGCCCTGAAGGTGGCAGAGGAGGTCGAGGGTCGACAGTGGTAGCGGAGGATCATCTGAGTTGGTCAGACGTCGCTGCAACGGAGAGGCAGCCCTCTCCATTTGACATGCAGACGGGGCTTTGATCATCTCGCCACGGCTTCTCTCTCAGCCTCTCGCTTCCTTCATCCGCAACAATCTACTTCTCCCTTACTCTTCGTCCTTCTTTCTCACTCCTCCTGTCTCTCCCTGTCTCTCTCTTTGTCTTTCACTCTCCATCTCCCTCTCTCTGTCACTCTCTTTCTTTGTCTTTCATTCTCTGTCTCTCTTTGTCTTTCATTCTCTGTCTCTCTTACCCGCAACGCGGAGCACCGCCGACCTGGCGGTTCACCAGCCGCAACTGTTGTATGAACCGGTTGGCCGCGGTCGGCTCGGGATATCTCGCTACCTGCGCTCTCCTGCTACCACCCCCACGATTGTAATGGAGGTCACCAGTGCCCGACGAGTTCTCTCGAGGACACCGCGGCTTCGTCCTCCCTCGGCAGATGGAATATCGCAAACTGTCACCGATCTTCTCTCTCTCTCTCTCTCTCTCTCTCTCTCTCTCTCTTTCTCTGTCTGTCTATTTCTCCGTCACTCTCTTCACTGTCCCTGTGGCATATCCACACCTCGCGTGTTGACCATCGGCGACGTCTACGCCGTCGACCGCACCGCATCGTGCCGTTCGCCTTATTTTGGCGTGACAACAGCCTGCGGATCCATCGAGATGGAAACCACCCACTATCTCCCGAGCGACCGGAATAGGAATTCGAATCCGCTATTCCCATGATGCAACGTCCGTGTCAGACAGATAGATATATGTATAGATAGATACAGGGAGAAGGGAGCAAGATAACTGGAAATTATTATTAAATAGACCTTGGGGATATTAAAGAAGTTTTCATTGCTTGACATTTCGACCGAATTTATCGTTCGCTATTGATATTTTCAGTACGTGTTTAGCCGTTTTATTTTCTGGGTAGTTATGAAAATATTGCAATATGCTCAAAATATAAGTATGTAAGATCTTGTCGAGAGAAGTAGTAGAATTCAGGAGGTGTCAAATTATTTATATGCTTAAAATTGTAAGTCGATTACCGTGCAGCTCTTGGTGTCATACGAGAATTTTACCTTTTGACTACTTTCGTTTTTCCCTGCTTGCTCATTACCACGGCAATCGCAAAGTCCAGAATCCTCCGGTCAGACGCCAGGGATGATGCTCTTTATTAACGTCCTCGATGAGTTCAAAGGCACGACGTTAAAGGCATGTAAATTTAAAGTGGTCTAGCGGTCGAATCAAGTAGCTTACGGTTAGTGATGCCCCTTTCTCTCCACTCATGACGAGGGACTTTCTACCCCGGCTTTGGCCAAGGCCAAGCTTCCAAGGGGACCAGAGAAGGGCTTAGAAGTACATCGCATGACGTAATTCTTGCACGAATACATGTCATTACGTAATTCGCATCGAATCGTCGAGAAGTACAAAGAGATTAGTGGATGCCCAACTCTTCGAGAAAATTATCCGCCCTACAGGGGTCGAGCAACTTGCAGGAAATACGGTAGCGATAATAAAGTAGTTGAGAAGAGGAAAGATCGAAGGTGATGATTTCGAGGATCTTTACTCCGAGATAATTGTTCCGTGCGGAGAACTTCTTGAAACGAATCGAAAATTAATTAAACGACGTTGATCTACCTTCGTAACATTTTAATATCTCTTAGGTAATTGTCGAGAGACGCGAGATGTCAACGCGGAGAAAGATTAAAAAGCAAATAAACCGAGGAGAAGTTGTCCCTCATAATTTACGGTGTTACACTCTCGTGAGTGGTTCCGCGCTTAAATCTCACTTCGTTGGTCTAATGAATATACGCGTGGCAAAGGGAGATGCAAAAAGGTTCGAGGAATTGAAAAAGCACTCGAGGGAAGTAGAAAGAGAAATGTTACGGGTAGAAGTCCGTACAAACATACGAGTGGAAAAGCGTTTCCAAACGCAAACAAGACGGACTACCTCGCTCTATATGCTAATGGTAAGGTCGGCAGCGGGGCCGTGAAATACACTCAGCTGTTAACCCGGTGACCCTACGGCTATAACGTCAAGTAGGTCTTCGCCCCCGTACCGACACCGTGGCATCCCGCTTAAATAAAGATGAGATTAATCTAAATAGCAAAGGTTGTTGCTGAGAGCCACCACCTCCCACCAGACTTGCTACCGTGCTTCGTAAAAGTGTTGCATCTCACCGTCGCTAAGGGGTTAGCGCGACTTCCGTACACAAATTGGAACAATAACAGTGATTTACATCCTTGCCAAGAGACTAGGAGATCCTCGACATTCGTATTCCGCCCTCCAACTTCCACCACCTCGCTCGAGCGTATTCCGCTTCGCTCTTCTCGATCGACTCTCTTTTTTCCATTCGTCAACCCCGTCTCTCCGCGTAGACACACCGAGCGACGTTTGGAACGTGAAAAATGTAAAACGCGGGATGTGAAATGCGAAAAGCGGGGTAGCGAGTATCTTCCATCGATCGCGAGGGAGCCGTGAGTTTGGGGGTGAGCACGACCTATGGAGGAGGGATTTTATTCCTACGACTCAGTTTAGAGAGAACGACGATGAACTTATTCTTAGCTTGCGTATATAAAATATTGAAAGGAGTCTACGCTTGAGAAACGAAACGGAATTTTGCAATTTTATTCTGTAATTACTTGGCTATCCGTTACTCGCATAACACAGCTATAAAATTATCCTCCCGTCCGCTTCATCGAATAATACGTGGGATAATTATCCCGGTCGCGTAATGAAATATCAACTTCTCGTGGTCCCCTAGCGCTGGAAGCTTCTCGAAAAAAGAGCGCACTCGACGAAAAGCGAACGAGTGGCGAGAATAAACACGAAACCGGGTCAGAACTGGCGGTAAGCAACGCTCGGGATATTTCATTAGCGGAGAAAACGCTAATACTGAGAAATCGACGTTGGCGTACACGCTCGTGGTTGGGATAATTTAATTACGCGACACTCGCGCGTCATCATTGGTACTCGGTGTCCTAGTCATTCTCGTCGTCGTCGGTTCGCGAGGATCGGAGATTTGAAAAGCACGCGCCACCGCTTCTCTACCTTCGACTTCACCCTCCACCTCATCCTCCTACTCGTACGCGAACCGTTTCCTCTTTACCGCTTCTCTCCACGCGCCCACACGGATCTCGCGGAAGCGGGACCCGATGAATCCTCTTAAGGGCGGCTCGCTGCACTCCTCTCCTTTCCTCTTCTTTTCACTCCACCCTCCCTCGCCATATCTGAGCAAGACCCTGGCATAGAATTTAGCTCCCGTTTCCGTGACGAAAGCGGATCCGAGGCGGCACGACTATCACTCTTCCGGTGGCATCCCCTGTAAGTATATGGTACCGGCTGGCACGTCGGTAACTCCATTAAATTTCCTGAGCGTAAAACTGTGTAATGGCATTAAGATAAAAAATATACGTACCATTCTGCCTCCCATCTCCCAGCACCGTCTGTAAGGCAACCCTCCCGTTAACCACCAACAGAGAATACGTGGTCTCTCTCTCTCTCTCTCTCTCTCTCTCTCCGTCTTTCTCTCTCCCTCTCTTTTTCACTTTCACTCGCACTCTCACTCTCACTCTCTTTTTTTCCTCTCCTAAGCCCATTTCAACGGCTGCTGCGATGTTCTCCTTCATTCTCATGAGTAGAGAGTAGACCATAGAGAAAAAGAGGGAGAGCGCAGGTGTAGGAGTGCAAAAGAGGAGGAAAGAGGAAGACAGAGGGAAACTTGCTTCTTTCGCACCGACGCGACGCCCATGTGCATGTAGATATCGTCTATCTCGAGTAAAGGCTACTTTGCATAGGACGGCGCTCCTTTGGCGAGACTTGTTGAGGTAAAACGTATTATTTCGCTGCAGAATAATCCGCATAAGTACCCTCCGCAACCCTGTCTTTTATTCGAATCTGTCGAGACTGGTTGTCTCATCGTCGAATGTTCGTACTCGTCGGGAAATCAAGTTTAGCGTTCATCTTTACGGTACGAACTATTCTACTACTCTATCGCTTACGTTGATCGCAAGTATGAAGAGAGAGAAGGGAATCAAGGGAATACGTGCGTGGAAACAATAGCACGGAAAAGGAAAAATGTTGAAGCGAAATGATCTCGGAAATGGCGATTGCTCGAATCGTTTCTGTTTACGTAGTTACGTGGTGGCACGTACCTCGAGCAACCCGAGTATCGAGCGAATGCGAGACCAGTAATATAAACGAAGGTGGAAGGTGGAAAAACTTACAGGGGCAGTTAAGCAGATCTACGATAGGTCGGGGTTAACCGGCTGTACGTCAGGACAGAGAAGATCCTCCATTTGAATTAGCTACCTGAGATAAAAAAATATCGGCCTGCGAGCGTGAGGTGGCAGGGGAGTGAGGACCGAAAGTGGATGAAAGCTCGAATTTTTTTGTATGTTTTTTTCCATTGCTACTCCAGTAACTATGGATGATAGTACGGATGGAGCAATGGCCAAGAATAATAACTTCGTACTTCTGCAGACTTCTAGACAACAGCCATAATTAAACACTTGGGAGAAACATAAATTATTCATGTTTGCAAGGTTGTAAATTCAAATGTATTTTTTCTTGCCAGTGTATATCAAGATTCGAGAGGTTTAAAATCCACGGCTGCACCCAGCTCCCCTAAGAATCCGATAAATTTTGCATATCGGCGGGCATTTTATATCGAAATCGTCTGACTTCTTACTCGTGATGTCGCGATACTTCCAGTGTCTGGTATTTTTCATGGACAACGTGAATCAAATAAATTGCTCGGTCTACTGTAAGCTATCGCGTGAGGGTAATATTTCCTTTAACAAGGGCAAGTTCTTGGGATAAATTGAAAATTCAATAGTCCGTACTATCAACTTCCGCTCGATAACGGCTCGATATCCACTTTATTTATGTTTCGTTCCGACGACGCTCGCACACGAAGTTACGAGGTACTGAACTCCGAACTTTTGATCTTATACATGCGAGTCAAACGAATGAAATGTGTCTACAGGGGAATATAAAATGTGTAGTACTCGTAAACGACGTACATATTCTTTGAAACAATCCTAACATTTTATAGTGACGAATATTATGGGATTGTGAAAAACATATTATCCAAAATTCGAAGATTACTTTTTGCCAATTGGCTTGACTGGAGCATGAAAGGGCCCTCTACAAAGGAAACTAGCCAAACATTTTAAAGTATAAAGTCAGGGCCGATTTCGTTTCACTCCTCTTGCTCGTCCACGCAGTACAAGGACAACCGTACAAATTGATGCCCATCGAGGGTAGTCATTTTTCGATCATAAAACGAAATCGACACAAACAAGCATAACACCTCCCTAGAAGCTACCGTTACCTGAAACCCTTTTACTCGTACTCGCCATTTTCTCCATTTATGCGCGTTTGTCCCTCTCCTCGATATGCCTCGCTAAAAGGGAGAAAGTCGGTTGCACGCGCGCGCATACGGTCACGAACCACACACGGACAACGTGACTTTACGATCGTAATGCAATCTTGCTTTATCAGCAGACCCGTAGCCGGCCGGTAAAGCCCATAGGAGGACGCGTGATGCGACGTTGACGTTATCGTCGAAATTAAAATGCAGTGAATTCAACGTTCGCTCCCGCGATACGGCGACGTTTATAAATTTCGCTTGAATAAATGCACTGTGAGATTTGAAGTTGTCCCAATGACGAGCGAGCAGCCGTTATTTAAACGAATAATGTCACTTTTTCACCGGTTACTACTTTGTGTATTGTAGGAAACGTTTGAATGTTTGCTGCTACATAGGAATGTGAATTTTAAAAAGTACATTGACTTTTCGAAATTCCGTCCCTAGGGGAAAGAGGAGTGGAGAGGGACGTTTTTTAACAAGCATACTTGTATCTCATAAATTGCAATTTTTACAAACGCGAATATTGGTATTTAGATTCGTATTGGTGTACAGAAACACGTGCTTTACCAATTTCTAAAAATCGAGTTACGTCGAGTAAAAAAAGGTGTGTCCTTTTATGTGGATAGATATCTATATCTCATAAACCGAAAATGTTGGAAAAGTAAAAATTTGCTTTCTAAATCTTAAATATAGACAAGATTACGTTCCAAATTTTTCGCTTCTATGGTCATTAATTCTAGATAGATTTGAAGACAGACTTGATTAACGCATTGACGAACGGACCATCCGAACCCACCGTAAAATTTCCTCGTTCAACGAAAACTTCTCCTGCAACGAAGTACAACGTGCCTTTCCCCACCTAGTCCTCGCTGCCTCTCGTTTACTTGTAAACGTCTTACCCTGTAGGCTATAGCACCTGGTAACACCTGTGAGCAACAAGATGGACAGAGTGGTCGTTGAAATCGATCGCTCTCCCGGCAGGCGACATTTTTTGATCGTAAAACAAAATTGTTTAACCTATAGGACCGTATCTACCGTACTTCACTCCCTCCCTCTCTCTCTCTCTCTCTTTCTCTCTCTCTCTCTCTCTCTCTCTCTCTCTGCCCTTCTGTCTTCCCTCGGGCCCATCGGTTGGTGGCATCTACAATGACGTCGACGGTATCCGTAGAGAGAAGAGCTTTGCGCGGGATACACCGGAACGATACGACTTTATGGTCGTAATACAATCTTGCGTTATCGGTGGCCCGCAACCGGCCAATAAAGCCGACAAACGCGCGAATGCAGCGTCGATCTTATCGCTCAGGCATGACCGGTACCGGTGCCTCCCTTCTTCCACCACGGTTCTGCACCACGGTTCTCCTCCACGGTTCTCTCCACCACCCTCCTTCGCTTCTCCCCGCACTTCCTTCCACCCGTTCCCATTTCGACCTCGATCGTATTCCTAGGAGCTATCCGTACCGTTGCACAGCCATACGCCCGGCTACTGTCCGCGAACGGCCTGCAGGCAATGCATTTCAATGCACCGGCAACAGCAACAGCAACAGCAACAGTAGAGGCCACCACCACCTCACGCTCAACCAGCTTCCTCCTCTCCTTCCCTCGCACCACCACCCCCGTCTTCGACATCTTCGTTTGATTCTCTCACTCGCGCTCTCCCGCAATTTCACTCGCTCTCTCTCTACCTATCTCTCTGACCGGACGGCTCCGCACGTACCTAAGTGATTCCGGATTGGCGCGCTAATGACTGTTTCATATTCATTGGGCGCAGCGGAGGGCGTCCTGGTGCACCTACGTCACACCGACTAACAGTCGCAAGCTCTATTTCTCGCTAGACCGTTCAGCTCTCTCTCTCTCCCTCTCCCCCTCTCTTTCTCTCTGTTTCTCTATGCTTATCTTTCGTTCGTTGTTTTTCTTCAACTGTGTTGTTCTTCTTACCGGATCCACCCTTTTACATCGTCGTCTCTCATCGCTTAATCTTTGATCTTCAAATTTATATCTCGGTATTGCTCGAACAGTTCTGCCGTGCTAATTAAAACTGTGACAACTCGATTTTCAGATATTGTGGGGAAAACAGATTGAAACTTTGTTACTGTGCTCCCGGAAAAGGATTTTTTAAAATGAGCATTTTTTTTCTGAGACATTGCTTATTATTACTACGTTGTATTAAATTAATAACGGTTTACAAATTTGTGATGTGCGCCACACATGCGAATTTCCTAAGAATGGGATGTCGTGGGTTTAGAATATCTTACTTTAGAAGACCTTTGCCCTATTACGAAAGAAAATCGCGTTTTGAGGTACGTTCATGGCTTCAAAGTGATCAAATGTTTCGATATATCAATAACACGATTTTTCAAAAGACAGTAATGCCACAGTCTAATAATCCGAACAATATTCTACAAACTCGCAAACATACTTACATAAGCATCATCGTCCTGAACCAAACGATCCTCCGTGTTTCTCGAAACACGGTCGTTCGTCGTGCTTCCTTTCGAAGTAACAGCAAAACGATTGACCAGTCTTCGCACCAACGAGGATTAAAATCAGCGTGGAGCTCAGCCGGCGAAGGGTAGGATGGACGGAAGGGCGAGTGGAAGCGTCGGCGTGCTCAGCTGGGGCGAGGCGCGTGGAAGCGAGTAAGAACGAAAAGAGAAGCGAGTGGGGACGAGACGAGGATTACGCTTACGCAAATGCGTGTCGCGCGTTGCGCACGTCGGTGGCGGCGTCGAGGGTGCTAAGAGGATCCGGCCGGTGCCTTCCCGCGTGTCTCTATGTCGTCGGCTTGAGGAAACGAGGGGTGAGGAAGGAAGGGTTGAGGGCAAAGAGAGAGAGAGAGAGAGAGAGAGAGAGGAGAGAAACGAGAGACTGGAAGGGGGGTCAGACCGCGACAACGAAAGGTGGGTATTTCAGGTGCGATCGATGTAGCCTTCTACCCTCGACATCCCTTCAACCTGTCCTCCTCTCAACCCCTGTCCCTTTCTTCACCCCGCGACATCCTCTCTGTCTTTCCGTTTCTGGATATTTCAAATCTCGTATCGCTCACTCTCTCGCTCTCTATTTCGTTCGCCGTTTTGTCTCCAAACCTTTCTTTCTGTCCTTCATTCTCGTCTACCAGGCCGCCTCGAAACCACTCCCCTTTAATCTCTCCCTTTCTCTCTCGTCTCGCACATGGTGCCTCGATTCTCTCCTTCTCTCTCACAGTCCTGAAACCTCTCCATCTCTCATCCCTCCATCACCTATTCCCTTCTCACTCCCTCCCTCTCCTTTTCCTCTCGCGTTTTTCATCCCCCTTCATCCTCTCGTCCCCGTCAATGTGCTTCTCCGCTGCAGACGAGCGACAGCCTCAATGTCACGGTCTCTGCAATTTTCCTGTCTGAGCACCGACTAGCGCCGCGCATGGGGACCGAGCTCGACCTTTTCACGCGAACTCGTTCTAATTAGTAAATGTATCCAGCGTGCGTAGTTAAAGAAGAAAGGTAAACACGGGACGGCGAGAAACGCTACGTGTCCCTCTCTGTGATCATTCGCGGGTACGCGGGTGTCGAGTACCCGAGGCGAAGGCAAAACTTTTCGAGGGCACGTCGAAAGGTAGAGGAGACGCGTCGACAACGCGATTGGGAAAGTCCAAGTGAGGAATGTTCAAGTGCGCAATTGACGCGTGGGGATTGCGTGCTTTCGAGTACGGCGAGTTTCTGCAATAATGTCGATCGGTTGCGAGCAACGAGACCGGCTCTTTAATCCTCTCGTTCGGTATTCGCGAATGTAATTCTCTCGTAGGAATTAATTTCAGAATTGGGTAGAAATTTCGCGTACCCTCCAAATGGAACTCCGATGCGAGTGGTGTCGCCTGCATTTCATTAATCTTCGTCGTCGGCTCTTTATTCTATAACGCAAAGGCAGAACCAATTACTTTCACTGATTAGTTTTAATTTTAATCAGGATGGCGCCAACGCCGACGGGTGGTCACGAATTCATTTGTTTTTACGCTTCCACCCACGCGAGCACGTATGAGAAAAGTATCCATCCCATTTTCTATCGACGGCGTCGTGACTCTAAATAAGAAAGACACAACTTAACCGATAGTAATAGAAAGTTCGCCCTACTTCAAGGAAAAGATAACGTGGACCTCGAAGTACGGAAGTTTAAAAATATACTTTCGAACGATACATTCTCCTCTAAGGAAGAGCAATACTTTCTTAACGAGAAGGAGTAACCGTGGTACGAGGTAGACCGGGAGGGAGCGAAGAGATAAAAGGTAGAAAATGCACCTTCGACCGAGAAATCCGCTTCATTGTCCACCATTTCTTTCCAACTTTTTGCCCTTCCTTTCTCATCGGGGCGAACCCTTTTCGAGAAAGTTTGCGAGTCTTTTGCGATTCCGTAGCCTCGCGGAATCGACGTTCCGCAGTTAACGGCCGGTAGTCGAAACCTTCCGGTCATTAGTGGTTCGCGCCTTTCGTTTATTCTTCTCGCATCGGCGCTTCTCGGCCGATCGGCGCCCACCACCACCATCGCCAATATCTAGCGCCGGGTCACGATGAAGTAGCAACGGGAGCATAGCCACGAGCGGCCGACGATCGTGCAACAACGGTTGGCAGAGTTCGGTGGCGGTACGTAATTAGGACGGAATGCGGCGTCGGGCGTCTTCTCCTCGTTCGATGCTTTTTCGTACTTTATTTTCGGTGCTCACCGGCTCCGCCACTCATTTCCTTCGTACGCTTCGGCGTTCTCACGTGGGTCTGTGCTTTCTTTTCTCTCTCTTTCTCTCTCTCTCTCTCCCTCTCTCTCTCTCTCTTTATTTCCCATACACACGTACAGGAAAGAACGAACGGCTGTCGTGAGCGCCAGGAATCGCACAGCTCGCGGTCCATGTTCGTTAGCGCGAAGACGAAAGGACAGGGTGGAGGTGGAGGCGAAGACGGCGGAAGACGGCGGGAGCGGAAGAAGGAGCCGGAGGTGGCGAGGGAGACGAGCGCAAAGGGCGAGAAGGAGAAGGTGTAGGTGGTCGAGGAGGTGGAAGAGGCGGCGCGGTGGAACAAGAAGACGGCGCGGCGATGGCTCCGCCACCAGTGGCGAGTAACGGCCGTTCCAGGCTTTGAAACCTCACAATGGGTCGGCTTCTTACCACGACAAGACGCCGGTCCGCACTTTGGACTCCGCTTAATTAAACAAGATATCAGGGTGCGTCCCTGGGGCCCCTCTACCCGTCGGCGACTCTCCACCACCTCCCACCTCCTTCATCCTCCGCCTCATCCTCCACCTCACCTTCTGCCTCCACCTTCCACTTCTTCCACCGCGGAATCCTTTTCAGCTCTTTCGCGCTTGCCTCTCTCCTCCTCCCCTCACAATCTTTTTTTTCCGTCTCTCCAAACCCTCTCCTCATCTCGTTCTCTCCTCTCGCGACCTCCCCTCCTTCGCCTCTTGTCTTTTCTGTCCTCCCTTTTGTATCTCGGACTCTTCAGCGATCTCTCGAGCACTTAGGCGCAGACTTTTCGCGTGCTCGGCTCCTTAACAACGTCTTCTCTCGGCGCCCGCCTTCCGCGTTCGCCTCATCCCGCTCGTTCTTTCGCCTCCTCCCTCATCCTCCTCCTTCTTCCTTTTTTTCTCGTCTCATCCTGCTCCATTCCCCTCGTCTTCCTCCTCTTTCGATTCTCCTTCCTTCTCGATTTACATCCCTCTCCGTCGCCTCTCTCCAACTATCTTTGCGTTTCTATGCTCTCGCGGACTTCCCCGCGGACACCTCCTTCCACGATTATCTTTCGCTACCTTCTGTCCGTCTCCTTCCGGATCTTCCTTTTGTTTCGCGTGCCCTTTTCTTTTTAATGTCGCCCGACTACCCGGTAAACGCAGGACGGCGCCTAGTTCGCGCTCTCTAAATCCCTTTTGTGTCTTTCGAGTCTCCGCGTTCGCCAAGAGCTCGCCAGATTGGTCCTCCTTTCACCGATACCGCGGGGTACGTAGTTTCCTCTGGGTGTACTGGAAGAGGATAGTTATAAATAATCGATTTCGATGATACTCGAGACGCGAGACCATCGAGACCGAGGATGTCTCGAAGGGATGAGGATCGTCGAAGCATCCTGGACTAGAAATTATGAAATTCTGCGAGATTTCTTTAAACAATCTGCTTACAGTGACAAGAGTATCTAGGGTGACTATGCTGTTTACGGCAGAATATCCATTTGAGAATGTGCAATGCGAATAATTTTAACCACTTATCGGTTAATCTTCGGTCCACCGAATTCTCGAACACCTGCGAAACGTGTCTCCGTCTTACTAACGAACGTACAAGAGTACCGACGAATGGTAATCTGCAGTTCACACGTTTCTCCTTTTACGTCGCATCCGTCACAATTGAGATAAGAAGACTCGCCGTTCTCCCCTCGCATCGGCCACCCTCTATCGTCACCCCGGTGCTTCACCTCGAAGTTCGTGATTATACCTCCCTCTCTCCTCTTTACCCTCGCGCGCGAGCAAAACTTGCTTAATGTCGCCCTATCCTAGGACACTAATTGAAACCAAGAAACATCGGTGTTCGGCAACATGGCTTAAGGAACGAGCGGAAGGAAACCTCGTTACGCTTTGCATTCCGCGTGCGTTCGTGGCTCAAGTTTTGTTTCCGCATTATGCGCCAGGCTCGCGCTTAAATCTTCGGCATGCGGGACTCTCTCTCCCCCCTTTCTTCTCTCCCTTCCTTCTCACCTCCATTTGACCTGTCGCACGTTACGGAAACTTCGTGTCTCCGGGAGGGAGCTCCCCAACGTCGCTCTCATCTTGCGAGGGGGTTAATTGTTTCCTCGGTTCTCGCTGAGAAGCTCCGTTTCTGGATACTCTGCCTGCTACTCCTGCTATTTTAAGTATTCGTCGACCTATCCGTGCGAGATCCGGGCAAAAAGTGTATTTTTCGTAATGTCATCGCAGGACCACGATGCCTTCCTATTGATAGAATGTTATTTGTGCAGAAGAGCGTAAGGATATTTGGAAAAATATTCCATTCACTGGGCTATGGTTTTTTATATTTAGCCATTATGTGTATATTTATTTGTGCGAGGTGCTGCAATCACGATCTGCGACTACTGAGTACACGACGTACTTGGCTAGCTAGTTGTGCTCAACTTTTTGTCCCTCCTGGCACCGTCGTTTGCTTGCCGGACCGTAGCAACCGAAATAAAACGAACTTAAGGCGAACGAAGCCGAGCAGCGGTAATAGAAGTTGAGTAGCGCGAGTAACCAGTAAATACAGTGAAATGCGCGAAACACAGATGCAACGAGTGCACCGATGTTTTATGAAAGACACTTGTAGAAGGTGCAGCTTCGTTTTTCTCTGCAAAGTTCTAGGCAACAGCGCGAAGGTGAGGAGCAATCAAGATCTTGCTGAGGAACGGCGTCGTATGCTTGAAATACGAATCTACCTCTGGAAGAAAGGCGTATCTACGTCGAGCGACACCTCCAGCAACGATTGCATTTCTCGCGTCTGAGAAAGGAGCACGAGGAAACGATTCATGGCAGTCCTCGAGGAGGAACGCTGGAACGCACTCGTGAGCCCTGCGTCTTGGCAGAATGGATGCGCGACATGCAACAATGTTTATTCATTCAATTATCCCTATGCATACCAGCGCACGACTACACGAGCGAGATGCATACGCGTAGACATTCGTGCGTCTTTACGTCTCCATTCGTCATCCTAGTTAGCCCGAGAACATCCCTTGCTACTTTCAAGCGCTGAAGTCGCGACTCGATTGCCATGCCGCGCGAAGGATAATCCCGTTCGCGTGAATCAAGAAGGTACAAGCTCGTTTCTCGGGTAGCGCCATTCTTCATGCGCGTACGCACACCGGAGAAGGTGTGCGAAGATTGCGAAAGTGCAATCTCGTTGCTCTCAAACTCCAAGCTGAAAGTTCCTCCTGGATTATGCTTATCGATATTAAATGAACGTCATTATTGGACGTATCGTGTAGGAAATCGAAAGAATTTCATTGGTGCGGTGACTAATTACAGTTGAAATTTCCGAGAGCCGATCCGTTTGAATTTTATTTGTTCGATCTCAATTCTCGAAATAGCAGTGAGTTTCTATGTAGGACGAGCGTTGAAAGCGCGTCACCGTCACGTGGGAATCATTTGGACGGCGATCAGCGCGTTAATTTATTACCGAATCGCGTGCAATCTGAATGATCCCCGTCGATCACGCGCCCATTCGTCCGGTGCGGAAAATCGATTGGGTATAGACTGAGGATGAAATCGTATTCGCAACGTAATTGTGAGGGAAAAACTGGGGCATTGAAAAGAATAAAGCTTCATTGCCCAATAACGTAATTATTCTTTTACAAGGCGTGTAATAAAATTGCCTATAAGAATTTACTATGTTTCTATACGCCATTTGGGTAGTGAATACATTTTTTGTGTCTCGTCAGCTCTGAAATCGTACAGGTCACCACTCAAAATTTCTAAAAGGATTAATCTTCCTTCTCGAAATATTGTCAAAAAACTGAGCAGAAAGTAAATTTAAGAATTACTGATAATTCGTCATATTTTCTATATTATCGCAGTTATTTGAGCACCGTGGATAACTAACACCTTCTCTGCTGGCATAAGTGAAACTTATCCGCAGCCACCAACGAAATAGTCTGGCAATCCAAACATTAATCATCTCCCGCGGACTAACCCACCGCGATAGATTTCGATTATCGCAAAACGACGCGGCGGCACGCCTCGCGTCGCCTCATTTCCATGGAGAAACTTTGGAAACGTTTACGGGATCGGGTAAACAGTTATGAAGAACGTAACGGCTAATGTCACTCACTTGCAGTAGCGTTTGCTCCAGCCCCTCCTCTACCACCGACCCTTCTTCCAACATCTCCCGCAGTTTCCAACGCTTCGGCTACTCGACCATGTCACGAGATTGTCCCGCACAAACGGGCGAAGTTTAATTAAACCGGTTACAACCAATTACACGTTCATTATTCGGCGACAATCTCGCGTAACTGTGAGAAGGTAGAGGATGGAATCTGTGCGAAAGTAAACGCGAGAACTCGTGCGATCATCGGAGCAGTGGTTGCCGTCCCGTACGTGCCACGTCTGGTGACCACCACCACCGATCGTCTATTATTATTTCCTCATTAAAACAGAGAACCTTACTCGAATGTATCGTCGTACGAAAAAAGCGACAGACGCGCACGTGGAACGGTAAAATCGAAATAGCCCAGAGGTGTACGGAGCATATTATCTTGAAATTAGATCGCTCGCGGGTGAGAAGTGTCGAGAAGGAATTGAGAGAGAGAGAGAGAGAGAAGGGGATGTGTGTGCGGCAGAATTGTGTGTATACGTCTAAGAATCCAGGAAGAGGTGGAACCGAGGCAGGAGAAGGAAGACGATGGAAATTACGTTTTCTTACGCGGTAAGAAACTTACCTCGTCTACGGTCGCCGGTGGGGCTGAACGGCGGAAAGCAATAACCCCCATAATTAGCGGCGAAACTTTCAAGGTTGAGCGCCCGGGGAGAGGGTCCCTGGAAAATCTTCCGGGGCTCGCCGCTCGTCTACTCGCTCACCTACTCGCTCTCTGGCGCCGATCGGGGCCTCGTGCTGCTTTAGTCGAGAGGTACCTTACCGAGAAGAGCAAAAGGGTGAGTGGGTGGATGTCGGTTAGGGATATCCAATCCACCTAAGTTCACCCTCTTTCTCGACTCGCGCCCCCATCCCTTCCGTTCTCTCTCTCTCTCTCTCTCTCTCTCTCTCGTTCTGCTTCCTCCTCGGTTTCTCCTTCGCACCAGCCCACGCGCGACACCATCGGGCCACGCCGAAGACCGCGTGTAAGCCACTTACCGAACAGCCAGGAGGGTTAAAGGAAATTTGCATGAAATATGATCGCCCGTTGCGCCGCGGTGCGGCCTATGACGTATGCCTTCCACGCCGCGTAAAACATTTTGACGAGAGCCATTGCTCCTTTTCACGAGACTGAGCGGCAACGACGACGCCGATGCCATCAACGACGCCAACGAAAACGACAACTTTGCCTCGCCTCGATGTTTCATTTGCATCGCGATGGAGAAGGCGGATACACCGTGACCCTTTTCCTCGTCACAAATGTTATCCACCGCGATACTTTCCTGGATCACCGATAAAGCCAAGCATTCGGATGCACCGCGACAGGGGATGGTACTCCAACGATGTACCTTTCCAAATTCGATATGTGTCGAAACGATGGTGTTCCGGAGCGGATGGTATGCGCCTTTCGATGTAGCATTCGACGCGCGATCTTCGGTATTGAGAATGAAAATGGAAAGGATGAGTAACAGTGTAAAAATAAACGGTGGTAAAGAAATGCAGGTGCTGCTTGTCCAGAAGTATATAACTGGTTTCTTATGGTTTTCGTATACTTGAGACCTGTGGAACTTATTGATAACATGGAGCTTCGATTAATGCCTCTGATAAAAAGACTCGTCATTACAAAATGCAATAAACGTTTATGTTTCTCAGCTCCTTGTCAATTGATCTTGCAATTATAGTTGAAAGCGCTCGCGTGTCCGATGATCCTTTGCAAGAGCGAGTAAACAAGCACAGGTGACTCACAGGTAGGCGCGGAAGTGCGAATCACGCGTGCATTAAAAGTCCCATTGTAAACGAGAAACAAGAACAAACCTATTCAGCATACGTAATCTCAACGGGTTTGATACACATATGCACTACACGTTGTAAAACCGATGATATAAAAGCTTCATTCGCGGGTGAAAGCCAATTTTCATGGTTCACGTGGCTCGCCATTCCGTAGAGCGATCGTGATAACGCGGGTGGCCCGTTACATTGGCGCCAACATATGCGCCCTACGTCACACACGACACTTTGTCCGGACGAATAGGGACGCACGTTAAGATTCAAATGCTTCGAGCACGCGAATATCCGAGTGTGCTCAGCTCTCGGTCTCCCTCTCTCTCTCTCTCTCTCTCTCTCTATCATTCCGTCTCTGTTTCGATCCCTTCCGTCCTTCTTCCCTCTTTCTTCCTGCTTTTGCCACTCCCAAGACTTCTTGTGCGCTCATACGTCAGACGTCTCATATGCGACCCCCTCGCGCATACGAATCCACGAGCTTGCCACCGTTGCCTGTCCATTCGACACCTTTACTACCTCACGTATGTATACGTTCCGTCCTCCATCGCGAATGTCGTCGTCGCGACGTATGGGCGCCGTCGCATGCGTTTCCTTTGATCTCCTTTTGACGTTTCTCTTCCTCGTATCCAAAGTACCAAAGTTCCTGCGGTTTCTTCCTTGCGTTTGAATTCCTCGAATCGGCCTTCAGGCATCAATGTCCCTTGGAACTTTGCATGCGTTGATAGTTGTACCAAGGAGATTCAGCCTGTGTTTCTGCTAAAGGTACCGTAATGAAGGACTCGTTGGAAGGAAATATTATTTATCGAAAACTAGGAAGTTTTCGCGATTTAGTCACTCGTCGTCTTCGTCAAGTTTGTCGCTATCGAATCGAACGGAGTCGATGTAGTCACGCGGGAGTAGCTTGTTGGTGGCGAATTACCAGTGTAGCGTGGAACACTTTGCTAGTCTTGGCGAGCGGTCTCGTTTGCGGCTTGCTTCGAGAAGGAACGTGAGGCGGTACCGCGGACCGAAGATAAACAGTTTCGGGAGAACTTCAGCGCGGCAACATAATTCTCACGTTTATAGGGGATCCCGCGGAAAAGGATGCGCCGATAAATCTAGCGCGGTCCTCGCCGGTGCGGAGGTGCTTGCGCGATAACGAGGCACCGCGCTCATTGTTGCTAATGATATTCCCTGCTATCTCGTTTTGCTAGTTCGCGCGCTTACACGAGGAGTTTCGATCTTACGGTTGGTGAAACACCCGATGGCCCATTGCGGAGAATCCCTAGATGTTCAACCAAACGTGACAAAATACCAGCTAGAATTTACGTTCTCCTAACTTCTTGCGTTATTCGTAATCTCATTTGCTTCGTAATATCAACTGTTTGATCGATCGTTTGTTCGATCGAGAGAATTTGAGGCCCCAGGACAGATTTCACTTACTTGTTAGTATCTCAAACGTGACGCGCCATGGTACCACTTAAATGGAGTGGTTCGACGTACACCCTGAAATGCCAAAACGAACGGATCTAGGAACACGATGTTAATGTACAACCGTGCGGATCGCAATTCGAATGGAACGGTGAGGAGCGTTGATTGTCACGCATGAATAATAACTATAGAACCAGATTCGGTCGAACAAGTTTCTTGTATGAGGTATTACCCGACTGGATTAACGTCGATTCGCGTTACAAAGCTGTCTCGTAACTTGGCCCTCTTGCCTCGTCAAATTACCCTGCACTCCGAATTAACTCCGTCCAGTTTAGTTAACATTCTGTCGTATTACAGACAACGCGGCAAAACGTTATAACTTCATTCGAACTCCATATAAGTTCGGTTAGGCGTGTAATTTATACGAACATATCCGAGTATCGAATTTTATTCCTACGAGTCAACTGGAACCATCGCAGGATGTTACAATTTCAGTAAATACTCAGTTGCTCAATTACTATTGCTATTCTCAATGAATTTCGCTTTTCTTAGTAAACAATCCACTCTCGCTCATCCTTTGACTCTCGTACAGGAGTCAATCATGGCACACATTCGAGCTGCTTCGCCATCTCCTCTTCCTATATCTTGACGGTAAATAGCAACCTCCGACACGTCTCAAGCGTTATGTGGAGGTTCGTAACGCCCATTTCACTCTACCTCTCCACCATCCCTAACCACTCCCAACACCACCCAACTACCACCCGCTCGCCTCTCATGTCGCCCGCACTACGCTTCGTGTGTATATTGTCTTACGTGGCTGTCTGCCACCTCTTTCCATCGCGTCCTCTCTTCTCTCTTGCTCTCGTATTCTATCTCACACTCTTCCTCCGCGTTGCAACCCGCTTTTACCTAAGTGCCGTGATTACGCCCGTGACCGGAATCCACGGGAGTCGTCGACTCCGTATCCGCGAGACACACGGGGCCTCCGGTATAAGTGTTCGTACATTGGAATTTCAAGCAGGATCTCCTCTCCTTTTCTCTCTTTCTCTCTCCCTCTCTCTTTTCATCCTTACCTCGTACGCGCGACCTCGCACTGGTTGTCTTTGACTCCCCTTCTTCCTTTCTATCTCCATCAACTTCCTCTATTTCTTCTGTTTTCCACTAGAGTCTCCTTTGTATCACATTCCGTGCTTCCATGCCCATCTTTCAATATACTTCTACTTTTTATTTGTAAACGATGTTTCCGTGAAGTGAAATGAAACGAAGCTTCGGTAAGCTTCGTATCGGAGACAGCATCGTTGAGAAGTTTATTAAAATGTATGGCAGAACGTTGAAACGTATAACTCGCGCGCCCCGTCGAAGGAGATTCTCGATCCTCCGCTTGCTCATTGAATTTTCATCTCTCTTCGTGCGTCTCCATGCATGAAATTGAAATTTCTAGTGCTTAATGGCTAGCGAAGCGTCGCACCACACGAACAACATTGCTTATCGAGCTAAGACACCATCTTTCTAAAATGGCACTTCGTACTTTCTCGACGAAAGTGGCGAAGAACGTAGAACATCGTAAAATGCCTCGAGTAGGCAGTACGTAGTTGCGAGGCATAATATTGAGTATCATTTAGCTTCGCGTGAAGCGCAAAAGGTTCTTCTATGCGGCTGTACTTCGACCGCAAAGTTGCGCAAGGAACGAGGACGTCACGACTCGAGCTATCAAAAGCTACGGAGCCTTCGCCAGTCTTTCTAGCTGCGTAAAATTTATTACGGAACACTACGGGCAGAGGACGAGAGGAGGAGCGTGTGCAAAGTCACGAGCTGGTTAATTGCGTTTTTCACGAGCTCCACGTCACCGTGGCCACTCCTCTCCGTCTCCTAGGCAGTGAGATGGAAGTGCCGGTAATACTATGAAATATTAAACGGTAGAACTCCTTTTAAAAATGGAAGCCTACGTTAAATCTGCGGTCTCCGGTCGTCGTACCCGCGTGAAGGATTTCAGGATGAAACGAGGACAAAGACGGTGAAGATATCGCGCTTGGATACTGGTCGACGAACCGATTCTCTTCGTAGTAAGATTAGCAGGGGATACAAGTTGCACAAGTCACTTTGACAGCGTTGACTATTTCTATAGGTCGGGAAGTGCGTCGAGGTGCGGTACACGCTTGGAGCGACTCCAGGAAAGAGATAGTTAATTGCGTTTGTCACGGGGTTACTTACCGCCGTATTTATCCTGGACGCTGAGCGAAGGGGCTCACCTAGGACCGTGGAGCAATAACAATGCTAGGATAAATTGTCCGGTAGGCGGCGTCGGCGCGAGACTCTGAGCGAGAGTGGCCATAAACCGATCCTATAAGTAGAACCTGCCCCAGGTGGCCGGTTAACTGCTTAACCTTAAAAATATATGTCTTGCCCTCTTCCGTATCCCGTCTGGCGCACTCTTCCTCCTCCTTTCCACCTTTCCACTTTTTCTCTTTTTCTTCGTGCTATCGTTCCCTCTCTTAGGTATCCTCTCTGCGTACCGACCTACCTATCCACCTTCTAGAGAAACTGCGTACGCGTCCCTAACGTACTCGTAGAGTTCGAAGCACCCCGCGCACGTCCCTCACGAACGAAACTGCACGCCCACGCGCGCGCCCGCTTATCCCTCGCCTCGCCAGGTTTATTGTGATTTACGTAACGGCTAGGAAAGAGCCGAGAGAGAGAGAGAGAGAAAGAGAGAGAGAGAGAGAGAGAGAGAGAGAGAGATCGCTTAATCTTCCCTCGCGGAAACCCAGGATTCCTGATACTACGAGCTGATGCTACGTCGCTGCCGTTTCCGACGTGGACGATGTGTTAGGCTTTAATGCTAGGTTGTGCAGCTGTCGCGTGACTGTTTTTAGGCTTGCAAAGCTGGGATGTCAGATGGTAAGACATTAATCGAAAATTTAGACATCAATATCCCCATGAACACTAATCACGTTCTAGAATATTGCTCAACGATATCTACGAAGTTTAAAAAAATAAATCTACCACCGTCCACTCCGTGATATTATATGACGCTCCATGCCGAAGGATTTATGCTCACGAACAGAATCTCAAACGGAATGTGTTTGTTGACCTTTTCCATGAACTCTATGATTTCTGGGCTATCAATACTGGACGGTCGTTGGGAAACTGCAAGGAACATGAAGCCGTAATACGCGCTCGAGACTCTCACACGGCCACAGATACACGCGCGCACCCCCATACACACATTTCGTTCATCCTCGAAGCTGGAGTAGTAACGGCCGGCGAGAGTTTATCGTGATTTACACCACGAGCGAAGGAGACCAATCGTTTAATCTTTCACACGAAAACCCTGCTGCGACTGGCTGATACCCTCGTTTACTGCTACTGACGCCAGGGCGATTGCCAATCGAGGATCTCCATTGGCGGGAACTATTGGGAGCGAAGTGGTGCGTATACATCGAAGACGTCTCGAGATGGCCGCGCTCTAGTGTGACGGAAGAGGATGTGTGGGCATTAGTGGCTCGGGTAACGTGTACGGTGCGATGATGTTAGTTGACAGGGCCCATTTGTCATCGAGCTGCGACACCTCGACTTCCGATATATCTGATTGCCGGATGGCTCATCGATCGTAAACCGGTTGGACTTATTGATTTCTCCGTTAACAGTTAAATTTATCACCAATCACCAGCAGGATAATAACCAGGCTCGTGGCTCCATTGAATAAGTCCTACATCGAGAGTTTCCCAATGAAATTAACGATAATTCGTTAATTGGCCGATTAAGTAAGCGGTAGGGCCATCGACTAAGCAAATATACTATAGTTCTTAACGAATCCACGTTCTCTACCCTCGTCCGGCGAATCGGCCGAATGATTCATCGTGATTTACAGGACGGCCAATAAAACCAATCGCCCTCTTTCATTTAATCTTTCAGGCGAAAACCTGACGAGACTACCACCGGGAGTACTCTTCTTCTAGCTCGCGGCTACTCCGCCCGTAAGCAATTGCCCGTCTACGAACTCCTTGCCCAACTGGAAATCGTCGTTCTTCCTTAATCCTTCCCATGCTCTCTCTCCCTTTCTCTCTTTCGGCAATCGCATTATCTATTCCTGAGCCCCGACTATTGCGAGATATACGATCGGACGATTCTCGAACTAGAGGGCAAGGTCCCATGCGGTCCCTACTCCCATGGCTCGTACGGAGCTAGTGCTTCGCAATCGCATCTTGTAATATGCAGAAAAGCTTCCTAGCAATGCAGTTTACAGCTCGAAAAAAATGTTCACTCCCTGGCATCTAACGTACGATATATCCACCCTGAAATTTCTATTACGTAACACTGACAACTTTTCGTCGTGCATACAATTTTAAACAATGCTAAATTAATCGAAGAAAAATGTTGATTCTGTAACGTAAATTGTTACTTTTATTTTGCACACACGTGCAGGCATTTACGAACTTTTTTTCTGATTGCAATTGCATAAGTCACTCCCTTTGCGGTCGTGCTTAAAATGGATGGGATGATCTCTTTCGTTCTAGAAGAAGAAAGGGAGAGAATCATGGAAAGTAGAAACGGCATCCCAATTGACGTAAGACGCCCCGCGGCCGTCCCTGGGCTCCCTGGAGGAATTTATACGGGTTGGAATGGATTTGTCAGCGTTTATCTCAGACGTCATAACTTTCGATGCATCAATCGCGTGTGTTTGCGAAGGTTCGAGCGCCAGCTGCAGAGGAGTATCTCTCCTCCCACGCGCCGCCCTCCGTACGAACCGCTCGCAGTAACCGATGGGTTTATCGTGATTTACGTAATGGCGATGGCGAATGATCGCTTAATCTCTCATGTGAAAACGACTGATGGAAGATTCGACGTTTCTCTTAGATGCTTCTCCCCTAATCTTCTTCGTCCGTCGACTCAAAGTGCACGTTCGAGTTTACAGGCGATTGCACCGACGAATAATTCGTCATCGTAAGCCCTACGAATTTAATCCACCCCCCAGTTAACGTCCATCGACCGTCCTTCCAATTCTTTCGAGCGTCCTTCCCAAAGTCACACACCCTGGAGTCGCGGCACGCGGTAGAATTTCCTTTATTCCGTCTGTTATTCCGTCTTACGTTATTCCGCTCAAGGACCCTCTCCACGGAAAAAGTCAACATCACGCCGGTAAACAGGGGGAGAGACGACGTAAATTCTCAGCCTTGTCTCTACGGTATTATTCAAGCTTAGTGGATGGTAACGTCCGCATACCCACGCCAACACTCACTCGTACCTACTCGCTTGCTCTCTCGCTTTCGCGGAGAGAAGAGAGGAGGGCAAAAGGGAGAAGAGGAGTCGTCCGTGGCTGCCGGGGAGCTCAGCCTCTGCGAACGCAAACAAACGGTTTTAATCCGTTTAACATAAATACCGCGCGGTTTAATTAAATCGTGTCCTCGAGGTAATAGTCTCGGCGACGTACTTAACTGGACCCACCGCGCCACCCCCATCATTCCATCTCACGGTACTCACCCTCAGTAGCCAGTCGATGTCCCCACACGTGACAAATTCGAAGTTGTCCCTCCTCTGGGATGTTCAGTTGTGGCCCTCCAATGTCCCGCGTGTTCCAACCAAGCTCTTCGAAGTTTTATTTTCGGAGGGTTTGCTGTTTGCTTAGGGGGCGCTCGGTAAAGAGGATCTGCCTCGGTGGAATTTTCAGTGGAAAAAGCTTTGAAACCGCGTGCGCGGTGCTGGATGGATGGAGGTGTGGCCTGTGAGCGAGGGGGAAGTGATATAAAAATCTGTCGGTGAGTGGCGAGAAAGGGGATGATAATTTCCATTAAAATCTCTCGTGCGAATTCGCGATACTTGCATTTTTATGGAGGCTAACCTTTGTTATTATAATGCGGAGTAGATTTTCCGATGATATTTTATACAGGAAGTGAATGACAAACTTCGACAGCAGTTTCGTATTTTTATTTTATACGTTGCATCAATTCCGCTTTGTTATGCGTCTGCTTTATGATGTCACGTGGAATGACGCTGATACGCGTGCAGATCAATTTACATGGTGGGAGCTATAATGAAATTTTATATCACAATGCCATCTTCAAGATATCTACCGCCCAGACGTTTTTGCTAGAATACGCCAGCCCTTCATTGTTCCGGGACAGACGAGGAGAACGGATAAGAGAATTCCCTGCTATATCTGATCCTGTCCAGAGATTCCCCTTTACAAATACTTTACCTTCTTTGTCCAAAGTTGGTTCCGTTTAAGGCACCTGAAATTACGCCTTAATTATCTCACTATCGGTACTGTCAAGTTTTCTTTGGTTCTCTACCCCTCATACTTCCGTATCTGGCACGAATATTAGCTTCTGATCTGCGCCCGAGAGACTTCGGGGACCTGTTTTAAAATTAATTTCAACCCCTACTTCTCTTTTTGTTCGCAGGTCGATACCCCGGACAGTGTTTTGCAGAGCGGCTTGGGTCTTGGACCGGACATGGGACACACGATACTGCGGTCCATGGTGGATCCTCGAGATTACGATCGACTCAGATATCTACAAATGAACGGCGGTCAAGCGAACAGTTTCGAGGAGACCATACACAGGGTACGTAATTGCGTAAAAGAAAACTCACACCGTCATAGCGAGTAGCATTATCGTCGTCGAATCGAAAACCATCGGCCCACCACGCACTTCACCCTTTTACCAACCAACGAGTTTCCTACCGCGCCACACCGACGCAACCCGCCCTCCACTGCAATACTCAAGAGTATCTCGTTTCTTGCGTTTTCAGCTAAAAGTTCAAGAGGCGCTGAGGAAGAAGGAACGATTCCACAAGGAGCACGAAGAGGTGAGTCGAACCTTGCGTTTTCGTTTTCTAATTCCCTAATGGCATCATCCCATTTGCGCGAACGTGCTGTTAGAGAAACCAGGGGGGTGCAGGTGTTCGCTTTCGACGTTCGAGGGTTAAAAGAAGGGTCCGTAGGTGTTCGCGAATTATTCCGACAACGTTTTTTCTCTCTTTTTCTTTCCCTTTTCTCTCTTTAAAGCGTTACATGCGCCGTGCACGAGTCATCCCGGCTTATCCTCGGACGATCGATCGATCTTACACGTAGAACGAGAAGCTCGTGCCTCACGAGGAATCACGTTTTACCGGGTGGACTTTCGTAATTCGTGGTTTCCTAAGCGAACGACGACGAGTCCTCCCCGCGTTATCGGCGATCGCGATAAGGGAGAGGGTCTTATCGCGATTAAGCGACGAGGCCCTCCGCTCGTTGTCGGCCCTCGTTTATTTTCTTCCACTCGAGTCCATCCCCTCCGCGCGCATTCTCTCGGATCGTCAGCCGCTTCCCGCTCGTGTTCGGCCAATATCGAAGCCTTGGGAAACCCAGTGGTCTTATCCGATACAAATCCCCCTAGTCGTCTTGGCCGAATACTCGTTGGATGGAAATTTGCATGTGTGTGCTATCTCTGCCTCCTCCTCCCCTCTCTCCTTCTCCGTTTTTCTCTTCCTTTCCACCACTCATTCCTCCTCCTACTCTCTCGTTCTCTTCTTCGATCTCTACCTTCCGTCGTCGCGCGTCTTCCATCCTTTTTTCCTTATTTCAATTTTATCAGGGCCTTTTCTGTCGACCTTCTCATTTTAAGTAAACTCTCATCCATGCCTCGGACATTCCATTTATTAAACCATCCAACTCTATTCGACAATCTCTGCGAACTGCCCCCGGCTTGTCCATGCGCTTCTTCTCCCCTCGTTCAATTTTCTTTATCTTTTTTTAAGCTCGTGCCATGTCTCCTTACCTCATATTTTCTCTTGTAGATCTCCTTGTCGGATAAATCTTATCTCATCGTACGTTCAATTGGTTCCTTAGTTTTTTATATCTTCCTGCCAATCCACTTTTACGTTTCTCTCCCGCTCTACCGTTCTCCTATCGCCTCGTATTTTGCCACTCGATACTCCGCATTATGCAAAGTAGCGAGATTGGAGCGATAGCTTCATAATCGTCAAATCGCGCGAGGAGGAGACTCTTACGCGGGGTGAATTTCTCATGCGCAGAATTTTCCGCGCAATCTCGATGCTTCCGCACTCTCCACAGTTTACCAGGCCTACGCCCTTTCCTCTTTCACTCCTACCTTCATCTTCGTTTTATCCTCCTGCCCTGCACGCACAAGAGTTGCCAACAATGCACTTCACTCCTCCTTCGAACCCACCTCGTTTTTTAATCCCATTCTTAATATCCAGCCTTAATAGCGTAACGCAGGCAGCGTCGATCGACGTTAACGAAGTATCCACCCCCTCTCTCTCGTGAAAGTTCGAACGTTCCCGGGACTCTCTTGAAAAATTCTTAAGAGGCCAAAGCGAGGCGGTAAGAGCCGCGTCGGAGGAAATGTGCGGATAAGAAAAGCAGAAGCACGGGAGGGGTGAGGTTGAGTAAACTCGTAAAATAACGGGGAGTAGCACTGGAGGAGGGTGGAGGGTAAGAGGCGAAACTTTTCGTAGCGCGCGTGAATGAGAGGAGGCGGACCATGTGAGGAAGGAAAGGAGAGAGTGGCGTACAGGACCGGTCAAGATTTGAAATGAGCAAAGAGTACGCTGAGAGGACCAGAAGAGATCATCCCGGATTATCCTTGGAGACTTCTCGCCCCGGAAATGGCAAAGTTTGTCATTGGGGACTCCCGAATGGCTTCACCGAAATTTAGTAACGAATTCGTTTTTTTCCCTCTTGCCTTCTGTCTTCGCAGAAGGTGTTCGGTCACCTTACGTGGAATTAGTCGAAGTACGGGGACGCAGTAATCCATAGAACCGATTTCTTGCAATGGAGCATTATTGTATGCATTCCTCTGCCAATCCAGATTGATTATACTCTTAAAACAATGGAATCGAAAATCGACTAGGATCCACCTTTCGTTGCTCACGAGAAAACCTTTCCTTCCCTACCGTTAATCTATCCATCCGCGATGTAAAAGGACGACGACCGGCAGGTGGGGGTAAGACCTTCGCCGAACTAAATTAACTACCTGAAAAGGAACACTTAGGAGGATGCGCGAGAGCGCGGAGACTTTATTAAAAAATTAACTCCATTAAAAAGTTATTCGAGCGAAGCTGGGACGAGGAAGAGGAGAAAAGAGGATGAGGAGGAGGATGACGACAACGACGACGACGGAAAGTCTCAGCGATCGTGGCGGCCCCTTTAACTCTATATATTATCGGCCACGCTCCGCAAAGGCACTTTACCCATAGTCTCGTAATTAAATAATAGAAGATCTGTCTCAGTGCGCAGGATCGACACTCGTAATTCTCTCTTCCGTTCCATTCGTAACATTTTTGACAATCGCTAATTGTCTTACGAAAGGTTTCAGAGCCTTTCATTTGAACCGTAAATAATTATTTCTGCTGGACAATGAGATCGCTTGAAAGTTATCGGATAAAATGCACTATTCGAGGTAACGTTGGGATTAAGTAATATCAAATATTGTATACCAAGTTTTCTATGATTTCAAAGGGGGCCTTAGTGAATTTTTATCCTCATGCTGCTGCTTCCAAAGAACGTATTGTGTTATCGCCAGTATTATTCGCGAACCCAAATCTCGGGTGTACATTTGCCCTCGGCAGTCAAGTAATTGGCGTGACTCTAATTTACAGTTCTCCCTCTGCCGTTCCAAAACATCGTTCCATTCCTAGCTCGTCATTGCGACGTAGTTCCGCTCAAAAATTTCTCGTATTAAAAGGTAGAAAAGAAAGTACCGAAAAAAGCCGGCATTTAACGAACAAAGGTGCGCCGAATTCTAGCGACAAGGACTTTCGCGCAACAAAATCCGCGTGGCTCGCGAGTTTTAATTACTCCGTACTGACGATCTCTCGCGCGGGCCTGAAACGAGGAAAGATAAAGGAAACGAAACAGGGTGCGCGCGCGTACCGAGGATTTCTAAAAGTTTAAGGGGGTCGGGAAAGGACACTGAGACTGTTCCCGCGAATGCGGGATGCCGACCTCTCGGCCGGTGAGGTCGATAGCGGCTAAAACTGCGGAAGGACGAAAAGGACGAGGCACCGGGCGATAGAGAAACGACGGAACCACGGAGAAAGCGAAAGAGGAAGAGAGAAAAAGCACGCGTGTATGCGCAAGAGAGTGAGAGAGAAAGAGAACGAACAGAGAGAAATAAAAACGAGGCTTCCCTTTGAGGCTTCGGAGGCTGCCGAGCAATATGGAAATAAAGGGTCGGTATCCGTGTAAAAGTTTTAGTGTCACCTCTGCCTCCGCGAGGTTTTACCGCTCCCCCGAGGGCCTCTTCTTTTTCATCCCTTCCTCCGCTTCGTCCCTTCGTCGTCCACCACCTTTCCTCTTCCTCCGTCCATCTAGACACCATTTGGGCGTCTACCATCGTACGAGTGACTGTCACGGAGAGAGAGAAAGAGAGAAAGAGAGGAAGGGAGAGAAGGACGAAAGGGAGAGAGAGAGGACTCGGCGGTCACCGCAGGCATCGTCCTGCGGGCTCCATCGACTCCATTGTCCCCCTCTTCTTCTTTTGCCCGAGCTTTTTCCCCGTCGATCTACGTCCGCGCGCTCACTCTCTTCGCTTTACTCCTTCCTCCGCTCGCTTCCTCACGTTCGTTCCACGCATTGTTTTTGCTACGTCGCGCTCGATAATCACCCCGTGCGTTTCGTTCCGCTGCACTTTGCCAATCATGCCCGCGGTCGGTCACCGAAGCATTTGGGGTGAGAAGAGAATGGAAGGAAAGAGAGGTGGTGATGTTAGAGGACGGTAGGGGAGAGAGAAGAAGAGAAGTCAATGCACCCTCCTCGTCCGAGCACGTTACGAACAGTCCACTGGATTTCGATAACTGCGACCGGGCCCATCTTTCGTTCCTGCGCGTCCGCTCGTTCAACTCGCAAGACTCCTCTCCAGACTCTATTCGGAAAAGTTTTTTGCGCATGAAGTAGGATCGTGATACCTCGACGTTGAGTGGAATCGATTTCAGCGATATCTTTTGAGGGATTAAACTTTCGATCGAATATCGGGTGACATAGATTTTAGTTCGACGAGGTTTCAACTTCTTTGTTTCAATGATTCAAGGCTGAGATTTTGGAAGAGAGTGGAATCTAAGATTGATTAGAAATTCATTCGACTGAATTCTATTATTAACGCGAAACATTGGATAAGGAGTAAAGTTGTACTAACTATTTGAATTCGCACGGCGTATTGCTTAATTTTTCATCCTTTATTACTACCCTCGTCCAAATTCCGACAACGGTTCCCGAGGAGATTCGTCGGGGAACGTGCGGAAATTATCGCCACTTTTCCCCGGCCCTGTTAATTAATTATTTTTCCGTGGTAAATCCGCGCTTGGATTTTAGGATTACACTTGGATCCGAGCGAGAAATTTTCTCGGTTCTTGCCCACTCTGCTAATTACGTTACACTCCTCATTAGACCTCACGATTTTGATTTTTTTCTCTCTCGCCTTTTTTTTTATAAAACAAAAAGCGAAACTCAGTTCCAAGGTAATCCGCACGGAACGAGCCACCCCGGCGAGAAAGGATTTCCCCTCCCCTTACTCGTCGCTGCCTGTTATTTCAATTGCATGAAGTAGGGAGGAGAAAAAAAAGCGCGAAATCCGTTCGTTCGAAAAACGACAGAAACGATTTGGAAGAACGCGAGAATTTCCGTAAAGCTCCATCTTCCTTGACGCGGAAAAAACATCGTTGCCAAATTTTGCACTCGTTCTATCGCCCGCGAACGGCACTTGCGCGCTATTCCCGCGCGACCAGGAGACCATTCCGGTGCTCCTGGTTAATAGTAGTTTTAATCGCGGGCCAGGACGGAAATAAACGTTTAAGCACGATTGTTCTTGGTGCCTTGGCATTGTTCTGTTACAGATACTGAGGGACATACGGCAGGGGTTAATGCAGCTAGGACGAGACGGACGAGGTCAGCTCCCTGGAGGTGAGTACATCAAGGAGTAACCTCGAGCTAGTTGTCGCCTCGCCCCGACGCCAGATATTACTGGTTCCCAGCTTCCAGCTTGTGTGCGTGCGCGTCTCTGAGGATGCGTGGGCGGGTGTGCGCGTGCAAGAACCGAGCGCCTGACACGCGCTCCACCACTACCACCCTAGCCTTGTTTCACAGAGATTCGTCGACACGCACGAATCCACGCTCTTGTGTACGTGGCCCGGTACACGTGCACTCACGCACGTACGAGTCTTAAACAAAACGCGCACGTGCCAGCCGGCATGAGAATCGGCTCCCAAATGCCTGACACTTCGTACGTAGCCTCTCGCCCTCAAGGGGCTCATTTCGAACATTCGGTTTCCCGATGGCTCCCGACGCTGCCTTTTTCAGGAAATCTTGCACACCGTACTACCTCACGACCGAAAGGACCAAGGGGTGGGATGTTCGCGAAGAGAAAAGCGCCGAGAAGGGTGGAAAGGGGTAAGCCAGGGAGAAACGTGTCGCGTTCCTTTGTGTAGGGATTCCCTCTACGCGAATCGTCGGGCGAGAAAGAAATTTTCTGTCAGCTATTGAGCTTGCGTTACCCCCGTGAAATGCAGGAGTTTTAGCGAAAATTTCATTGCACAAGAACGAGAATGTTTCCATTGGTCGTGGTAGTTTCATTTTCTGGTATAAATTCGAGCAAGGCTTGTGATTTTTATACTTTCACGACATTTTCATGTGACTATGTATCCTGCAGAATGCATTCCATTTTTTTTTTGACAACGAATAGGTGTTACCGACCTGCAGATTTACCGCCCCTTATATTCTTTACCGTTGATATATCGTCGACACAGGGCGGTTTTATTCGCAATCGAAGACAACGACGACGAGGGCGATGTCTGGGTAATGGCGCCCCGAAGCCCCTCGTATATGCTGCTAATCTCGTTATCGTCAACACCCGTCGGCTCCTTACGCCAAATCCCTTTTTTCCGATCTCCCTCCGCTACTTCGCTCGCTCGTACGAGCCCTCGTACGCAAATGCATAAACATTGGCCATTTTGTCGCGGGTTTTTACGTTACATCATAGTTTGCGGAAAGTAAGCACCTTTTCCTTGGGATGACAAGCTTTGAGATAAGGTTTTCAAGAAAAGTAAGGTAATTGAGGATGGGATGGTCCACTTTTCTTTAGAAGAATATACATCGAAAATTTGTGATTAATAGGCCGATTAATAGCATTAGTATGACTTTTAGTTATTATATTTTATGTGTACTTGAAACACGACGAAAATGTTAAATCGATCATTCTATCGAAGTCTCTCGCGTCCTCGCAGATGACACCTACATGTACGACGAGGACGCACGATGCGGAGGTGCAGGCGGCTTAGGACCAGGACCAGGTGGTCAGCACTGGTACGACGAGCCACCCTACGAGTCGGACCCCGAGGATTTCCTCATGGGAGCCAGCGGGGGCCCCGTGCCAACTGCAACCATACAAAATGGAAGGTAAGTTCTCTGCGACGAGAGTCACGAACTTGTTGCTACAAATTACGGTGCCTGGGTTGCTAAATGCGGACTTTAATAAGGGGAAAGGGCATGGAAATTTTCAAATTAATTAAGGTAGCACCGTCGTAATACCGTCCGCTGAGAGTCGCTTTTTTCAACAAATCTGCATACTAAAAGGCACATACCCTCGTTCAACTACACTTACTTTTTTATGCTCACTATCGCGTAAAGAAAGTTAAAAAATCTTTTTTCTTCGCGCAGCTTCGCGTGCCAAGAAAAATGTAAGAATTCATCGATTTTTATACAAATTGGTAAAACTCGTAATTTTTAGGCACGACCGTAAAGGGAGTGACTTATGCAATCGCCATCGCGAAAACCGTTCGTATGTATGTGTGTATGTGTGTGTGTGTGTGTGTGTATGTATGTGTGTGTGTGTGTGTGTCCGTGTAGATCCTCGATTTCGGAAAAACGGCTGAACCGATCGGGACGAAATTTGGCACAAAAATCAAGTACACTACTGTAAGTTGACAATAAGGTTTGTGAGCCGCCATCTTGAACCGGTACAAGATGGCGGGAGATTCAAAATTTGAAAAAAATGTAATTTAAATTTAATATTGCTGCCATTTCTAAACGGCTGAAGATAGCGATACATAAAGTTTGCTGGCACCAAATGGATATATACTCAAAGTACATGCCAAATTTCGTTGCGATCCGTTCAGCCGTTTGGCCGGAATACTGGACTAATGGAAATAGTGAAAAATTCATTAATCCATTAGTCCAGTTTTCCGGCCAAACGGCTGAACGGATCCGAACAAAATTTGGCATGTACATCGAGTATATATCCATTTGGTGCCATGAAACTTTATGTATGGCCATCTTCAACCGTTTCGAAATGGCGGCAAATTCAAATTTTTTATCCACTATTCCAGAAAAACTATTGATTAGTCCACTATTCCGGCAAAACGGCTGAACGGATTCGCACAAAATTTGGCATGCACATCAAGTATATACCCATTTGGTGCCAGGAAACTTTATGTATAGCCATCTTCAACCGTTTCGAAATAGCGACAAATTCAAATTTTTAATCCACTATTCCAGCAAAACGATTGATTAGTCCACTATTCCGACGAAACGGCTGAACGGATTCGGACAAAATTTGGCATGCATATCAAGTATATACCCATTTGGTGCCACGAAACATTGTGTATGGGCATCTTCAACCATTTCGAAATGGTGCCAGTTTCAAATCTTTAATTCACTATTTTATTATAATTATAGTTTGAAAATCCCGTAATTTCGAAACGGTTGAAGATGACCATAAAGTTTCGTGGCACCAAATGGGTATATTTTTAAACTACATTGCAAATTTTTTTTGAATCCGCGCAAGCGTTTCGCCGGAATACTGCATTAAAGATTTCAATTTGTCGCAATGTCTGAATGGTTGAAGATAACCATGCATGAAGTTTCACCTCAAATTTTGATTCGGATGCATTTAATTGTCCGGTTTTGATCACTTGGGCCTATTGCAGAAATGCTGCATTTCGTGGGCGAGCGCGAAGCGCGAGCACCCGACGACCTGGGGGGGGGGGGGGTATGACGCTTGAGCGAAGCGAAAGCGCAGAGAACTATGTAGCATAGTTTAATATCTCAATACTTGAATTTTCTACAATTTCGAAACCTTTGAAATTCGTGGGCGAGCGCGAAGCGCGAGTGCCGCGGTCGTGCCTATTGCAGAAAAGCGAAGCTTTTCTGCACCCGTTAAGGCGAGCGCGAAGCGCGAGCAAAGGCGATCTTGAGGGGGTTGGCGCTTGAGCGAAGCGAAAGCGCAGGGGGCTCTGCCCCCTAGTTTGATAATTGCAGTTTCTTCCCTCTACGAGTAAATTTTATACTTGTTAATAATTTGCCAAATTACGTTACCTGATTACAGGGTATGCTTCACGCTCAACTTGAGGCCGGAGACCAGGGGCGAAGGGGTGATCTCCTTGCGAACCGCCGGAGACATCAGCTTGCCCCGTGATCGTTCGAGAAAAGGAGCTGCGTCGACGATGAGGGGCTTAATCGTTCCTCAGGGCCACAACAATCCACCGACCATCATCCCACTCACGCACTCGAGAGCCTCTCGCGAGAGTGGCGATTACGCGAGCAGCGACGTCCAGGTAAGTTCTCCTGCTGGAGGGCTTCCAAATGAATTTTGGACGCAAGCTCGTGACACGTCCCCATTACCGTTTTGGGTCCACATTTTTTGTCCTCCGAAAACGTCAGGTGGCGGGGAGTGGCTTAAGATTTTCAGAAGGCACGAGAGCAGCAGTTTAAATAAACGATAAAACAGCGAATAGGAAACAGTCGCACCATCGAGTCGTGCGAAAGGTGTTAAGAGCACGTGGATATCGGACGACGGCAATGCTTAGCAGATGACTTAAAATGCGGCCGACGATAATCCGCGCGCGCGTTACATTAGTCATCATTTTCAGGGAGAAATTACATATAATACGTTTCCTCTTATCGTTCGTTCTACTCGCAATTTTCACGCTCGGTTACTTCTACCTACCCTTTGGTTTATCCGGGTTCCCTGGTCTCTGGCTGTTCTTTCTTTTGCACCTTATTTTCTCGGTTGCGTTCCTTCTATTCGCGCTCTCTCTCTCTTTATTTCACTGTTCATACCATTCAGTCTCTCTCTCTCTCTCTCTCTCATTCTCTCTTTCTTTCCTCTTTCGTTCTCTCCATCTCTGTCTTTCTGCCTCTTATCGCGCGAACGCCAGGCTCCATCGGGGATATGGCCGAGGGAACGGTGGCAACCGTTGTCGTGGGTACACGTCAGGCCGTGATTTATTTAATTTTGGGGGTGCAGAGTGTGAGCTCGAGACTGTCGACTGTGTCGGTGGACACGAGTACGAGCGACCAGCTTCCGGTGGGTGGTCGTCACCCCGATCGTCCAGGCCACCATCACCACCATCATCGACATCACTACAACAACCGTCGCCACTATTACCACCATCAGTATCAACAGCACAAGGACCATCAGAACCACCACTACCTTTACCACTACAATCACCACCAGCACCCACACGATCGTTCGACCTCGCCCCGACTCAATCACCGTTATCCCACCACAACCTCCAGCATCACCACAGACCCTACCAACACAACAGTCACCGTCTACTCCAATGTCGCCCCCGCAGACTCCGCGTCATTTCGTTTCAATGCGCAAACTTCTTCCGCCCTCGTACACGTTCGTATACCACCTATATCAGGCTGTGTATGTACGTTGCCGGTTTTTACTGGCGCAATTTCAGACTAACCCACTTATCGTAACCTCGCGCTTTTCTCTAATTGACAACAATTGTTTAGAGTTAGAAAAGCATTACGCGAACGAAGGCTCTACTTAAGTGGAAGGTATAATGAAAGCTAATGCTCTCATTTAAATTCGTGCGACTACTATCTTATCAAAACTTGCAAATAAAATGTATTAAGCGTCAATCGCGAATTTTCAACGAACAAAACGTTACTTCGCTCTATAGATATCAGTCATCCGAAGTGAGCCAGTAGCGGACAAGTAGAGATGTGGTGGATATGTTTTTCTCGGGAAGCTTTCCTTGTGAAGTCAAACGCAGATTCAACCCCATCGTACGCACAGAGGACGCGTATCGAAACGCATTGGCGCGCGTGCCTCCGCGACGTCTCGTTTCGCCTCGTTCGGTGAATCGCCAAGGGTATCGCGTAGTTGGGTGAGTCGGGGAGTATAGGTGGGATTGGCCGGGGGTCGTTCTTGGGTCGGTTTCCCGTGTACCGCTTTAACGAACCGAATCTCACGGACTCATTCGAGCCCGGAGCTAGAATTGGCTTTGCTGACCTGATTGCGGATTTCGCGAAAAGATTCTAAAGCGATGCTCGTTGCATGGAAATTAGATTTTGCATCCGGGGCTCGCCCAATTGGTACGTCCCGTTCCGCGTTAACGAAAGTCAAACGCTCGTTGGAATCGCGTTCCTCCTTCTCCCCTTTCTCCCGCACTTTCGCCCGCAGAATGCCACTCCTCGGCTCGCGATCGTTTCTTCAGGATTTTCGCGTTGAGCCGCGCGTTTAGAGGTATGCGATAAAAGTTGAGTGGATAGGTGTAGAGCAATTGGCGAGCGAAAACGCGGGAAATTTTTGTCTCGCAAGATTGCATCGCGTTGCTACGATTTCGATATTACGACGGTTGCCGGGCCCTTTAATTCGCCGTATCGAGCCGTAAAAGTGTTTCTTCCCTTTTCAGTCGAGAGATAGATTTACGGGTGAGACGCGTTTATGGAATCGATAACGTTTCCTTCCACGTTCGCTCGACTTTACGAGACGCATAAATAACGGGGCTCTTCCCCTCTCGACCCTTCGCTCCTTCCCACCGACCACTCCGCCACAGCACTGACAGCCTGTCTTTATGTATACTCACACCCTGACACACCAATATTAAGTATATCACTAACTCATCTAGAGCAGCGTGACCCGCAGCAGCTATTCACTTTTCACGTAACACGCAACTCCCCCTTCATTAATTTATCGAGTGATCCCCACCGTGGTGTAACACTCTTTGGATTCCGCCGTGCGAACGAATCTTAACCCTGTTTTTATACTCAGGTTGTTTGTTTTTATTTCATACATGCACGAATGCGGTGGCACATTAACAGAGTATATTTGCATACTCGTTAGACGCATTGTACTTACGCGTTGCACGTAATAACGTGCGTGTTACAACGAGGAAGACAATTACCCCTATTACCTGACGTGTCTCCTTTTACGTTTGATATATCAGGTGACGGGACTTAATCGTCTAACCAGGATGCAGGATATAACGTGTGCATATACGTACATACGAACCACATGCTCATACCGTTTCTCTGCCGAATCTCTCTCTCTGTCGGCGACACCACCCACTCTCACCCCCTCCCCGACACCCTCCTCTCTAGCACCCTCTGTAATCTTGAAATATTTATCTCCAGAGACTGCCATAACGACTGCGCCGTATATACATACATACTCGTATATATACATATCTCTAACAGCATCTCAGCGAGCTATTTAGATCTGCGTTAGTGCCCGCTTCTCCTTTTACATTATGCGTTATTAGAGGTACCCTATCTCTGCGAGTGTCAACGTTTTAGAGCCGGAGTAGCGGCGAGGAGGGACTTTCGCCGAGCCAGAGCAGCGACTACGAGGATCAGGAAGAGCTTGAGAACCAACACTCCGCAGCCGTACACACAGTACGTGACCATATGAAAGTCCTCCTTTTTCGGAGAATGTTTCACTGCCTCTCCTCTCTTTCTCTCACTTTTTCACCTTCTTCTCTCTTCCACTCTCGCCCACTCGCTCCTTCTTCTTTCTCGCTTCTCGATTTTCTCCATGCACCTTTTTGCCTGCTCGCGTTCTTTCACTTCTCTTCCTCTCTACTTTTGATACGACTCTCTTTCACTCCGCTTCAGTTATATATTATCGCTCTTGCTTGCTTGCTCACAGTTTCTTCTGCTCGAAACTCGTAAATGGATCGCATGTGACCTTCGCTCTGCACAACACCGCTACGCGGACACGAGTCTTTGCGCGAATCTCTCTTGAAGCCTCGAAGAGAGAGAGGAAAAGAGAATGAGAACAGAGAATACGGAGACGCGGTAACGCGCAAAGGGACTCTGTTGATCCTCGATGCATGTGTTGCGTCTTTATACGGCGGACGACGCGAATGTGGGCGAATTTATTTCTTTCGAGTCTTTGCGTCTACGTGACGTGGCTTTGGGGTAAACTCGGCATCGTCCGGTGTACTTCGCCGAGTACTCTTAATAGTTTATAATAGTCCTTGCAACGATCGTCCTTTTTGTCTCCAACTCCTCGTAGGGACCAATTGACAGGCGTTCGACAGGATACATACGAATCATTGCTTAAAGTATCCCTTCTCGGATATTCCTTAGGTGACTCTTGCCGGGAGATGCGAGAGAAATGCAGTATTTCTCACGAAACTAAATATGAATCGTGGAAATATCGATTCGATCGAAGAATGCAAAATTATCAATTAGCATGCTGCACAACCAACATTTAAGCTTCCGAGGGAAGTTTCATCGGTCGTTTGAAAGTTTCCTGCGGTTTACGTAGTATCTTACGTTTTCTTTATTTCTCCTCTCTACTCTGACACTGTACCCGGACGTAACACATGCAAAGGATTTTACTTGGGTATTCGCCAATTCTATCGATCGGCTCTTGCGGGCCTTTTGCTTGTCCCACCCCATTCACCTTTCTTTCTCTTTCTCTCATTCACTCTGTCAAACAGGCACGTAGCTTAGCGACATCCTCTCGTTTGGCGTTCACGTTCGACGTTCTTTAGTACTCGCATAGAAAGAGAGAGACACGCAAACCGCGGCACCCGGCCGTGATCGCCGACAGGCCCCCGGTACGAACGAACATATTACCACGAAATATACATTCACCACACGTGCCTACCGTCCATTCCACCGACATGTCGACGTCAAGCAGTCGCGAAAGGCTGAGCGTGGCCTAACGAGGTGCCTCGTAGTTGCCCCATGCGCCCGCGAGATCCTCGACGTAGCGTGCCCATCGGTTTAATCGTTGCATGTCCCTCGTGAGACGAGAATGGATCGTCGCGCGACGAGGGTCTCTTCGATGAGAGGCGAGGATTGGCGAATAACGATAAGTGACCCCCTTCCATCGATACCAATCACGGACGGGTCAAGGAGTTATACTGGGCATGCTTCATTGCGCATTTACAGGGAAAATCCATCCGAGAGGACTCAATGAGTTCTTACGATCTTCGAAGAGCTTCCAATGTGATAAAGAATGACGAATCTTATAGATCAAGCATGCTAAGATCGCGGACAGACTGACATTTTTGCAAGATGACGATTTTAGCAGTTTTTTGGAAAAACAGAAACATTTTTTAAGTGGATCGCTTGGAACTTGAAACCTATCAACTTGTACTTTCGTTTATAAATCCTAACGATATACGAGATCCCGTTTCAAAGTATTCAATTGTCAAAATTTGCACTCAGTTCACTTGACAATCTGTGAGCGTTCTCCATTATGCAAAATATTTTTATTTACTACGTAGGTACGAAAATGATTCATTGATTGAATAACCATCGGATATTCGTAAACGTAACTCCTTGACCCAGGCTTGTCCCTTTGAAATTGCGATGGGACGCGAAGGTCCTCGACCTTCTCTGCCAAAGTCGATCATTACCGGAAAAGGTGCTTCACCGGACGTTGCAACTCGGCGTCGCGTGTTAGTATTGGCGCTTGCCAAAGAGTCAATTAAAATTTTCAGTCGGAGGCGAGCGCCCTGTTGGAGGGCGACGCGAGGGCGGGAATCGCGGGACGTGCGAGGAATCTGAGGCACGACGTGCAACGAAAGATCTCGAGGCTAAGGCAGGACCGGACGTCCTCTGAGGCGTTCCCGTGTAGCGCGAGTAGCGTCGAGAGCCTCCCGAGCGGAAGTGGCTCGAGCACGCAGGCACTGGTGCGCGCAGGAAGCAATCACAGCTCGATATCCTGCGAGGACAGGGACGCCATCAGCCCGACCTCCATTGGCCCGGTGCTTTGCAGGGCCAGGGCATTGGTCGACTACACGCCCAGTCCTTACGACAAGGACGCCTTGAAGTTTAAGGTACGTAATAGCTTGGATAATTGAGTCAGCACAGATCTATCGTCTCGCGTAAAAACTAACTCCATTCAAAGCTCAGGTCGTTTCTATCGATTCGAGTTAATTACGTTACCACGAGCTTCTCAAACGTCCAATTGGATTCTTTCTTTTTATCTTCGAAACTCCCTGATCGGCTGATATCCTTGTTTGCGTCCCTGTTGCAGAAGGGGGACATCATCGACGTGATACAAATGAACAAGAGCGGTCTGTGGAAGGGCGTCGTGCACAACAGGATAGGCCACTTCAAGTTCATAAACGTGGAGATACTGAACGACAGGGTGCCGAGGAGAGGGGAACCCGAGAGAGGAAAGTGGGGCCAGAGATACAGGCAGAAGCCCGGTTCCGTTCAAGAGCTCTTGCAGAGAATGAATCTTCAGGTGGGAGAGCAATATCTCGCCGCGACTCGAACAAACTGATTCGCATTTGCATCGTTTCGAATGCAAAGCGGGGGAGTTCCGCTTTTATACGTTTCTTTATTCCGCGAATTGACGCGACACCCGATGTCGTTTCTACTACTACTCCTCTCCCTCGTCTCGTTGTTGCCTCGCAGAATTCGCGCGCTCGAGGTCGATCTCGTCACCAGGTTTTTCCAAGTTGTTACGCTCCTCCTCCTCTTCTTCCATTCCTTTCTGTCCTCTTATACCTCTGTCCTCCACCGTTGACTTTTCTTTTTATCTTCCATATTCACGCGTCTCTCTCCCCTATCCAGAGAAGGAAAATGCAAAGTGCAATTGTCGCTGCTCTTTTCCATTGTACAATGGAGAATGTCGGAGATGCAGATGCGATGAATTTTCCGTCTTCTCTTTCTTCAGGAACACATCCCAGTCTTCGTCTTGAACGGATACGAGGATTTGGAGTTATTCAGAGAATTGGAGGCAGCGGATCTCGACTACCTTCGCATACATCAGCCGGAGCACCGTGCCAAGATTCTTACCGCCGTACAGCTGCTTCACGATCTTCAATGTGAGTGTCGAAGTTGTACCTTCGATTTTTCGAATACCCGTCAACTTATTCCGAATACACGCATCCTACGTAGAGTACCTTTCCTCGGTGCGAATTACTCGAGTGAATTAAAATTGTATTGGCCCTTTGCATACCTCAAGTAGATATGCTGAAATACGTGTATTCTACGGCAATAATACAAAATCAAAACGAATATTTACATCGCCATTACTCTTATAGTACGCGCGCCTATTCACCTAAATAAGTCACTCCCTTTACGATCGTGCCTAAACATCTAGTAACACAAAGACCAACGAATCTTTCTTTACCTTGCAACTATTTCTCCGATATCTCTCAATTGAGCTTCGCACGATTAAAAAAAAACTCGTTCATCCAATCAATGCACTTTCTTACCCCGGTTAAACAGCTGGAAGCGAAGGCGACCTTGCCTCGAGCTCGGAGGGCGACGAGGTCAGTCGACTGGTGCTCACCTCTGGCCAAACATCGGGCCACTGTTCGCCATTCAACCGACGTCAATTCCCGCGCGACTCGGGTTGCTACGACGCCCACAAGAATCCCACGAGTAGGCGCACCGCTAGCCCGGAGTCCACCACGACGTCGACGGGTGGTACCATGATGTCAAGGGAGAACAACCTGGACACGGCAGGCCAGACCAAAACGGGTGGTGGCGGCGTGGGCGGCCTTGCAGGCGATGGCTCGACCCTGTCCGACTCGAAGGATGACTTCCATCCGAACATTCCCATCAGCGGGGGCGCGGTTGGTCAGAAGGAGGGACAATTCGAGAAGTCGCCTTTGTTGCGTAGCGGTAACGTTAGGTTCATCGCGAAGAGGGGAAATTTCGGTGAGACCGTGGTGATCGAGGACGCGTGCGAGGCAGGCCAGAAATTGGCCGGCATGGTGAAGTACGTGGTGGGTGGTAGCAGCGACCTTGGCTTGGAGAGTGCAGGTGCCGTAGCAGGGTTAGGCCAGAGGGGTTGCTTGAGCGAGAAGTCAAGCGATTCTGGGGTAAGCTCGTCCAGCATCAGCTCGGCACCACCTCCCAGGGACAAGGTACTCGTTGGTGCGGGTGGACCTTCGGACTCGCCCACCAAGAATTTCGGTAACTTCACGAGGGCCTCGCCCACCTCTCAACCGGCAGGTAGCAAGAGTCAAAGCGCCGGGGAAGGGAGTTATCAGTGAGATGCCCGACGACGGCATCCTCGTATCAATTCTCTCTTGCCGGCGTCCTCGGTCACCTGGAGCAAATCGTCGGTACTCGGTGGTAGAACGTTGAGAAGTCATAGGTACTCCGCATCCGGTAGATTCGTCTCCGATGAAAGCCAGCCGGTTTCGGAGTTGCGAAGCCCCGAGCCGAGAAGGCCCGCTGGCAGGAGTTGGTTGGAACACGCTAGACGAGAAATGAATGGTTAGACATCAAGGTAAACGTCCTTCGAAGAATGTTTTATCACCGATGATACTTTTGACGGATAACACACGATCAAAGACTCCAGTCGTAGATGACCATGGACGACCTGTCTAGACACTTTGAGATTGATAACGGGGAGGGGTATGAAAACTCGGTATGAATGAACGATTCTTCAGCGCTTCTTGATACTTCTCGAATTAACCACGAGATATCTGTCATGCGACTATCAGAAGTTTCTACTTGGAAAGATCAGAATTGCGTAGGAGAAGAAGAAGACTATTCGAGAGTATCTTCCAACGAGCGAAACGAAAACGATAAAGACTCTTTTTCTCGACCGTGAGGCGTGCACGTTCGAAAAGCCGAAGTAGCGAACTCGAGACGCTTCGCTGATCGGTCTTATTTAAAACGAGCAGATGTGACGTCACGCCGATTTCGACCTCGATTTGCATTTTCTTATTCTCCGCGAACGGGCTCGTGGGGGAGGGTTCTTTGCGAAGGGAACGAAACCGAAAGCTCCTGGTATCGGCGCGTTAGAAATTTCTCATGACTCACGATTCGTCGCGATCGCGTATATTGAAGAGGCTGCCGTTCTTTGAACTTTATATAAACATATATGTATATACATATGTACACGTAAGTAGAGACACGCGCGTACGCACACACACATACACGAACTCTACTACTCCGACAATAATCCTCCTTTCATCCGAGCGCATTAACGTCCATGGGAAAACTGCGTTACCGTTATTCTCACATTGAATTTTTGAACGCTTCCGTGAAACCAAGCGCTGAAAGGGGAATGAAAGGGAGCGGGATAAAATTTAAGTAGCCCCGACAAAGGAGACGAAAGTCTCCCGCGAGACTCCAGCGAAATTTCTCGAGATTCGCGTTTCAGGCTTCACCCGTAGGAGGAGAATGGAACGGGATTCTCGGTGGCTCGAAAGGAAGTTGCGGATCACGTCACTGCCGGTCATCGTAGGATCTCTTCTAATGCCCTTTCTTACCGCTCGCCGCGATAAAATTATACGCACGCGCGCGCGCCGTAACCGAATGGAGGAATAGTCGTATTAATCGTAAGACGAATACTATGTGATACGTTAGCAATATACGATCGATTAACGATTAAGTAGATAATAGAGGCCCGAGGCACGACGATCGTTCGCGTCGCTCCGTGATGAATTGTAAGAAGGACGAGCTTAGCAGGAGGAAAAAACAGGAAATTCGAAATGAATGATTGAAAATTCATCAAGATCTTTTCAGGATTTCTACCTTGATGATTCAGCTTGATCCTTTCCATCATCCTCGTTCTTCCTCCTACGAATTTCACGACGCGGGGTTTTCGTTGTTTGTCGATAATTTGACTCTGGACTGGCATGTCATAAGGAGTGTTATTAACTCCAAAATAATTCAAGATAATGGACAAAGAGAACGTTGATGAGATATACACGGTCTGCAGTTGGTGAAAAGATGCCTTGTGAATATATCACGCCCCTTTCTCTGTCACTCGGTTAATTTCATCCAATCTGATAATCTCGCGAGTGGGAATGTCCAAGAAAACTGACGAGTAAATCAAATCTCGCGAAAATTAGAGAGAAGAGTAAAACGAAAACAAGGAGTTAAATATTCACGAAACGATAAAGGAAACGTCGAACGGCCACGCGTTTGCGATTCGTCGTCGTGCCATTGGCCACAGTCGCCACTAAGTCCTTATCATTATTACCATTTTACGATCGACAATCCTCATCGTCGTGGATGCAACCCGGCTGGTGCTTCGACGCGATGCTTAAACCCAAGTGTACATGTGTATATTTGTGAGCCACGGAAAGAGAGGTACTCGCGATCGAAATGTTGAAAGTTAACGAGGGGAGTTTTTTTGTACATACATGCGCGCGCGCGCCTCGTAAGGAGACCCAACGACGTTTTGTATCGAGACACAGCCACACACCTTCTGCCAAAACTTAATTAAGAAACTAGGACTTATGCATGGATCTTATTGTACATCTACCTGTAAAGTTGTAAAGAGAATAGTCGAATTTTAAAAGTGAGAGGATGGTACGCGATCTCATCGATGTAGAATCGAGGAGTTGGAGAAGAGAACGAGCATGGAAGACTCGCGAGAGAGAGAGAGGGAGAGAAATCTAGATGAATCTAAGCTCCGTAATTCGGATAAGAACAAAATAGGGACTCTAGGCGATCTGTCGCGATCACTGTAAATAACACCGCGAACACATACCCCTATACATTGCGAATGATCTTAAATATTATTATTACCATTATTATTATTCTTATCGTTATTACTCTTATCATTGGATGGTGACGTCGAGCAGACGGATGTGCAGTGGAAGAGAGATATGGGACGATAAAAGCCGGATCGATAATAAAAGAAGAAAAATTTAAGCGATTAACGATACATGTTCATCTTTTCCATCATTAATCATCTACGTAACCGTTTAGGCCTAGGATGAGAGACGTTGAAACGGAAGCGCGAGCGAGTGTGCGCTTTTCTTTTTTTTTTTGTAATATTCCGTCGCGCTTTACCGTTGAGAAGTCGCGCGATGTCGGGGCTCTATGCGTAGATAAAGAAAGAAAGCATAAAACGGGAGGGTAAAGAGAGAAGAAAAGCAGAGATCTAAGAGTATACATATATATATAAAGAATTAAATAGATAAATAAATATATGATGCGTCCACGATGCACCTCCGATCGACTCGGGGATCGACGTCGAGTAAACAAGTTGCTTCCACTCGTGTTTCATCGCGCGACTTATTTGTTAATTTTACGCCGTTAATTATTTACGATGTGAGCTCCGCGCGCACCCTTGATCGTTGTCAGAGCGAATGCTTGCCGACCTCGATCGATAAGCACGATCGATAAACGACTACCACTGATACTTCGATCGATCGAGACCTCGTGGAGATTCCGCGGAAGGCGCGCGGAGAACGTGCGAAGAAAGGAAAAGTAAGAAGAGAGACAAAGAGGATGGGAGAAGTACGAGATGTTAATTAGTAAGGAGTTTATGAGAATATGAAGAAATAGACACGATAGTGATTTTAATAGATTCCGGGGTTTGCGCTCGATGTATAAAGGCGAAGAAGACGCGAGAATGGTGGGATGAGCGGTGATGAAGGAGAGAATTTGCTCTAAGCGTAGACAGAAACCGGCCGTAATCCGAGAATAAATAAATATATATATATAAATATAAATATAAATATAAATATAATTTAAGAGAATCAAAAAAGGAGACGAAGCGAACCACTGGACGAGAGCTTGCGCGAAATCGAGTAGGGCTCGATGGCCCACCGGTGCCACGCGCTAAGAACTCGCCGATGATTCGCGAGGATCGCGAGAATTGCTGGAAGAAAATTCGGTGGGATTTCACTTAGGGGTCTAGTCCATTCTAACGCGATATTAAAGAATCGGCACACGATACACGATGTACATAAATAAAGTAAGGAAGATTAAATATAAAAGAGAAGGTATAAGAAAGGGTTGGTGAGCGAGAGTGTGTGCATGTGAGCGAGAGAAAGAGAGAGAGAATGAGAATGAGAGAGAAAGAGAGAAAGATAGAGGCGAAAGAGTGTGGAAGTCGATGGAAGACGATTGAGGAAAAGAAGCGAAACGGTGCGTATTTAGAAGAAGCGAAGATCGCGATCGCGTTAACCGCGCGTCACACGAACCTTTTTATAAGCTGATTTTGTATTTATTGATTAATTGCGGGGTTTATAGAGGTCACGAGTTAAACGATTCTTGAAAAAAAAAGGCATAATTCTCAGTTACAACGTATGGTTTCCGAAACGATAAGTGTTAATTTATTGACTGTGAATAGAAATAAACGAACGAAAGAATCAAATGAGAATTCGACTGTGAATCTTCCTTGGCTACGAGCGTTGGCCTTTCTCTTGATTCCTTTCCGGTCTTTTTCCCGTGGAACCTTCGTTACCAGAATTCAACAGGTGCATCGTCGACGAGTGGAGCGTAGCAGCAGTAGCAGCAGCCGACGTCGTCGGTAAGTACGCGATCAAAGAATCCGCCGTGACTTTACGATTTGGAAAAAAGTCGTTTTACCGCCCTGCTCTTGTCGTTGGAAAAATTTGATTCGAGCGGGTCCAGCTAAGAATTTATCCTCCAGCCCGTGAACGTTGCTCGAAGAAGCTGTTAAAAAATCTCCGAACGATCGAACCAAAGAATACCCAGAGATCACCCACGACGAGACAACGATGAAATTTTCACTTTAAAAGAACATTTCCCCTCCACATTCGAGCCCACATAAACGAAGAGTCATCGTGCCGCATCTTTCGCATAGTTTCTCTCAGGAGCTTTTGTAGAGTCTGGAGGATCGTCGGAATGCATAATTTCTCCTCGAGACGACCATCTCGACGGAGTTGCAACGAGCAGCGACACGTTTCGCTACTTTCCACGGTCTCGGTCTTCTGGCCATTCCGCGTGGTCGGTTCGCGCGAAACGCCTAAGGAAACTGGGAATAATTAGACGTTTCTTGCCACGCTCGATTAACGACCAGACGCTTTAGTTCCGGCGTTAAGCGTTAGGATGTCGCGAGTAGGTGGAAAAGGAGTTGAGGGAGAAGGTGGGCGGAGAAGATGGTGGAGGAAACTAACCCCCTTTAACGCGGGCCACCACGGAAAGGGGCATTAACGAGAAGAAGTTCCGAGTGACGAACGACTCGGCGCCTTCTTGAAACTTCGCTCACCGCTAACTTCGTCCCGTCTCCGCTCCACCCACACATCCCGCCTCCTGGTTATCCGGTGTACTTACAAAGATCCCCTTGTTTAACTACCTTACTGTGCGGCTCGTTGTAATTGCGGAAACTCCGGAAAACGTAGCCATTATTCGCCCTGCGCGTCTTACCTTCACTGGACTTAGCCCTAGTGCGACCCCTTGGACTTCTCGTTTTACGCCTTCCTCGAGTGACCGCGTCCGTTTCCTTCTCTTCGTGTCTTCGTTTCCAACTTGCACGAGAGCCATCGCACACGCAGCAGACACACGCGCGCTCGTTCCTGCCTCTAGCCTCTCCCATTCGATCGCAATTCTCGCAAATGGGAACGCAATGACAATCAATCTGGAGGAATCACGGAAATTGCGGTGCTTGCGAGGTTTTTTTTTTTTGGCACGATTCGACTGTAAAGTTTTACGTCTCTCGAGGAATGAGAGGTATACGTCGGGCGAGCTTTCATTCTCCCCGTGTTTTCGTCGAATGAGATTTACATCGTGCCGTCGCGTCGGTCGTCACGGTGCCTCATAAATTTCCACACCGGCGAGAGGTCGGATTTTAATTTTACGGGCGCGAGATTAGTGACGGTCTCGCGATAATCTCGTTCGCGAAATTGGCCGATCGATCTTGGGTTTTCTCGGGTTTTAACGGTGAAATGACCCGGGACTGCTGACGGGGGTGAAGATTATAACCATTTATAATCAAGATTGTAATCATTTCTTTTTTAATCGCGTCGTTTATAATCGCCAATGAGATTTACATTTAAAGCAGTTTTTTTAAGTGTAACGAAAAAAGGGACTGGCTCGTTGAAAAGGGCGAGTCGGTGACATTTTATCGTGAAAATAATTACAGGAGCACTCAGCCGACGAGACAAAAGCGCGTCAAGACGCATTTGTCCTGGAGCGGGAGGAGAGGCCGCTCGAAGCAATGATCACAATTAACGTCACACTCACCGCGCTCTTCTTCGTCTCGACTTGGCCTGCTCCTTGGTTGACGACCGCGGCGTGAGTAACCGTAAAAGGCACTCCCAATTTTACGCTCAAGTCTCCCCCGAGATAAAAGATGCACGCTCGACGTTACTCGGGTTAGAGAAGCGGCTCTCGAATGGAAGAAGCTCGTGCGCTTCGTAAAGGAAGAGGAAGAGAAAGAAAGAGAGAGACGAGAAAAAGAATGTGTCGTAAAGGGACATGGCCGCGCGTCAGTCGGATGAAGTTTCAAAGAAACTGAGATAAGAAGCGTTTAGAAACGCGCGTGTAAACGCACCCTTGGAAAATCATTTCGAACATTACGGTAGATACGTGTCCATCCGCGAGTTGTCCTATGTATTCCCCTTTCTCTCTCTCCTTCCTTCTGTCGTCCCTCTCATTCTGTCCTTGAGCGAGGATGACTGCAAGCGGAATGAGGACTGAAGTGGCGAAGGTGCCGACGACGAGGACGACGAGCAAGCGGACGAGAACGGTGCTGGAAGTTTTTAGTGCAGGAGATTATGGCGGTAATAACTCGACGAGTTTCTTTACTCGCCAGTCGCCCCCACCAGGTATCCGCGCAAGCGAATTCTTCAACCCCCGAGGCAGAGATCTAATTTAACTTTCGCGGTCACGACGTAAAATCAGAACGAGCGCGCGCAGGATCCAATTTACGCGGCTGTGTGCTGCGCCCTTACGAACTTCCTGTGGACAAAGGACACGCGTCGCACACATCTTCTTCGATTACATCCGTCGTTTCGCGCCTCGTTACATTTTTCATTCCCGGGGTGGCGTAGACGAGTGCGGTCCTACAGTGAGAAGAACAGGAAACAGAACCTGGAGAGGTGAGCGATGTTTTAACCTGCTGTTCCTTGTCGGTGCTCGTTTGCTTTAATTCCGACATCGTTACGACGTACGTGTCCGTGTCCGCGTTCGCGCGAGAACATCGCGAAGTACCACTTCGTGAAGAAAGGAAAGGGAAAGACGGAAGAAGAGGAGAATAAAAAAAAAGTGGAGGCGCGTTTCGAAGTACGTCTCGTCTCGTCTCGTCACGCGAAATGCCGATCGTCTCGACTCCGCAGTTGCAGTCGTCGAAGGCTAGAGGATCAAGGGGAGTGAAAAAGAACGCGCGAGATTTAATGTCCCCTCGACTTCTCCTCATCCTCTATAAACGTATCTCAACCGAGACGAGAATCGCTTCGACGACGTTTTGCCCAAAGCGGAATTGCGAATGGCACGGAAGGTACGACGACTTCCCCTGCGGCCTCGAATTACCGTAAATAATCGATGTCGTCAAATATCTCCTCGGCCACCGGATAAGACCGGTCGGCCAGGGTCGACGATCGAACCCGCGCGCATGCGCACCCCCTCGTCATCCACGTTGAAACTCCCGACCGTGAAATCCTTAATTACTAATTTCGAGCGCGTTGGCGAATCAACGTGCGCGCGTCGATTGTCGTCGATCTGCCGTGGGCGATCGACGAGATTTTCTCGATCGAGCATACCTCTTTGCATACCTCTGGGCGATCGAGTATGGAGTCCATCGATCGATGGATCGATTTACGGAGAGGATTCTGCAGATGTGCTCCTTATTCGCGTTCGCTACGTGACGGGAATAATTATTTATAATGATGAATGTCTGAGATGCAGGACGTTGTTGGAGTAATTAAACAAAGTTATTAAAGATCAATTGTAAAACCTAATATCGTTCTCCGAGTAATTTCTATTCTAGACACGCTTCGGAATTTGAAACTTTTACGGACGCTCGGTAATTTTAAAACGTTTCGGACCCGAAAACGCTCACGTCTAGCTATTGGCGGAAGTCAACACGATAGGTTTCGGCGATCGATTTCCCGATCGTGTTCATCACGATATTGCTGGATGGTGAGAAGCAGAGAGAAATGAAGGGAGAGAGACAGACTGCGCACGGATACGTACGAAGAGAATTTCATAAATCAAGTGTGCATCGGCACGTATGGCGGCGCATCATAGTGGAGCACGTAGGCGAATTCTATCCCAACAGACTAATAGAAACGTTCAGATGAAAAGTCAAACTGTCGATGGAGGAAGGTGGAAAGGGGTGGTGGATTGCCCTAAGGCAGCGAATAGAAATGAACGATGACAACGACGAACGCGGTGGTAGAAATGAGAAAGCGAAAACAGTATTGGGTTACACTTACGTAACCCTGTCTTCGACTACGTAAAGGTAATAGAAATGTGGATCACCACCTCCCTCCATGATCTACCATTTAATCGCAAAATATACTTAAAAGTATCTGGCACGGTCTAAGCTAACGTCAAAATAATCGAAAAGTTTAAATAGTATCGTAATCTTCGAAGTCCTTGGCACAATGGTACTCTCGTTACTACATCGCAAAGACGAGGACAAACTTCTACGCGAAATTATACGTCGAATTCCGTGGGTTGTCCCAGTTTTCTCGACAGGGTCGATAATTCAAACCCCGTTGATCGACTAACGTCACTTCCACGATTTCATCTATCTTTGAAAGGGATTAAATAGTGATTCGGCTCAACGGCAGTGCGGGCGTGAGAATAAATCATGAATCGTACGGCAGAAAGGAAGAATCGGGACCAATATCGAGCCGCGGAATTGCGATAAAATGGACGATAAATCGAAACGCATTCGAAGATATTACGCGATTCGCAATTACGCGGTCGACGAAGCAAGGAAAGGTGAGACGAGCGTTTCGTCCGCGGTGGAACGACGACGGTGAAATACTTCGATCCTATTAATCACCGAGCGATTTTCATAAAAGGAGGAAAAGGGAGCGGGCCACGAGTGAGTAAAGCTCCCATTATGGAAGGCATCGGGAGAGCCTTCGATGACTTCGATAGGATTACCTTCGTTGGGTTGTATAAAGCCGAGGGAAGAGCTTCATAAATGAAGCGTCACGCATAAAAGCACGCGAGCGAGCGAGTAGAACGGCGTCCGAGAATACGAAGGATGGTCGGCCCGTAAAAAGAAAGGAGAAGGAGAAGAAGAAGAAGAAGAAGAAGAAGGACGAAGGGGCCGAGGAGGAGGACGATCGAAGTAGGTGGAGGGAGTAGGGGATGGGAAAAGGAGCGAAATTAACGATAATTGCCGATCGCTAGAGGCCGTAAACAGCGAAGTAAAACCACTTTCCAGTGCTTAAGGTGGAGAGGTGAGGAGGAGAGGAGGAGGAAAGCAACGGGGAAGCTTCATCTTGACTTCGGCGCGATCGCTTCATCTTTACGTTCACGTCCCAACGATATTACGTTGCAAAAGGCCCCCGTAAATCAAGGGACGCGTAAAGGGCGTCCGCGTACGATACCGGCCGAGATATATCGTCGAGATGAGGAGAGCGAAGTCGAGAGAAGAGCGGGAGGGAAGATGAGAACGCGGGTTTTGCGCGCGGTTACGTGCGTGCGTGCCGCACGATCGACGCGCGCGGGGAGATCCATCCTTGGCACAAAGTACTCGGGGAGTCGCCGAAAGAGAATAACGGATTAACAATAATTGCCGATACGCGGTACCGATACCGAGGAAGAGGGTGAGCGAAGTGCAAACTGGTTTCACGAAGATGCATCGAGTACTCTCGAAGGGAAGACAAGAGGAGGACGCGCCGTGGAGGGAAGAAGCGAAGGAGGGCCTCTTCGTCTTCATGCTCCACCGCCACCACCGCCGTCGAAGTTCCAACGGCTAAAGGGATCGTAAATCAAGATCCGCGTAGTATAAAGGCATCCGTACGATATTCGTAGCGGGTAATCCGTATCGTATATCGCTGAGAGCTATCTACTGTGGGCCCCGAGATGGGGATCAGCCCGCCGATAAAAGAAATCTACGACTATGTTAACAAGCCACGGGGAAAGGTCTATAATTCATCGGGCGCGACCGCGGGAATAATTCGCGCATTAATCTCATCCGACGCGCCGAAGAAGGAAGAAGAATATTGCGCCTCGATCGAGGCGCGATTCTTCGTGCTATGATAACAATGAGTGGACGCGAATGAGAAGTTGGCCGTGAAGGGATTCAGTTGTCCTCGACACGCCGTGGTATCCGGTAATTATATTTCTTTCTTCGTTCCTAGTCTGGCAGATGTTAATGGCGATGATTAATATTTTCAAAGTGGGTATGGTGGTACGCGAGAAACAAAGCGTCGCGTCGGTGAGTCGGTGGTTTTTGCTCGTTAAACGAGTGCCGTCCTGGTACTGAACTACGCTGCCGCTACTTGGAATTCCTTCCCGTAGGCATATTCCTTAATATGCAAACAGGGTGGGGTAAGGAAAGCCTTGCAACCGCCGCCGTTACTCCCACAAAGGCATATTAATCTGTATTGTGTATGGTGCCCCACTCGCGCGCGCAGTACGAGGCCTTCGAATTCTATTTGACTACAATAAGTGCAGGGTGCTGGAAGCAGATGTGTAGGCGATTACGAATTATGCTCTGTCGGGGAATAACGAGGACTACTTGCTATGCAGAAATGCATGAGTGCACAATGCCGTCGTCCCTGCTCTGAACTCAATCGTACACGAGGTATGCAAGAAATGGACGATTGTTGTTATCTGTGATGCGGTTAAGACAAAAATATCACGTGAACAGGACGCGATCGGCTTTCTTAATTACCCTCAAAATTCAAAAAATACGTAAGGTTTCTCGTTAAAAAAAAAAATAAACCAAGTGTCCCTTTGAATATACCACGTGAAATATGTAAATAATGACTTCTACTTTCTATCCCGATCCTTTACCACGAACTTGAAGCCACCTCCGGCGAGTAGCTAGGCCACCTGAAAATCTGCATACCTGGACGACTAATTGGAAGCTCAAAGGCAGAATCCCGCTGAAGTTCGGTAACTAGCCGCAGCTTGTTTAGGCAACGATTGTCTGCTCAGTTTGCGAGCAACAAGTTCGGTACCGATAATTAGTCGAGTTAAGACAACTTTGAGGACTGACAAGCGTTACCCGCCAATGGCATTAAACACCCTGCGTAAGTATAAGTGGAAAGACAACGGGTAAGTCGGGGAGCAGCCTAAGTTCGATGCTGCTCACGATCAGGTAGAAGGGAAATCAGAGGTGCCATGTCGTCTGTTATTTGCGAATGGTAAAGGCCTTAACTACACCCACTTTCCTTAAATCTTGGTATAATTGAATGGAAAGGTACACTAGGGAATATTATATTTCATCATTTTTAGTGCCGCAACAAAAATAGATCTCGAAATAGCGCACAATTAAAATTCTCGTAAGCTTTACTACATTTTCCACTATCGTAACGAAGCTCACTATAAAGCGAAAAAAAAGTGTTAGGAATTGTCCGGAGATGTACGTGGCTCTTATTAAGGGGAGTAGAAAGTTTCTAAATCAATTTCGACCGATTATAATCTATTAAAATCTGGACTTTAATCTATATCTTTTATTTAAATTTTCATCTATATCTTTTGAACCGCTTGACCAATTACAGATCGCATTATATATATTCGTTCGGCATTTCACTGGCTTTCATTTGGCGCCAACAACGACCAAATCGGACACATCTAGCTCCAGATATGGTTGTTAAAGTGAAAAGAGGTCCAAAAACTGAAAAAATTGCAATATAAAAAAGAACTGTTCCATACAAAAGTTTTTAATCTTGATTTTCAAATTCAGCGAGCGAAACCCCATAAGAAAAGTCACCTCTCATCAAATGTACATAAAAGAAATTTTATTTTGTTAACTAGTGTTATATCGCAAAATCTGTAAATCAATTATTATTTTCAATAAGACGCGTATGATCGGATTGTTAAGGGCGCATAGAAGTCCGCTGGAGAGGCACGAATAACGCGAAATCGCAACGTACTGCCGTACGCGGTGATTAACAACGCGCGTGAGAGGAAGACACTGAGGTAACTAACGACAACGGCGTAGCTATAGGCGCGCACCACCATGGCTTTCAGGGGTCGAGGAACGAATCGTGAATTGTATTTACTTGTCTCGCGCAGCATCTTCTCATCGTTCCTCGTTACCAGGTGGAACGACATTCTCATTAGGGTCGAGATAGAAATGTGTAGCGCACATATTGTTTGTTTCTCCAGAAATAATGCGGAACCATGCTGCGGGCTTATTCACCGTCCATATCGACCCAATAATTGTCATTTTTTCCCGAGACTGTGACAAACGCGATATCGAACATTGCTTATACGCAAATTCTAATACGAAGGCACAAACCCCGAAGAATAAAATTGATAAATTATCGTTGCGCCCGTTGCTAAATCGGGAATAAAAATGCCAATAAATCATCGCTAGAGAAAGATTGCACTCGTTAATTGCACCGTCTGCCGACACGAGCGCGGGGAGGACGTCAGAGCAGACTAATTGACATCATTCAACCCGCTTAACGATCAACCTTCCGCCTTGTCGTATACCATCACGAGCCCCGTGTAAATTTCTTCATCTCGCAGCCGCATCGCCTGTGACGGAGCGACGCCAATTAACCGATGAAATAAACGAAACGTTGATATTTTAGAGAGGTTCGAGCGTCGGTGAAACTCGGCACGGTCCGAGATCTAAGGAACGATCGATCCACACGGGCCCAGGCACACGCACACGTTCGACCGAATTCGATCACTTGTCCTCATGCGCACACGCGTAGTCGCGGAACGGCACTTTCATGAGACACTCGAGACACGAGAAGGTAGGAATGATACTTTGCCAAGGAGGAGGCACCATCGGTAATTACATCCGATCCACGTTAATTAGTGCCTCGCGGATTTTAATCACCGAGGATGCGCCCGATTGTGGCACCCACCCGGCGTCTGGCCCGCTCGCCTCTTCTCCTTCTCCCTTGTAACTCACGTCCCTAATTAGGGAGCCTCGCGAAAGGCCGATGCCTGGGCCCCAGACTAATTGTTGACGATACCCTTTCGTCGATACGCAGGTCCGCGGAGTGGGAATCAAAGAAAAAGATCCACGATACTTGGTGGATCGAAGAGGACGAGGAGGAAGACGAGAAGACCACGAGATTCCCTCATTATAATTCCCGATATTTATAATACCCTCGCGGTTCGGCCGCAACTTTGCAGAGAGACACACTTTATGAAAATGATAGGGCGTGGATCGTGCCACAAAATACTGACACCCGTACGATAAATTCTTCTACTTCGCCGCGAAGTAGAACGCGCGGGGAACAAAATCGTTACGAAGCCTCGTTCTCGTGGTCCGCCTTTATTCACCGTTAATATCGCTGCACACGGGATTCACGGTGATTTCGATATTTTCGTTCCCAAATCTCTCGAGTCTTCGCAAGGAGTTTGTGCGCGGGAGAGGCAGGTAGCAAGAGAGAGAGAGAGAGAGGGAGGGAGAGAGAGAGAGAGAGAGAGAGAGAAGAAGGCACGTATTAAGGACGTTCGGCCATTAATAACGCGGGACGTGGCACCTCTAAGGATCGCGGCCATAAATTCCGCCGGGCCGAGACAGAAACGGCAGTTTATCCGCGGCGCTCTCGAAATCTAATTTATTTCACGATGCAAGTATATAACAGAAGTGTGGGAACCGCGTAGGGGAATTGGGGGTAGAATGGCGTAAGGATGCGCAGGAACTGGCAGGGTGTGGGCCGGGGGTGGCAACGGGGTGGTTGGAACGGATGTCTGCACGGAGTAGAAGAAGAAAACAGAAAGAGAAAGAGAGAGAGGGAGAGAGCATAGCAAGAATTCAGATCGTCGCGCTAACGTGACTGCACGTTACACGGGAAAGGAACCGGCTCGTGCGTGGCGTAATGTGTACAAATGGGCTTCCTGCCTTCCCACGAAGCGGGTGGACGAGTGGATCGAGGGGTGGAAGACGATCGCGCTATCTCTTCGTGCCGCGGCTTTCGCTTCTGCCTCTCTCTCCCTCTCTATTGCCTTCACTCTCCTACCGACCCACCTCCTCCCCTTCTCAGCTCCATCGTCTCCCATTCCCATCGTCGTCCGACGATTTTCGGTTATCCCATGTATTCCGGACTGATGGCCCCCACCCCGCGTACCTTCGAGGAAGATCAAAGGGATGGTTGCGGTGCGAGTGAAGAAAATGACGACGGGTGGACCGATGGTAAGGAATAAGCAGAGAGAAAAGAGAGGAGGGTGAGGAGGGAGCAGAATACCGAACGAATAGAGGGTTCGGGCGTACCCTTTATACCACTTCGAAGGACGAAATCGTCCTCGAGAGGAAAAACGATTAGGACGAGGCGGAAGAGGATCGTAAGGACACGCAATATTCCATCTTGTAACGGAGAACCCCTCTCGTCCCTTCTCTCTTCCGATCTTGTTCCTCATTCTCCCTCCAGGCGTTCTCTTTTGCCGGCGTTTCCTTCCGGCGTTACAGGATGATCGAGAAAGAAACGGGAAGAGGATGAAGGGCAGCCAATGGCGACTTCGTGAAAGCCGACGTCAGGGAGATGTTGAACGACTTCGAGTAGAAGACTTACTTGGACAATCCTATCCGCTTTGCGAGAGAAGGGCCCAAGATATGCTCAATGCGTGCTCTTAACAGGGAAAATTGTATTTACAGAGATTTTCTTTTATTACATATTTTTTATACGCCTTATCAATGTTGAAAAAATGGTACAATATTAACTATCTGCTTTTACAGCGATTTTAATAGGGTAATTTTTCTGTTCTGCAACATGGAATTACCTTTACAATCATACATTTGATTATGACTATTAATTCAAGTGATATACCTTGTTTTTGTATCGAATATCGATATAACGAATAAAAGCATCGTCCACCACCTTTGTAACACCATAGCCTTCGCTATTCTCTTGAGCATGCTTCTCACAAACGTATCGAAATTTTCAATATTTCTCTTCTTCTCGTTGTCCGGCAGATGCGCGCTACTCTTCACGATGTGCTTATGCACCGAACATTTTCGACATCACTCGCGCACCTGCAATGTTGTGCGAACGGAGATCGCCATTGAGTCGCTCCAATTATCGGGCGAACGAGGACATTCACTTGGCGGTAGGAGCATAAGCGGATAGGTACACGTGAGTCATTAATTGGTAGCTGCGGGAGTTACCTAGCACGGTGGCTCATGGATACCGTGTCCGAACGCCCTAATTGAGGCACGCCGGCCCATTAGGACACGCACGCACGCGCGTCCGACATATTTCGTCGAATTTCCCAGGTGAACGAGCGCGGCGGACGAGTGTTGTTGCTCGAACCGCAAGGACCCTAGTAATAACGGATGCGGGCGTCCATTTGCAATTGACTTTTCGGTGCGTGAAATGACGTACTCGTCGCCGTGTATTACCAATGCCGTTCGTAATGGACACTTAGAAAGTGTCGGAAGCAAAACCGTAGCATTGAAACGTGTAATTATGTCAATTTTATTTCATCGGATTTGTAGCGTTTTTAGTGCAAATATGTTTGATACCGAACGATCGAAAAAATTTGCTTAAGTCTTAATTATATTACAGATATAAAAGATAGATAAATTTCCGTAATCTGAAAGTGGACTTTTGGAATTGGTACGCATGCCTAAATAAGAGAGAATTTTCGCTCAATTACGTAATTTCTTGAAGAGCATGCATCAAGACTGCTTCGAAAATTGTCAACGGTCTACACGCACCAAGCCGAAGCAAGACAAACGACGATTCAATCAATCACCGCAAACATTCACCTCCGTTCGCGACCAATTTACCCTCGAGAATCGTTTCACAATTACCATATCCATCGAAATACCTCGAAGCGAGCAAAAGGCTCGCGTCCATCGGAAACTCCAATCAAGCTCCGAGGCGAACTATCGCCGAGCATTTTTCCTTCCACTCCTCATTATCGGTAATAGGTGATTGGGGTGGAAAGGGTGGCATGCCGGTGACGCAATTCGCGTGGGCCACTCGATTTTATCTCTCATGCGCGAGGGTATCTGGCGAGCATCGTGAGCCAATGAAACCGGAAGAATGATCGCCGCCACGAAAGTACTCGGCAAGCGATATATTTTACCGCCGGCAGGCAGCTAGCTGGCCGCGGTGCGAGGGGACGATTTTTTCATCTAGAAAATCCACTCCGGAAAGCGGATCGACAACCTCCGCTCCTATCTCCTGCGCCACCGTAGGAAGCTCCACGCTTTACGCGGGCCTGGAAAGAGGGAAGAGTAGACTACCCCGTATATACTGATCCAGGGATAGCCCGAGGGGGTTGGTAACCCTGGCGGCGCACGTTGTGCCTCCGATACTGCCAATATTGAGACGGGTTAAATCCTTGGGAAATTGGTTCATTTATCGCACGGCATCACACCTATTACGAGCGATCAGTCATCCATCTGACCGATCCAGGCGCCTCGCGCGCCTGCCAGACTATGGTGAAGGAGGAGGTGAAGGAAGGTAAGAGGGACGAGAGAGGGTGTGGAGGAGTGAAGAGGGTGACCTTTCATCGCATCGTCGGATCTGATCTGTTCGGGTTCGTTGCTCTTGAAAAAGGGTACGCGCACGGTGGACCTGCCTTTAATTAAATTCAACGCCACGCCGTGCCGCTTTCCTCCCGGAGGTTCTCGCGTAACGCGCGCCGGCCCAAGAGAAGAGATCGCAGGAACGCGATGGAGAAATTCCTAGAGGAGAATTCGGGGTGTGTGTTTCGTCGTTCGTGAAAAGGGATCGGGGATGGGAGAGATCACGCGAGAAGAATTCTGTTTGGATGCATTGGACTTTACTGACGCTCGAGAGGGCACTGAGAATTGTGGAACTGATTTTCTTAGATGGTCAAGTGTCGGGAGGCGATGATTCTCAGTTTATACATTCGTCTTTATTTTATTACATTCGACATCTACCCTCGGGGTCCTACAACGGAGAGTTTCTCTTGCGCGAAAGAAGGGCACGGAAATCCTTTTAGAAAGAGATCACGCAGATTCTTGACGAAGTCCTTGGCTCAATATAAATCTCTCTTCGCGCGGCACCCCCGACACCCGATAAAGCCGAACAGATGATAGATCGCCTCCGATCGAAGGAAACAATAATACGAGAATCGATCCTTCATCCAGTCGGCGACCGAAGGACGACGTCCTCTCATCTCCCCTCCCGGTAATCTCCGGGAAGGACTTCTCGGAGTAGGAGTATCGACTAAACCATTAACTCGCCGAGCACGAATCCCGATCCACTTTCGAGGGGTCGGATAAATTAATAGTGGATTACCATTATGGATAGTGTGGGAAAAAGTTCGGAGGAAGCCGCGACTTCGCGGGTAGAAGGAGACCGCGAATAAAGTTTCGAAGGACCTTCCCTGGCGGATATCCTTTTCCAAGGGATAATCGGAGCGTCCTCGAGACGTTCGTGGAATGGCGCGGAAAGTTGTTTAGCGTTCAATCTCTCGAAGAAAGGAGGGAAAAATATCGGCGATTTAAAGTCATGGTTAACCGTGGGGCCGATCGTGGACGACCTCTCGACACGAAGCTTGCTCCGGCCAACGGCTCGTCTCAAAACGTAGAGATCGTTGAAAATCATCTCGGGAACTTTTTTATGAACGCTTCTGCACTAAGAGCTGGCGAGGACAAAGCGATCCTCGTAATACCAGCAATTGAATTCTCCGTGAATGGAGCACGGCGATTTGTAACAGGATTTTCGTGGCCCACCCCACCCTTTCCTTCTCCCTTCTCCCTTTCAGAAAATTCTTGTCCGTACGGCGCGGATAAGGAGCACGGATTTTTCAGGGACGGCTCCGAGAAGTTGGAGTAGCGGCGAAAAGGAGATTTTGAAAAGGGATCACCGAGGAAGCTTGTCTTGAGAGAGTCTAGCGAAAGCCTTGGAAAGTGCTGGCGAGCTTCTGCGAGTAAGGGATAAACAGTTCACGTGATAAATAAATAGATTTTCAACGCTAGTAGTTATCATATGTGTGTGCTTTCTTATAGGTACTCGAGGCACACAAGGTTCTTGCGTCCGGTGAGTAGAGATTCTAGTGACTCGGTATCTCAATATTAAAATTGATTCTTCGTTGAAAGAGCTCTACGAAATTTATTTAGTATGCCAAGATCATATTTACGAACAATTTACAAACCGTTAATTTAAAAAGTCACTGAGCAAACATCACTCCGCAGTAAAAGCAGGTTTCTGCTTGGAAAGCATTTTTCCATGCATTCTTAAGAAACATACGCATGCATGTGATTTCAGAGTGGATGTTTCTATTTGCTTCCGGAGGTTGTGAATATTCAAAGATATTTGATTATATTTTTGATTAGATTCTTGTAAATTCCGCATGTCGTCAAACGGGACGTAAAAGCAATTTTCCCCGTATCACCGACATTCTGTGATATTATTCCTAGCTTTCCTCGGATCCTGTTACAAGCACCAAGAGCTTGTAATGCGACAATCGATAGTTTCAACGTCACGTCGATTCATTCGAACGAAACAAAAGTCAGACAAGAAACGTCTGTTACAATTAAGTAGACGAAAAGGTGGAAAAAGCTGAGTGAGGAGAAAGGAAGTCGAAGCAAAAAGAAAAGTCGTTCGATACCTTCGTTAAACCGCAAGTTCGCAAGAATTCACATAGCCGACAGCGAGGAGCATTAATTGTCATAATAATTTGCGCCGACCCTGCCGGGCCTCATGAAAAATGTCGACAATACATTCGTAATGAGGTTTTCGTTTGCCGGTAACGAGGAGGAACTTTTTTCGGATCAAGGGCCATTCGAGAAATTCTAAAACAGACCCTCCTCCATCCTTTGACCATGGCGAGCAGCTGCGGTAACGATCGCATGCTCGACAACGATGTCGTTATCGACGGTGAGGTATATTTTTAATTAATATTCCAGACTTTCGACTTGGGACAACGTCATTAGAACCGGTTTTATAAGACTCTCATAGACATTCGGATAATGGCAACGAAGATGGTCGAACGAATAATAGAAGAAACATTCGATCAAAGGATATTATTGAGAAGACCGAATCCTGCCTGTAAAGCAACTTATGTTTTATTACTGAAGCGTATAAAATGAATGCTTCGCATGACATATTTTCCCGATGTTTACTTACTCATCGTTCTACTTTTAGCATACACTTTTTATGCTCGCAAATAAAATGTTCTCTCTTTCGTTTGTTACCTCCCCTTTTTCCTGTCGTTATCCTGTCCTTTTCAGTGGATACTAACCGCTCACGAACGAGCCAGCCAGGCAAGAAGTTCGATCGCCTCGGATCCGAGGATGTAACTGCCTTCATGGCTCCGGCACAGATTCGACGGCACGATGGCGGAAAATCTACTTGTGCCCCGTCCTCAGGATTTTCGATAGAATTGGGTCGACGCGAGTGGCCGCCCTCTTTAAAATTGTACGACAGGAGAGTCTGCAATCGGGATGATCCCTTTTCCGTTAATAGAGTAACCCCTGGATATATGGACCGTTCCTCTGAGGCTTTTTCTCAAAAACTGCTTTCCACTTAAACGTCTCTAGGTTACTCAGCGAGGAGAGACGCGACCGCGAGATCGTTTAAGAATATCATAATATTCTGCTCGTTTCTCACTTTCCGGGCCACGCGAGTGACGCGCGAGCACCGGTACGTAACCTTTTTTTAACCCGGTGCCTTCTGTTGCACGCCCGCACGCGTCCCGCTTTCCGGCAGCACACTCGAAATTATTATTTTTCTCCGGGTATGATTTTCGTTTCACGAGACAGCGGGGTAGAAAGAAAGACGAGCCGGCATAATTCCGCCCCTGTCAGTGGCACTTGCGTATAATTCGCGGTACGAGCGACAGGACGCCCTATCCGGCCTCGCATTTTCCGTGACGCACAAAAACCAGTTTTCACGCGTAGAAGAGCATTTCTTGTGTCTCTCTCCTTCCCTTTCTCCTCGTATCTACCTCTCTTGGCCTCTCTGGGTGTGACAACGAGCTCCGGAGCACGGTGACGGCCCCTGGCAGAGAGAGGCGGCAGGCACCGCCGCACGCGTTGCGGTCTGCCCGCGCCCGCAGGCCGCAAGTTAAGAGCTGACGCGCCCTCCTTCCCTCCACGTCCCCTTTCTGCTCCTTCTCCTCGTCCTCGTCCCTTGTTCCGCAGAATTTTCAGTCCTCACAGCGCACCGGATCGTTTCCGCCATTCGACCTTCGCCACGACCTTGTCGCACCGCACCCGCGCGAATTCGCACAACGCAAGACCGCATTGCGGATTTAATTCACTCTCCTCGTTATGTTGCCCCGTTATAATGTACGCGTCTGACTGTGGTTTCCGTTCGCGAGGGGAACCGGTCGTTATAATTTTCGTGGAAAACGAATCGTGGTTGTGCTGCAAGCTTTGCTTCAAATGCAAGGAGAATACCGTGGCTTAGCAGTGAATGAAACGAGAAACCGTTTAGGAGAGGAAGCTGTAATACAATCAGTTTGTTCTGGCGCAATAAGAATCACAGCTAGCGGCATTCACGCTGATTCAAAGAATTTTCGCATGCGAGATTAAAATTCAATCGTGATCCTATCGAGTCTATCTGCGTATTATAAACTTATTAAACGGTGTCTACTCTACGTGAATGTACGTAAAACGCATCTCCCTATCTCCGTCCGATCGAGCCGAGGAAGTAATTAACGTAACATCGGGGTAATGTGGTGGTTTTAATTCGTGCATAACCGCATCCGTTGCGGTATGCATACGCGTCCTACCTATTAAAGGGTTGTTGAGACGCTCAATATCGTTGCTCGGGTGCACGTAGGAACCTGAAAGAAAATGCGATGCCCTTGGCTCATCCTCGATGTGCCTTCTGCCCTTACCTCCACGCATTCACCCATTGCTATTACGCGCCATTGAATTACGTTAAATTACATGCTTTTCCAGTCTCATTTGACATACTTCGAGGAAAAGAGAGAAGAAGGAGGAGAGAAAGAGAGGAGAATAAGCGTGTAGGTATTAATTACTGCGTTGCCCCTCGACTCCTCCGCTCGCTTAATCTTAAACGTCTTCCGGTAGGTAACAAAGTAATTAGTTTAATAGGGCGATATCATCCCGCCGGATATGAGTCGGTTACGGGCAGTGTTGTATAATGAAGGAATTGAATTTCCGTGAGGCCGTCGATCGTGCGCAACGAATTTTTAAAAACTCCAAGGTAGGTAGTAGAACGAGTGGTTTCAACACGACATTTTGCTGGAATCACTTTCAGTTCCGAGTACACGTTCATCGCGCGCAGTTCAAGTAGACGAGAAAAAAGATCCGAGAAACCTGTAGATATTGTCATTTTCTCAATTTCCAAAGTATACGCACTTTCGTCGAGATCCCAATGTCTGCTAACCGACACGATTCTCTAGAAACTTGTCGTTATTTCTATTTAGAAATGCTTTAAGGATTCGAGCTATCCGTCCGCATTGAAAGAACCCTCCTGACTAGCTATCGCGCGGCAGGACGAGTCCTTCGCAAACAAAAACCGAGGAGCATCCGTCGCCTTCGCCATCGAGGGACGCGCGTCCGTCCCGTTGGCAAACGAGAAAGAGAAGCAAATCCTGGGGGCAAAGAGCGGAGAGAGATCGAGCCACGCGGGCTAACGAAGTAATTAATGTAACCCAGTAACCCGCTTGTTTAAATAGCTTAACCATCGGAGTTTGGCCCGAGGTTCCACGCCGGTTAATAGGTTTCACTGTATATTCCCGTAGACTGGTTTAGTGGCTCCTACGGCTCCGGCTCCTGCTTCTGCTCGGTCGGATGGTACTCGAGGCCACGATAACCTTCGGCCCTTCTCCGCTACCCGCCAAGTCTTCCTCCACCCTCTTCTCTCCTTCTTCTCCTTCCCCACCCACTGATCTTTGCCATCCTCGGAATCCTCCGCGGCGCCAAGTGCCTAAACTCCCGCCACTACTCGGGGAGTTTCGCTCGCGTTACGAAATTATCGGTCTAACCGGCCGCGAAGATAACGGGGCCAAGAGTAGCGAACTACTTGAGGATCGTCTTCGAGCGTCCGAGGACGTCTTCTTCCGGTTGAGCGCGCGCGTTTGTACCGTGGGAGTCCTCGCGTTACGTAAGGAGGAGCCTCGTTTCGCAGTGGGCTAAGCCTCGCAGTTCCGTGAGAAGCTTCGAAGGAGCTTCCGCCGCGGATACTTTGGGCAATGAGGGTAAGCGAGGTTACTCTAATATTTTACCATTCACATTCTACGGATTCTCCTCGTAACCGCAGCATCCCTCCAATCGCTGCGGCTCACTCTCATTTCCGTTCTTCGGGATCACTCGTCTAAATTCCACCTTGTTTATACCCCCGAGGGCTCGCCGATGGTTAAGACTCTCCGAGAGGGCGAGTATCTTTAGATTGAAAGATGCACTTCGAAAGGAGCACGTAAGAAACGGAAATGTTAGGACGGACGAGCTCAATGACCGGAGCGAAGACGTTGCCGTTGGGTGGAGATGCGAAGAACGTATGTTAGATCGTCGGAATAAACGCGGGGGTGGAGTTGGACACGGTGGATCTTAGCAAAGGGGATTCTTGGTTCACGTTCTTGTTACGCGTCGGCGTCTTAAGGTTCGCCTTCCGAGGAAAGGGCGCTTTTCACAGTAACCACGCTCCCGGAATCGCAAGAGAAGCCGAGGAAGGAGTGGTCTGGAAGGGACGCCAAATGGTTCGGGGTGTGGTGGGAAAAAGCTGCAGGCCACGTCTTGGAGGAGAAGCGGGAAAGGATCGACGGGAGGAAATGAAGGGGTGGAAGGGTGAAGGGAGAAAAAGAAAGGGGAGAGAGAAAAGCATTGAGAGACGGTCGAAGGAGCCCGAGTTGCCTTCGCGAATCTCCTAGCAATTGCCTTTGATTCCTGCGGCTAATACGAGGAATCTGAATGCCCCGAGGGCTCCACGTGGACCTCCTTCTATCTAGCACGAGGAAAGAGGCGATAAAGAAAGTTTGCCCGTGACCGCCACCTACCACTAGGTTTCGTGATTTCCACGAATAACCTGGTCACCCCCTTTTCCTTCGACGCTTCTCTCTCCACGCTCTCCTGGGAAACTTTCGATAGCTTTCATCATTCACGTTATTCCAACTTCGATATCCCCACGGTAATGAGAGATTTTTCATCGCGTCCTCCTACTCCAGACGCGATGTAGTTTTAGTCGACGATTACCCATCCACCTTGTACCCTGCGAATTCTCCATTCGTCGGATCACCTTCGTCCCGATGATAATCGTGACTAAGGAAGAAATGTTCTCGATGACTACTTATCGATCTTCATGTACGAGGAAATCTCGATCCCAGCTATTTCCCCAACTGTTTTCTCCGCCGGAGAAAATGTTTCACTTCACCGAGTGATAGGAGAGCAGAAAGAGGGAAGCTGCCGCAGGTGGAACTGGACTCGACGCTATTCGAGAGAAGTGCGGAAATGAGGGGTGACGGAGAATAGGAGGAAGTAGAGGAAGAGAGAGAAAGACAAGGAGATCGATCGTCTCCATCTGCGCGGATGGCCATCCTTTCGTAACTTAATGCTTCGTTATTAACGAACGAGGCTCGCAATAAAGAAGGCGAGCCGCGTCCAGGCGTCCCTTTGTCGACGACGTATAACTTCCGTCAAATTAGTATCTGCAATATATCTTTCCAGATGATGGAAGAGACGGAGGAGCGAGCGTAATTCCCGTCTTCATCGCCGTTATCCCGTTATGCCTTCCACTCTTCCTCCGCCTCCTCTTTTTCTCTTCTCGCTCTTTTCCCATCCCGCTTCACCCCACAAGCCCAGACGTAGCTTCCTTTTCGTTTCCCTCGTACCAGCCCTCAACAAATTACGTCTGCGTGTGGGTGTCCCTTTTCCCTTCGACAAATCCAGCGACACGCGCTTTCGTCTCTTATATTAATCTCCTTTGTGCAAGATAATGCGGAATGGAAAGACGAGAACGATACACCGTGAAGCGAAATTAGTGTGGAATTTGTGCGCTTTTCCAGGGATTGTACTTGACAGCGGAAAAAGAGAAAATGGAATTTATCGTCCACTTGTCTTTAGTGCGCCGACAGTGCTGTGAATTATTATTCTGTTGTTTTCAGTAAAATAATCATTCTAATTAAATAAAATTCCTTAACTGTTTTTTTTAAAAGTATGCCCTGCACTCTACATAAAGCTTACAAGGAATCAGCAATGTACTTGACGAGTGAGTATATTTGAGAGGAAAATATTGTAACGTTCTCTCGAGGATTCATACAATTCAGGAACAATGGAAGGATGATCCTTGCCAATCTACACCCCGTATCGCCTGTTGCAGACCTCTAATCTCACAATTCCTCGATTCGCTGTATCCACCCAGGAAATTCCATGCTGCGCTTAAGCTCCCGTAATCTCGCGGAAAAAGAAACCGAGCGCGAAGGATCGAGTGAAGCTCGTGTTATCAGGCCGTAACGGAAACTCTCGATGACCGAGACCGATAGGAGACATTTTCGCAGGTAGTTCGTTCGGATTCCATGGAAGGATTAAGATCCATTATTTTCCTTCTCACTCCTACACCCTCAATCCAACAATTTTCTTCGCCTTTCCTCTCTTCCTCCGGTTTCCTTCTGCGCTACTAGCTATGATGAAAAATTGCTGAGCAGTCGCGCGACGCGCGGCGTGAAATTAGCGACAGCGCGAGCGGAGGAGAAGGCCAATGTGATTAATGGAACCGTAAATTAGCAGGGAGCCATCAGCCGGCTGTTTCTTTTTCCGAGTTTTTCCAACGCGTTCCAAGGGGCGGCGATGAGGCCTCTGTCCGAAAGTGAGAAGGCCTCCTAAATTCCCCTAGTCGAGAGAGTTAAGGAAGGAGGAGGATCGATAATACCTACAATGGCTCCTCTCAACCGACGCCATTCTCATCCTCATCGCAAACGTTGTTTTCTCACGGCCTTCGAGTAGTTCCTTCCGCGTATCTTTTACGATAATCGAACGTATCCAGACGCCATGCAGGAAGGGCGCCCTGCGAACTCCAGTCGGATTTTACGAGAAAAATATGGCCTCGTGCCATAATTTTTCTTGTTCGTACAGGACGTCGAGGGTGAACGGTGGTGCTGGTGTTCCCCGGAATGGAGAATAGGTTTTTATTTTAATCAGCCGACGCTTCCGTCCTTTTTCGAGTCGGCCATGCCAGCCACGCAAGAAAGAGAACCTAGGTTGGTCTCTGCCCTTGGATACCTCGTTGCATTTACGCCTCCTCCCACCATCCCTCCTCCCTTCAAGAGCTTCTCGCGTTTTTATGCGTCTGTAGTAGGCGTGAGGGCGCGCGAAACTCTTACTTTATGTATTTTTATTCGCTCCCGGAATTCCACCCGTAAATCAACGCGAGGCTGCGTTTTATTGCGAACTTTGTTTTCGCGGGGGGGGCATCTCGCGCGAAGATGGTAGAGTCAAGGCTGCGCTGTTCGAAGAAATGTGCCTGTTGAGAAACGATCGTCGAATCTCGAAGCGCTCGTCTTTGGTAAGCCCATCGACGGTCTCCTTCGCGTTGATTCACGAGGAGGTAACGATAAACTGGAAAGTATACGCACGAAAGTGGCGGAGAGAAACGCGTAAAGGACGAAAGAAGTAGACGTTAATAAAACAGGGCCAGACATCGAAAGAAGAAGCGGCACTGTATGCACGAGTATTTTACAACGGCGTGTAAAGTGCGCCTTCAGGAGAATTCTACTGAAAGGTGAATGAGGAAGAGGCGAGAAATAAAATGTGAAAATGAGAATGGGGGAGAGTTCGGGCTGAAAGTAACGGAGGAAATCGACACGGTGAGGTTTCGGGGTTGTATTCCGGGTGCATTCCAATTGGATTATGCGAAATGCAAGAGAGCCGCGTGTTTCGACGCGCGTCAGTCAATTTATTACCGTGTTACCCTGAGCCGGGCCTCTCCACGGAGTTTATAGGAGCGCTTCTATTATGCGCATAATATTTAGATCGGCATCGATCCTGTCCGATGGCAGCGGCGGGCAGCAAATTCATTTATGTCTGCCAAAACGCTATAAAAATGGTGATGCAGCGGGGAAACGCGCCCTGGGCCTGTGTTGCACAACGGCGCGCATCGGTGTGCAAGGGGTGCATGCATGCGCTTGACGTACGTCGACCGAGAGTGAGCGATTGAGAATCTGCGATTACGACGGACGCACCCGGAATATTCTCGCCTACGAATTTAAGAACCTGAATGTGGGATCACGCGAGGTAAGCAAAAATCGATACAATTTTTGCGTTACCTGCACGTTTGATTCGCGCTTTAAATAATGAATACGGCTCCGACAAAGCTCGTAATATTTGGTGGCATATGATATTTTTATATAAAAAAACTCGTGAGTTTTTATATAAATACCGCTGACTGTACTAAAAGTAATGTAAACGACGCTTTGTATAATTGAACATTTACTAATTACTTCTACAAATTTTTTGATTACATTTTGATTTTACCTACATTTCTGACGGTGTAATTAAATTTTGTCTGATAGTGGTTGAACATGGGCAAGAGGTATTGAGCGTTATCTGCTGTAAGATATGTGTTGATATGTTATACACTTTAACCCTTTCTATGTGAATGTCGCAGCACGCTGAGAGTTTGGGTTATAATTAACTATTGTGTAATTATTGCGGGAGTTAAAATTTCATAAATTCTATCTCCTGCATTGCTTTGGACTCGACTATACTCTAGATTAGAATATACTAAATGCATTTAAATCGAGATTGCATGGCGCACACATCGTCAGTTCGTTATTAAGAGATTCGTTACTGGGTCAACTACGTATAAGCACACGCTGACGTGGATCGTGCACAATATTAATTCTGATTTCAAAATTAATTAACAGTCCATTTAATAATAGACAGTTTATTATACCAATACCTCGACACATTTCCAGCGCCGGGAGGCTCAATCCGAAAACAGATGCTTCTCATTTATAATTTCAGCTATAGCATCATGAGATGCATTCAATCGACATTTTATTGAACATCATTGTTATCTCCTGAATCACATCGAGCATTCACCCCTACATTCAACTACACCTACGTCAAGGGATAAGAGAAGAAGCGAGGAACAAAATTATTTGCCATCGCGAGGGATCAATCCTGACGCTTCCATCGACATCGTCGGGACCCTAAATCGACGCTAGTAAACCAACCCCTAGCTGCACAGAAAGCGTGCTGGCCTCCCGCGAAACGAAGTTACATCGTCGATCTACAGGGCTCGTAAAGCGCTCGGCAATACCGGAATCCCAAGTCGGGGAGTTCTTATGGGGCGTAGCTTCCACCCCAGGTCGTCGTCGTCGTCGACGTCGTATACTAAGAAAAGCATCCCCCGGAAGACTTATTAATGTTTCAGACCTTTACGGCTGCGCCCCTCGGAATTCGGATAATAACTGTTCAATCGGCAATGCAACCAACGCGCACGATCGCATACGTGCGAAATTCTTACGGCAGGAGCTTTGGATCGGAGCGTGGCTCGCACAGGAAAACGAACTTACATACATCGATGAAATATTAAATTTCACCACTCGACCGTGGCCGTAAGCAACGGAAAATACGCGAAGAACGTTTTAAGGATCGAGTAGGGAAGGCAAATAAATCCGTGGAAATCTGGTAAGGATTTAATTAAAGGAAGCTCGATGTACATCATTGCTCGTTTCGACGAGGCAGCTTCGAGAAGCGCTTTTTAATTACTCTCGCGCGACGTCTAATCTCGCGCCAATTCGGGAGAGCTCGTCGCCGTTTTTACCCAGAAATTCGTCGTTATAGTCGGCCCTCCGCGGTACCGCACCAACACGCCCAACCACGTGCACCAGAAACACACGTACACGTACACAGGTGCGCTCACAGTGGCGATGAAATTATTGAGGTAGAAATGCTCTCGCTTCAGCCTCACCCGGTCTCCGTGCGCGGAGTCAAGAGCGCGTACGCGGAACGTCGTTAATTCGCGGGTTCCGTCATTCTTCCGAGCCAAGCAGCGTAACCCGCCCGATCTGATTCAAAAATCCAGTGCCGTTGGTTTCCGCGGCTTTATCACGATCCTCCGCGTCTCTTCCGTCCACCCTCCTACCCCTCTCGCACAACCTTCTTCCGCACCCCCCTCCGATGCGCCACTCGTGCGCGCTGGAAACGTCAGCGGGTGGAAGGGTAGGTTAGGACGAGAAGGGAGTAGGAGAGGGTGGATAGAGGAGGAGGAAGGAAGAAGGGCGGGGGTGAGAGCAAAAAAGAGAAGGAGGACCAGAGGAGAATCAAGTCCGTAGGGTGGAAAACGTAGTTCGACTGCCACTCGTAACTCGCTCCCCCGTTGGGGAGTGCCTACCGAAAAATCCTCGCTCGGAGAATAAAAAAGGAAGAAACGCAAAAAGGGAAAAAATCGATGTTAATTAAGCCCCGAGGGAAAGAGGCGAAACGCGACTTTCGAGATTTTTTTCTCCGAATACTTCGCGAAGGTAGGACGTCGGAGAACACGGTCGAATGTAATGTACACGCTTGACAACCCCCGCGACGTCGTTCGCGCGGGAAAATTAAGCGTGTTCGAGCCTACTACACGGTATCGTATCCACGCCATCTTGGATTCAATCAGACCTTTTACGCCGACATTTATTACCAGCCGGTAGTACGTCGATTTATACTACGCCATTTGTTTCGTTGTCGTACGTTTCACGGTACGAGCGACTACAAAAGTGGATACCAACGGCGCATTACCGTCCCAAACTCGAGAATCGCAAGATACGGCCCCCACTTCCTCCCAGATACCCGTAAAAGCTCGTGGAAACTTCGAATCGACGAGCATTTCGTACGAGGAAGACGTTTCGCGCAAATGTTTATTGCACATTTTACATTGCCTATAAAGCACCGTTCGTTCAATGGCACGAATAAAACGTAAAATAATCGATACGTCGGTTTCACTTAGCTAGCATTGGGATTGAATAGGTACGAGTGGACGACGTACGAATGTATACACATTACAACAAGTTTTCAGCAACGAGAGAAATAACGAAGGTGAAGATATGTATAAAAAAAAAAAAAACGAAATTGGACGAACTGGAGGGGAAAATTCTATAGGTTACTCTTCGTTGCTTCGGAGCGCTATTCTCCTTGCTGCGATACGAGAGAGCTGCAGTGAATGGAAAATTATGCCCTATCGACTAACCGAATGGTAAACCTTAACGTCCCAGCTGCAAATATAAATTTTCAGAGAGCGCGTCGCTGAATCGCTCGACGGACCATCGATTATCCAGCAGCTCCATCGAAGCCCTTCGAAATGGTCGTAGATGGCGTAGGAAAATTTATCGGCAAGCGCGGGGCAGGGGCAAACGGCAACTTTTATCGCCTCTAATCGTCCTGCACCACCGTCGAGTCGACTTTAAACTCTTGACATCGACTTACGACGAAACCTCCTTCTAACGTGGAATTCCCGACGCAAGTAGATTTCGATCGTCAGTGGCACAACAGACCGATAAAGCTTCACCGACGCAGTTAGCCCGTAACGTAAAGAGGTAGACGCCAGCAATAAAGGGACGACGGGGTCGAGGAAACACGGGGCGATAAAGGTGGAAAGGAGAATCAAATGCGGAGGTGGAGGTGTATCTATGGCCGATTGAGAGGGAAAGAAAGAGAGAAAGGAGGTAAGAAAAGGAGATGTACGAAAACAGGTAAGAATCAAGGGACGAGGGAGGAGCGGGTAATGCGGTTCTCCGGGAGAAGAAATAGGAGAGAGATGCAAGAGAAATTCGAAGAAGACTACTAGGCGAGGAAATCGCAGGGTAAGAGTGGTAGCGGCGCTGGCGGTTCAACCGAGGAATAAGAAGAGGCAAATCGTGGAAACTGGAAACGATAAATAAAGATACCGAGTATTCGAATAAACGAGAAGTATAAAGAGAAGGATAAGCCGCGAGGATCGCGGCAGAGGTACGGTCAAGATAGAATAAGAATCCTAGAAACGAGCGAGCTGGATGCAGAAGAGACGAGGAGAGACAGACGGAAGCGCCGAAAGAGGAAAGGAGATATCGGCGCGAGGGAGAAAAATACGTGGACGACCTTTTCCACCCCAATCGACCTAACTGAAAGAAAAGGAAAAGGAAGTACCGATCGTGCATCCACCGAATGCTCCCGAAGATGGTAACGGGCTTGCAGACCGAGAAAGAGAGACCGTAGGAGGTGGAGGTGGAGGAAAAGAAGCTAGGGATGCGAGAGATGCACGGTGAAGAAAGAGAGAAGAGAAGAAGGGAGTGAGAAATGTGGGGAAGCGCAGACCGAAGAATTCCCCCGGGCACTCGAAATCACCGCGTTAATTCTGAGGTGTCTGAAAGTGGCTGAGCCAGGGCTGCGGCGCGCCGGTTGCATATGTATGTGTTGCACATGTGTTGCATGCCTACCACACACCTTCCTACACACTGTCTCACTGCACAGCGTCGCGCTTGTAACAGTAGAAGCGCATGCGCGTGCTCGCTCGCTCGCGTTTACTCGGAGAACGTGGATGTACGCGAGGCTCGGCAAGGGTACCACTAGTGGGGTGGTGTTGGTGGCCGGCTGGCGCCCGCTAAGCGCACGAGTGGATGGAAGCGCCGAGACGAAGGGTCCTCCTTGTCTGAGAACACTGGTGCTTGTGTCAGCGTTGCCTGCGCTCATCCCCCCTCTCCTCTCTCACCTCCTCGCATCTCCTCGTCGTCTCTCATTCGCGTCGAATAACTACCCGCGATTCATTGTTTAAATCGCGACGAGAGCTACGCCCGTTTTACCCCGGCGCGCGGCCGGTCACGTCCCTGGCGCGCAGACGACGGCGCAAAATAATCGGCAGAATATTCCGAACGATTCTAATTGCCTCTGCGATTCGATCCTGATTTCTTTTTCTAATAAAAGAGAGCCTAATGAACGAACCATCACTGTGGTCATTATTATTAATCGTACTGAGAATATATAAATGGATTTAAGTTTGAAATATTTATTATTACGTGTAATAGGATATCGAAAAGAGTTTTTGGAATGTATTACTTGTGCACGGATGTAAAACTGAAATTATAAAGCATGCTTCGATCGTGACTGTATCGATACATTATTTTCATCGTATCGCAAAAAGATTACCGTTAGTCCCTAGATATCAATGGCTATCGAAATCCATCGATACAAGGGCATCACCTCCAACCCTCGTTCCACCAATTTGTTTCTCGTCAGCGGGTCACCTTTCGCGAGGAAAGAAAAAATTAAATCGTACGTTTGTATTCACGGGATATTCACGTGGTTGGTCTTCGACGAGCGAGCGGACGACACGAGTGGTGCACAGGGTCGACGACGAAAAGCCATATTGAGGAAATATGAATATGCGCGCGCGCGCTCGCCACCGCGAGGATGAATTGAAAGTGGCCAATTAGCGCAAAGTGGTGTAATGCCGCGCGGCGCTTCGCGGGCAAAAGCACGAGGAGGATAGGACGAGCGAGCGAGCGGAGGAGAGGTGTGAAAATTGTGAAAAGAGAAGAGAGAAAAAGCGAGGTCGCACTGCCAATGGAAGGTAGGCGCACGGATTCTATGGGCCAGGAGTTACCGCGAATAGGAACATCCCCAGCTGTTCGCGCTGATTAATAAAGTAATTTTCCGAGCGCCACGCGTATTCAGATGTTAGCGGCGGATTCCGCTTCGTGTGCCGTCGCGCTGCTGGCCCGGAAATACTAAAGGAGCAATCGGAGCGGAAGCGAATGCAATAACGGCCTCCGCGTTATTTAGCATTGAATGATAATTTTATTATCGGTGATTGTGGAGCGCGCCGTTAATGGAGCAATTGAAAATATACGCGAATCGTGAAAACGCGGGACGGCGAAAACACTTTCTAGCGCGGATACTTTTCCGATAACACGATCGTTTACTGCCACGCGTTATTAACAGCACTGTTTTTCGAGACTAATGGATCACGCGATTCTACTCGTGCGTAATTTTTGATTAACCGTAAGTTCTTTCGTAAGGACTCTTCGCGTAAACAAAAGCACAATTACCATTTTATTCGTGAATTGTTATATTATTTAATGTACCGTGCAAATCTCCGCAGAATTTTAATAGGTGTTATTTCACGGTTACTTGTATTCGTGGAAAATTCAGGGTCCTTCTCCAATTGTTCTCTTATCTTCCACCGTGGAAGTTGATCGTCGAACGAGAAAAACACGAAAGACGAATACAAACACCGTGAAATCCTGGCAAATCCTCGTGTCATCGGCCCTTCCGTCAACCGTCGACACAGCGTGACGGTTTACCCTGTGAACGATCTGCGCGCGATGCATAAATTTGCATCGGTGGTGCATCAGCCGCGATAGAAGAGTGCGAAACCATGTAACACGCGGTTCCCGTGTGCCACGTTACCGCTTTCGCGCCACCCTGTCCCTCGGCGTGCATTACGCTCTATCGCGATGTAGAACATCGAGGAAATCTTCGTAATTCTGTAACGAGTGGAGATAAAAAGTTTTCTTCCTTCTCGTCCTCTCTCCTTTCGCGCTTCGTTCCTCCCTACGTGCCCTTTTTTCCTTGATCCCTCGTCTTCCCTCGTCTTTTTACTTCCATCTTAATCTGCATACAGGCGATGGCCCTGAGAACCACGCGAACACAGAACCTAGTCTTAAGATTCTCCAAAGACGGAACGTGAAAAGGCAAAAAAAGAGAGAAAGGAAGAGAAAAACGGTGAGAGGGATATTCAAAGGGTCAGGTCTCAGAGTTCGAATGGACAGGGAGAATAGAATTGAGCGTGGTATCGAGGACAAGTAAGAAGATCGCGACGAAGACGTCAATAGTGGGGGTGGTATCGACGGACGACGTTATCATCGCCGAGGTCACCGCGTCGGGGAACGGCGAGGATATTGGATGAGATCCAATAACGTTTCAATCATCGTATGTAGCCACGAAAACGGGTCCACATACCAGGTATCGCTCCCTAACCGGGGGAAATTCTGGCGAGCGTCACGCTCTAATTGTGGCTGTGCGGGCTAGCAGGTAAACGTGGAAGCTGCGTGTAGCTACTTGCCACCCGAGAGTACCCTCCAATGGAAGGAGGAAGAATTTTCTCACGGAGGTGTAGAAACGTGTTCTTACAATAGCGCTGGATTATTGTCAATATCATACTTAACACAGTATTTTTTTCTAAATGAATAATTATACAGCTCCTTTGAAATTTGAAAATTTTCATTTAAAAATGTTTACTGTGTTAATACCTTCAAATGGGGAATTTGTCCCATTATAATATTTAAGATTTTAGAAGAATGCCATATCCGAGCATTTTTTAAGAAACCAATTTTAATTACTTGAAAATCCGCCCCTTACGTTTCAGACCACTCTACATGTAGAGAATGATACGAACAAGTATCCAGTAGAAAATGTCGTGATGCGATTGTTGCATGCTTTCACCACTCTATATTTAATTTCAAAGGACCTTCCCAGCCCCGCGACAACACGTAGTGACGCAAGATCGTTTTTGTGTCAGTGACACACGGTGCCAGCGAGTTTACTCGTCGCTAATAAAGCGTAATCCGTTACGATTGTTTTCTTCGCGCTGACACACCTAGGCTCCCTTGCTATGTCCGATGGGCTGGGACGAGGGGCCTATCCTAGAAATAATACGGTGAGCAAACGGGACGTCCTCGGAAGCGTCCTGTTGACTCGGACAAATAGGAGAAATTGCTGAAAGTGCCTTCCTACGTTGGACGGGGGTAAGGAACGAACGACGAATGGCGGTGACGGTGGCGACGCGACAGTCCGAAAGGTCGCGGAGGCGCTCTTCACCGGATTGACCCACTTTCGAACAGGTCGGTCCGCATCGGTCCTTCCGCCTTCCGTTTCCTCGCTTAATGCCGTCGACTACGAGAGAGCGGGGGATTTGTTTGCCCAGTGGTAGCCTTTACGAGCGCGACTTTGTCCTCGTCTTTCTCACTTTCTCCCTCCTTCTCTCCCTTCCTCACCGAGTAACTTTCATTGTTTACTCGGAATTCGCGTTTTAGCCGCACCTTTCGCGTTCCAGGCTCGAGATGGTGACCGAGTTCGCTTTCCGGGTCTCCACCGGAAGGTGGTGGGGGGTTGGGCGGAAACTTGTCCAGAGAAAAGAGCGAGAGAGGGATGAAAGAACTTACGTGCAATTTTGCCTTGTTAGCCAGGCCACGTTCCAAGTTGGGAAAAAGGAAGTTTGCGGATGTTGCGGGTAGACACGTTGGAAAGAATGGAAGGATTGGATGGATTGAAAGAATCGTATGAGGAAACTTTCTTTCAAAATAGTGTTATTTTGAATATGTCGCTTGACGATGGGAATATGCTGTTTGCGATAAATTCTGTCTGTTAATAGGAAATAATACGCGCAGTCTATTAACAAATTCACTGCACGGTATATTATAAATTTGAAATTTTATCTCCTACTAAATTTCGTGGATTATACCGAATTTATTTCGTGGAACCGAACGTGAATAAATAAAAACTGAAAACTATCGTTTACCGAAAGAGCACAATTTAAGAAAAATGTGCAAAGAAACTTCTTCTCGTATCTTCCTTAATGTCTCGGTCCCCTCTGTCGACTTTCGTCCACCATCATTATCGACTTTTACCAACAAACCACTACACGAACCTTCCAAATAACATCATCGCGCCGACAAGCTTATCCCACGGCAGACCACCCCAAAGCTTTCCTCCGACTCATCCTCGACAGCGACCACATACGAAGCGCCCGAACAAAACCTGCTCCAGTAGTGAGGACCGGTGCTTGCTGGGCGGACTCGCTCGGAGTTTCGCTCACCCCGCGAAACACGATGACTGCACGGTTGTCAATTGGCGAAGGAGTCGAGAGAAGGAGAGAGGTGGGTGCAGCATAGGTAGCGTTAATCCATTTGCGAGCTGTCATTGGTCGTACAAGGGGGCACAATGGGCCGGACGCGGTATTACGGAGACGCCGGCGTGCGTAACGGTAGAAACGATATTGACCGGTCCTTCACCGACCCGACACGTCACGGCCGAAGCTTGCACGCGAGCGGAGGAGCAACAGCGCCAGAAGCACCGGCCGGTAGGATGAAAATTTCAGAAACACGAGAGAAGGACGAGAACATGGGTGGCGTGGCAAGTAGATGGGACTTGGGTCGAGCGGAGAAGACTCGCGCGACCAACCGGCCGGAGGGAAAAGAGGACGAGGACACGCGGGCGGCCGGTCGTCGCGTGTGGTCTGTTCGAGCGTCAGTCACGCTCCGTGCTAGAGCAAAAAGTGGTGAATGAAAAAGGAAATGGAAGATGAGAAGCAGAAGGACGAGAGTGGAAGAGAAGGGCGAGGAAGTGGAGAATGGCGAGGTATCACCTCTGGTTCGTGCAATCCGCCACTGTCCTATCTCTCCTCGCTCTCCTCCGTGAGATGCACTCCACTCGATCAAAAATACTGGACATGCGTGGGATCGACTTCTATCGGAACCAGCCTTCGTATGTAGGCTCCGCTCGAGAACGCGAGACGCGTGGAATTCAGTGAACTCGTGCTACCACGCATGTACGTCGTTGTTTTTACTCCTCCATTCTCCTCCAAAACGTCCAATGGAGAGAAAGAACGTTTCGAGAGAGTAGACGTCCAATGTCTCGCGTATTCACGTCTACGGACATGTCTACGCACTCCTCGACTTTGACAGCTGTTTACTGACTCATTTATAATGCCGACAATGGGTGCGTTGCAATGTCGCGTAGTAACTTCTTTACCATGGGGTTTTGTGGCGAACGCATCGGTTATCGTCGAAGGAATTATTTTGAAAATTTTCGGACGACATTCTACTAAATTGAAATTATTCGCCGTTTCATTTCGTTTCCACTGACTCAATTTAGCGAGCTGTGTGATAATATTCAAAAGCGTTATAAATAACGGAGGTCGAGGGAAATGTGGGAGAGGAATCTGAAGATTTCACATTGGTATTTAACGCCCTATACGTCATCCTCAATCTCCATTATGCATTACTTTTTCCCGGAGATAGGACGAAGGTGGAGAAGGGAGCACGAAAATGAGGTGGACCCGCGCCGGAACGCTGCGAAGAATTTTATCCATCGCTAGTTATTTTTACGATATTCAAAAGTGGATCTCTCGCGTAAGCGTTTTACCAGGCTGGATCCACCGCCGCTAGTAGATCTCGCGCTCAATGGAAAATTCACGCTTCGTCGAATTGAATTCTCCTCGCGGGATATTCGCGCGGGCCGGACGGCGAGAATGTCTAACAACTACTGGTATCTCGTCGTATCGCTGGCTTCCTACCTACAGCCGCCCAGCAGCAATGTAAAACGCGGATGAATAATAATCAACCGAGTTACTGCCCACGAATCGTGTAACGGAGTTTTCTTTCAAACTTTCGGAGCACGAGGAAAGACCGGAGAAATGTAGAACAGCGGTGGAAACCATGAATTTTCCTTGGAAATTCAAACTGCCCTAGTATTTGCTGAAACTCAAGCGCCTGAATCCATACTGTCGGATGAAAATATAAAATAATCGGTGATGAATTTCGTTGCTTCATTATTTTCACTAGTTTTCTGCTCTCTTTCATACATAAATAAAACCTTGGTTGGCCAATCACAAGTTCCTCGTGATCTTTCTTTCTCTCTCTACTCTGAGAACTTGGCCCTCTGTTCTTCCGTTCCCTAGATCCCTAAGATCGCTCTCGGTATTCCAAATAAAAACCACCAATTTTCTTCTATCACAGTCGTCCTCTGTACTTGGTAATCTTGCAAATCGAGGTCTAGAAAATTTTCCTCGCGTCAGCGAATTTCTCCGAGCAGACGTTCGCGCCACTGGAGCCCGGTCAACTATCACGGCTGGTACCACCCAAGCTAGTTCTGGCTTCGTTCTCCAGCCGGCTTGGCTATCGCCAAGACTTTAAAGTGTAATGAATAATAAGCGGCTGAGCTACAAGCTGTCGAGGAGATCTTATCGGGGCCACTGTCAACATCCAACTAATATCACGTACAACGTGGCGGGTTAATTGGAACGGCCCCGGGGCTTTAAGCAGCATTTTCAAGCGGAGGGAGAAGGGGCAGTTTAAATCACGTTCGCACAACGGCGCGTAACCACCACCGTTGCACTTGCCTATCTATCCCGTCGCTACTATGAGACGCGACGGATAAGCAGGTGGGAACGTGTGCCCTCCACCTACCTACCTACCTACCTAGAGTATCGCGGAGCCTTCCTCCTTTGGCCAGCCAGGACGCCACGTTACTTCCCTTTTTATGTGGCCACGCGATAATCATCGACCGTGAAGGTGGCGTGTAGTACCGCATGGCTCAAGGGAATAGGACAACGGCGACGCGTTGATACCATTCTTTCTTAGCCACGTGATTTACGTCACTCGCGTGCACGCCGTCCTTCCTCAACTCGTTTTCTAGGCTCGTTTCGTTGCATCCGCTCACGTCCATGCGTCAACTCACGCGCGCAAATCGTGCTTTAAATCTCTTTGCTTTTACTATGCGCCCTACGGGTTTACGAGGAAAAGCTTGTAACTGATGGTTTTAAAGTGAAGCGTCAAACATGCGGGAGAATTAAAAACTATTCTAAACTATTCGAGAAGACGTTCGGTGAACCGAACGGATAAGTGCAATTTGATGCGCAAGTGTATCGATGACTTCAATCGGAATTTTCTTTACCGGGTGACTGAAAAGAATCGATAGGAAGCATCGTTGAAAAACTTGAGGCATCCCAAAGGCGCGTATCAGCAGATTGTGATTAATCGCTCATCGATCCTGGTCTACCTAGGGGGCGTTTTTCACGTTGGTTGTTGCGTTGGGTCAACGTCGAGGATGCAATGGGAACAGTGCGGAAAGCACGTTATTGAAAATGACGAACGACTTTCGACCTGAAAGAGTCTCGTTTTTAAACATACGTGCTGGTCTGTCGTGTGACGTGAGAGAAGCCAGGGAGGACACAAACGAGCCGTGAATCATTAATTCGTTCCGTATTGTAAGCGGGCTTCGATGCAATTTCTAATCTCATCACTCTCGCAATTCCAACTGGAAAATTGTCAAGTGCATGTATCGAAAACCGTTGATTCTAATAGTCCCTTATGTTCTTTTTTATTATCAACAAAATACAACAATGTGCAGATGCATATAATAAAAAATAAATAATTCTACGCAAACAGAAGACCATTTGAAACAACACGACCTTTCTTGAATGCAAGTATTCCCGATTACAGGGAAAACAACTAACCAAAGAAGCTTTGCATTAATTCCGCGTCCATCACATCGCACCGAAACCCGTGCATTTAATCAGTCGGCAAACCCCGCCATTTCTGTGCAACAAAAGAGACGGAGGAACTTAGAGGGCTACGGCTGGGAACTACGGAAACCTTAAGACGACTAAGCGCGGTGCTTTTAATTCTGAGAAAACGTCGGGATGAAAGGTCATTAAGTGAGTGCAACTCGTGCTACTCTCGGAGCAATAGGACGCTCGCTCACGAAGGACTAGGAGGGAAGGAAGGAATGAGAAGAAGAAAGCCTCTGAAGGAAGGATGGAAGGTAGGAGAGACGGGCCGGAATATTTGGTATCGATCGACTAAGGCACTTGCTCGAACGACGGTAGGAACGCAGAAATTTTGCGAATAGCGTGGAACACACAGCCCCCAGGATCTCCGAAGTTAATCTTATAATGCAGTCGAGTCGCTGGTATAAGAGCGGAGAGAAGACGCGATCGAACACGACGAAAGAACTGGGCGTAAGTAAATAAAGGGGAAAAATATGCGAGCGAATTTCACGTAAGACAAAATTCTACTTGGCAATTTCGCTTGCGATAAATTAACAAATGGATTTCCTCTTTTCCGTAGGTGCCTTATATGCAATAGTGGTGGAGAACTATCGAACACTATCGATAATAATCGATAGTCTAGGGTTCAACTATCGATAATTATCGATGCCCGCGACTATCGATAGTTCACCACCTCTAATATGCATACGACGCCAAATAAATTGCTTTATAAAGAAAAGATTACTATGGAATTCGTTTTACGCAGTCGTTTAAAGTTGCATTAACCTTTTGAAACGCCTCGGAATAGATTACACGAGTTGAACTATATTTGAGCGTAAATAGAAGTAGAACGCGCGAAGAAAACGAAATGTCAAACAACGGCGGAGAGTCGATTTGTGCGAACTCTCGAAATATCCCCCGTTCGTGGGGTGAATCACGACGGATTTGCCGCGCCATCTTTCAGTCCAGTCGCAGTGAGGCGTCTTAAATAATACGAGGCGCGCATCGCGCATCCTCGTCGTCTTTCTCGATGCAGTTCTGGCCGTCGTCTCCTCGTCGTCGTCTCTCGTAACGCGATTAAAAAGTTTGCGTGCGGTAGCGGGCGAGCCCCCGTTACGCGAAGTACGTCCCCGCGAACGGTTACTTCTTAACTTTCCCCTACTTAATTTCTCCTTCGCCCCGAATGAAATTTTAATACCGCGGGCCACGGGGAAACGGGGATTAAAAGCGACGGGGGGTTGCACGCGCCCCCGCCGCGAGCCTCCTCGAGTTTCGACACGATAAATAAACTTCAACGTAGGAGCATTCCCTGTAATTAAAGTTTCTTACTGCATCGCGTTACAATGGGCGGACGCGCGCGGCTTTTCCGCGTTGGCGCGCGCCCGCGCGGATATGTAAGAGGCGTGTGCAAAGAGCGCGTGCGAGGGAACGAGGGAACTCGTGCGTACTCGACTGGTTAATTCCGCGTCGTCTTTCACGACGTCGACCGCCATAATGCGTCCTCGTTGCTTCACGCGCAACCTGTGATTAGGAGATTCGCGTTTCTACGTCGCGCCTGGCGCGATGGATCGTCCTCTAGATTTCTCCTTGGTTCGCGTGCTCGCGAGCCAATATTTGTTCCTTGATTATTGCGATATTAGATCGTGAGGGAGTTCGAGGTTATTTGATTTTAAAAAGACGAATCGGCATTGCAGGATTTTAACGGTAGATATACCAAGAATTGATATATACACCTTAATATTTTCATCTTAATTTACTGTTTACGGATATCTTAAAATGTAGAAATTTTAGTTGTACCTTCCTCTAGTCTAATTTAGAAGAAAAAGATTGTAATTTAGCACATAGCACATACATATCTAAGAAGATATCTCAGAACAAAGTAAGTAAAAATTTTCATAATTTTACAAGTTTAATTTGAAGTAAACATTTTATGGGCGCGGTTTAAGCCTTTGAGCGCTATGGATGCATACATGCGTCTGGCGAAAGCTATCGGTGTGGACTAAGGACGCATATATGAGGTAAGTCTAAGTTGCCGGCATGGACTGAAGGCGCATATATTCGTTTGTCGATTTTTTCGATCACCCACACAGAAATATTACAATTACTTTTGTGTGAGATGAATATAAGTGCATTTCGTAGTAACAGCATGGTAATAACGCTCTTTAATTATTTAATCCCATATAAAAGGATTACTATAACTTATTACTATTTGCTCCTTGAATAGTTAATCAATTGGGTTCAGTCTAGCGAAAAAGTATTCCGTCCACAGCGATCGTCATCGTCCGTACGGACCGCATAGGCCGCGAGTATTTAGCACTCAAAGGGTTAAACCGGTCATTTTGACCAGGTGGTATATCTAGTGTTAACGTTCGGCAGTACGATTTTTATTACGGAGAACGTCAATGAGACGTGGCAGGGTATGAATTTTCATTACGTAACGAGAGAACCCTGATTTTTGTTTTTCACCTGCGGTATATCTCGTCAAAATTCCCTTAAATAATATTTAAAAATCCGCCGCGGTGCTCGATGAGACTCGTCGACGGTAGGGCGATCAAACATGCAGATAACGCACGCTATTTACAGCGATCGCTTTCGGCGTCACCCGACGCATCGAAAAGCGTGTACAGTTGGCGCGTGCAATTGGATCGATTGAAACCTATTGTAAATAAAAAATAACCTGTCACGCGATGTACGCCAAAAATATTTTTAGCCCGTGGTGCGATCCAATAGGTACATTTTTGTCGAAAAACGCGCGTGCCTAGTAGCGATGCTAGGCTCTACCCGATGGCGAAAATTCGGGTCAGTGGTGAAGGGCCGTCGACCACCAGACACGAGGGCAGTTAAGATCGCTCGATGCTTCTTAACGGAGGCGTGCGTTATCGCGACGGTAGGATCGGATGAAACTTTCCGACCGACCGATTGGAAGTAATCGCATACCGAAAACTCTTGCCTCGAGAAAGTTTCGACGACCTCTCTCTCCTCCGGTGAGATGTTTAAAGTTCGCCGAAGACAAGCGGCTTTCGTTTCCATGAAACGATTCTCCGTTCACTCTTATCTCTGACGGACGAAATTCGCGAGATGGCTCTTTTTGCATAGCAATTATCATCGTGACGTTCGACGATGAAATTTTCAAATTGCACGTTCGAACGTTACTTCCTCGTGCACCTTACAGAAGGGGAATAGAACGAAAGGGCGATACGAAATTTTACACGATTTAAATAGATAACACGTTGTCGTTGGAACCAAAATTAATAGGAAAAACATTCCATGTCTGGGTGGTGGCCCGCGAGCGATTTCCCTCGCAGTCTCCCACACCGTTGAATCGATGAGGCGAGGTCTGCCTGCTCACGGGGGGTATATTTCATGTAACCAAAACTGTAGACGCCTTTGATATTCGCCCAAGTTACCGCAAGCTTTCCCGGGCGTTGTGCACCGAGATGGACTACTCCGAGTAAACGACTAAAGCCACGAAACCTGTCGAGGGGGAGCTTTCGTTTCCCAGGCTTGCGGTTCCCTTTCATTCCGGTCCCCCTTGCGTCCTCTTACAGGCCCTTCCTCGACCCTCTTCCTCATCCTCCACCTCTTCCTTCCACCGAACTCTCGTCCCTTCATCCCTTACTATCCCGACGGATACCTCAAGCCGAACGTATTCCACTTGTTCCAGCTCGGCTCTTTCGCCACTGTTATTTTTCACATTGCACTGAGGAAAAAGTTTGATCGTTCCCGTGCGGGGCCAAATAAATTGTCTGCGGAAGCGCTCGTGGCCAGAACTGTCCAGGCGTCTGCCCTCAGCCTCCGTCCTTTCTTTCATCGAACGAAAGACGAAGTCCAGGCAGACGTCATTCTCGCTATATCCTCCCCTTCTTCGGCTTTTCCGGAATGAATACTCTTTTAACAAATGACGTTGGACCGGTACACCCTGCCGTTTCCACATATCATCTGTGTCTTCGGTAGGGTGGATGGAAGGTTTTATGTCGCTCGATCATATATCGTTATGACGAACAAGCAATGACGCGTGTAACTTTGTAAAATTTGTTGCGCAGTTTTATCAACGAATGGCATGACATATGATATTTATCAAGATGCTCTCGATATCCACGCGTATGCGCACTTCGTAGTTTTATCTCGTGGATATTTAAATAAATTCGGTGGCAAGATATCATAATTGTTGCGTTAGTAAGATGATCTCCTCGGTCAAATTGTGGAATAATTTTCTTTTTAATAAAACACGTTGTCTTCAATTGCATAACCTGGTGAATGCTCCTTAGAGCATCGTTGGAAAAACGCCTGCTGCGAAGTTACACGTATTAACAGTAATATTCGGTGCTGCACGGGCACAGTAATAAGTTTGGTAAGTTTGAAATGGTCAGTGCGTAGCGAAATTTATGCCTCCGTTTAAGCAAATCAATCGTCGAGCGAGCGGCAAGACAAAACGTCGATCCGTCCGCGGGCAGGTAAATCCATGGGAAAAATGGAAAATTCCTGCGCAAGCATGGGACGGGAAGCGCCGAGTGTGTCGGCGCTTCATCGAGGGAACGGAGAAACGTCGACGCGCTGGTGCCGCCTACGCGCACGTGGAAACGGCGGTACGACGAATATTTGAATAAATAAATATTAAATGCGCGCGGAGCCGCAGGGACGAGCGGGTGGGAGAGAGTGGCGCAAGCTTCGCGATCGATTTTAGCGATTTGTCATAGCGGAAGTACGTGAACGCGCCTGGGATACCATCGAGAGTTTGGCGAGCTCGAACGTCAGGGAAAAAAGGGGAAAAAAATTAAATTAGAATACCCACTCTTTTCATCGCTTTCGTGAAATGAAAACGCGCGGAAGGTTTAAAAAATTCGAGTACATTCAAGGGCAGGAGGATGAGGTACCTCGATGCAAAAATTCTCGGGGAACGTACAGTTACTGACAAAATTAAGTGGCCGTGGTGCAATGGACAAGTGAGTGGGACATATCCGCTTACGTTAGTCCCTGACTCTATATGGAATATTTGCTTTAAACGATTATAAACGATACGTCGTGCTCTAGACGAACGAACATTCGACGAACGAGCGTACGCGCGAGCGAGGACGATTTGTCAACATTAAAAAAAAAGCGAAACGGGCAACTCGAGGTAAAACACTCGGAAAACCATTGCACAGAGCTGTTGGGCACCCTTTCATCGCGATTTACCATCCGCGGGCCGATGGGAACAAATGGTCCGGCACCTGTGAAAAATGTCGACGCGCCTTCTCTCGCTCGAAGCGCGGGGACGCACGAGAAATGAGACAGAAGATCGTCGAGTAGTGGCGATCTCCAATCTCGACTCGCACTCCCTTTGTCGACACTTTGAAAACAAATGTGCAACTTTCTGCATTGTCGAACAAAGGGCAGACAATCCGTTCGTTTTCAAATCGTGTCGCTTGATCATTTTCCCTACGAACATTTTCGAGCTCTTTCTTTAGTCTCGCGCAAGCTTCATTCGTCCTTTTCGCGCGTCGTCGTCGCTCACTTTCTTTATATCTTATTTTTCACTCTTTTTATTGCGACGAGCTTTAACGGGGTTATTTTCTGCTACCGAGGATGAGCGAGAGGAGAACGAAGAGGAGCAGGGCGGATGACTGCCCGCTCGGTCGGTACTCGCTGATTCACGCTCGTGGGAGCGCGCGCGGGCGCGCACGCGCTACCTCTACCGGCCCGAATTCAAATGCGACAGCTGCTATTTCACTTCCAGTGCATTAACCGTGCCACCGTTCGGAGACGAGCTGACGGTGAGCTTTTACGCCCGACATTTTGCATGATTTTACGTGTCAGCGGCGCCCGCCGCATAATAACCGCAAGTCCGCGCAAATTTTAATTACATATTCGCGGCTGGATTAAACTTCCCGAAAAAAGGACTCCGCGAGGGAGAAAGAGAAAAAGAGAGAGAGATAGATAGACAGAGAATGGTAGGTGAGGGTGAGAGGAGACGTGCAAAGGGAAGGGCGCGACGTAATTTCTGAATTGCAACGAGGAAGTTATACGGTGGTTCGCGAGAGGAGCGGAAATGAGAACAAAGAGGAGTCAATGCTCAATTACGAAAACTTTAAGAAGTCGAACAATTCGACAATTTTATCTTACCACGTCGAGCAACGTGCTTCTGTTCCTCGGAACGTTTACAGAACGTTTTATGTTAAGCAGAAACAACCCTTATCTTGTAAGGGCTGGACGCGTTTCTTCATGTTTGCACGATGAAGCGGAAGATACCGTTGAAAGTTGAAGAAGATAATACCGGGAAGACCGATGAGAAGGTTACGTTAAATCTTGGGGGAGGGTCTCTCGTAACAAAACTTCAGAGCAGAATGAAACAATTCTCTACTTAAGTCTCGTCACGCCAACTTCTTAGCTCGTGCAGACGACCCTGTCTACACGCTCGTACATCTTAAGATAACCATCGCGGTAGCGCCTTTCTCGTTTCGCCAGGAGCTCGAATGAATTCCTTGCCCGTCGGGGAAGTACGAAGTACTCCTGGGTCTAATAATTTTCTTGGAGGTGCCACCAGTTCCACGACGTCTACGCGACCTTGTTGTTTGGCATATCGTTAAAGGTAACATTTTGTCGATGGCACTATTGAACGAGATTGTTGGTTCCATTGAATCTGATTAGCTTCTGATCCTGAATTAACCACCCTCACCTCACTCGGATGCTCCTTATATCTCGACGTACCTTTAATGGAAAACACTTGAGTCTGATCAAATTTAAGCCACAATTTTTGCGTCAGCTTTGCATCGAAGATAAAGAGCCGATTTAATCTTATTTTATTCTATAAACTGTTATTTTAGTATTAATATATCTCTAAGGCGAACCTTGGGGAAGAAGAAGATTCTTCTGCAGATATACAAATCTGAAAGAACTTCACGTAAATCCTTTCGACATTTGTATTATCTTTATCTTAACAGCTTAACGCATCCATCGGTACTTATCTCCTACTCGTAAAAACGCCAGTAAAAGTGGAAGTGTTCCTCGTGGGTGGACGTTATCGCATGGGCGTTGTTATATCTGTGTCCCCTGTCAGTTGCATTAGCATAACGGGATATCGATTTGAGCAATAAGTCAGGTCAAGTCGGTCGTTACGTCCGATACCGATCGCTTACTAGCATACGCGTGCAACAAATGCGAGCGTAAAGAGATTGTTTTTACACATGCCAGACGATCAATCGTCTTTCACCTACATCACGTTTCGATAAACTCGAGGCATCGCTCCTTCGATGGAAAACCAAACAAAATTGCATTCGTCCAATACCGAATAGAATAGCTGTCGGAAAACATCCGAAATATCTCTCAAATTTGATTTTCTCGTGTCGAGGGTAAAAATCCACCTCCTCGAATTTCCAAAATTCGAATATTTCTAGCAAATTTTTTCATCCGCGCGTAACTCACGCGCAAAAAGCGTTACATACAAATTGCGGGGAAAAAGGAAAAAGCGAAGGAAAAAATGAAATTCGATGTTTCCACTCGGCGAATATTGGAACACGGTGCGTGTAGCCTATATATTTTTATTGGTTCAAGTAACCGATACAGCTTGCGCGCGAATGTAACAAGCTCGAGTGTAAAGCTATATTTTCCGCTGTGCACCGGTGATCGAACGTTCTTCGTCACAGTGGCAACGCCTGAAATAACAAGGACGTTGCTTCGCGAAAGTTCGAATCGATGTGGCGCGAAGGAGAAATAAGGGTGCGATCGGAAATCTGTTACCAGTTTGGGGAATCACTTTGAACGAATAGAGACGGGCGCGCATAGTTTGGCGCACGTGACGACTACGGTGGATCAAAGAAATTCACTGGAGGATTGGCACCGCTCTATTTTCGAAATCCCAAATCCCGTAAGCCAAGCTATTCTTGTCGAAGATGCAAACCCTCCTCTGTCCAGTACACCGTCGCTCCTGCTAAATTTAGCAAATTGATAAATCGCTCCGCTTCGTACATCGGATTAATGAGGCGGTGAAATAAATTTAACAATAGATTTCAGTCGGAGGTCGCGCACTTAGCATCGAGTATGGGAAATTAATCACGGTTGGAACGCGCACGAAAGGAGCACAGCTCTTTCAGCACATCGGATAGACCAGCAGAGGCACACCAGAACTCTGTCAGGTGCCTACGAGCATGCAACAAATGCGAATTTAAAGCCACATTTCCTACGCGCTCCGAAGTGATCGATCGTCTCTCGTCACGATACGCGGAGAGAGGGGTATAACGGAGGGGCATTACTTTCACAAAAGACCCAATCAATGCGTCGTAAACACGCACGGACATCGGCGTTTACATACGCCCAAGTGGAAACGCAAATAATGAAATGCAATTTTTTACTTTCTCTCTTTTCCATTTCTCTTTGTCACGAGGAACCTGAAGTTCTCGCACGGTTCGCGAAATCCGACGACAAGCGCGTTCGCGGTCGCACGGCAGGTGTGCGATTAAAACTTTTCCCGAACGGAAGAGCTTTTTATTCGTCGCATTGGGGAAGCTACCGCAGGATAGGGAGCGAGGACGGGAGACAGCACGGTGTTTAGGGAGCATAAACGACGGCATCCATCGGATGCATTCGGGAGCGTTGAAGCGCTCGTTAGCGAACCACGATGCTTTTTCTTAAAATCGACCCTTCGCAACCCGCCGTCCTGAGGCGTGATCGAATCAACGTCCCCCCTTTGCTCCTCGTTTGGAGACCGTCCAAGAGCCGCGTACACGGGCGCGATGTTTTTGAATATTCAGGAAAATTGAGATCGGGACCGGTGAACGAACCCAGCCCAGGAAGCACATCTTCCTCGTGCTTCGGAGAACGTACGGAAGACAATATCTCGGATTCTCTCGTTGGGTTAGGACTTTCGGAGATTTACATTGGATTTCATTTTGCATTTTCGTATCTGACCTCGATTCGATAAATCTGATAATAAATCGTGTATGATGAAATTGGTGATCTACGACGTACCGGCCAGTCTTCTCGAAGTGCATAGTTTGCGATTTGCGGGAGTTCCATAAGAAGGATCGGAAAAGTAGAAAAGTTCATTTTCTCTCTGCTCGACGCGACGAGGCACAGTGGGCCTCACTGGTGTGAAATATTGAAGCAGAGGGAAGCATTGACCCGCGGCTTTTATGAAGATATCATCTCTGCTTATGAGGCATAGCTTATCTCGCCTAGGCCGTGGATCTTTCGGAGCGCAGGGGCGCCCAACGAGTGCATAGACCGACCATCGAGCTTGACTCTCGCGCCATTACTACCTCTAGCCGCTCTCATAATCCCTTGTGTTATCTAAAACGGAGGACGACGAGAACGAGTCCACGTAGAGCGTAATGCTAACAAGAAGGAAAGAGTGCGTTTTCCAAAGGTAATGATGTGCGAACAGAGTCGTCGATATAATTCGCACGATTTTCGGATTAGTTCGAAATAATATTTAAGACTACTTGTTACGCGAATCTGAGTATTTTAGAAAAACGCGCGATCTTAGAGATAATACATTAAATTACCTATTTCTAATCGAGGATACAGGCCCGTTTGAGTTCCGATGAAACCATCTATTTATGTTATCTTTAGAAGCATGAAAGAAAAATGTACGCACGACAGAATACGATTTATTCGCCACATCCATTAACCTTTTCGCTACGGCGCGCTTGTGACAAAGTATGATCGCTGTGAACGGAGAGCATTACTGACTAATCGACAGTGAGGTACGGAATGCTACAGAGTAATTACACATCGTTTCTTGTTCTCTAAATTTAACAATAAAATTTATTATATTTAGTAATATCATTTTATTTTTTAAAATAAGGCATGCGATAAGGTGCTCGGTGAATGAAAGTACCTATCTCATATGTAAACTATGAAACAAATGAATGTATGGTATGAACGTATATGTACGCTCTTCGTATATGAATGTCCATTCTTCGAGGGCGTATATATGCGCCCTTCTGAGCGAAAGGGTTAATATCGTCTCTGACCATACAGAGTTTCTGTCTAGTTTCCCTTGCACGAACGCATCTACAGCTTCTAAATTGGTCGAGGCTCAGAGTCTCCGCTTGTTTCAACAAAAAGTACTCAAGAGCTCGAAATACACGTTAGGCGTGCGGGTCACAACTGTCGAGTGCGGAAAGCGAGACGATTATTGCACGTACGTCCAATGATTTACAAACGATGGTTTCAGCACGTACGCGCGACGATCTTTCTACGCTCGCGGCAGGCATCTGGCAACGTCTTGCAGCTGATGACGTTGCCATATTAAAACGGGCCGCGGATACTTACCCTTCTTCGCACATTTATCCTTTTTATTCGTTTCTTACTCGATCTTCTCCCTCGCGTCGACGTCGTAAGGCTCCCATTAAACCGCATTCCACGGTAAAACTGCGCGTCATAGGCGCGCGCGATATGCCTCGGAGGCGTCGCCCGTCACCGCGGGATTATCTGCAAGCGCGTTAATGAAAAGACAATTTCGTCGTCTCGAAGGCAGAGCATTACTCGCGAAAGCTACCGACGAGGCCTGAAGACGCGCGAAGATTTACGGGTCGCTTGCTGCGACCAACGGGACGTCAACGTTGGGTCGTTAAATACACACGGACTTGCTTTTACGCGTCCCTCGAGTATCGTGTTAATTCTCCACTAGGGTTTAATAACGATTCTCTAAAAAGGAAATTCACAATTCCAGCGTTGTTTTACGAAAGAAGAACAAAGGATCAATAAAATCGCACGGTGTTCGAATGCATTTTGGTATATTTTCGCGGGCTGTAGAATTTCGCGATGAATTAATCAGTATAAACTGAGAAAGTAGATTTGTTGAATTGTGAAAATTAACTCATGATCAGATTCTTCCGAGCAGATTAGTGTTAAGTGGGTAATCGTAAATTAATTGGGGAAAGTTGTTTCATAGGTACGTGGTTCGTTCATACGTACTCCGGATGAATCCACGGAGTACTCCTAAGCATGGGATTTCCGCGTAAGCCTTTAGAATCGCTTTTCACGGATCGTAGAAAGAGGCGTGATAAATGCCTTGACACTGACAACAGAAAAATACGCTCCTTCTTCTTCCTTAAGAAGCTACTTCCAACAGCCCCTTATCATTCAAGTTGAGCTATAGTGGTTGACTTGTTAAAAAAATATATCCCCATGGATTCTACACCAGATATTCTCATCCGTTTTATAACATCGTTCCTTACATATTAGTTCACGCAGAACTAAATCGATTGGACATTGGTATAAAATACACATTTTTACAGTTTGAATATGTATTTTTACTACTACATCGCGTACAATTTTAGTGCAAATACAGTTGACTGAAAAAATGTCAAACCTATAGTTAGTGTTTATAATGGTGACCTGACATTGTTAAGTCATTATGGTGTATGTTTCAGTTTAGAATTAATGTACATAGTGCGTCAAACGACCTCACGTTATAAGTACCTCACTTTTCAAGTACATAATGCCTGTAGCTACCCGACAACAGGGTACGAAAAGAGGAGTTATCGATACGGTTCCCGTTCAATATTTAAAAAAATATCCTTATGCGCTATTCATAGTATATATATTAAATTTTCAGATCCCACAAATGTTACTCGTCATGGAGTGCTTTGACACGGAACAGCCGCTCTAATTATAGTTCTATTAACATTTGGCGAAAAGTTAATCAGAGTATTAACTGCCATTAATAGAATCGTTTGCAGTAAAAAACACTGCAGTCAATATTATCAGTCAATAAAAATAGTCACTTTCGCAAAACTAAGAACAATTTGAATGGCATAGGCACTTTGCAAAAACGAAATAGTAAATTTAAAAGGTAACGACTAATATTAGTATCATCAGTCGTCGCTATAATTAGTACGATTTTTAAATCCTGTGTTAAAGCAGGACATTTTCATTAAAATGAAAAGTAGTGCATTGCATTGTGTCTGTATTAAGTAGTTAGAATGTGTGTTAGCATTAAAATACACTTGGGTTCCAAGTGACAAAAATAGTTCTTAGTATACATGTACAAATGGCTGCTATGGATCAATAAACATTGTATATCACAGATTCCACCCATTCTGGTATTATATAAGACAGTCACTGAATAATTTAAAGACAAAGGTAAGAACTGATTCCAAGCATTTTACTGCTTGGATAACCGCAAGTGCGTGTAATACAAGTATAAGTATCTCTACCTTGTACATATGTTGCGATCTCTCCATCAATGCCCAGTAGATACGTCTTGATGCACGAGTGCTAAATTCACTCAGCCTCTCTACTGTATGATGGAGCTTGGCATGTTCGCTACACAGTCTTTCTGTAAAAATCAATGTAACTATAGCAATACATTTGTATTCACTTGTATAATCAAATGTGGTATATTTTATAGCATTTAAAAAAAATAATAGCGGATATTCTGACCAGTATAATAAAATGAAATACTATAGATTCTACATATTTTCGACTAGTACAATAAAATAAAATAATATTATTCTACCTGTTTCATAATGATTTTCATCCTGCGGAGCTGGTAAGTATTTGTCCAACATGAATTCAGCGAGATCAGTAGTGTTATCGAGCGTCTTTAGAATAGTAATTCCAGTTTCCGTGGACATGACTCGATCCGCTTGCTGCCAACTATACAGACGTAAGTAATGGACCTTATAATATGTAAGCAGAGTCATAATTCTAACTCTTTGTTTAGTCTCTTGCTTGAAGTCAGTGAATGTTTTTACCGCAGGTCGGAGTCGTTCAGAAAAAATAGATTTTGTACGGTCCAGTATCTAAAATAATAACGGTTTATTTAGACCAGTCTGGTCAAATTGTAAAATTCCAAAGCAATATAGAAAGGCTTTTACCTGCTGTGGTTCTTCTTTGATGATAGGCAGTTTCACTTCAACGAAGTCAATACCTTGGCACAATGTTCTATCCAATGTATATATAGGTTTTTCCATAAACCTAGCAACTGGCAATGATTTTTCAATCATTGCATGCACAACGTTTTCAACAGTATCAAATGCCCAATTAACAAATGTGTTAGCACCCTTGACACGTCCATATACTTGAGTAGATTTGTCAAACAAGTAATTTACACTGGGAATTTTACGGGCACGACTGACCGCTTGGATTCTGTAAGAATGCTCCGACAATTCGGTCTCCATTATTCAATACAAAAACGTGTTTCACTTTCATAGGAACGAACTGAGACAATCCTTTGCGTCACTGTTGACAGTAGGAGTCCTAAATATCCTAAAAGTAAACAAATGCTATATTACACATTCAGTGGAATACAAAAATAAGTATAAATACATAATATCAGTATTCTTGCACTGTGAACGCCAATAATTGCAGTAATTTATTGGCGTGACACCACAAGGTAGATAAGCATAACGTTTAGGATTAACAGTCATAAATATAGCGTGTTGTACACCATAAATGTTACATAAGTTTACTTACAGTCCAGGTGTCTTAACTTAAATGTAACATGAAATGCATCAACATTAAATCAAATTTTGATCCTATTTGTCGATATTGACTAGCGTTATATGGATTCTAGACAATTGAGTGATCAATTCTTTTTTCAGAAGATAATACATTTTAACGATAACAAGCCTCAGTTACTACGTCGCATTCTAGTGCAATTGTCTTTTGCACGCGATTTATATGCACGCAAATTATAATCGGAAGTTCCGAGCTCAATATATTACGTAGGTACAAAAAAGTGACAAGTGGTCAGACGAGTTCCAACAAAGGAAAGTAATCAGTCAGACTCACCGAAACTGAAAGCTTGTCCGTATACCGCGTACCTAGAACTGATTCAAGCTTCTCACTCTGCGATTTCTGTACCTTGATCCCTGACTCATTTCAATGCAAAATTTGTTTATTTCGATTAGCGATCGGCGCTTGAATTATTAATGCCCTTTCTCGGAAGCTTGATCACCCCTGTCATTTTTCACAGCGTGATATCGTTTACTTCTTGAGTAACCGAGAGGTGGCGCATCCATATTCTTCCCTCGATTTATACGTCCTTGGAAAAGGCTGGCCGCGCCGCTGCGTGCCGTATTCAATCGGGGCCGGTAATGTAAATAACTTCAACAACAATTCAAACAAAGTTTTAAATAAAAGTTTCTATTTTGTCATTTTGTAGCATGTAAATTAAAATGTTTGGGTGCAAAGTGCAATGGTCTTTGAAAATGTAACGAAATTCAAAAAAGAAAGCAATACAGGTAATTCTAGGTTCTTCTACTTCTAATATGTTATAATTGACAATATTGTGTTATATGTACATATATTATTTCCTCGTATGATATAAAACGTGTATATTACTCTCGCATTCATTACGCAAAATATATGCAACATACTTTAAACGCTTATTTATACAATTCCAAATGTCACCGTAATTCATGATTTACGTGCAATTCCAAATGGTCAATAAAGTTTGTAATTTATTCATACATTCCATCGATTTCTCAAATAACTATACTTTAATTTATACCAACCTTTTTATAACAGTAAGGTACAAAATTTAAATTTTATTATATTTTCATAGAGATACAACATTGATGATAATTTTACAATCACGAGTCCTTTGAACGATAAAATTTGTTAATCATGCATACACTGCATTATGAGAATTCGAGATAACAATGCACCATGTTTGTAAATTTGAACATTAGCTTAAGTGCTTTAGTTATTTTACCAAGAAATAACGTAAAGGACGGTTGACAAATGATATGTAGTGGCAGACAGTCATCAATACTCGCAGTTATTATAGAAAATATACAAACAAAACGTAACAATTTTTGTAGCTTGACGTGTAAAAATTCTGTAGATTATCGCAAAGTACTTCAAATATTGAATTTAAGCTTGCGTAAGGCAAGCGTATACCCTGCGTAAACTAGTTCAATAAAATTACTTCGATTCTTGCGGTGCCTTAGCTTCTTCTCGAGTAGAACATTCTGGACAACTTGCTGTAATTTGTTTCTGATTACCGTGCAAGTAATCTGTCAAGTGAAGAATGGATATTACACTGGACACATAAGCGGCTACATCTTCCTTCTTGATGGTTTTCATTTGCGCAGCAACTGAATGATACACACGGTTGGCTGTCTTCGTTGACAATTGACCAATCGTTTGGACTGCATGCAATACTTTACTCTCGTCTGCCGATACGGGTTCTGCAATATTCAACTTATTTTAAAGTACTCTCGTTTAGATTCGTTATAACTTCCATTTTCGTTTCTTTCCCCTGGATATCGATAATACGCAGGATAAAAAAAGAATTTACCTGGCACCTCGTTCACCTCTTCCACCTCTGGGAAATAGTGGTCCAACAATTTATTAACCATAACGCTCGTGTTGTCTACACCTTGAACGGCTAAAGAGCCATAGTGTGTGCTCAAGATCTCGTTGGCCTTGGTCATGCTAATTTCCTTAAGCGTGGTTGCTTGATGTGTGGCCGATTCCTTAAGAGTGTGAAGTTTGGCGATGGTAGGTTGTAAGGAACTGCTCATTACTGCTTTCGCAGCATTGTAGATCTAACAAACGTATCAATGTTAATTAAAAGCCTTCCAAAAACGATTCAGTTTCAACGTATATAACACATTATCTGCTTTACCTGTTCTGGTGGTTGCGTGACGATGGGTACATTTTTCTCAACGATGTCCAGTCCCGCGCATAATGTGTGATCAACTGCACTGATGGATCCTTCGAATCTCTTGGCTAAGGGGGAAGTAATCGGAGCGACTGTTGCCGTGGCGCACTGAAATCCGGCCTCGGCAGCGCTTAGCGCTCGATTGACCAGTTGATGAGAATCTTTTACGTAAGTATACGTAGATCCTGTCTTTTCGATTGCTGAACTGATAACTGGAATATTCTTCACACGATCGATTACTTCCATTCGTGGCCCATTCTCGGATTGATCGATCGGTTTAGGATCAGCCATTCTTCTTCAAAATGTGATTGATCTGAAAAAATAATATACTATTAATTTGATAAGGTAGGTGGTAAAAAAAAGTGTATGTATGATTTTTCTATAATCAATGATGCATCAAGTGTATGTTGATTCTAAGGAATCTAGTAATTGATAAACATAGTAACTATTCTAGGAAGATAATACGAATATCGGTTCAAAAATTCATATACTTCTGCCGCATGAATTTAATGGCCGAATTTCTTTATTATCGCACCCCTTTCTCACGTGTGCGCACACCTTGCTACGGTGGAGGAAAAGGAAGAAGAGGAGGAGGGATTAGGGTAAGGAGTAGGGTAGGGTTAGGGGCATAGACATCGTGTTTGTGACAATGTTAACACACACGTGTACATGTTTTGTGCTTAATCGATTACATTATGATCTTTGACTGCTTTATTGAACGACACGATAGATATCATATCAGTCGCTATTTTAAGCGACAGAACTAAACAGATTCGAATTAATGAATTCACCAAACCGCTCATTTTATATTACAAAAGAATAATGTGAATATTTATAGTACTGATAAACCTATTTCTCACTGCTATTTTATGAAATATTTTGTTGAAAAAGTATGTAAAAGAATACGTATTCTTTGATTCCATTTTTGATTACGTTGAACTATGATATTACCCGATGTGTTATCCAGACTACGTCTTTATCTGCAGTTATACCGTAGCTCTACTATATTATTGAAGAGTCATACCTGCAACTATGACTAAGTTTTGAACGATAGGAACTTATTACCGGAACAGTCAGAAACAGTACTTAATTCTACTTAATTGCTACAATCATCCTTTGTTAACGCAGCAAAAGAGAAAATTGCATTCGCGTTCAAAAAAATACATAATGGCTTAATGCTCCATAACAGAAATAGATCTATTCTACAATTGGAGAAATAAATATCTTGTAAGAAATATAATCCTAGTGGCCTTTACAAACTAAAAAGTTGCTGAATGGCAAGATTGTCTACGTATATTCATTCACTTGATTATAGGAGTACAATACTCCTTTAATGGGGTATACACAATTCTTCATAAAATTTGAACCTCATGTTTTGACGTTTCTACGAAATCTAAGTTCAATGAGGCATGTACATATTAATTGACGTGTCCGTAAAATGTACTTACAAGGAACCTACGCGAGGTGTCCCCCTCGGATTTCAATGCCGTTGAAATATGTTGTAATCTAGATCAAAATAAGGGACACGTTTTTTTTATACGTGCCCAATCGCACTTTTAGGGGGTGAAACACCCCCTTGAAAAAAATCGGTTTTCTTCTTTCGGACCAAATACTGTGAAATCTATACGAGATAGAAAAAAATGTTTTAGACGAAAGTTGAACAGTTTCGAAACCGCTTAATAATAGTTTGATTGGTTGTTTAAAAAATATTAAACTTTTCACCATACCCCCCCCCCCCCCTTATAATTATTTTGCAATTTCAGAATTTCGTTTTGACCAAGCGAAAGGATATTTTATCCCGAATTCAACCATATATAATAATAATGTTACTTTCCGAGATACGGTCTTTTCGAAAAATAGACGCAAATGCCCGCGTATACCCGTAACGCGCTATGCGCAGCGCTTATCTCACTCGAGATGCATATATGCGTCTTCAATCGTGAAAGTCGAGAATACGTCGTTGGTATTTTCGTCGTGTGAAAAACAACTTTACTTTCTGCGAAGCGAATAAATATCATGAACAAGCGTGATATACATATAATGTACAAGCAGTGGTATCAAAGTCAGCGTCGCAGTAAGTATCCAACAGTTCACAATGTATCATTTGTGAGAACAAGTCTGTAAATGCATATTACTATACATGTGTTAAAACCTCTTTTAATAAATTCGCTACTGTCGAGCTATACAGGGTATCCCACAATAGGTGTAATCCCCTAATAGGTGATAATCATTGGATTATCATATGTGCAATATGTATAATCCATAAATATCATGAAAATGCTAAACGGAAATATATTTTTTTCTTGTAGAATCTATTCATATGTGTATATCTTCACTCCTTTAACACTATTTTTTTATAAAACATTATTTACCTCCATCTTTAAAAGCTATTTATTATCTCCCCATTAGTCGCAATATTTTTCTTTCTAAAACAAATTCTTTTCTTTGCCACTTGGTTAATAGAGCAAGCATTATATAAACACATTTAAAAGAAATACACAAATGCGAATTAATAATACGATGATGAAAGCGTGCTAGTATATTCTGCAGATTTTCAATATTAGTAGAAGAATATTGACATAGAGTCAATAAGTTAAATGAAAACTAAACATTAATAAATATCACCGACTTGCATTGCAAAAATATAGATGCTGTCCAACACTCTAAATATCGTACACAACAACTGTGACACATGCCAAACTTGTTATTCATCTATTATTAGATCACGACAAAATCGAAAGTAAACTAGATGGAAAGAAGAAAATATGAAAATACCGATAACGTATTCTCGGCTTTCACGATTGAAGACGCATATATTCATCTCGAGTGAGATAAGCGCGTTTATTTTTCGAAAAGTCCGTACCTCGGAAAGTAACATTATTATATATGGTTGAATTCGGAATAAAATATCCTTTCGCTTGGTAGAAACGAAATTTTGAAATTGCAAAATAATTATGAGGGGGGGAGGGGTATGTCGAAAAGTTTAATATTTTTTAAACAACCGAACAAACTGTTATTAAGCGCTTTTGAAACTGTTCAACTTTCGTCTAAAACAGATTTTTTTCAAAGGGGTGTTTCACCCCCTAAAAGTACGATTGGGCACGTATAAAAAAAATGTGTCCCTTATTGTGATCTAGATTACAACATATTTCAACGGCATTGAAATCCGAGGGGGACACCTCGCGTACATTCCTTGTTAGATTATTAGAGTAGGAACTCGTCGAATATACTTTTCTTATGACAGAAACGAAACATCCTCAATGAAACGAATTCCTAGCACGTACACCCATACGAAGATAACACAATTTTGAGATTAAGAGGTTAATTTAGAATTTTTTTACAACACCTTCACGATAGACGATGCAACCTTTTAAGTTTCTTGAATGAAACTGTGAACGTTTTATTTTATTCCTAAAAACTTTTTCGTTTATATCTAGGTCCTACTTACGTTAAATAATACTGGGTTGACACGTTGAAAGCACTGAAGTGAAAGCTGGTTTGAGAACACGCTTCACTCTGCTTGCGAGAACACTGACTGACGTTACATCGGTATGAGGGGTCCTAAATAGTAAAGAGTAGAAAGGTGGGGCGACGCCCGCCAGAGCCGTATATACCTGTTAAACACTCATGCACGGATGTATCCAGTTGGTTCTTGAATCTTCCACGAATTCACGTTATATCGTGATACTACAAACATCGTACATTTGCAATTTAAACTGATAACTAGTGACGCTTGCTTTCTTTATGTTCCTTCGGAGTAGAACGTTTGTATGGTCAGAATGAAAAGAAACATTGATGCTCGGAATTAAAAAGAATTATTACACTCCGTTTTCCATGACTCGTCAAATAGTTACATATCGTGTAGGTAAAACCGACGCAGCATCTCGTGGTTCCTTGGATCATTCCTACATCCCTGACATTTTGCTTCTGCGCCTGCGCATCTACACGGGAACGTACCATTGCCCATGACGTGGAGGTCGGCACGTCGTAGTTACTCGTCGCTTATAAATACGTAGGAAGAACATACTTCGAGCACTGCTTCACATTGGACTTTAACCCCTTTCGCACGAGGCACCCTAGACATGGGCCAAAGGGTTGAAGCGTGATTCAACTCGTTGCTCAGTCTGGCGCAATTTTAAGGTTTCATATCGTGTGAATTCAATGAAATCGTACGTCATGCTTCTGTCGTTGCCAGCTTTCCACGACAACTGAACCGCTTATACTTCTCCCATTCATTCGTTCACGCAGGGACGCATCAGTTTTTGTCGGTGTATACAAGAGGTCGGTTACCTCGCACGAATAAATGCACCGCATGCAAGTCGACTGAAGAAAACCGGCTGCGTTCGGCCAAATTGAATATTCAATTTTTCTTACTGTAGTTTTACTGAAATGAAGAAGCACGTTTGCATCGAATACCGATTAACGGTGAGTGTGCGTTTTCTTGCCTTTGCGATCGTCAGACAACGTTACTTTTAACGCATGTATCATCAGTTTCTATGACGTGGTTGGGAAAAATCGTATGTGCATCGAATTTTCGATAGTCGTTATGTAGAATATTTTCCGCCGTAACTCATAATCGATTATAATTTTCTCCATTAATCGGCGTATGATCTAATATAATACTCTCTTCCACTCATTGGTCTGATTTTCTATTACGTTTTTTATTTCCTCCGCGCGAGTTAACTTAGTATACAAAATACATGCATGTACATAGAAATAGGAATACTCTAGAAAATCTTAACAATACATAGGTGAGTGCGAGTGGAATAGCCCCACGTATAAATAGATGAAAAACGCAAACGTATACTTCATAACTTCTTATTGAACAATAATATCTATTATATGTTGTACATAATAAGTTTTTTCTCCGATCGGCTAAAATACAAAATACTATATGCGCATCTCTTTCTTGTAAATGTACGAAAATGTCTTGAAACGTTCTCAACGCGTTTAGACACGGAAAATTAGATATATGTATCAAAAAAACGCTTAATGCCTACACTTATACGATAATGAAACAACATGAAGAAAATAAAAACGCGCGTTTGTATCACGCGAATAAATACGAACAATGCGACAAATACGAATCTGTGGTCTCTCTAAAGTACCAATTGTAATTCTTAAATTTTCAATCTGTCTTCTTAGAAGACGAATTCTCAGTTGGTTTAGCGGTATGATTCTCAGTTGGTTTGGTGGTGGTGTGGGCCTGAACTTTATCATTGATTGCGTGAAGATACTGCGTGAGCTGAAGAAACTGCACGACACTGCTTATATACGTCTTTACGTTATCCTTGCTGATGGTCCTCAAATGGTATATTACGTTTGAGTAGACGCGTCGGGCTGCTTTATTGGATAAACGTCCAACGGTTTGCAAGGTGTGCAGAAGCTTATCTTCATCATCCGTGTTTACGTCTGAAATCGCAAATAACTTTTATGTATACATCCATGTTTATAATCTGGGATTGTAAAAAACTTTTCATCCTTGTAGAGTGCCTTGTTTGAATTAAAATTACATAAAAACAAGAACGAAAACAATCACTACTTCTAGACGTCTGATGACTCAATACATCGAAATAAAGAAAAATTAATGTATCAATATTATAATATGAGAGTAACTTTGAACATTATAAATTGCTTCATTATGCTCATTTGCATAGGCAACTTACCTGTCTGCTCTTCTTCTCCTGTCGCAGGGAAGTATCTGTCTAATAATTTGTCCACAACAACCGCGGTACTGTCTATACCTTTGACTGCAGCGGTACCGTAATGTGTGCCGAGAAGTTGATTTGCTTTGTTCCAACTGAGATCTCTTAAAGTCGTGGCTTGTGTAAGTATTAATTCGTTGACATGAGACAGACTTGTAACGGCTGGCTGAACGGTCTGCAGTGCGAGGGTATATGCATTTTCCAAAATCTGCATTGAAATAAGTACAGATATAAGTAATGTTATAAATATTGAATGTTATAGAATATCGAAAGACATCAGTTTATAAGACCAGATATTAAACATTTAAGAGAGCAGAAAAAAAATCAAGAAAAGAAATCCCTTCGGCAGAAGAGGTATAAAAAGATGAAAGGAAATCATTCTCCGCTAAAAGTATAGATGAAAACCGTTTGAATCTATCTGAAGCAGAAATAATTCCCACGAACGCGGACGCTCGATGACGCTTTTATAAATTAAACCACAGTGGGCCGTATATTCTCTTTGGCCTATAGACGATCGATTTCTAACCTGCTCGGGTTTCTCCTTAACCAGCGGTACTTTTTGCTCGATTTTGTCGAGTCCCAGACATAACGTGTGGTCCACGAAGTGTATGGGGCTCTCGAGTTTCTTAGCTATTGGCGCGGCGAGGGGCACAGCCTGCTTGGTGGCATTGGTTAAGGAAGTCTCGGCTGTGGTCAGGGCCCAGTTCACCAGCTGATGGGAATCTTTAACCCTCGAGTAAGTCGCCGCTGACTTGGAAATCGCCATCTCCACTACCGGCAATCCCAAGACACGGTGAAACACCTCCATATGAGGTAGCTGTGCCGGAGCGGTAGTCATTTTACTTTCCACTTTCACGGGTTTCTTCGGACGTATGAAAAAGGAACTTCACTCGGGAAGAGAATATAGCTGCGACGTAAGTCCAACTTCCTGAAACGTGAATCAAATGGGGACGCATATAGACATAAGTATACGCAATAAATATTATCGGAGAGGTATTATAGCTATTCGTTGTGTATATGAATTGTACGAGATGTCTTGAAAGTCGCCGTTAAAAATTATACAAAATATAATATGAATTTGTTAGTTTCCCGTAAGTATGTACATTTTTTGGACACCGTGTATGTATGTGAATGTATATACAAGTTTGACGATTGTTTCATCATCATTTTAAAAATTGTATAAGTCACGATCGTAGATGACTCATATATGATGAATAATTATATGCAAATATCTCAAATACTGTTGTACCGCTTTTTTATATTCGCATATCGTGTTGTATAATTTAACCTGACAATAAGAAAAGCGGTGGCCTTTATTCATTGCACGTAAACGTTAGTATATTCCGAAAGTATATTTTCCGTATCGGGCAGACATCAGGGACGAACATAGACAGGGGTCAACAAACTTGTCTCTCGTGTGTTTATCATTACCATGTATACACAACGCTTTGGCGCTCAAGTACACTTTGCAGTACACTTTCGAACGACATTTCTAACGCTTCTCTTAACGATAAATAGCGCCAAAGCCCAATTACGGAGTTTTATCTATTATGTTTAGTCTATGATTTATCTCTTTTATAACTGTTACGACACGGTGTCGATGGTCATGGAGTACGACACGTACATTATAGATTACACGACCCAACCAACGAGAAGAAATGTACATGTGTAAGCCGCTATCACGCGAGCGTTACATGATCCCAAATTTTCCACAACACGAACCTTCCAACGACCTCAGGACAGACGCTTAATAATTAACGCTTAAATCACTCTCTTATTTAAAATCAAATCCCCTTTTTACATCCCACGACCTATCTTAATGTCGAGCTCCTACGCACGGCACCGAAGATTACAAGATCCTTCCTCCCCGATACATCGAACGAGAACCTAGCTTCCGGAAGTATCACGAACTCACCACAGCCAACACAGGATCGATCGTTCCTAACATTGAATTTCCACCGAAAGGTCGCCGAACGACCACGTGGTACGTAAGCCAAAACTAAAAATTCTAACTGGGTGTGATCGAGTGACGAACGAAGATACTCACGCAGTATGTTCCCACGGTGAAGGTTGAAGCAGCACTTTCTGAAGTACAGGAATGTGACGGAGGGACGTGACGAGACCGAGGCTAGACAACGCACGAGAGTATCACGTCGAGGCGACTACGCCTGTACAAATACCGGCGAGGTACGGCACGCACACCGCGACGCCTCGTTGCCGCCGCCGTCGCGGCGCAGGCCGCCTGCGCACTCGGTGTCTTTCGAACCGACCAATTGGCTTCCAATCTCTACCATACCCGAGAGGATTCCCTCGTGACATGTGGGCGCGCACGCAGGGTGCAAAGTCCATCGCGAGCGTCTCTCCCTTCGCGCGCGCGCGCGCTACTGGAAACGTCACGGAACACTCCTGCACGCATTATCGTCGCCGGGTACCGACGCGACTGTCGCATAGGCGTTCGTCGGCAACAATAAACTGCGTCGTCGGGCACCGGACGCCCGACGGTTTCGGCGCAATCAGCCCATGCGGAGTATGGCTTCTCCCCTCCTCAAGGTCTCCTTGGTTCGACCTTGATCGATGCGATGGTAGATTTTTTACAGTTCCACTACCATGTTTTATAAATTTCTTTTTTTCTGGGAAATATTGGGATAACCCTTTGCGGTCGGAAGGCGCCTCTCAGGCGCCACGGCATTTCGCGCGGCAGGTCGGATGGCGACTCAGACGCGTCAACGGGCGTTTATGTTAGATAAACAAAACCTCGGCCAAAAAAGCCGCCGACTGCAAAGGGTTAATGCACAATTATTGCAACCTTTCTCAAATACAGTTTATTGGACGAAAACAATAAGAAGATGTAACAAAAATACCGCATGATTAAATACTACAAATATCGCAAAAATACTGCATATGCGCTGGAATAATCATTTAAAGATATTTTTGTTACATGTCCTTAGTGTTTTTGTGGAATAAAGTGTATTTTAAAAAGGGCGCAATAATTATGCACCGACAAAATAGCTTTCACAAGCAGGTTTCCAGTTTCGATTGTTTTGCAGCGTTACCGTCGATGGTTCTGTTAGGTAACTGAATATGGGGATTGTGTAAGTCGGTTGGGTAATGGGCTTTCTACGATGAAGTTGTTAATGAGATGTATGAGAAATGATGCACAATTCGGAAACGCTCCATTCGATATTTTTAGGCGCACCTCGCCCGGCTGGTCAAAGTGTACGGCCTTTGGACGACAGTGATCTATCTATCATTGATAGTGCCAGGCGTACCAGCAGACCCTTGAGTCTAGGCGCCGTCTAGGTCGCGTCTAGTCGGTCGTATCAATTAAAAGAAGTGAGATGGGTTAACTGATAAAGAATGTAAAAAACAAACAGCTTCTTGGGGCTATCTGGACGATTGGTGTACTACGCAGGAAGTGAGCAAACGGGAATGGAATATTTTACGTCTGGAAGGCAAAGGTTTGGAAGATTTTTGAAGTTCACCAGATTTGCATCGGCAGAAACACTTTGTTCGTCCGTCTTCGCGTTGAGGTCACGGAAGAGGAAGTCAGCCTTTCCCAAAAAAAGAGAAACTGCAATTATCTGATTTCACCACTTTCACCGCCGCCGCATCGTCGAGCACCTCCAAGGTAGGAATTCTCGAGAGGATCGATGCTCGATCTCTGACCGATGCGATGACTCGTGTTCGAATGTACAAAGTTCGATTTGACCGGCCTCTTCCGTGACGATCATAATTTAAGCGTGTTCCAGATGCGTAGATAACACGTGTGTGACTTTGGCAGGAATTTTTTCGTTGTCTAGAATCCTCGTTGAGTCCTCTTCTTCGGCAACCATCGTTCAATAATTAAAATTCTAACAATCGATTAGGGAAAAATTGCAAACGTCGCGGAATTTAGAAAAAGTGTGTGTTGTGAAAGTAAAAATCAATACGATTAGAACTGTGATAAACATGACACACAAATCGATCTGATCAACTATTGATCGTAATCTCCAACTCTCGATGGATATCACGATCGATCAAAAGTAGTACAGAGGAGGGTACAAGGTACACGTGTGCCAATAAGTCAGATAAGACAACAGATAAGCGTAATAACGGCGCAGACACTCCTTAAGAATTAAATAAGTAAGATAATGGGGAGACAGATATAGAAATTACCTGTGAAATCATTGCCCTCTCGTGACTCTATTCCTTAGTGCATTTCTACTCTGATTCATTCTATAGAGAATAAATCATGATTGACTTAAATTTTACTACGATTATTCGTCGTCCACTCTCGTACAGCAGATCGTTGGAAATATCTAATCTCCCGTCGTTAATGTGTTTTCATAGGATGTTATCGAAGAAGTGAAATCAGCTACCGCCATTAGCATACTTTTCATTCGCCTGACATTCACCTGGCCGAAAAAGGACTTGCATTCAGAGGTGCATCACGTGTCTCCGCACAGATCGTAGAGAGTTACTATCCCACGCGTATTCTATAACTAACGAATACGGCCCTTTATTCCTTGTCTTACATTTTTAATCGTTACTGTACTGGGAGGATAGATTATTCTATAAGCTAATTTAAAAAACAGACAACGAACAACGTGACACGGGTACACTGTGCCAATGTGATACTCTACAAGTTGCCCCGCGTTACGGACGAGACTAGCGCGATTAGAAGATCTAGCTTTAACGCTGCGGAATGTAAATGCTTCATGCGCTCGCGATTAATTCTCTGCGGCTGATTATCATCATTATCTCAACTATCTCGAATCGGTGCAAAACTTCGATCCATCTATTTTCAGTCCGGTGCTCCTTGAATCTGCGAATCATATTCGAGGGAATGCCAGAACTGAGCACCGAATCATTTTCCAACGGTCGACTCTGTTACTCGATACCGTTTATCGGTGGATTGGTCGATACGGACAGGTGATTGTTGTGGTTTTGCTGACGATTTTGCAAGCGCGTCACTTTTGGAACGCTCGGACGACCCGCCAGAAAGGCGGCCAGCTGCTCCTGCAAATTACATCCACAGAAGAATCATTCGATTTTGTGGGAGAGGAATATGCTATCGGAAGGAATGTCTTATATCACATACCAATAATAGATTCGTAGTCGAATTCAGCCTTTGTACTGCAGCGTACATTCCGGTTACGCGCGCCTTTGCGACGTCTCTCTTGCCTACGATCGGCACCATCTGTGACCAAGAAGAATCGAACGTTTGGCTGGTAAGAAATACTAATAAACATATAGGTAAATATTACCCCAGAAACTATCATTATTTGCAATGGGAGATAACCGATTTGTAATAAATTGAACAATAGTCCGAATTGGATAATAATATTTGACAAATTATCAACGTAAGAGCCTGAATGGAACATTTACAGAAAATGTATGTGGGAGAAAATGTATCTACAATTGACGAAGAAAGTTTCGTGTACTATTGAAAGGAGTAGTAAATAGCTTCGAAAGTACCGTAACTCTCTCTTCTTTAGAGCGTGCAGTCTGAGCTCATACCTTCAATGTGGCGTCTGCGATGCCGAGCAGCTGATGCGAAATCCTCACTAAGAGTCTACCCATTCGCTTTGGAGTTCTTGAGGCGAGTGTCGCAGTTCCATTCACAAGATGTACAATGCGCCGCGTGGATTCACGTGTCAGTAGAACCAATAATTGTTCCAAAGTGGTCGGGCGCGCCTGATTTTCTGGCTCCGGCAAACTCAGCGTTGCCCACAACTCTTTTGCTTTTTGATATGCCAATTTTGGATCTGTGGCGAGCTACAGATGATAATTCACAGACGTGTCATTTGTCGAGTTCGACGAGAGAATAATTAATTGATCGAGAATAAGTTACTATTGATTAAATCCACTCGATTATGTCACTTTTTGCACAACTGTCAATTGCGTAACGTCAAAATGAATTTCAATTAATTGACTGTGACCTACTAAATTTTGCTGGCGAATCGATACATTTTTCTAGTGTAATTGGCTTGCTTCTGATAGGGGGCAATTAAAGTGTTCAGTGCCTCGTGGAAGAGTCTGAGCCCGTAACGAGCTACCATACAGATACAGCGCAAACATTAACAATTAATTAACGTATAGGGTGATAACACGCTCTGACATCATAATGATAACCAATAGGTAACGCATACATGCGTGCGCAATGGAAAGTACCTCCTCTCCCAATTTGGATTATCATTACTTCCGTGGGAAACCCGCAACTTTGTTAATCCACGTGTGTTCGGCAGAAGCATGTTACGTAACCATTTCTTAATGACCAAAAGTTTCAGTAGGACTTTGATATTCGACAATGAGCACACGATAAAAATGATCGGGAGATCAATCGCCGTTTTACTTCCTTCTTTTAACTGCCTTCTTAAACAAATGTGGCTGTCGGGTCTTACCAATTCTGCGACGTATAAAAGCACATGAATACACTCCGTTCCTTGTTCCTTGAGGGCACGTGCCTCAGCTAGCGTACGCCGCGTCAATCTCTTCTGTAATTTTCTCGAAAATCTTGCCCCATGCTTGATCGTACGTGTTGTCTTACTCACTGGTTCTGCTGGACCTGCGTCTGCACAATTCACATTAAAGAATATCAGTTAAACTGTCGATAAAGAAATGTACCTGACATGTTTAATACGTTTGGTCATTAGAAAAATTAAGTTCATCGATTCGAGCAAAGTTAATGAGACTTTTCGAAAAATTCACTTAAATCAAATTACATGGCTATATCGTTAAACTTGGTTGGCAAGTGGATCACTCATTGTTATTAGTTAATTTTATTGTTGTATGTTATATTCGTGTTTACCATCTACTTTGTCCGCTGGATCTGCGGGTAAATATCGATCGACGTATTCATCCGCGACAGTGAGGGCGCCGTCCAATCTATCGGCAGCAGCATTGGCAGCCTGACTTCCGATTTGCTTCATACTTCCGGCTCTCATTAGGACCGGCCTCACGATTTTATTGTTTACGTACTCCCGCGTGTTCCAATACATCTTTGAATGAAATTAAATCGAAAAGAATAAGTTTGATTCGAGAATGTTACGCTCACTGGAATTCGCATAGAGTTATGCAGTTTATTAGAATGAGTGTTTTTTACATCCATTTTATACCCAATGTGAGAAGGAATATTCAATATTTACTACTCACAAGATGGGGAGGAAGATTTACAGCTGGTACTCTCTGCTCGACAATGTCTATGCCTCTGCACAGGAGTTGATCGATGATGGTGATGGGTCCATTTAGTGCAAAAATAGCTGGTTTTGCTGACGCGGTTGCTATAGCTAATGACTGTTCCGCTGTGCCCAGACTCCAGTTCATTAGCGAATTAGATCGCTACGCATTCATTCACACATGCAATCGGTAACGTTAATTGCAAAAAGGCAATTGCTTTAATGAAACATAGGCGCAGACTTATTCGGGATTCAAGAATACCCACGGACGCCTCGACGCTCTGATCACGTCGAACACGTGTCGATAGTCGGTAAAATTAAAACATATTTCAACGATAATGATGCGATTCATCATTCGGCAAGTTGTACGAGCGAATTTTGCTAGAAAAGTTCGCGCGTCGGCGCCTATGCGCTGGCTGCAATGAAAAATCGTCGACGCACCTTAATCTTGTCATACACATTTCCAGCAATATGAATGCTGCTCTCCACGATAGGAAGACTCGAAATCCGGGCAACGGACTCGAATTGCGGCAGATCCGAGTGCCGTCTCTTCGGGTTCGCTCGCGCCATTTGCAGGCTGTTTGCTGAAATTATTGAGAGAAACGGTAATGCACGGGTGTCTGTTCCGCTTAGTAGAGGCGCAGTCGGAGATAAGTAGGCGCGTAAGATCTGCATATGTATACGACGTGTTGTCTTATCGGGCGCCAACCATGTCTCATAAATGATCATCGTTTCTCAAACACGCGTATCGCACCTGCTCATTTAACCGGCCTGATGTAACCTCGCCAGTTTATTTCTTTGTTGGTCTTAAGCGAATCGGTAAAGAGAATCGCGTTATTTGCCAATGTATCAATTACCTCGGAATCAATTAGGCCCTGTTCGATGAACTTCGATTGATACTGTCGCGCTACTTAATGTATAAGGAGCGACCGGATAATCGGCCGATAGATTGTTCTTTGAATACGTCAAAAGTACAACTGGGAGATTCGCTTGGTGACCGTTTAACTGGACCGAGAAATAATCTCTTGAAATTTTATGCTGATAAGGGGATGCACATCGCAACCAGACGTGTCCGGCAATGAATCTTTATTGAATGAATAAAGAATCGATTATCTCGCCGAGAGGAAAAACACGTGGTTTTTCCTATAAATGTAAACGCAGCCGTATGTACATGTAAAAGAAAGCAAGCCGAGCAACACCAACTAGCTGATAAGGGAGGTCATACTGCAGGATGATGCTTCGTGGTTAATGTCGAGGCTACACGGATTTTCTGCGGTGCTTAAACCGCAATCTTCTCCCGATTAAACGACAACGGTTTTCGATAGTCGAGCAAACTGGAGGGAATTAGCGCCGGAGAGAGAAAGGGAGGGAGCACGAGAGGACCACTCTGTCAATAAACAGATTCATTTTCGCTCGCGTTCGCGTAAGCGCCGATGTTTTCTGTTCCATCAAATGTAAACTGTAACTCGTAGCTGTGAACGCCTCTCGAATTCGTCGCGGAACATTGCGTGACCGTCGATGGAAGAAATGCAAACGAGAGAAGTTCGATCTTCAATTTTTCTCGCGCATTGGAAAAATGAACGTCAGGCGCAGATTGTCCGCTCTCCCGCCACGCGTATCGTCATGCTTAAATTTACCAATCGAACGAGTTACTCCATTCCGTTATCGAGAGCTGTGAAATACTTTTCACGATACACATAGAGTGCGTTTGTACGCGACGATATCCTCGCCAGTTCGAAAATCTTTTCTTCCAAAGTCAAAGTAAAGGTTCAGGGTCTCGCCCTTGTCCGACGCTCCGATTGTCCCTGTCCGCTCGCGCGTTTACTACCTGCCACTTGGCGCGGACGACGAAAATAGCACGATCGAAAGCGAAAGACACCGTAAACAACTGCAACGACACGCAGAGTACGTGATATTATTGCAGAGCATCTCTGTCCTCTTTTTCTCCTCTCTCTTTCTCCCTCCCTCGTTTTACGCTCTTCCTGCTGGCCCTCTCTCGTGTGAATACATTTCCATCGGGCAAACAAAGTGATCCCAATGGAACTTCCACTTTCCATTGCCACCGTGGATCAAAGATCGAGATCCGGAATCGTCTTCGGATAATTTTAAGAGAAATTCCTCGCGTCGTCCGTCGCGCTTAACATCGCGCACATCGATCTACAGACTATCGGGTACTATCTCGTAGCTCACTCGGAAGGTCGTTCTACACCCACCACGATCAAATGAAATCGCACTGCGGGAAACACTGGTGAAGGCAGGGACTATCTACTTCTCCTCGAGTAATCGCGAATTTCGGATAAATTCAACGGGCCCCAGATATATGGACGGCTTCCTACCGCGCACGGAGGTGACAGCGAACGCGAAGATGCGCGTTCGCGCGTCTTAACCCCTATCATTTCGTTCCTTACCTCAGGGCAAGGCGAGCCGCTCGATCCCGCTAGCGACCTGTCCGATTCTTGTCGGATTATGTAATGCGAAAGCGCGCGCCCGCACCGCGGTACACCCCTTTTCGCGATCTGCTCTTACAGCGAGAACCTCGCAGAACTGGACAAGACAGAGAAAGCACGGTGTTTCGTGCGAAGAACACGCCGGCGACTGCACGTCCAGGACTGCTAACGGGTATCTCATCGGCTTGACCTATGACACATCGATTATATACAGGCGCAAGCGATCGCAGCAGTACCAGCAGCAACCATGATGGCGAGAGCGCGAGAACCGGAGAGAGAGACTTTTTTCCATCGACGGTAGCCGAGATCTTCTCGACGTTTCCTCCAAAGTCGAGCGTTTAACGTCACCCCGAGCCGTGAAAGATTCCACGCCCCCGTTTCTGCGTTCTCCTATTCGAGCCACCCTTCGTTTCACGTCACCTTGCTAAGGGACGCGGTCGGAAAGCGTCGGAGGGGAGAATCCACGTGAACGACGAGGATCTCTCCGACGATGTTTCCGAACGTATTCCGGGAGGCGACGAGGCGCGTGGAAAGTCTCGAGACGAAAGGAGGAGGAGAGGGTGGATCGAGTTGGGAGTAGGAAATGGAGGAGAGGGAAGAGCACTTCGAATGGGGAGAGACCATTCGCGATGAAGATTATCGAGAAGTAATCGGGAAGGGATGGTCCCTGGCGAAAATTCATGGAGAAGATAGAGGAAGGAAGAAGAGGGATGGGGTGGGAGGTGATCTATGATGGGCGCGAGGAGGGAGAGGTAGTGTGGAGAAGAAACTACGCGGAAAAGTCGAAATTATCGCCGGCAGACGGTCTTAATTGCCATGCAAAGTCCACGGCATCGCCGCCACGATCTGCAATGGGGCGCGACGCCTTAATCAACACCTCCTAACCGGGTGCGCCTCAGCGACACTTTGACGCGCATTGTTTTTCAAATTTTCCCTTTCGGTCCGCCTCTTCCTCTCTCGCGACCGAGCCGAAGCTGACCGAGATCTTGGATCGTCCATAGGGACCGTACGTGGGGAAGCGTCCAGCTTGAAAAGCTGAGCGAGCGTCGTGCAGCACTTCCTGTCTTTATCTTGAAGAAAGCGCGCCACGATAAGAGCGATGGGAGGCAGCGTTGAGGAGCGCGCGTGTAGGTGTCGGTGATTTTCGCTGATTAGAGGAACGATCGATTATTATATTCGATATTCAATTCAATATCCAATTTGATTATTGGCGTTCTTGGTATTGGTCTTACTTGTCTTATTTCGTTGTACTTCTTTTTGATTACTCGAGTTGGTATAATTTAACAATAATTGTGCCATCGATCGTTTCGCAAATTATAAATATTATTTGAAATTTTTATAAAATTATTCTCCCGGCTTTGGTTTCTGATCTACTCCCTGTGCGTTTTCCGATAATCGTTTTCTTCCTCGTTTCTTGCCCTCTCCGCGCTCTTCCTCGCATGCATGCACGTCGTGTCGCGCTTACAATTAGTTTCTCACTTCCTCTCGGTCCACTTTCTTCCCCGCACCTTATGTTTTTCTGTCTACTTTTCCAATGTCCTCCCACCGTACTACTCCCCCTTCTACTCTCGGTCTCGGCGTATCTCTGCCTTTCCGTCCTCCCGTCCTTCCGTCTCCACTTTTATCTTTCCAACTTCACCGTTCCTCCTTCTACGTGCTTCTTTCCCTCGCTAGCCAATTTCACGTACCGTCGTAAATAATTCAAATCGGATTCTTGTCAAGCGTGGATCTCGGGATGGGAAGAAAATAAATAGACGTGAGAAATGTTCTCGGTATCTCTACATAATATTCGTTGAATATTGTTTCGTTGTAATTTTCACGGACGTACTGCCGACGTACCGGAGCCAGCGCGTTACGACCATAGCATTATTCGAGAATGTCGGTGGGTCGGACCAATCAATTAACTCCTTGGAAAATAATCGTCGTGTAATATCGGAGGGATACCGCGATTGGAGTAAGAAGACCGAGTTGTGTGCAGTAAAGTGCATTAAGGTCAGCGTGCCTATATTTAGTTGTAAGATATTCCAGAGCTGCGTGCGCGTCGCTCCCAGTAATTGTTTAAAAGGATCGCCGGACTGCTGGGCACCGTTTTATCGGTAGCTTGTTTCTTTATTTATCGCCATTATGAGAGTCACTCGCTCGTGAGAAAGTAGTCGTTGCTCGACGAATGCTGCGCTTACATGCTATCCCTTATTTCTTTTTTATCATCCGCGCGCGTCCGCCCGGCGCGATAACGTGACTCACGAAATGGCAGTTTTCTTCCCATTTATACGCGGAGGAATAACGATGCGGGAATGGTGCTTTCGAAGGCTTGCACAATCTTCCAAATTCAGAGACCAGTATCAGGCTGTATTTTTCAACCGTGAACCAGACTTCTGGCTGGTGAATCGTGAGAATGAAGTAATTAAGTGAACTCTCATAGCGATGACCTTATGAAAGTATGTGCGTAAGATTCGCGTACAAGTCTCGTATCTGCAACAGTACCAATCTTCGATTGGCCCGCGCGTGCGCGCGCGTCGTGTCCGACGCGTTAAGCATCACAGACGCTCGCGCATATAAACACACGTCCAACGCAGACGTATGGGGTTATCGACTGGGAGCGAACGAAGTGAGCGCCACCAGCTGTTGGCTACTTCATCTCACGTTTCGTAAAGAAGTTCTCGATCGATCATTCGTCCATGAATGTACAAAATTTTCCTTAAAGAATATCGACTAGAAAAAATATCTTTATATTTTATGAGTGTTTATGGATAATTTATATTAAACTTGATTCCTGTGTTAACGTTACTGCTTCGACGTCGTTTTACTTCGTCAAATTTATTGATTTATCTCACTGACGTAATACCGGAAAAATCAAATCAAATTAGAGGTGTGAAAATTTGTGGCCACACAAAGGTCGTATTAATAGAACGCATGCTCCGCCGATTGTTCTGCATAAAGGGTAACTCTGGATTCAAGTGAGACTAATTGGCAGCATCAAGCGGAAAATTGCTGGTATTCAGCTGAAGCAATCGCTCGGCGTGACTTTTCAATTGAGGGAAATTGCATTAGAATCGAATCGTAAATATTCATGGATTGCGCGACTTACGAGTTTCCACGAGCTGTACCGATCACTTTTTCATAGTATTTAATGTATGCTATTGTTACGATGTGTACAAGAAAGTTAATAAATTTAATTTCATGTATAGAAATGCGCAAACTTGTTACATAAGCTACCGCTTTCCTATATTTCTACATCACGTATTCGATATTACAATGGAGAGGTCAAAGACAGGCATTTTATTTTTTCATTCAATTAATAGTCTACAATCTGCAACGACTTGGATTCGATAAGCTAATTGTCTCTTTCACTAACAAAAGGGGACACCGCAATTAACGCGTCCTAAGATAAACTTATTAAAAAATAATTTTACATTAAAGTTGCCACTAATTAGCGCATGCACAGCGCGTGAAACAGTAGATTTTACAATGAAGAATCGTATTGATAGTTTGTCCAATAAACGACTTGCGGGGAGCATCTATCTGAAGAAGGTGACAAGTGTAAACAATATTGCCACATCTGCATCAAATTTACTTAACTTTATTGTGTTATACGGGGTGATCGCGGTACAATGGTCTTTCTTCAAAACGCAAAATTCTCATGAATGTGATGCAAGGAAATGTTTCAATGTGTTTAGTGAGGAACGTAAATGCACACATGAATTTTTTAATTTTCGCAAATTTGTTCCGCGAGGTAAGATGAGCGTCAATTTTTTAGGTGGAATGGTACATGCTTCTTTATGCACTATGATATTTTAAAGGTTTGGATTCCCACTTTTCGAAATTCTAAGTCACAATAGTGTGCAACTTTTGTTTTCAAAATGGCAGTTGAGAAAGTGAAAATATGCAAAATTGGAAAATTGTCGTCCAAGTCTTTGACGACACTAAGCAAAGTTAAGTGTCGCAACTCAATAGGATAAAATGTACATAATAGTGCACAGTTTCCTCTTTAAAATGATTTGTGGAAAGTTCCAATATAATGATTTTTCGCCGAGTTATTGGCCTTAGAAGGAAAAGGCTCCTTATCCCTTCAAATGCGAATAACTCGTCGAAAAATTATCATATTGGAACTTACCACCAATCATTTTAAAGACAAAACTCTGTACTATTAAACAATTTTTATCCGATTCAGTTACGACACTTGACTTTCATTATATGCCATGACAAACTCGATTAATATTTTTCAATTGTGCACGATCTCCTTGGTCATCTGCCATTTTAAGTAATTTTATCTCGCGGCATTGAAATAAACCGTTTCTTTAAGTTGAGGTTTCAAGCTTTCTTAGCATTTTTTTAAACACATTTTTAGCTTCATTATTTACGAAGTTATCGTCATTTGAAATTCAGTGATTTTTTTCCAAATTTTAAGTGTATCGCCTTTTTTCCTCCTGAGTGTATGTATAACATGACAAAGTATCCACCCTGTATATAAGAATGTGAAACAAGATAACAAATAATTAAAGCTAGTTCGTGTAAGAGTTCATTAGACGGATGCAAGATGATAGTCTGACGAAAGACCTATACGTAACATTTCATTGGTGTCTGATGCAAGTGTCACTACTTTTAAACTATTTGCCACAAACGTCGATAAGACTGCAACCTTTGAAACAGTGGAACAGATCATACACAGTATATTATTCATATGAGCAAAGTTGCTTATACATTTCCCTTTGCTCACATGTAGAAAAATGAAAGACGCGATGATCACCACTGCGCACATCACCTGTTACGCTTTTCATGAAAATAGTTTAAAATCAACCTAAATCATAAAAGCCACCGCGTGACACATTCTGTGCTGTGTGCGAGTGCGCGTCGGTACGTTGTGTCTCAATGTCATGCGGTATATTTACATTATAAAGCAACATCAATTCCAAATCCGATATCAGTTGACTCAACTCCTGCCCCCCGGATTCTTAACACGCCAAGTCTTTGACCGATCGACGAATTCGATTTGTCATCGGCACGTGCGAAACACGATTCTCCGCCTAGCACCGGTCTTAACAGTGTCGGCTCGGGTGTGTACGTGGCCCTCTTAGGCCAATTCAATCGTCAGCGCCCTATCATTTTTTTTATTAAATTTTTTTAAACTTTATAAACATTACAAAATGTTTTTAACGTATATGTCGTTACTATACCTTATCCCTAATCTTATTTTCATCATCCCTAAATTAGTTTTCAAAACGATTTGTTACATCGGTCGATTAAACGATTATTTAATTTCTTGAATCCACGGAATAAAAAATCACATAGATAGAGCAAATATTAAAAATACTAAAAACAAGGTTAGCCGTCCCTAAGCCGGCGTCCGTTGTAGCTTACAGTTAGCCTAAAGCCGGCCCTGGATTTTAAGCCACGTGGCGGTGTCTCGTGTGCCTTTAACATAGAGGACAACAGGTCCACTTAGGCACTCAATGTCTTTGTCACACCGTTATTCCTTGTCAAACCTTTATTTTTCATTTGTTTCGCCTCTTCAATCGTCTTCGTCGACCCACATGCGTCACTTCTCCCAATGAGCGGTCCACCAGTTCTATCGGCACGCGGATTCACTCGTGCTGGACCAGCGAGCGTCTTCAACGTGTCTAAGATTAGAATCAATCAACGCCAATAAATGAGAAAATCGCGTAGCCGGCAATACGCGTGGCTGCCATTATTATTTCGATCCCTAGAAAGGCACGTGATGAACGCCGACTTGCCGACTCCATGTCTTCGTATTCTTATATAAAGGTATCCTGATCTCGCGCCTCAGGAGTTAGGAGGCGCGTGGACATTGGGACGTGAGTTTGTCGAGGAATGCGCGAATACGTGGAGGTGACTCCGGCAAGATATCTCATTCGATAGACCGGAACGTCGTATGCAGCCTAAGCCCCACGTCGGTGGCCGTAAACCATCTACGGTGGCGTTGGAATGATCCTCCTCCAAACACTAATCGCTCCGCGATAATATTTTTACGAGGCGGAAGAGGTATAAAAGTCGTGCAACTGGGCATACCTGAGAAATAAGCGAATTGCATTCGGTGGCTCGCAAAGCCTACATCGATCTTCGGCGAAATGAAAAATAGGAAGTAAACTCGTTTCGATCGTTTCAATTCCATCGATCGAATTTGTTCTCTTCAGTTTGCCTCAAGGAAGTTTTAAATTCTGCGGGTAAAAGATTTCGACGTTTGATCTCGCGTGACAAAGGATACCTAAAAAGTGCAACTTGAGGACAACGCGAAGAGAAAAGAAGAGAAGGAAAGAAAAGCCTGACAATGCGCGATTCCACCATCGACGAGATCCTGAAGGACGAGGCGTGCTTCGAGATAATACGAAAGAAGCTACGACAGGATTGCATGGACCACTTCTCCGTGATCGCATACGAGATGGTGCCGATGGACAAGGTGAACGGTTTCATGGGACAGTACTTCACCCTGAAGGCGACCGTGGCTTGCCCGGAAACCCCACTGGACAAGCGGATTATCAATTTCTTCGCGAAGATCAAACCGCGTAGTTGCAATCCCCTGCATGGCGCGATTGAGGAGTTCGGCACGTTCAAGAAGGAGGTTGATATCTATACCACCGTTTTTCCCGAGATGTTGAACGGCCTTGACGCTCGATGTATCCCCGAATGCTTCTTGGGGATTGGTAACGATGTAATCGTTCTCGAGGACATGGCTCACGGTGGATTCGTGATAAGTGACAAACATGTGCCATTCGATCTTGAGCATTGCCTGGTGCTGCTGAGGACCTTGGCCAAGTTCCACGCCAAGTCTTTCATCCTTGAGGAACGGTGGAAGAGGAATCTAAGCGAGGAGTTTTCATACTGCATGCACGAGACACTTTTCCCCAACAAGGACGGTAGATCGAAGGGCCTATTTGATTCTGCTGTGAAGGGAAGCATGTCGTTGATCGATTTGGTACCGCAGTTAGATCGAAAGCAGCGCCAGGCCTTTAAGGAAAAGCTCGTCGAGCTCTGCGCCAATCACACGCAAAGGCTGTCGCCTTCGGTTAAATACAGGAATGTGCTGTGCCACGGGGACCTCTGGGCAAATAATGTGCTGTTCAAGTACGGCGCGAACAGGAAGCCGACAGAGTGCTGCCTCATCGATTTTCAGCTTGCCAGGTGAGACAGGGTCGGCCACTTCCGCGTGAGATAGCTAGGGTGATTGCAGTTTTTCTCAGCGTTGAAACGTGACGCGTGGATCGATCGAACAGATTTGGTGGTTTTCGGATTACTTTTGCTTTACGCGAAGAATAATAGCTTTCGAAGTTTCTCGTTAACTTTATCGCAGGGAGAAAGAATAATGATAAAATTGTAGGATTAATAGAGAAAATGAGCTGTTTTCATGTGTTCACGTAGATACAATCCACCGGCGCACGACGTGCTGTGCTTTCTACAGTTCACGACCACGAGGAAGACGCGCGACGACCACTCGGCCACTCTCTTCAGGACCTATCACGAGACTTTGACGGAGTCCTTAAAGGAAGCCAACCTGGACGCTACCAAAGTCTTCCCATGGGAAACTTTCAAAGCGTCGATCGATGAATTTCGCGTGATGTGTATGGTGCACGGGATCCTGAACATTCCGATTATGCTTTTGGAGTCCGAAGCTGTGAACAAATATTTTATGGTAGAACCGGAATTGCTCGAAAGTGTCCTGTTCGTCGATAGGACACCCCTGGTCTGCAGCCAATTTCACGAAGCGCCAAAGTATCGCAACAGGATGCTGGACGCACTTCTCGAGTTGTACGATGCCGTGGCTGGGTAAAAGAATGCGGTTTAGGCGCAAAGTTGTGCGGAATTATTGTAGAATTATTCTATGAGTTACAATTACAAAGTAGTACAATTACATTGTATTCGACTGTACTGTAATTCAAAATTCACTTTTCTCATTCGATTAAATGACAAAAAACAATGTAATTGCATTACGGCTTTAAGAATTACGAAATGAGAAATAATAAAATAGAGAAACAGTATGACGTGAAAAAACAACGGAAATGTTTTCGGACCGAAAAAATTATTGACGATAGAATAACAATTGTCGGAACTATGTACGTAGCCTTAAGTATGGAGTGATGAATAGTGTGATTTAAAAATTCATAAAATCTGAACAAAAGCAATATTCTTTGATACATTTCTATTTAAATTTAAATGTAGAAAAATGGAGAATGTAATTCACTTACAATACAATAAATATTAAAAGAATAAATAACAATGACCGTCTAAAGCGAATTGATTCTTCTCCCACATCGTCTGCTATTAGTATGCTCCATTTCTTCGCTCCATATTCTCTGAATGCTTTCAAAAAGTTACACTCACTGTCCGTTATTATTGCTGTAACTTTGAAACAGGCAATATTAAAATCTAGTGCTGTGCGGTTCTAGAGCGTCGACGATTTTCGAACCGTTGTACAATGAAATGGAGAAGAGATATTACAGATTTATTTATCAACTTGTTAAGTTTACGAAGGAATTACCTACCATGTGTACGTTTAACGCATGGTCTTCTGGATGACGGAAGACGCGTGTTTCGTTTCACTTTATCGTAAGACAAACTTTTTATTTTTGACGAAAGTGTGCACAGCATGCCAGTACTGTGATCTTGAAAGGTAAGGAACGATAAGGAATATTTATAGTGAGTGAAGATCTTTTTGGAGGGGTCCCAAAGATGACGTGTACGTCTACGTTCCTGTTGCACACCTCTATGCACACTCTTATTCAATTACATACGATGAAAATTTGTACGGTCTGTCGATGTGTACAGATCACGTTTCATTCGTATCTTGGTCATTGATTTGTTACTCCATGCAGGTGAAAGATATTTCACGATAGTGTCGTTTAACTAATCTAACATACCCTACTAACTTGATCTAACTCGTCTAATGGATCAATTAAATATGCAAGCCTTAGGAAATGTTGTGACGGTTTACGTGTCACGCTTACGAGGCATTATCACGACTGAATGATTAACGGAATTCCAATCGAGACTTTGGGAGTTGTAAAATCAGATGAAAGACACGCAATAACATTGGAAATTGCATAACAATCTTTATTAGCATTGTTATCTCTGCATTCGATTGTTATCGGGTCATTGCTATTTTAAGTAGGAAAACCTGAATGCATTTAGCATGCCATTTCTTATCAGCATCGCGATCGTGCAGATAATTTCTTAGGCTCTTGTTCCGCCCTCCAATAATCCATCATAATTAAAAATTCTACTCTTTAACTTACCGTGTTCTATCGTGCAATTTTTCAGTCCATAATCCATTTTTGCTAAACGTGGAATCAATATCTCGTGTGCATGAACACTTCCAATTTGTATCATAGGAAACGAAAAAATATTCGATAAATATAAAATTGTGAGCGTACGGATTATACTGGCAACATGAATTTGAATGATGAAAGGGACGAGCGATTTTAAAGGCAAGAAATAAGTATCTCCCTATACGAGTTATTCGGAAGTCACGATGGCCGCATGCTGACAGTATCATCCTCCTCATCGCATTTTTGTAAAGTACCTGTCTTTTTATTACAAAGTGACGATGGATTCGCTTATCGAAACGTGAGGCATAACGGGACTCTCGGATTTTACTTTTATGTATATAATTATTTTTATCATCAATTATAATGAATATATAGTTATGTACAATATTGAATCTCATTCTTTAACAATAACATCAACAACATGATTAAACAACGTTCCTCATTGGTACACAAATTGTAAATGTACAGATAAAAAAGCATTAGATGAGGTCAATGAGGCATTGAAGGTGGCGGTACGCTCAGCGCGCCTTAACTCCTTCCTCCTTCTCCTATTAATTCATTTGTCCTCTTTATACACTTTTATAATTTCCTCATATATCTCGAACCGTCTCGGGCTTTACTTGCCCTCACCCCTATTTTCTTTGTGTTAGTGTTCTCTCTCTTTTTTTTTTACTCGATTTTCTCCCCCTTTTTCTCGTGCTTCGACATCTCTTTATACATTTTTTTGGCGGGTACTCCGAAGACCCTTTTCGTAAGTTTTCCTCGTAACCTTCACTTTATGTATACTTCGTTTTTTTTTTTTTAGATACACACGTTCCACATACACACAAATAGGGCGCCACGCGTCGCACACTGGCGCGTGACCCGACGGGAATATGATTAACCGGCGATGACATTTGATCTGAATCGGTGCATGAGTTAATTATTAACGAGAAGTGCGTGAATGATTCGCGTCCGACGAGAGGCCAGAATCAATTCGGCTCTCTTTTCGCAAGCGATGGAGAAAGATGATATTTGTCGATCCATGATTCTCCGCGTTTTCGAAAGCGACAATCTCAATGCTGGCCGACTGCGCCGAACACGAATCCTCGGACCGATCATCTAAAAACTACACAAGGCTCCGACGAGTGTTCCTTTTTTTTCGTTTTGTTCTTTTTATATCCTTGTTCGCATTTAATGACACCACTTTCGACGAAATCTAACTCACGAACGTGATTATCTCCCTCTCCTCGTACTCGTGTAGATCATCGCACAATTTTCGCGAGGCGAGATCTGCTTGGCGGATTTGGCGCGAGGGATGGCGGCGGTGGAGGCGGTAACGGCAACAATTTTCCATCCGGGGCGAGTCTCCTGCCTCGGCGCATGCGCGCGATTCTTGCGAGCGGCAAATATTCCACTTGGGTCGTTCGAGCGCTCCCGACGAGGCCGCGCGTTCTCCACCTCCGTTTACGATCCCGGAGGCTCGAGAGAATGATTCCGCGACGGAAAAGAATCCTTCCTCTGCCTTGAGAAAAAGACTGACACGCAGGCACACATTGTAGCTCGCACTCTCGACCTTTCACACACACGCATACACGCATAGACGCAGAACTCGATCTCCTTCCTCTTCTCGTCCCGGGCATTTCTATTTCAAGATAACGTGATTCGCGCGTCGCTACGAATGTCCGCACCCTGTGAATCGCCATTCGTTCGGACCCTCGTGGAGTAACATTCGTCCTCCTCTCTTCCTCCTTCCTTACTTCCGTTTCGATGAACGTCGTGATTCCGTATGCACGAGAGGGAGGAAGGAGAGAGAAGTGTCTCACGGTTTCGATCGCCATGGGGGAGAGAAGAAAAGGACAGTTTACGTTTCCACGACAAGTGTCTCACTCGCGAGGGAGACCGCGAGCCGTGCGAAGTCCGAGGAGAGAAACGAACGCCTTGCACTTCCACGATACGCTCGCGCGACGTGGTATCGTCGTCTTAAAGGCTATCGCACCGCGACGAAACGAATCCCAATTCGATTATGTACAATTCGCCGCTGGCATTAGCATCGAGTCAGTTGAATTCAGATTTCGCGCGCACGGATGAAAGAAATTTCTAATTCGAACCCAATTTAAAAGAAGACGGGAAACAGAGAGACTATACTCTGCGTTATAATTTCGAAAGATCATCGAGTCGGAACAATCGCTGAAATTGTATATCGGCGTGCAAGTATTTCTGTACACGTGGCGTAGAAACACCTTCTCGCGGACAATCTCCTGGCGACACAGCTGATTCGCACGCCTCGCCGTCTTATCTCGTTACACTCGGGCCGTACATAGAAAGTTATACACAACGATATAACACGATGAACTGCAGTGGCAGTGAACAGTGCACGTGGATATTGCAAACAGCAGCGGCGGCGGCGGCGGCGGCGGCGGCGACGACGACGACGTTGATGTTGACGACGACGACGGCGATTACGCACGGTGTATGCATAATACGAAACACGGCAGCATCTACCACAGCTAGTATTTTTTTTTTTGTTCTCCACGAATAATCGATCAGCGACGACTTTTGCTTCGGCAATTTTTTGCACTTTAATTACTATTATCCTTATCGTTATCCTCGTTACGCTTTTCCCTCGTACAGTCTTCCTCTGCCGCGTTCTCCGAGAGAGCATCTTTCTCTCTCTCTCTGTCGCTCTTACTCGAGGACGAGCCTAATTACATCGTTACGGCGAACGAGAGCAAGAAACCGACGTCTCGCACGTTCGACACATCGTGCTGCTTCCGTAGCCAATACGCTTTCCCCTTGTCTCCACTTCCGTTCGCTTCATTTCGCTTTCGTCTTTCCCTCCCCTCTATTTGAGTTTGCTTCTTTTATTTAATTGCGTTACCACCGACGAAACAGCGACGCGGCTGTGCATAGGAACGCGCGCACACTTTTCGCTCCTTTTTCTCCTCCCTGCTTTATCGACGCACGTGCTCAATCGTGCCATGGCTTGCGATAGGATTTTAAAGCACGTGCGTGTGGACGAATAGGGGGTGCGCGCGCACGTATGCTCGTATTTTGCGTGCCTGTTCTCGTATGTGTGTGGTTCCGTGTGCGTGTTTTCCGTGTACGAGCGAAGAATCCGTGTAGGCACACGCACACGATTGTGCGCGAATAGGAATAAGTAGGTAGAAGGGAGGAGGGGGGGGGGCTGAAGGAGAGGAGGGAAAGCTAAGGAGATGGAAAAAGGGGGAGACGTTGCGACCAGAAGATAGAGAGAAGATAGAGGAAGTGGGGACGGCGGAATTAAAAATTATGGAGAGGAAAGAGGAACAGCAAAATGACAGAAAATTACTGACAGAGGGAAAGAAGAGAAAAAAGAAGAGAGAAAAGAGAGAGAAAAGAGAGAGAAAGAGAGAGTGGGGGAGAGTGGGCAAGAAAGACAGAGAGATTTGGGAGGGGGAAGGGGGTATAGTATTTGTGTATAGGTGTATCTGTGTATTTTTCTTACATATATGTATATTTTTCTTTTCATATATATGTATATGTACGTCCGTATATATACACACGTGAATTTCACAAAAATATATAAAAGAGAGAGTGTCTATGTATATATATACCTATAATGTATATATACCGATATATAGTCGATTTTACTCGAAATTGTGTGGAAAAGGGTATTTTATGGTAATTACTTATATGTATATGTATATACCTATATACATATATCATCCGCGTATATGTATGTATATGTGTATATATTTGTGTATACATATATACATATATATAGAACCTGTACAAAGTGCTTGATTGAGATTCCTTTTTTGTTTCATTAGCCGTAAAGCAAGACACACGAGGTAAGGTTTTGTCACGTAGGTACCGGCACTACGTTCGTTTAAACCGCCACACACTACGCTGTGTCTCGACACTTCGCGCGTCGTCATTTACCGTTTTCGATTCGCTCTAATTCGAAAGACTCTCCACACTCCCTTTCTACCTTATTGCCCATTCCATTAGCTTGCCTTCCCCTTGTGCATTAGCATTTCTTTCGTTGAGACACGAACTCACGATGAGAGAAAGCGAGAGAGATGCGCGAGAATGTCTTTGCGAGGCGAACGATATTACAATCTATTCATGTACGTATATATAAATAATATATATATATATTTCTTTACATATATATATTTATATATATTTATATATGTATAATTAATGTGAAACGAGGCGAATCCCTCGGTGATAATGACGAGTCGCCGATGGACGTGTCCTGCGCTTGACTCAGCCTTCGTCACATTTTCCTCTTTTTATTCACGCTCTTTCCACGTTTCCTTCGCCTTCCATTCTTGCTCTCTTCCTCCCTTCTTCGTTTTCTCTCCTTCATCCTTTCTCCAACTTTGACCTTTTTCCGCTTATTCGGCACCGAGAATCTCATTTGTAACGCGCGGAGCGCGTAGATGGGCCGCTGCCCTCGCTCCATCATGTCTCTATTTACAATATCGAGAGAACGAGCTGTGGGTGGCTCGGCAATTCCTCGGCACGGCATTCTAAACCTAATTAGCTTCGGGCGCGGCTGCTTGCGATTAACGTCAAAGCTACCAGACCAACTTCCCTTCCTCCTCCCTCTCTTCTCTCGTGAACTCTTGCTCCTTCTCCTATTTCTCCTTCTCCTTCTTTCTCCGCTTCAACCTTCAACTCCTTCCTTCTGCTTTTCCCCTTCGCATTTCCCTCCTGTCGCGCTCACCGCTTCATTTCGTTCAAATGACCTTAAAGGAGGGGCGGGGGTAACGACTTAACGCGGTAGTTAAGTCCCGCGCGAAGCCGCCCCCTCAGTCCTTGTTGCATCCTCCCGAAGGAAGAAGACGGTTATATTACACTTTAAGGAGAGCTACGTGTAGCTACCCTCGGGACCCCGTGCTTCGTCATGCCACTTTTCCAGCATCCCTTCGAATCCTCTTTCTCTTCTTCCTCCACCTCCTTCCTCCTCCATATCCTCCTCTCTACCTCTCTTCCTCGATGTCCTTCGTCCACCCTCTTTCCCACCACGCAGGCACGTTGCCACTGTCAATGTTGCTAGTAAATTCCTCGTTCGCTTCTACTAATGATCTTGCTGGCTCCCCCATTTTGCTCCTTCCTATCTCTTCCTTTCTTCCTCTTTTCTTCTCTCTCTCTCTCTCTCTCTTCCTCTCTCCTTCTCTCTCTCGTTCCACATTTTCATACCCCGCGCGTGCTTCCTCGCGGCCACGGCGATCCCTCGCAGGACCTCGCCTTCGTAGGTTCGACACCTTCGATGGTAGCGAGGAGACACCGTGGAGTTCAACCTGGTAAGGAGAGAGAGAAATGGAGAACGAGAAGCTTCAACGAGCTGTCACGTAGGCACGTGGACGATCGGTTGTTCCTCAGCTGGGGAGAAGAACGGACGTATTCGTGATCCTCTGCTCCTCTCATGGACGGGGGTGGATGGGGGTGGGTTAGGCTGAGGAGATCTTCGCGAAGAACACGATGATGAGAACGATGGCGCGTTCCTCGTGCGGAATCGATTGGCATACGTCGACGATGAGTCGATGGATGACGGGAGACGAGACGATTCCAGGGACGATGGGCGGCATGATGATTGGCTTCCAAATGCCACGATTAGATGTAGGAATAAGGTCCGTCGGTGAGGGCGCTACACAGCAACAGTCAGGAGGCGTCGTCCTTGCCGCGGGCACCTCTGCTCGGCCTGTACTCGAGGCCCGGATCGAACTGCATCAATACGAAAACCTGTCGGGACGAAAGCACCGGTTCTGTAATTTCTTTTTAGACCTTCAACATCTGCAAGATTTATAATCTCACACGTTCGTGTGTTTAAAGAATAGATTTATTATATATTAAGAGACGAATAGACGTTCGATTGATCTATTTAATAGGAAAAGAGATTTATGGCAATTGTGCAATTTTTGGATGGAACGGATTTTGTAAACAATAAATCTCCGACTTCTGGGTCTCAAGTTGTTAACGACATTCGGTATTGAGATGTGGAGTGCTACATTTCACGCCTGAGATTTAGATTAAACATCGATGTATATAAATACCTGATCTGTAGGTAATAACGTGAAGTCATCCGGAGGATTCGTGATAACGTATCGCTTCGATGAAGCGTCGCACGACGAGCTGGTGTCGCGAAACCTGCAAGAATCGTCTTGAGGTTAGCACCGAGCCAAGCCGTCCACTAAGGTAAACATATCACTTTACTAAGCTATGATATACGCCAGATGTAACTAAAACTAAAACTAAAGGCTAGAACTAAAACTAACTAAACGGTTGCGAGAGTAACTAAACGCTAAACAAATAGGTGACACAAAGACAAGACTCGTCAAAAATGATAGGTATTTTTTGGATGAGGCAACTTACGATCATCGTTTCTGTATTTATTTGTTCGTATCTTTTTTTTTTTGTCTTTTTTTCGGTCTGTTTTGGCGTAAAAACGCAAAATGCAAAAGATGTGCGGCAAAAAATCAAAAAATTCACACAATATAAGTATACAATAAGTAATGGTAGTATAAGAGATAATCATGAACGGCGGCGGCTTAATAATAACGGCGGCGATTGGATAAAATTGTATTAGGAGATAAGTTTCAAATGTATATACATTATATATGTATTATATATATAAAAGTATATATATAATGTATACGTGTGTATATAGATATTCGTAGATGTACGTAGGGTAATCCAATAAATACCATCGAGAGAGGAAAAAAAGTCCGGTACCTGTACCTGTACAGACCAATGCACAGCATTCCGTACGATTTTAATGCTGCGACAAAGAGGTCACCGTACTTGCCTCCCTCGCCATATTGGGCCAGCGGCCCGTCGTACAACGCTATCTGGCCAACACGGCATCGATCTCTGTTGGCCAGGCTGTCCGCCGTGCTGAAAATGAAAATCGAAATTCGTCAGAACGGTAAGTCGAGACGTAAGAATGCGAGATTACGCAAACTGGCGTAATGCCTTACAATACGCAGCAGACTGAATAACGAGTCACCGAGCGTGAAGATTAATGAGAAATGAATGCTGCAAAATGTTGACACCCTGCCATTTTACCTACCTATAACCTCCTCTCAAGCCTGCCCCTTCGGCCAGTATCAACTCTAATTCGGGCGTCGCTCCACCGGTGATCAGCGACCGGATCAGCGTCAGTGCATTTTGGTTGAAGTACGTCTGCGAGAAGAGGCAACCAGAATTATTTACTCTGTGCGGAGAAAGGAGATGTGCGAACGTTTCACGCGTTCACTGTAGGAGTAACGGAACTACAATGTCTTAGATTTAAGTTTTTCATATACGTGTACCACATATGTACTAGCGTCCATGTAACGGCGGTAATGTCTGTGAAAACGATACTCTCTTTTAAATGGGAATAGGACGAATCACGCGTTAATTGGTCCAAGTACTGACCGTAGACATTAACGAGTCTAAAACGCTGACGGCGAAGGCAGTACCGCAGGCGAATGGTTGTGTGAGGTAGAGTTCCGTGTCCGGGTCATCGTCGTCGTCCTGGTCAAGGAACTGCACGTTGCTGTCATTCACGAGTTCTAAAGTGATAAATAAAGAGGTTTAATAGATTTACAATTCTTCGTAACCTCTTTCGAAATCGCGATAGGAGAAACTCGACTAGTCTAATGAGCAAGCGTAAGAAATATTTTTAGGGCTGACATGCTTCTTACAGTTAAGCATTTTTCTCCTATGTAAAAACAGTGACAATTCAAACCAACGTCAGTAGCGGCATCCTATATTAGTCTCGAGTAGGCAAAGGCATTGAAAATCTGGCTAATCCTTCGTAGAGATTAAATTTTCTAATTTTTAATGAAGTAACGAATAATGCTTTCGAGGAACCTTGAGGAAGGTGTACCGTACCTGTGATCATTGGCACATTTGCTCCATAAACGGATCCTCGTCGCTGCAAGACGATCGGGCTGCCAACTGGAGTCAAATTATCTTGCTCATTATTTGCTGGAATTTTGACTTAAGATTTAATAAAATCAAGGACAAAAATGGGGTGTGTCTTGTAGGGTACGTGCTGGAACGTCGTATCTGCTCTACGTGCAATCGTGGCCGCTCGTTTCTTTACCGCTCATACCTTGGCTTAGCACGCCGATTGTGTCGTCGAATGTCATGGCCTTGATATTGAGGGATGCGAGGATGGCCTCCTTGTCGGCGAGGGTGGGGTCATCATTGCTAGGCACTTTTGCCGACAGGATGCAACACATGTCGCACAGATTCACGTTAACGGCGCGCAGATCCGCTCTGCTCAACGGCGAACCCTAAAATACCAGACGCTATAACACACTTATTACAAAGGGTTAGAATTCATTCCAAACCCTTGATGACGAGTGACGTGCGTACATTTAGCACCGAGATCTTCGGCAGATTCTGTAACATCTTCCACTCGCGGCGTATGTAGTCCACAGACCCAACTATCACTACGTGTTTAAGCTCGTGGTAATGGAAATTGGAAGCTCGTAATGGCATGACAAGGTTTCTCAGTCCGATGAGGGGTGAGTCGGGATCGGCGAACAGGCAGACGACGACATGCCCGTTCAAGACCGTCATGGCCGCCTGATTGCGATCCAGTATGCAGTCTTCGAGGTTACGGGATGGACTCCAATGGAACATACCCGTAGAGTCGTACTTCATCTCGGTCTTCTCGAAATCGAAGTCCTTCGCCTGGTCGTCGGCAATTCCCACTTGGAGGCCGCCATTGTTGTTTACATTGGTGCCGCCCGAGGCTCTGCTCGTCGGCCTGCAAATAATAAGATGTCCAATTATTCTTGAGCACCTTATTCTGCCTGCTTCGAGTGCGGATCGAACGAAGCTTATCCGAGATCTTTCCGAGGAGTGGGATAGGTTGAAAGCGGAGATGCTTTGTGCGCGATGGGGGCAGATGCAAAGGGGGGCAACTTGCGCGACGCAAGAATCACATATGTCAATTTCGTGCAACGAAAAAAGCGCGGTGAGGTTTTACATTCAGCTAGAGACACGTGGTGGAAGCGTATCGCTTCGGGCGCGTCCGAGAGATGATGCTCGCACCAAATGAAAATTGTGTTCAGGGTGGAATTTTTTTCTTCTTCATGCGAGAAAATCGTGCAAGGTTTGTGTCACCAGAGCCACCAGGGGCTTCGACGTAGGTGAATTTAGACTGTAACTAACAAATATATCTATATCAGAGCAAAGTGTGCCAGGCAGATTTTCGATAAACCGAAGCTACAAAAATATCGCATCTCTAATTTCCGTCTATTTTTATTCATCAAACTTTCTCATCCTCCGAAGCCTTGCGTCGATCGCTTCTCAACGACACGCATAATTTGCGCAGTCGACGACAACGCATTTATTCGGGAAAACGGAGAAATTAGGATTTTGCTGAACGCCTGATAGATGTTGCGTGATACCGAGCGACACGAGACTCGCTTGGACGCGTGTTTTACGATCCCCGTTAAAGCCAGTTCCGCATGTTTTGGAAGATTGAGTGCCGTCGTAAAGGTTCGAGCGATTCCATATTTTTTACGATCGTGCAACTAACGCTCAACATTTCAGATAATCACTCGGGAACAGAGGAGGTCCTCTAAATGCGAGGACGTATTTATTAGCGACGCGGACCGTATCGTGCACATGTCTGCGCTAATTTGTTCCGTTGTTATTACTGCTTTACTACGATTGCAGTTTCTTCCATGCCTTGCAATTTTCGACGACACCGAGATAAAGAAGAGGAAGGTGCGAAAATAAAGCAATAATGAAATTGCAATGTAAACGCCAGATTGAAAGATAAATATGCCGCAAGTGATGAAGAATATTAATATAGTGATAATGGAAATACGAAGATATAGTTCTACTACGTATATGTGACACGTAGGAAAATTTGGCAGGCAAGCAAAGGGACGAGGGAGTGGAAAGCCAAAGAACGTCTCGACCGTAGGGACTGTCTTGCGCCCTACACTTCCATCGAATATACATTACGCGCAAACATGCTCGATGTTAGATCGCTGTTAACAGAATCGTGGAACGTGCACTACTAAAAACACATGGCAGAATATAGAGTACACTGTTAACGACAGAAGCGTACATGAGTTTTTTGACTTCGTAGGCGAGATGGTAGCCAGCGTATGCGGACTCCTCTTGCGATCTGGAATCAGAAGGCATGCGTTCCCTTGATTTTCTCCTATCTGCCGGCGTATCGTTCGTTTTGCGAAATGATTTTAAACGAACGAGGCCGCCCGTTGATTGAGAACAAAAGTGATGAATAATACGTAAATAAAAGACTTCGAGATGACAGGTAATGAAAAAGAGTAAAAATATCATGAATTTCGCGGCAAAAGTAATGATGTGCTAGTCGAGGGACATATTTTATTATGATTATGCAACATCAATGATTGTTTGAAAGCAGATGCAGCCAAGTGATTCTTCGCGTAATGTTTCCTCGCTGATAAATCGACAAAATTACGCGTACTCAACCAAATTCAGAGCAGAAAACTGCTTAGGGAGCATAATTTAATAACGTATGACTTTAAAATTTGTCGTACGCGTATCAAATACAGAGAAAAAAAAGAACAGAATATGGTTAGAAACGAATGTATAAAATTGACCGCACGGTGTCAATCGATGCAAGCATGAAAATGATTCTGGATCGCATGGAAGTTCTCTACCGAGAATTAGCAGAGTCCAGGTTTTACATCGTTGCGTGTTACGTGTGTCGATTGTATGTTGAATAAACTCTTAAAACATGCTAGTCAAAGAAGAATTGGATGCACACGTTTTCGAGATATTACTGCGCAAATGCATTACTGTGCACTTAGAGTAAGAGAGTGTCTGGTTATTTTGGCGCACTGTGCGGGCTTCGAGTACGTAAATCTAATATTGTATATTCTGTGTTAATTACGCTCGGACCACACGAGGTCATACATATTGGTTTTTTAGTATCCTAAAATGCACTGGAACTTGACTCCACTGTCTGTACCGTTTTCCCTGTATTTGCAAGCAATTGCGCATACAGCACTCCCATTTTGAGTAAATCAATTGAGGAAAATTTTCTGAAATTAAGTGATCGAGCAAAGAAATTCTTCTCGATTCTCAGTAGTGAAATTCCCACGCTGATCTGCTTTGATCCATGAATTCGACGCGTATAATCAATCGCGGGATGACATGTGACATGAGAGATAATATGAGGTGTAATACGACCTCGGGCACGGAGCTCGAATGCACCGTGATGTACGTTAAGAGTGAGGGCGATGTTTTGAGTGTTTGGGGGTGTGGAGTAGGTACCTCTGATTATACGGTTGGTTGGGACTTGACAGGCTGTCATTAGTCGCACGGGCCACATTTGGCTTCACTTTATTGACTTGCTTCGTCGAATTCATCATCGTCACCCCGACGGAGTTCCGGTGATTCCTCATGGCTGCAAAGAATAACACAGACGAGATCAATTCGGTGAAAGAGAGTATTCAGGATGACAATACAGGATAGTTCAATGTCCTCTACCGATGGAATTAACATCGCGCGCACATATAACACCGACACCATCGATACATAACGAATCATGCTGTCTCCCCTGTACGTCGTTGCAAGCCGAGCACGTACGGGAGATCGTTTCTCAAACTAAACAGTATCTATGCGTCAAATTAGTCCGATGCCAACACCAAATTAGAGGGATGGGGACAGAGAGAAACTTCGATCACGTTTCATTGAGTGGCAAGCGCAAACCGAAGATGTAGAGACAAGTAAAAGAGCCCAGAATCAAGTAAAGAAGTAAAGAAGTAAGTAAATGCGTAAGCAATACCGGCTGTCGTAGGAAGATGTAATTCGTACGTCTCGCGATCTCAATTTTATTTAAGTATCTCTAGTTTCACACGACGCACGCGACCAAGTTTCGAAACTCGACAAATTTCTGCAGTTTCGATTAATTTCCTGCTTCAAGATTCATCGATGTACGATCGCTTTAACCTAGGACTTGTCTGTGCCTTTGAAACTTACCACTAGGGTCGTCTCGTTCACGGCTGATTTCACCTAAAATTCATAGATCGCCGTTAATTCGCCATCTAATTCGGCTGATTCGCCGTAGCTAATAGACAAAGCACACAATGATTAAGACAATTATGGATTTGTCACTCTGCATTGTGACCTATAGCTCCCCCCCGTTACTTGCGCATATTAAATATGTTACTCTCGTGGACAAGAAGAGCCTACAGCCCCATGCTTACAGGCGCGCATACCTCATCCTAGCTGTTTGTCTTGCACGTGCCAACATAATCAATGCTCAATAAAATAAGGCCCGTATCGTGCGTGAGGCAGTGAGTTTCCTGTCGACTCATCTGTTCTTAGGAGTGACCTATAATTTATAAATCTCCGAGAGAGCCAGAGATTATCAAAATTTAAGCACTTATTAACGAACTGTTTTGCAAAGTGAGGTATCGATAAGTTGGATATGATAAACACTTTAAGGTAGACTGTAAATATATTGACTCTGTGTGCTGCGTTTCAATGGGTTACGCGCGTCATGCATACGATCGTAACTCACTCCAAGTTCTGATTCAATCTCCCAACTTTGTAACGACAAAATTCTACTGGCTCTCGAAGCGATGAATAGCAGATAAATCGACTACAACTGTGCCTCGCGCATCCACGAACGGCCGTGACACTGCGCGCCTTGCCAACTATTTTAAGCCGTCGCGGTTTGCAAGAAAAGCATAATCGTCGCTTCGCACAATTCATCATATTCCCCGTAGCTAGTATACGCTTGGTAACCGAAGAAAACTATAATTTTTGAGCCGCCCGCATTAATCTACCGTGCTCTCGTCTCTATGTATGTACACTATTGATTTATTTCCCCACGCGGTGAAAGCAAATCCGACAAAAAGGAATCGCATTGTAAATGCGAGGGCTCAGTCTCGCTATCTTTTAATAGATTTCTACCATTACCGAGAGACACACGGAGAGAAACAGAAAAGAAAGAGACAGAGAGACACAGACAAATGGGCTTGCACAAATGGAAATATATGTCCTTTAAGCACGATTTCTTTAACTCCTTTGTGTATTTCTATACACGATACTGAGAATTCGTAAAAAAGGGTATTTTAACGCAAGTAGATAGACAAATAGATATGTAAATACGAAATATAAAAAGATAGAGAGAAAGAGAGAGAGAGAGAGAGAGAGAGAGACACGTGTATTGTGCGTATGTGTAAACAAAAAAATAGCATATCCTAAAAATTGCACGTGACCAAGAAACATCTGATGAATTTGCAAGTGAAGAACGAGCTAACGTCAGCGAGAATCTGATATAAAATAATGCAAATCTGGCTAATGTAGATAGTTGACGGCTGTACATATAATAAATATATATATATCGAAAAATAAAAAAAGAACTGACCAATAAACAAGGCAAGTGCCACATTCACTTTATCTCTCACAAGAATTTTACTGCATTCGTAAGAAGATGAACTGAGGAACGTGAAAACATTGACAATTATCGACGATTAAAAGTTTAATACTACGTAGGTACGCAGACGAGCACCAATTCACTTTTGGCAATACTTTCATATTGCAATCGTATTTCAGCTGAGGTTCAAACTGATACAAATTGGGAATTACTCGATGTATGAAGCTTTACCAATCTGTTGTCTCTCTCGTTACACTCTGTTATTTGAATTTACGGTGAAAAAAATTCCTTTTATGCACGCATGTTCCGATCACAAGAATCGCAAACTGTCGCCTAGAGGTAACGTAAAATTAATCATTGTATTTTGTCCATTAAGATACACATACTTACGAAAGAAAAGGTTTGTCCCACTAGCGATTTCTACATAAATCGGTGACAAACCAAGTCCGATACTATACCTCTAATGAATAAATTAAAATCTTGAAGAAACTACAATGAAGCTATGAACAAACTACGTAACAGATTTGAGAAAATGTATAATAATACAGAAATGATAAATATTCTCTATGATGCCATTTACTAGAAGATGAAGAAATCTACTGTGCGATGTGGAAACAAAAATTCCAACCCATTAGTAAATTAATTACGACTTAATATACTTCTCGTGAAATGAAATAAACATTTGTGCGTGGTGAAGGATAATAAAAATGAAGCGCATATGTGATGAAACTACCGAAGCGATGCATGCCTCGATATCGGAGAATGTCGAGAGCTCACTATAAATAAATTAAATAATGGACGTCCACGTCAGCGTGCAGATGTGACTGGATAACAATTATTCTCCACTAACTCACTAGATGATGTTCCTAACAAATTAAATCTCCGATATCGAGTAGTCACAGATTAGTACGTACGTACGTCTCCAGTCAAGCGTAATATAATAACGAAAAATTTTTACTCCCGATTAATATCAATAGCAAGGCCTTCGAATCTGGCGCGATACTCGCAAAAAGCAATAATATTCAGTGGTAACAGAACAAAATGCGCGTGGGAAGCAGTTTCGCACTCTCCAGGCTTGCGTATTGCAAAGAACAAAATGGAAATGTTATTGGCAACGGTAGATGGTCTTTTTCAGATCCTTACTAGATCCGATTTGACCGTCGTCATCGACACGTCGTTATATGTATATTACATAGCGTTTACATGTCGTAATCGTGTAGTTAATTGAAAATCAGGAAGGGCAGCTTGCGAGACTGTAGCATGGTTTTGATTGAGGTGTAACTGTACCTCTTACGTGAACCATCTTGGGCAGTTCTGGCGGAGTGAATGTGGGGGGAGGATGGTGGTCGTCTGTAACAAACCACTACACATGTTAGCTACCCTAACTAATCACCTAAGGTCTAGTCGCTACGCTATCGCTAGCTCTAGCTATCGTCGCGCCTGCGATTTAACGGAGCGAGACCGCCTGCGTCGTTCCATATTGCTCAGACGACAGAAGGTGATCCTACCACTCGATATAATTTTCATTCCCGTTCTCGCTTCTCAATGATTCCGAGATGCTAAAAGGAAGTAGCGTTAATTCGAAAAGAACACAAAGGATTTTTGTTATTGACAATTCTTATAAACACACGTACATACGCACGAAAGACTGCATTAATCTCAATTGCAAATTTCCAATGTAACATCGAAGCGGTCGCGCTCGATTAAAAGTGAACTACTTACATTCACTACAAATGTGTATCAAAATATTAGTCTGTAGTCTACCGTTCTAAACATCGTACGTACCTGGACGATCGATAATCTTAGGTAAATGAAACCTTAAGAATGAAGATTATTCCGCGCGCGTTTCAACTGCGGGCGGCAGTGATACGCCATTTCCATGAACATGATCGTCCATGTTGCACGAACTTGAGTAATAAAATCTACATAATATGTATATAGATACTTATGCATGCATTATGTGCATACTCTTCGTACACGGCTATGGCATGCAAAATGTCGCGGAAGTGGAGACGACGACAGTCCGCAGGATGCGCACAGCAAGGTTGAAATCCCATGTGGTGCCTTACCAACGGGTCTTGTAGAACTTTGCGTTGCGCGTCGTGCGGGACCAAACATTAATTACCACATAGAAACTCCACTTCCGCCTGGAGAAAGAAAATCTCATACAAGTGAGCATGCGATAGTTCAACTCTTACATTGTGGATATTTACTCGACATTACCAGTGCCACGTAACTTTTGTGCTCCCGAAGAAGGAAATGACGTGCAGAATGGAGAAAGTAGAGAAACACGTGCGAAAGCTCGGTAGGTAGGTGGCGCAGAGGGGTTTTAAGGGTAGAATATCGAAAGAGTGCTCGTAGTAGTAGTAGTAGTAGTAGTAGTAGTAGTAACAGAAAACAAGAGTCTTAACAAGAGTCTCTACCGTGTGAAAGCGGAGAATTTTAAACGCGGCAAGTTGGGGTACGTTGGAGGTAGGTGTAGTGGAGACAGGGAAGAAGAAGATAGAGACAGAGATAGAGAAAGAGAGAATTCTCTTTTGACGCATGGACCCGTAGCGAAGATCGATGTCGTTTCTTTCATTATTCTTTTTTAACGACACGATCGTCGCTCGCCGTTGGTGGATGGTGCGTTAATGGAAACGTTTCACCTTACGAGCTTCCCTTCGCGATCGACATTGTTATCAATGCATCTGGCACTCTGGTGAGGCGAAAGGGATCATTGCGCGCGTGAAAGACCACTTTGCACGTCTCCTGACATCGTCGAGCATCTCTCCCTTATTTATCTCATTTCCCTTTGACGTCACGAGTCCAACGAAATTCGTACAAAATGGAAATACACAGCGCGACGGTTTCTCCAGGAGAGGTGCAAAACGTGGACCTCTTGATTCAGCAGTTTACCGACGGTAAACATAGTGACAACGTTGCTCTGTAATTGATGATGGGCCACTTTTTTCTTTACAGCCTACTGCCTCTACGATACGTTGCAACGCGCTCCGCTCTCGTGGCTGACGCGTTGCAGCCCCTATAGACGCGCCGCGCCTTCTCAAATACATCACGTTCGCGATGGTGTACATAAATATGTATGTACGAGTATATACATATATTAATATACACCCGCCTCATTGTTGGACTTACTTGGATACGAGAAGTCTTCACCTATGCGGTGGTAGTAGTAGTAGTAGTAGTAGTAGTAGTGGTAGTAGTAGTAGTAGTAGTAGAAGTAGTAGTAGTAGTAGGACGAAGAGAGGGAAGTTCGAACAGATAGACACATAGAAAGTTAGTTAAAGATTCTTTTCAGGTACCGTGTATTGTATCGGAGACGGTGTGCGTGTGTCTGTGTCCATAATTCTATGGACATGTGCGATTCGGTGAATACGAATTGTGCAATATGTGTATACCCGTGCTTCACGTGTGTCCGTGTTCCACGTTCAATGCATGTGTAAGTGTAACATACGTGTAAATGAAGCGCGTGTGTCACAGGTGAATCACAGGTGAGACATGAGTGTATGCCGCATGTGTGAGTGTGTGTATATGCCTGTGTTCAAGAACCCCGATGAGCGATGCGTGTGAGATTTCTAGTTTCTTTTCATTTCTGTCTTATTTCTCTTCTAGTATAAGGATTTTCCGCGCACATCGCTCACGTGTATGCCTATCTAACAACACATCGTGAACACAAGTGTTTTTTTGCTGCGTACACTTATTTGCTTCCCAATGAACGAGGGGACTTTGATCGGGATGAAATTCGGTGTGATACTCGTAAGGAGGTGAAATATAAAATGACATTGATATTATCTATCCCGATCCAGTCACTCCGCTTGGTAAGTTACGGAATACTTCTTGAGTTCTTTCCCCTTGTTAATCGTTTCGATTGATATCCACCGATTAATCCAATTTATTTATTACGATTGAGAGCAATGCAAATTATATATGACGTAATTCATATTGCAAAATTATAAAATGAGAGAAGTATTCCGTCCTGTAGATCGAAGCATATAGGTACTTCATACCTAATGTAACACTTATAATTTTCACAAGAAATTTGCAATGACGTTGGAAATGTTTGGGGGGATCGAAGCGTTATATCAGGTATAAAACGACGTTACACTTCTTCGGTATCAACAGTCGTTGCCTCTGCCACAGGACGAGTAAAAAACCACTCAATTAACGGACTAATTCTAAAAATAATCTAAACACAATGGTCGAATGATTAGATATCGAACACCGATGCAAGGTAAATTTAGAAAGGTTAATTTAAAATTCAAGGCAATCACATCATCACGCGAGCCTCAATTGATTAAATTCCATAGTCCACTCACAACAATAACCACTGAGAAACACTTACAAACCTCCAGGAAACTACATTCAAAACGACATTGATATAGTAGTGTAATCTCAGTTGCAAAAGAAAATTAAGAACATCACACCAATAGGGGACTCAAACACTAACGGCATACTACTCTGGGAACGGTCGTTGTCGGGGCGATTTCATGAAGAAGTAACGAGACGCAAAATATCAATGCCAATTCTAGTGTCACTTCATTCTTAAGTAGAAAGTAATCGAATTAAAAAGTTAAAAAGTTTTCATTCACGTCTCGTTACTCCTCCCCGATGAAGGATGTAATACGCAGCTATCCCTTTTTTTGTCAAGCTTATCCCGTTACTCTGAAATCGATTGATAAATGAAACATCATAGTTCTTATGTTACTTGAATCTTGACGATATTAAAAAAAGAGAATGAACCAATGAGAGGTCAACTGATGTGAAACGCGAACCGAAACACCGCGTGATCGATGGTAGCTGCAATTAGAACGTATCACAAGTTTTGATTAATTCACAATTATCTTCCCGATTTTAGCCACGCGATCAAATCAATTTACACATTTATTTTTTCTAGCAAAATATCAATCTTATTAGAGAATCTGAAAGCAGCAATGCGAAAAGTTGAAAAAATAAAAATCAAGAAAGTATTTGCAAGTAACAGTAATACGATTCATCGGTGAAATTTTGTTTTCCGTATTGACACGTCTGTTACGTAACGATTGATGCATCATACGCTAGGAAGGAGACGAGGATGGTCCACCAAAGGCCTAACCCTTGAATCGAAGTTGGTCGAAAGACAAACGTTTCACGGTGGCTTGCCAAGTGTCGTGTAACTACCGCTCCGGCTTCCTTTAATTAGACGTCAGTTACCTTCGGAACCCTGCTATAATCTAAGAATTCTATTTTAATATCTCTAAATCGATTCGGGTCACGGAGACACCATCGCGCCACGTCGTATCTCGGGGTTCATTACCGTCCGATTCTTCTCTCGTCCAAACTTTCGAAAATCAGGAGAACTTTTCGTTCGCGTGCGACGCGGAATATCCATCATCGAAATCACCGGAATAACCGTCCAATTAATACTAATTTCGTATCTCGCCCCGTACATTTTCCACCCTCGATTCAAGCGTAAAGACGTTGGAACAATCTCGTATCCGTCGACTAAATCTTCCTCATCCTTTGTTCTTTTCCCTTTCTTTCCCTTTAATCAAAGTCCGTACAAAGGATTGACAGAAAAGAAATGAATAATAATAATAATAAGAATAATAAGACGTGGTACACAATCTACACTCGGGGGATACGTACTTGCTCTTCCGACCATCTGAACGGCTCGCACGCCTTTCCGGAATGTGGCCACTGCCCGAAGGGAGGAGAACCAGAGCTGTTAGTTGTCACACCAAAATAATGTCAACCTAGATGCGGGGGTGTCAACGGGGTGGAGGGAAGCTCGATCGACGCGTCACGCGCGGCAATGCGTCGCGGTGAACGCTCGTATGGATCCGTAATTAATTATTGTGATTAGAAACACGGAGCACTCGCACGCGCGACACTACCTACCGGTGTGTCGATTTTCCAGAGCATTGTCAACTGCTCGTTCCCGTTATTTCAGAATAATCGTTATTCCCTCAAAATTCCACGCGAAATGCATCGTTTTATATATTCGTATAACGAGGAAACAATGACGATGAATTATCGAAAATCCGATTAGTCCTGTTCCGGCCGCTGGGTAAATTTTAATCCCGCATTAATTTCATCGCAACGCGATTTTAATGGATTCTTTGAACCAATCGATTTTATTCGCGTACCGCGACCAATTGCGCGGCGAGTGGTTCGTCGATTGAGTGCTTATCGACTCTGCTTTCACAATTATTTCGAAAAATCTGTTCTGATATATGTGAAAAAGGGGGACGGGGCAGAACATAAGAATATACACTGTCCATTACATATCTTACGTCATTGTATGTGATCGTCGAAAACGGTTGGATAATATCGGAGAGTCGGTTTCTTATCGTTATAAATATAGATACCCATTCGCAGTGTGGACCCGTTATTGAAGTGATGTTAGTGAGTAATGTAAAATATGGCCAACGGTGAGATGGGAAGAGGTGGACTATTTTTAAATCGGTGTGTGTTCGATAAACCCTGGGCATCGATAGTAATCGTCGGCTCGCGGTACTCGGTAGATCGAAGTCACTCTATTAATCGAGAGATTTGGGAAGGGGAGTTCACGCGCCCCCCTCTCCTGCCAGGCTCACGTCAGCCCCATAGTTCCTGTAAGTATCTAGTAAAATATTCTCTATAATGCGCTCTACTGAAAAATTACGTTATAAGAACAGTTGTAAAAATGTGAAAATTAAGAAAACTGGGTGAAAATACTTGACGAACTTGCGAGAGTCGACCATGGCTAACTACGATGCGCACATTTTAAGGAAATATTATTCAATTATTGAGAATAGTAAAGGACGTTAGTTGCAAACACTTACAATTCGAAATAAAACGCTTCAATTCCTGATCAAATCTAGAAACATTATCTGAGAAAAGATACTTGCTTCAAATAGTGAAAATGGATATTTCTAAAGTTTGTAGCGCCCAAACATATCTTCATCTCAATACTGCGTGTAAGGCGGTCCAGAAGCATCTCGACGATTATTACACATATATATCTTGTTCAATTATTGCGAGAAATATCTTTGAATCTTATCGTTCTGGGCAGCCTTACACATTCACGCGTATCCACGGTTCCATACGTCGCGCGCCGGTCCGAATATCCGAATAAAATCAGTATTATTTCCGTTATTTCGTTATTACGCGGTGAGTCCCACTTTCGTGAGATCAGCGAAAAACACTCCGCCAATTCGGTGAAATTCGGAACCGTGAATAAATGCGTTTTACGAGTGATTAATAACAAAATTCCACGTAAGCACACTGAAACAACGGTTAGAGAACAATTATTAGCAAGCCTGTAAATATAAACGGGCATACTGTTCGTTTAGTGAAATAATTCAACAGCCATGAACGTGTAATCACAAAATACGTTTGACTCGACAACGTGCTTTAGCAAAAAGATGCGTTTCTGCGAAAGCGACCACATTGGTGACGAGTTAAAAGCTGAATGAAATCGACGGCATCGATCCGTCGACCGACTGATCGAATCGGCGATGGAACGGCTCCCGCCGTTCGCTTTTCCTTCACGTTGCTCCCGTGACTCTTTTCCAAAGCAGCCAACAATCAATTTTAGTGCTACATAACGTGGCTATATAATAAATGCCGTTTTGTTAGAGCGTACGATGCGCGCACCAATTGTTTCATACGCTGCGATCAGCTCTAGCGTAAAAGCTCAACGATAAACAGGTAGTACGAGTTCCAACGGGTGTTAATATTAACGGATATAACGAAAAAGAAAAGAAAATCAAAAATCTAAGGTACAAGTGGAGTGAGTGCGATCAACGTTCACGAATATCGATTAAGAGGTTCTCAAAAACTGATACTTTGCTCTTGTGAGGAGAATATCATCCACACGCGCCATCTTACCTCGTCGTGAACGTTGCGCACGTGAACGGCTCCTTGCCAGAGAGAGAGAGAAAAGTTTCTAACGAAATTAAATTTTGTCAGATGTAACGATCTCGAATTTCAACGAAATCCTCAAGGATTAAGGATTAAGAATATCCGCTGCAATTAACGACTAAAGAAAGATCTACTGAATTCTCTCCGACTCTGGCTCAGATCGTTATTGTCGGAATAGGAATTGGTTTTTCGAACTGCGGAAACTCCTCTCAGTTCTGATAGATACACAGAGAGTGGGCGCGTTGACGGAATGTGCGTATGGGAGAATCAGAGGAACGGACAAGGGAGTACCGGAAGCAAGGCGTACCGTCGAGGTAACTGCTGTAGGCAGTGTTTCCCTTCACCATGCCGGTCTGCATCATCATCATGCCCACATCTGGAAAAATCGAGCGGTCGGCCCGGACACGGTTTTCGTGAGTACATGTAATGGGACTATACAGATATATAAAGAATGGGGGCGTGGGTGGGGCTTGGTGCACTGTAAGAGGGTACCGTGAAAAATGTTCGACAATAGTCGCACGCATTCGCGAAAGTAACTCGTACGAACACGTAAATTTGCGTGTTAATCTAAGGCAAATGAAAAGACTCTTCGGCAAATTGCAACTGCGCCACAAGGGACGTCACAGTCAAAGACAAAACACGCGCATCGTTACTGTAGGCGCAGACTTTTCACGAGGCAAATAATTCACGAGGATGTATTCTCGCGTAAACGAGACGTAGACTTTTCACGAATCGGCTGATCCTTTCAGCCCCGTACTTGCAGACGGAAAAGTATCCTTTCTACGCGACGTAGTCTTCGCTCGCGTATGTTAATAAATAAATCAAACGCTCTTAAAAAAGAAAATTCCGGAGAATGTCGGGGCTGAAAGCTCAATTAACGTCACTGTGTACAACTACGTACGATTAAGGCAGTTATTTACAAATCACACGAATTAGTTACGTATAGGCCAGGGTGGGGGGGACCAGCTGAAAGAGAAAAGACCGCTAAAGGGGAAAAACAGCACACTCGAGACAGTTCTCTCGAATTACCTTCAATCCTTCCATCGTTTTCCTTCACTACCTCGAATACCCTCGAAGACACCTAGGAACCCATGGAGCGACACACGAATGAAACTTCAAGCGTGTCGTTCTCATTGGGCTCGAAGTATTTTAAAACAAAAGGCCGGGCACATGTAATTCTAATTGCCCAGGGTTTAGGGAATGCTTCGTAGAGTTATGAACTTGAAACAATCACGATCGAGTTTGTCACTAGGAGCAATGTTTGCTGACATGTACGTGTGAGTATGGGATGATTTGTCGTGTATGACGTGGAAGCGAGAATATCGCGACAACGTTTTCTCAAAGGGGTGGGCCGAGGTCTCTCACGACAGTGTGTGCAACACCACAAGGTTGTTCATCCTGCTCGATTCGCGACGATCGATCAGCAGATGTTCGGTGAGGAATAGCAACGTCGGCTAACCACGCAAAGATTTTCACGAGAAAAAGAGAGGACGTGTCTCTTACGATGTCGCGACGATCGATTCGATCGTACCGACGGAACTCATCAATGACAGCTGGCACGCTGATCGCTTTACTGTACGATCGTAGATAGAAAACAGAGAAAGAAAGAAAGACAGAGAGAGGTATAGAGACAGAAAGAGAGAGAGAGAAGAGAAGAGAGAGAGTAAGAGATTGCAGTAATCTTACAGCGAGAGTAAACGTAAGAATTCGAGAGAGAGAGAGAGAGAGAGAGAGAGAAAGAGAGAGACAGAGAGAGGGAGAGAGAAATATAGAAGAGAGACAGAGTAGTGTATAAAATAGTATGAGAAGCTGTCATACCATTAAAAGGCGTCAAAAGGTCCCGAATCAGGAGCTAGTCATGCATGCAAGGCGAGCGAGAAGGGCACACACTATAGTGCAGGCTAATTCCTTTAATTGGTCAGGTGGACATGCGCCAGCTGACTGGGCTATTAGGGGGTTTGCATGTCAGGTGTGTACGTCTGGTATTTCATTTTTCACGTTAACGTCGCCCTAGGAATGCCAATTCGCAAAGTGATGGTAGGCGTATGTTTCAAGCGCAAGAGCTCTCCTTTGTCATTATAGATTTTCAATAAATCAGAAATCGCGTTATTTGAAAATTTCCGTAAAATATCAAAAATTCGCCGAATAATATAAAAAGTGATCGAATCGACTGCGAAACCACATTTCTGCAAAATATCAAACGAGCTAAGAATACTTATCGATACGCTTGCATATTACATGGCATTCGATTAGTACCTAGATAATACAAGATTCGAGGAATAGGTACGACGTGATCGTGAGAAACGAAGGAATACCCGATCATAGCATCGCAATCACCTTGAAAAGTGTGTCTCGTAAAATAGGGGCGTGGGATCAGAGATGCAATCATCATTTCGGATCATTATCGTCATCACAATCATCGTCATAATCAACGCTATGATTATCATAATCATCGTAAAGGCACTAAGAGTCCTGATGACGTGGTACAATCGTATATATACGCATTGTATATACATATACGCAAGGGAGAACAAAGAGAGTGTGTGCGAGAGAAAGAGAGAAATATACAGAGAGACAACGAAAGTAAAGCCAGAGAAAAGTCAGATACAAGATACGTTGCAGGGTGATGTGAAACAGACCAGAAAAAATGTTCGATAGAAGAGGCGGAAAACGATAGACATCGCAATCGCAAGAGAATAGGGTGTGAAATGGGGGGGTTTGGGGGTTGCCGGGGGTGGTGGGGAGAATGATCGATCAATGAACAGCAAAGAGCAAAGTGGCACGACGTTCTCTTATGAGTTGGACTGAGCGAAGGGGGGTTGGGTCGATTTTGTTGCGGTATTTTGATGAGAGGGGTTAAGAGAGGGTAGGCACGACGGCGAAGTGACAAGAAACAGAGAGAAAGAGAGAGGGAGAGAGAGAGAGAGGGGGTGTGGGGGTGAAGAGCCAAACACGGTATATAAAAAAGAGGGCCAAGAAGACAAAAAGGTTTAGTGTAAAATAGATATAATAGTCATAGACGACAGAGTATAAAGTATCAGACTAAGCGAGCGAGTGTGAGACGTTACCTAAGTCCCGGCCCCAGGAGCGCTGCTGCTGCCCCACTAGATCATATATCACAACAGGGTGATCACAACCATGTAACTTTGTTAATTTTACGCAGTAATTACTGTTATGGCCCGTAATCGGGCCGTAGGGGAGGGGGGTGGTTTAACGTCGTGGTGAAGGGCGACGAGGGTGGGGGTGGCACGTCCGGTAAATTGATCTTCTCACGTGATTATTCGTTCGTGTGAGTCTACGTTTATCTTCTCTTTTCTGTTTTTAATTACGTGGGCAATTTTTCGACAACTTTCACGTTCATTTATTTGCTTCTGCTCTTTCTTACGTTCGTTTCTTTTTTACTCATCTCGTCTTACCTTGCGAGTCACGCGAGTTTTACCGAGACGAGAACTCGCGAGGGTATCGACGCTAAAGGTGACGGTAGGAGGTAAGAATAGACGCGTGACTCGCAAATGATTTCGTCGCAATCGTTCAACGCGCTCAGCTATGTACATATGTGTATATATATATAGCCAGAGAGAGGACAGATATGTATAATTAGAGTAATCATTGACGTATATGCAGTAAGTAAATCTCCGGTAGCGAAAGAGCGAAGGTCGATTAGTAGAGAAGTCGGCAAGTATCGAAAGAGGCTGTTAAGGGATCACTGGGTAGAAAGACTTACAGTTTTTGCACTTGCACTTCTTGATCAGAGTTTCGTCTTTTATGTCGTCGTGGCATGCTTTGCAATAGAACCACGCCCTGAAACCAAACAGACACATGATCCGATTAATCGGGATTTCGGCTATAAGCCTATTGCAATTTTAAATATAATTTATCGACACCATTGGGATATTTATTCTCTTCGTCGTTGAAAATTCGATTTGTTCTTTAACGATTCATCGAATCATACATCTATCGAAAACTTTTTTATTTCCTCGCGTCTTTATTACATTCTCCGTGCGAAAAATTTCCATTGCTTCTTCGGGAAACTTTGGCAGGCGCACTCTACTACCGCAGTCGTTAGCGAGAACTTCAAAAATTTGCCTATTCCTTAGCGCTGACCTACCTAAACTTTTCGGTATCCCGCACGTTGGTCTTCGTCATTGAGAAAGCAAAAAAGAAGATTCTCTGGCGTACTCACCGCTTCACTTCGTCAGCAGATTGAGCAATGAAGAATCCCTGAGTATTTGCAGCGATCTTGGCACCGCGTGGATTGATGGAGATCTTACTGTCGCATCCTCCTTCGCCCTTTATCTCGATCGCGAGCAGTAAGAGCTTCAATTTCGTGAAGCATAACCTAGGACCAGTACATGCGTATCATATGCTGCTTACGCGCGCCAAACATTCCTAACTATTTACACCGAGTTTTAATCAATATGTTTCTCTCACGAACACTTTGCCCGTTAATGAGTAAAAATGTATATCAAGAGGCGCGACATTTTCGTGTACAGAGTGTTCATAGAGTGTTCGACGAAATTAGTGTTTGGTATCGTCAACGGGATCAATCGTGAGTTGTGATTCGAGAATCTCATCGTATCGACCGATATAACCTGCACCAGACACGATGGAAATAAACTTGTTCGTTGAAGAATTTCTAATTTCCTTCGCCATCCGGCGAAAGTTTTACAGAGAAATTTAATTAGAGAGATAGTTCGTAGTTAATATTGAAGAAATTAATCATGCTTCTAATGAAAAGAATTTTTTTTACTGAAAACTAAAATTCCGCTAGTTTATCTAGTTTCTTTTTTTAAAGCAGAATAATTTGTGTTTGAATCGGATTAATTGCATAATAGTGACAACTCACAATTCAACTCGTCGAATGATCACAAGCAGTGAAATATCGTTGTGCAGTCTTTCGAATTATCGATGATATTATCTACGGTTCTCACCTTTTTCGTCATTCGCCGAATGCATAAAGATTATTTATATTGGCCCTTAATCACTTCAATGCTTGTGTCATTGCTAATATTATACGTAAAATCGGAAAATCGCCTATACAGAGTGCGTTTACTTTCCACGGATCTTATCATAAGAGTTGTAATATAGAAATTAGATTGGAAGGATAAATAAAGATCGAATCAAATTTAATTAATATGAAATCAATGCCCACACTCTGCATTGGCAAACATTGTTCGCTTGGATTCGAAACAGAATATAACACTTTTTAATTACCGATCATTATCTTAATTTGGACAGACTCAATTGTAGAATTACATAGGTAGATCGACTTTCGTGAACTCGGTTCCGTTCGATTTCCATGCGAAACGTGTGAATGTTAGAAAGTGACGATGTGTATAGACACCCACAGAAGAGCGAAGCATCGCTTTGTTTCGAGATCGAAAATTCAATCCGACGCGATTGGCTGAACAATATTTCCATCAAATGTTGGACCTAAGATAATAATAAGACCCTCGCGAAATTAGAAGGAAATAAATTCGTTTCCCACTGATGGCAGAATTTAAACTAATCAGAAATCGATGCTTCGCCCCGCCACCTCGGCTAAAACCAAAACATTAAATAATCATGCAGAGTTGACAACATACACCAGACATACATACTCATGCTGCCAAGTACGACAGGCGTACGTAAACAGAAGTTAGTACACATTACAACATAAAGAGCAACAAGATCGATCGCATGCAATAAATAACTTAATGAAACAATTACGTCTAATCTATATGTATGCCCACCTGAAGAAGAGGCACGATGTATTCTAGATACTATTTCATGCGGGGATATTTGTTAATATTAATTACAGGAAAATTGAATGATAATTTAAAAGCGTTATGCCAACGTACGAACGCTCAAGATAAAATCACTTGGACGAGAAAGTAAGGATAATAATGGTAAGAATAATCAGAGCACAATTACCTATCATCTACAAGCGTCTATCGTCTATCGTCTAATTATCGTCCAATGCAAAACGGGGGCTTATCCTTAAGGACTCTCTAATACTCCCACACACGCAAACCAAATTTCAACGACCAACTATGTGCCCAAAGGCAACGCCGCGAGAATTATCAGCAATAGGTGCACAGTTACATATGCGGAACACAAGGTAGAAATGAATTGGAGGGTGCAACCCGACTCTTCGAAATCTGGAAGAATAAATTTTGCCCCATGGTCCAAATCCGAGTTCGGATTCAATTGCTCGATGCGCTACTAATTTTAATAATAACAGCGGTGAGCAGTCTTATCTGATGCAATGAGATACGTATTTGGACACTTCTCTAGTAAATAATAGAGGGACGAATACATGCTTATTCAATTTACATAGGCTACACGATCGAATCCACGTTTGCTACGAGAATGCTCCCTGAAATTTAAAATATTCCAATGAGTACACTTTTAACGTTAATATCTTAGAGATTCGTGGGGAATTTAGTGTCGACCGTTAACCATTCGACGAATCTGAGAATTGTTTTTGGCAAACCAATTACCGCGTCACTTCGTTCTCATTTATTTGACACATCTAAGCTTGCATTAATGTGTGAGACGCAAAATGAAGAAAAAAAGAGCATAGTTGTTACTCTTAATCCTTCACGGGGCATCATCTACGTAATCTAAGAGCAACCATAAAATCCATCGGCAACGATTCTCCACGATCAAACGTCAATGTGTTAACCCGTGAATGCTTTTATTCAACATACTTTTACATCATAAAGAGCAGCAGGCATGCGTGTATAGAGATCGCGGAATTGTTGTTAAGAGAGAACGTTGGACTCGCTAACATCTAATACACACCATGACAAGGATGTACGTACAGATCGATTCAAAAGAGACAAAATAGTGAAAGGTAAGGGTTATGACGCTAGTATCGAGATAACGAGTGCGTTCGATAGAAAAAAAAATGAAAAAAAAAATGAGAGAGAAAAGAGAAAATACCAACAAAAATACGAAAAATCAATGCTGCCGAACGAATGTTTTTCAGGCGTGATTTTCTCACATTTCACTTCACCCTGTCCCAAAACTATTGAAGCAAAAGAGCACGCTTTTTATTTTATAGAAACGAGTGCAGAGTTCGATTGGTCACGCGGACCAGGTGGTACCTGTGTCCAGTATAAATGCATGGGCCGCACAAGTGTAATATTATCTCGGGTACGAGGCATACATCGTAAAATGATAAATAAAGAGAGAAATCGCGTAATATAAATCGAAAGTCGTGAAACATTCTTGAGCCCCGGTCTATCGCGTCGACTCGCGTTTAACTGCGTAAACAGAATATTCTGGCTCGACTCCGCTCGTATTGTTGACTCTATGCCGACGTCACTCTACGTAACTCCTGGTAGGTCCGATCGCGACGCGGCTCGAAGCTCAAATAGAAGTTCAAATCGAGATCGATTATCCGAGGGGAAAATGTCAAGGATGCGCAAAGCAGAAGACCGATTGGTCACTGTTTGTGCTCGTAGGTTGCGGTCACGCCATCGGCAATGACGAAACCAGCCAACTTCCGCTCGAGATCTCTTCCGATTCAAACGTATAGGTATTAAGCAGAGCACCATGGGAGAGTCTCGAAAGTCAATATCCGCATTTCACGCTTTCTCTTTTTCTATTCCTCAAGGTTTTTCACGAAATCTGCACTCGTCCCTGCTCGTCGACATTCTTGTCGCTTGCAGTTCTTACCCCCTCCACGTTAAAGAATGCGGTACGCGATAAGTCAAATAAGAATGTATGTCAAATGCATTTCAAATATGACATCATCATACACATCCGGGAACCGCATGCGACACGAGCGCCCTATACAAATCTCTACGCTATAAAGTCTACCGTACAAAACGTCATGTGCAAAAATATCTTAAAATGCAAAATCAAAAACTCCAAAACCAGAAAGATTTAAAGTAACGAGGGTGACGAAAAAGAGTGAAGGGGGGTGTACAGTAGACGATACGTTCCAAATAGTAAGGAATAAGAGAAAGAGAGAAAAAGAAAATGTTCAACGACAAAAACCAAAATCAAGTAATAACGTCTCTACGCAAAACTTCGACACAACATACGCCCATCGATGGGAACGAGGGTACGAGGGGAAGAAAAGGGGACAGGGTCTCCAGGGGGGCTCTGTTGATAACAGATCCGCAAAAATGCTTCGTTCAAGGAACAAAATTACCGAGGTGTAGGGCGACATGTAATAGTAATAATAGTAATAATATATACACGCATGTATGCGTCGCGCCTGATGTACCGGGGCATGTTCTGACAAGGTACTCGTAAACTCTCTTTTTCGTGTGTCGAGTGAGTTATGAGTAAAGAACGGAGAACAGAGAAAAAGAGAGTACGCGATCTCGTAGGGTGTGTACGGTGTAAATGAGGACGGCGTATTCGCCCGGCGGTGTGTAAACGCGTCGGGTGTGTAATACTACCGGTGTAGCTTCCGCGAGTGCGACGGATTCTCGTGTGTGGGTATATATAAAATAAATCCATGAGAGTGTCGCTTACACGCGCGCGATATGTAAACTAGGATTGTCCGCTTTCGCGCGCGAGAGAGCGACGTAGATGTGCCTGCACCTCTAGTGTCTGTGTATATGCGTGTTAAAAAGTCTCCTAGTTATTCTGTCGACTAGGGTGTGAGTGGAGGTAAAAGTTTGCATGTGTGGCAGCCTGGTGGCAGCGAGGACTTACTCGCTGGCTTGGGGGAATGTCATCCCGGTAAAGGACGGGGAGAGGGTTTCCGTGTACATCTCGCAGCCCGTGCCTTGCAGGTAATCATTCTGCCACGCCTGAGTGTCCGGCGACTGAAACACCAACCAACCAGAGGCTCGACGTCATCAAACCTTTCGAGTGGGAGGACGACGAAAACGACGACGACGACGATCTGCGTGTACTTTCTTTTAACTCTTTTTAAAGCCGTAACCCGCCCGCGAGAGCCGCCGCGAGAGAGAAAGGACCGGAGATGAGGAGGTCTTGCCCGTGCCTTCGGTGATACTCCAGTCCACCTCTCTCCATCTCTCTCACGAATGGCTCGACGAAGACGAGAAGTGAAGATAAAAGAAAGATTACAAAAAGAAACGCGGGGAAGAAGTGCCGGTGAGGCAAAGATTTTCCCGAGTCGCGAGGGGTGGCGCGACGAAAAAAGAAAAACATTTTAAAAGAAAGTCCCCCTCCCCGGGGAGTAAAAGTGAGACGATCGAAGCCTCGACGTGTCCTTCGCGATAGGGTAGCTCTGCAAAAATTGAATGAAAAATTGAAAAACACTGTAAACGTTGTCGCTCTCCTTTCGCCTACGATCAGAGGCTCAGAAAAAAGGCTACGTGGGTTGTTTCATTTTTTTGTTTCTCTTACAAGCCGTGCGCTCGAGGTTTGCTGGGCGCTTAAAAAGAAAATCTACTCTACGGTACGGTGATCGTAAAACGAAAAGTAGAAAAAAGAGGAACAAGAAGAAGAGCGAGAAAGCGATGCTGTTCTTCTTGCCTGACGAGGGGTCGACAACGTGGGTCGACCCAGTCGCTTCTGTTGGGGTAGCCGTTGCCGGTCGTTTCTGCGCGTTGCTGTTTCGGCTGGATTTTTGCATGGCATCCCGGCCAGGGCGATTGACGACACACGGACGGATAGACGCACGTACCCGAAGCGGAGTCGCATCGTCAAAGAGAACGATAGATCCCAGGGAGAGCTATAGGAGAATTGGCCACCCACCGAGCGGGTATGGGTACCTGATAATGATAGAATTCCAGGAACGGCAGGATCCCGGACGAGAGTGCGCGCACGTGGATTTTCTGCTCCCCTTTCTCTCTGTCGCACGCACACACGCTCGTACACACGCACCCGAGACACGAGAGAGCAGGTGACCCGACTACGGCCTCTTCTCCTCACCATTGAACGATCCCACTCGCATTCGATTATCGATCAATCTGCGCTTCCCTCGTGCTTCCATGCAATCCAGCCTCCTTCTCTCTCTCTCTCTCTCTCTCTCTCTGCGTTTCTCTCTCATTGCCCCTCCTTCTATCTCCTCTCACTACCTGCGAGTCTCACGAAGTCTTTCGCCTCATTCGCTCCGGCTCTCGTACCCTCACACATTTACGCACATTCAATTTCACTCGTTTCTTCTTCCCTTCGTACGAACAGGCAGCTCGCGTCTCACGACTCTCCCGTGTCCTTTTCACACTTAGACGCGCGCAACGGCTCCATTCACGCACGAAGCCCAAAGCCCTGGAAGCGTCCTTTCATCGATATCCTCGTCGGGGAGGAAATACGTCCGACCAACGGCAACCTTCGATCTATCGTCGGGTCGCAGTAGAGTGCCGTCACCTTTCAACCTTTCGAGGTTGGTGCTAACAAGGTCGAAAGAGGGTGGTGGTAGTAGTGGTGGTGCGTCACCTGGTTGCATCTCCGGTGGTCGGCACTCGCGGCACTCTAATGCGCTCTGGAATCCCCTGCTTCGCGCTTAATCCACGCGCTAAATCCGATCTTACCTTATCTTCTTTCCTCACGTCTTCCCATCGACCCTTTCTCTTCGACCCTTCTCCATTAACCCCCTCAATATCGCGACTTACACATCTCGAGCGCGCGTAACTCTCTTCGTAGAAGCGTACGGCATTCGTATCAGCGACTTTCAATTGACAATATCGAGAGTGAGTCTGGGAGTGGCAGGATATTACAGTGATGGTGAGTCGGGAGATATCCTCGCATTGGCGGGGAGAGAGTACGAGGAGAAACGTTACTGAAGCGATGACATAGGGTGGGCATTATACATCGATTAGGTGAATAGCACAGATACGGATTTTTGTACAATACCGTTGACACGTTCATTGTATCGTATATACATAGACACACGCACACATATCAATATTAATGTAGACACGTGATTCGAGGCTTCCTCTGTGGACACAAGTGGAAGAGAGACAGATACTACGTAGAACTTCTCTTTCGGACGCACATATGTGTGTGTATGTATATATATATGTACATATATAGAGCGGAGTGGAGCGTAGTGAGAGACATAGGCGAGAGGCGAGAAGCTTCATCCCCTTTTTATTCCTCCCTTAGTTTTTTTCTTTCTTTGCTTTCTTTCCCCTTCCCCTCTCCGATTCAAGAGACGTCCGACCCTCTTCTTTGGACGAGCGATTCGCGGCAGCCGCGGTCGTTTACCGCGGTTCGACCGAGGGGTTGCGTGGTTGGTAAGCGAGAGAGATGGAAGAGGAGAGATCCTCTCTCCCTCCCTTTCTTTATCTCTCTGTCGTTCTCCTCGCGGCAGCCGGTAAGAAGAGATCTTACGACGAACCGTGGAACCGGGACGCGCGAAGTGACTTGGGTTTGAGAGATCGGCAGATTCGGCGAGAATTCGCGACGCGAGTATACGGGGGTGGCTTCGGGGTGAAAGAGGCACGCGGGGGCGCATCTTTCCTCAAAGAGACTTTTTATCCGCGCTACTCTACCACGCGCGCGGATTCTCGCGATCGTTAAAGCGGACGCCCCACACCGAGGCGAACCTCCTCGAGCTCTGCGGGCGTCGTTAGGTGGTACCAAGCGGGGCGAACGAGAGGAGGTCGCGCGTCGTATTTTCTCCTGCGAAAGACGAGCGCCTAACGATGCCAGCGAGAACGCGTCTCCGAGTCGGTGGTTCTCCTCGTGCTCCGACGGGATTATTCATAATCGGCAACGATGAGTGGGTGTACGACGCGTGTAGGTGAGTACGCGCGAGCAAGGATGCCGTGCTAGCAGTCCCGATACCAGCGCAGGCAGCGAGCGGTGAGAACGGTGTGGAGAGCCGCGACGACCGTGCCAAATATTTCTTCTGGCCTTCTTCGGGCTTTCTTTGAAGAAGCTGTACGAGGCAAGCGTTATGCTGTTAGTCGAGGATTTTGCGGTACGTTAGCACAAACGAGAATGTCGAAGAGCGGTGGAAAGCACTGTGGAGAGGTCATTCTTCCACCGGAATCGATCGTGGAGCCTCGCGATAATCGTTGGATAATGCGACATCTTTTTACGGAAGCAATTTTTCGCTCGAGGATTTTCTGCTCTTCGACTTTCTCGGTGGTGCGCGTCGTCCGCTTTGGAAAGCAGCAGGTTGCGAAGGGCTAGTCGACCACGTTTATAGACAGGTGTGAATTACGAGGTAATAGAGGGAAATCTTCGGAGTTCGATGCCAGGCGCGGAGGGTCTTTTGTCTCTTGAATCGGGCATGCGCGCATTTCTGCATTTTTTTGATTTGGTTGGGTGTTGGATTTGGTCATGGACCGACTTACTCAGTGGCTTTGGCAAAGGGCATTCCAATGAAGGTAGGGCTCAGTGTCTCCGTGTACATCTCCATTCCGGTTCCACGAAGGTAGTCATTCTGCCAAGCCTGCATATCGGGCGACTGGTACCAATCAACCAACCATTTCTAAATCACACACGCTCCTATGCATGTACGCGTGAGATAGCACGGCCACGATTTGACCACCCATGAAGAGAGGAAGGATTCTGCCGCGAGGCAACGATCCCGACAATTTCGCACGTGAAAATTGACGTTGGAAAAATTGTCCAACGACGTCGAATAACGATGCATCGAGATATTACCATTACGCGATCCACCTACTTTCGTCGAATAAACGAGAGGCGCGAAAAGTAAGGGCTGACCGATTTTACTCGCAAAAATCTTGCTCCGTCTAGGGGCTGTTCGCCTCTGACGTACAAATTTTCCACGCGCGATTTATATGGGAAAAATTCACGTGATTCTAAGTTGCTAACACCCGGAGATATCGTCGATCGATGAAACAAACTTTCCAAACAAAAGTAGTCGAGGGTATCGTAACACCGAGGAAGGGAACGCGCGAGACGACCGCGGGCGTACCAAGCGACGAGATAGAGAGACCTGAATCGAGGAACGTCGTTCACACATGCATAGAGTTATCGGCTAGATCAACAGCCGGAGGGCGACATTTTACTGACCGTCTTGAAGGAACGCATGGCGAAGAGGTTGGCCATCATTGTGCTGAAGCCTGGCGCAAGACAAGACTGCGCGATGAAGCCCAGTTTCAACTCCGCCAGGCAGATAACATCGTCGCCCTGCTTCCAGTCCCACGATGGAATGTTTAGTAAATAGGCCTGCGTCAAAATCACGTCCTCCTCTTAAAATCTGCTACGAGCTTTGATTAAGCGAACGATCGAACGAGTTAAAGAAGATACGTTATACGATACGTTAAACTAGAAATAACGAGTACAGCATTCCACTGGAACGGTGAGACTGACAGATTTATAAAATTAAGACTTTGTTTGTAAATATAAGATAATATTGCTTAAATTAAAGCCAAATAATTTCTCGTTAAATTAAGCAAGGAAAAAAATTGCATTTGTCGTCATGACTGCACAATAACTGCAACCACAACGTAAACTCAGGATAGTTCTAGTCATACCAAGCTACCACTTGTTATCGTTCGATTCGTTCATTTACAATGCATTACGATGAACTTTGCGCGGGCACGTACCTTGTTGTGATACTGCATTAATTGAATGATAACGCGAATGTCGTCCGAGTAGTTCTTAATGGAGATGACGCGCATGATGTTGGCTGCGTCCTCCGCATCTGGATCCTGACAGTACTTGTTCGCCAGGACCAAACAGGCGTCCGCCTCGTGGACCTAAAAAGCATTTGACGAGGTCTCGTTCCGTCCTCTATGCGTTCGTCGCATATCTCGTACGGTGATCGATTACGGGGGCGGTAAAGGGTGTAAAAGTGAAGCGATAGAGCTTGCCACATGTTACGTTGCCACCGAGGCATCAACAAGAAAGTCAATTTAACAAAAATAAGCAAAGTGGAAGGTACAGCTCTTTCTCTATCGCTTCGCATTTTTAATGGGAATACATCCAATTTTGGCTTTCCATTGTTTAGTGTCCTGCACTCGGATGATTCTCTTTCATTACATTTTTAAAGAATTAGATTTTTTAGAATTATTCGTCGGACGAGGTTGGTGTAAGAATGATAAACACGGCTCTCAAGGCTCCTGATGACTCAAAGGCGCACCACCACCGACGCGAGAGAGAGAAACTGATGCGAGCCACAAAGGGTTAACCCTTTTGCCGGCGCACACTCCATTCCAAGTGCGCTCTCACTTTACGGACGTGTGAAGTTGGTTACGCGTTGCGTTCGTAGAAAACAACGGCCCCGCGGTAAAGCGAATTATGTTTGTGGAAACGACAACACTGCCACGTCTTTAACCGTGGTGTGCATCTTGAATTTGCCCGGACTAATTTTTAACTGGGCTCAAATAGTGTACCTATTATTATTTCAACGTTACAAGAAAGGTATGACTATTTTTGAATTGACGTTGAATCTTTTTCTTTTTTGCGCGAATTTTTTGCAAATCCGTAAATAAAATGCATCCGAGTGCAAAGACCTTGAAGGCAATTGAGTAACGTAACAGATCACCGAACGAATCGTATGCGTTGAGCGAGAGAACTCGTGGTTAGTTGACAAATATTGATAGTAATTGAACAGTGATGAAGGATGCGAGGGAATTAGGCTAGATGGATTTTCGACGTACACGGAACTAAGGCATATTCGATCAATAATCGTGAATTAATAAATTCTCTATGTAAAACTATACACTGGGGATTATGCATCTACTGTGTACGATATGTATATGTTGAAAGCATTCGATTGTTGATGAGCACGCCTACTCGGCATCCAAGGTATGCGAACGAATATTCTATAACAAAGAAACTCTTAGTTACAAGGAGCATAAAGAAATGCATTTTCAACGATGATAGTAAGCGACATCGAATGCATACCTTCGACGCCACCGTATGTTCTATTATAGAGGAAAAAGGTAGAATATATCATGATACAAAAAAGGAAGAATGAATGAAAGCAAATTTCTACGACATTCCTCGTGTATGTATGCAAACCTTTTTACTGATCGTCGAGGGAAGTTTCGAGCCCAGGGCCGCGTACTATAGATCCATTAACGACGATAAAGCGTCTCTAACATGCGAGATCTACCGACTAGCAAGACTCAACGCTAAATAATTCGACGTATTACAAAACTATTGCAAGACAGGCAGTAAAAAGTGGAACGTACCGTGGGCGCGCTACTAGACGTACGTTAGAGACGTACACCTCTGGCGACACGAGTACAAGTTCCACGTATAGTAATAGTGCTTTCCTATGCACTATCTATGCCTCTAATCGTAGTAGAATAATAGAGATATAAACCGATTTCGTTTCTGGGTGCACCAACCGCGTCAAACACGAGCATTTACCCACCTGGATCGACAGCAGGCATGGCTCTATTAAGGGATCGTTCCCTTTCTTTTCTTTTCCGATCGTTTCGTTCCATGTATCATCTTACTGTGAAGGACACGCGTGTGTTACATAATACGGATAGTGTCTGTTAGTGTTCACGATGTACCGATGAATTCGATTTCCGTTATGTCCGGTAGATCTCAAAGTTATCATAGAAAACGAAAATTTAAATAACCGTCTAGCCAATAACGCGCGACTTATTGATTAAGTACGTTTATCACGCGCGTGTGCGTATGTCGATTGTATACCGCACAGATAATTGTGTAAAATCGACTGCTGTCTGTTGCATCAACGACGAGACACGAAAGCACACGACAGTCATATGAGACGCGTTGCGGGGGAGGTATTTCGTTTTACTTAACATCGTCAATGTGTACGAACACAGATGGGAGGAGGGGACACACAGGCAACAACCATCCTGTAACAATAGCACTTGTCATCGAAACGCTTTCAGATCTGAGAAAACTTGTCGGTATTGCAGCATCCATGGTGATCGTATCTTTTTTTCTGTGAGTTAATTAGAATTCTGTATAAAAAAAAAAATCAACGCCTCCAGGTCATAAACAATAAACACTGCGCGTGGTGACAGAATTATAGATAACATTTAGGGCTTACTTCTTTAAATCTACATTATTCTCGTTTAGTCAAGAGATCATCGATCTCTAATAAAAATGCTTCCACTAGATACATTGAAAATCTTCGATTTTCAGATTAATATCATTAAATTCGATTATTTATTATTCATGGAAACTGCCACTCTATACCAACAGTGCCCTCAATGGTGCGACAATCCAAAGAGTAGAGGCAACGTAGGATGGGTATTTTTAACACAGAGACGTGTATGTACGTGAAAATACATAATATGTAATCCAGAGACCTGGTAACACTGGTGAATATAGGAGATGGGAGGAGGCGTAGGCAAGTGTGGGTAGTGACGAGTTGGACGAGTCGACAGCGCATCTTCGCACAGTCGTTACTCCATTCGCATTTTGCTTTTTCACTTTTTTCACGTCAATGTGAACTCACCTTAACCCGCTGTAGGTCAATGGGGTTCATGATGGTCCCCTGAAAGAACTCCACGGTGGTGAAGTGCCGCTTGAACAGTCCCTCCAGTTCGAGATCTGGCGGTTTCCTAAATGGCAATGAGCCCGACAAAACGACGTTTCTTTTTATAAATAACATTCACCTCAGGCTTCGTACGAACATCCTTTTTACTTATTCTTTCTTTCTGTACGCGATTATCGCCCAGCTGGATCGACGTGCCGTCGATCATCAGATATCTGATTTACAACGTAAGTTGAGTAGTAGTTAAAACGTGCAATTGGTCGGTCCTCGTGTTGCGGGACGAGTACAAGTTTTAAGAAAGACATATGTATGTATATTCATGTGTTCAAATAGGAGACACACATATCTGTGATGGTGGGCATGTCAATGTATCTGTCATCCACGACGACCAACGGTGCACGAAGGCTCATATGTAATAATAGGTCTAAGTAAGTCTCTACTGCACTCTGATTCGGCTCCATAGCTCAATACAGCATACCATGCAATCGCAGGCGGTTGCTTTCTACGTAAGTATATGTAGTATGTATGCATTGGATTACACGTATACAGCATGTAATAATCACGCGTCTACGTGTAATGAATCCGGCGCCGTACGATGTTACTTTGTATTCGTAAAACGCGAATGAATCTCCACGCTCGCCACCCTTGCGATTAGAGGTAAGGATTGTCTTTCCATCCACTTCGATAAAATGCCAGAAGAAAATTTACGGACAGTCCAATTAAGCGTAACGACGTCACGGCGCCGGGGTATTTCGAAAATGTATAATTCAAAGAAAGGAACGTTAAGAAAATGTAGATAAGATGAAGAAGTAAGTCTAGAGATGAAGAGAGAAGTTGGCAAGCGCTGTTAGTAATTCGAGTAGAAATAATTGCGAGCATCGAATTACCTGGGGTACGGTACTCGTTAAAAAGTGAGCTATGTAAATTTAGAAGAGATAGATAAAGAGCGAAGAGAGATAGATGAGTAGAGAAAGAGATGTGAGCGGTGTCATCGCAATGCCTATGATGAATATCTATGAAACTGTATGGCATGGCATAAATGTAAATACATATGAACAATATACATATAAATAGAGATAGATAGATGAATATATAGACAAGTGAATATAAAGATAGTCAATGGGTAAATATAAATACAGATATAAGTACGGATGTACAATGTCGATTGATCTTCCCTCGCGCGTCTAATTGCCCATGACGTATAGCCGTGTAAGAAACCTAAATTATTGCAATGAAACGAGAAGCGCGAGCGTGAGCGCATGGAGGGCTTTTCATGTGGGATAGATTGATTGGTTCATTGGTTCATTGGTGGTTGTTTGGCGGATTGGTTTCGTATGGTATTTCGCTGTTCTAGGGTTCAGGGTACCTTGACGCGCTCCAGATCCACCGCATTCATCATGGTGCCCTGAAAAAACTCCACGGTTGTGTAATGCCTCTTCAGGAGACCCTCCAATTCAAGATCTGGCTCTTTCCTGGAAACACAGATCACTCCTTACGACAATGACGACCGGACTTCGCGTTGCGTTACTCTCCTCCACTTTGGTGTTCCCCTTATCGACAAGAACATTGGCCTACGTCCGTTTCGTTTAGCTAGATACCCAGAAAATTAAATAACACCCGATTTGGAGTCCGATCGCCTAGATTGGGGCGCCGCATACTTACCAGGCGATCGCCACAGATAAGAAAGATACGTTAATTGATATTAATTGTATCATGTAGGGGGCGCGTGATGACCGTCGAGTGAAACAAATGAGCCCGCAATGACGAATGATCACAGTAGTAGACTTACTTAATCGCTTAACTCTCTCGACACAATACAATCACATTTACTGCCGTTTACGCACAATGACACGAAAAGGAAACTCTGCAGGACGGCACTTGCGTACGTAGAACAGTCAGATGTTAGTAAAGTACAAATACGAGAAAATGCTTGTTAGATTATCGTAGCGTATCTCTATACGTTAAGTGCATTATTAACCAGGTGTTTGGTTATGCAGAGAGTAAGAGCTGCAAACTAAAAATTAAAATTTATGATCTGTACGCAAAAAACTCCCAAGCGTATGATCTTGGCGCCGATAAGAAAAGAAATTCGTTGAAAAAAAAAGAGACACGAGTAAAGAACAAGAAATCGCTTGTCATACCTATGCAAGAAGACAACTTCTACGTCGACGTCCTCGCGGTCCTCGTGTAAGAAATCCTTGAGGAAATGCGAGACTGATTCGTAGGTGATGTGGCCGCACACAACAATATGTCTGCCAACACAACGATCATATTAGTGCTTGGTCGGGTGTAGGTAAGAGGCGCGTGTCGAAATAATGAAAAATAAAGAGGGAGATAGTTTTGTCAAGCAACTACCGTATACGCGCTCTATGACAGTGTATATAATATATATATATATATCAACCAACTAGCAATTTCGCCGTGTTCTCCTCTCTTACACCACTTGCCTTGCTCCGGTGGCCCCCGCGATATTTATTTCTCGGAGGAAGAGAGAGAAAGTTGAAAAGCATGTAACTAGACAGAGAAGGGAGGAGGAAAGAGAGAGAGAAAAATCGGTGAGAGAAGAAATTCTGATCGTAATACGAGACATGGAGAGTAGTGCCAAGGTGACGCGAGGCAAGAGCAAGGCAAGAATAGGAGCGAAGAGAGAAGAACGTACGCTGGGTACCGTCGGGAAATCGAAATTTTTGTTCTCTCTCGTCGTTATACCAGTTTAGTCTGCTGCCATAGTGCGAAGTCTGGCGTGGAATTTATATTTTCTCGAGGCAACGCGGCACTCGTGAATTTTCAAGAACAGAATTATTGAAGAAAATGTTCCGCGAGTCGACGACGCGGCACGTTAAACAATTTCTCTCATTTACGTAGCTTGGTGAAAAATTAAAAAATATATTGAAAATCTCGGACGCGAAGGATATGGCACCCGGGTACCGGTGACGTACGCGACAAAATTTACGATAGATCGTAAAATGCGTGACAAACGCGCGTGCAGCAATTGAAAATTTAAGATATAATATGTAGTCAAAACAGAGATCTAAACTTACCAGGATTGCGATAGGGATTGGAGTGAGTCGTATTAGCCGACTAAACGTGATCAAACAACTATACACACACACCTATGTAGTAAAGTTATCTGTGCTAGATACACAATATACGTATAATAAATATAGTAACAAGAGTTAGATAAAAAATTACGATGAGAGTGCAGGCTCGTTCGTGTGACAATAAACTTCTCTTGCATTAATAAGGTTCCAAGCATGTGTACAAACTGTATAAAACACGATCGCTACCACTTCGTGTGATCTTTCTACGTGTCTCGTGGTGTTCAGATTTTGTAGTGTCCGTGTTCCCATGAGTGTGCTCTGTGATCTGTGCATGAGTGTATGCGTGTGTGTAATTCGTGCGTGTCTCTCGTGCGTCAATATACGTATATCAGGTGTCTTAATGCGTATATACGTGTAATAGTTATTGGCATACTCTTGCCCCTTAATTTAATGTAATCAACGAAACGATACAAGGATGGCGCCTAGAGGGATGACAAGAACCAGATTGTAACTGTAGGAAAGTAAGAGTGAGATACCATGACCATACCATGCTTTCTGTCAAAACTACCTTGCGATATCTAAATGGAAATTGGACCGGTCGTGAATTCGATCGTACGCTTCGTCATTGTCGAGGATTTCGGGATTAAACACTTTATGGGAACGATTTCGCTTAATATTTCTATTCTATTTAATGAGAAAAGTAGAGCCGAGGAAAGGAAAGTGTAGGGTTCGTTTCGCGGGAAAGTATCGTCTGGACGATTGCCCGCATTCCGGGAGGATTACCGTCGTAAAGAGGAAACCACCTCGGGTTCGCGATGAGTATCAAAGGAAACGAGCTGACGTCATCGAATTCACGACGAGCCGAACGGTTGGATATATGGTAAGCCCTACTAGACAACGTTATTTCCAGTCTACCAATACAGGGTCGACGATTCACTGTGTTTGGTATATGTCGAGACGTGAGTGTAATAGGTGTGAGAATTTACGATCTCGTGTGTGTCCTGCACACAATCAAGCATCAATATTAATTCATGTCGCTCGAATCCTATATCGCCCATCATGATATTTCCAGAAACCAAAGATTCAAAATTCAAGTAGGTGCTCGCGCATTACATATCTCTCCGCTCGCGATTGGTGCGCCAAGGGTGGAAGCTTGAAGTTGCCGCTCATACATGCCACAGGCGTGTGAAAGAAAAATACAAAATCGTTCGTACGATTATCATTGCTCATTCGCGTTCACGTCCACTTGCACCTAGTCTTTGCTTCACGAACTATACCTGCTGGGAATCAAAATTCGTTCCAACTTCGACGGTGACAACATCGAGCTTGCATCCCTTACCAGTAGTCATCGAAACCTGAACGCAAGGTAACCGGCGGGTCACGTAGATTCATACGGTTGGCTCGGTAGCACATCGACGCGTGTCGAGGAATTTGCGGCTAACCTTCCGCACCTGTCGGAGCTCTCTCTCAGCAAGTACGTGAATTCAACGGCAAACATCGATCGATAATCGAGGACGATCAACGACAAAAGCGTGTATCACCGCAAAGGAGTGACTTACTGGCACGTAGGCAGGTTTCTCGTAGGTAAACAGACGCCGCCACAAAATTGCACCGTACCGATCGAACTTACTTCGATCCATTGGAGTCGGGTGAAAGACGACGATGAGACGACGACGAAGACGACGACGACGACGACAATAAAAAAAAAAATCTTCGCGTGACGTGCTCACACGGTTGTGACAACTTCACGGTGCTGTACTCACGACGCAGTCAATGGAGTGGTGGAGTTGTTGATCTCTGTGCGCGCATGATCATGTAGGCACGTGTGCGCGAGTGTGCTTACCACGCGAGTTGACCACCGAAACCTGCCCGCTCGTGTGCCCTAGGCCGCGTGTAAACAAACGGAAAGTGCTGGGACGGAGTAAATCGTAAATGCGATGAGCGGTCGTGTAAGCGTGGTGTCCCGCGTCATTCCTCCTCCCTGTGAGACCTCGATGAACGATCTCGATACTTTTCCATCTCCTCCTGCTCTACTCATCCGCTCAAACTTTCCTCAACACAAAAGACAGTAGCTCTGCACAACGAGCTTCGCAATTTACGGTGAACGCGCGAGTGGTGCGGCCGATACGAGAAAGCATTGTCCCCTCTAAATTCTTCCTTCTTTCCTGAGCTAAGCTTGCGACTCACCGCATGCTCCCTCACCATTTCCATCGTTTCACCGCGAACTAGACTACTTTACGTCACAAATTTACGATGTTAAAGATACATGTGATAACCCTAAAGGTACAAGCATCGCCCTTCTCCCATCACCATCCTTCACCAAAGTTACTTTTGAGAGTTACACGCTTGACACGTAAAAAAACGACCATTAATGCTGACTAAAACACCAAGGTTATTACACTGAAGTGGTACAACATTAGGTTATATATATATATATAATATATATATATATATAATAATATAATATATATATATGTATATGCATTCAATGTTTCGGAGATGCAGGGTACATGCTGGACTTGACCCTTTGCACTCGGTGAGAAATACAGCCTCTGTTTTATTACTTTCCGTCCGAGGGACACGATAACGTTTCACGCCCATTCATATCCCATCACGATCCCGCGCGGACTTTGAAACTTCTCGGATACCGTGTAGCTCGCTATTCGAAGATCACGGACAAATCGTTTAACCCGAATCGAGTAGATCAGAAGATCCGAGCGAAGAGAACGCGCGAATTAGTCGAGCAATTAATTCGTACTATTTATCCTTCGCACGGTGCGCGACGTCACGAGCGTCGCTTAACCGCGATGTCAATTACCAGTTGAAAAAGAGACGACGCGACGTCAATTACACGGAAAACGAGGGACGTGAATTAAAGGAAACCCGAGAAGCGGGAAACTGGAGTCTTCGAATGAACGAACGAACTAGGGAACGACAATCCGTCTGACGCCGTTAGCGCCATTTTTCTCGCGTAATGCCCGCTAAGCTCTAGCGGCTTGACCCGGTCGAGCGTAAATCATTTCGTCGCTTCATCGAAATGACCCTCTCGCCGTCGTCACCCGCGCGAATAAACGCTCGGACGCGCTCACGCGTGCGCAAAAAAAGTCTCATAAATCAAGAGCGTGAGATTTCCGCGCGTACGTAAAAAGAGATAGGAAGCCGCCGAGAAAGAGAGAGAGAGAGAGAGAGAGAGAGAAAGAAAGAGAGAGAGAGAGGAAGAGAGGGAGGAATAGAAAGATAAAAAGAAATAATTCATACCGGTCTCCACTCATATTCGCACTTCCCACGTACTACTTGTTCCACTTTTTTTCTCTCCACCTCTCTTCTGTTCTCTACTTTCGCGAACGTTAGACGCGATTAAACGAAATTAGGCAGACACGATAAAGCCGTATTTGTCCCAAGTGCGGTCAGTGTGAACAAACAAGCTAACACCAGTTGCTGGGTGTGGTAGATCTGTGGTGGCAGTTGGGCTGGCTGGCTGGTTGGTTGGTCGGTAGGTTGGTTGCTTCGAGGTCTTGGGGAGAGCAAAGGGAGAGGCGGCAAGGGTGATGTCTAGTTAAGGGCTTTTACTGCCGGCAGTGAACGGACTAGGCGGGGATGGTTCCAAGGCTCGTTTTTGGAATGGCGGCTGCACTAGGGCCGATTCACACTAGTGCCAAGAGCTGCAGTTCTGCGAAATACTAACACTGCTCTCTAAAGTATGTAATGTAACGGAGGGAGAGTGGTCGAATGAGGTAGATGGTCGGGGGCTGGTAGAAGCGGTTAAATAGGAGCGAGAAGAGGGACGGTGAGAAACTGGATAGAGAGACGGACATGGTGTGCGCGTGTACGTGTGCATGTGCGTGTGTCAGTGACGTAGTACGATGCTGGGATATTAGGTGACGTGAGAAGGTCCAGGGACTATGGTCAGGCAGAGTTGCGTTAGTTTTCTTGTAAATGTGCGAAGAACAAGGGTCGAAACTAGGGGAAAAGATGAGGAAGGAAGGAAAAGGGAATGTTTCATTCCAGGGTATGCGAAGGTGGTGGAACGTGGAATTTACAACTTACAGATTGCCTGGTACGCGGAGACTTTTGGGAAGTAAGTGACGGTGACGGGTTTGGGTGGCTTGGGTGATAGTGGTATCTGGATACCATGGCGAAGGACGTGTAAGGCGTGTGAAAGGGGCGATGGACAGTGTGGTGGTGGGTGACTCAACTCGGGGGAACTAGTTGGTTGGTTGTGTCTCTCACCTGCGACCTCGCTCGTTCTTCAAAGTGCCGCCATACTTGTTTCGCGTCCCGATCAGGTCAATTATCTCGGGGATACAACTGGCGAATATGGCCTACACCACGTGATAGAACAAAACACAACACTCGCATCAATACACTTGTGTGACAGGGTTGGCTATAAATTGTTTTTTTTTTCTTTTTCTTTCTTTCTTTTCTTTTCTTTTTTCGTCCTTTTCGCACCTTTTTCAACTACTTTCTCTTTACGGATATTATGCGTCCAGGTCTCTGCGTCAGCTAAGCAAGTACGAATGTTTTTCTCTTTCTACTTTCTCTTTTCGTCGGAAACAAATATCCGTCTCGTCTAGTGGCGTCGTTTCTCGTCCGGAGTCCATGTACATTACTACAAAACAAACACTCTAATTTCTCTTTTCTTCCTCTCATTGCCTCTAAGCTGTTTCTAGTTAATTTCACTTAAACTTTCGTATTTTCTCCCTTCTTTAATTTCGGTCTCGTTTATTGAGGTGGCGAGGGGGGTGGAGGAGCTTTGCACTTATGAACGGAAGAAAGTTTTGGCTCAGCTACCGGGCAGCGCGGCTACTCATAGAGACACGATTAACAGTGCTGTACCGCTATGCGCGCCACGGCCCAAACAATTTGATTATGTGTGGAAACGAATACGTTCCAAATAAAGGGCGGGGTAGGTAGGCTACCTACACCTAGATCCTACACACCTACACCTAGGCCTAACAATAAACTACACGTGCCGCGACACGTCTACCTATCGACAAGGTAGTATTCCAAGTAAACCGCGCGAATAGAGACTCTCGCGCATCTGTTTCCTTCGCTTCTTTTCTTCGATAATCTCGTCTCTTCGTGTTTCGTTACCCTCCAATCGCCAACTCTCGTCACATTCGCGGTCGCGATTCTTCTCTCGCCTCCCCTTTCGTCGCCTCCGCATTCGTCCCGTTGTAGCACGAAAATCTCGTTGTCACGTGCCGAGCGAACGTGCCCGATTCAGCAACGCCAAGCGCCCGTATAAAACTTTCTCATTTAAACTCCCCGGGGCTTGCAAATGTTTCGCGGTTGCTTTTGGCTTCGAAGTAAAATGAAGTGGCACGCAGAACGATCAAACCCCTCATTGTGCACCTGCTCTATCCCCGTGTTTACCGTGACTCGTGGATAAAAGCGTTTCAATTTGTTTCTTTCTACACTTTTTTTTTACGAGATGCGCGTGCCACAATGATACGAACAAAATTGTGACGAGGGCGTAATAAATTCTAGTTCAGCCCGGGAGAAATTCCGCGCGTACCTATTCTATCGGTGGAATTCCTGTTTCCCTGACGTTGCGAATGACACAAATCATGTGTGCAACGATCAAGCGCGTCGGGCCACTTCCTATATCGGAGAACAATATCTCATTAGCGTTTGACCAAAATTGATAAAACAACTCGCTCATACTGGCGCTCGACACAGTCGGCAGAAGACACAATTGCACGACGTAATTAATAATAATAATGATACTTTAATCACTTACGTAATAATGACGATAGTAATACCAAATATACATAGGTCAGGATCATAATAAATAATGGCCATACTAATAATGATAACAGTGGAGTGACCAATGTGAAGGTGGTATGGACAAAAAGAATGAAATGTATAGACATATATAAATATATATATATGTACGTTCATAAAAAAGTGTGATAATAGATTTGTGGCGGTATCTCTCGTACGACATCAAAGTGGAACCAATGATTCTATGCTACGGTACATCAATATCGAAACCGATCTCCTTCTTTCCGCTATCGCGCGACGAGAATAGAATTTACACTCGACTACTAAAAATACTAATATTCACATATGTGCACGCATTATGTACAGAGGACGTATTTGAGACGCGACTGTTGGGATCGTTGGTGGGGTTCGATCGAATGTTGGGCGTCCTACGAGGAAACCGTATTTTACACGAATGTATCCAGATAGATCTTTCGCGATAGTCGACATCGTTTCCAATTTCCTGAAACCAGTCGCCCTTTGCTCCTGCGCGCAGGAGCCCAGCCACGGTCCGGGAAAGACACACGTCCGTGACAAGGAAATCTGCGTGCGCTCCAAATGTAAACACGCGAGATAATTTTCATTTTTCCATTCCTTGTTTGTCCTCAATCGGTCGCACCAGGCGTTAGAACGGCCCTCGTAAGGCCATTCGATCGATCGAACCCTCGCGCAATATCTCGGAAGTGTTTCTTGGGACATGAGCTAGAGTCAATCTATACAATATATACACGTAGATGTGCGCGCACGATATGCACAAGAGTCCTTTTATACATCCTGAGCTTCTACGCTATCGTGTCTCTTCTAGTTAAATCTCCCCCACTAACGTTCCTCTCCCTTTTTTTCGCTATCCTCTCGGTACCTCTTTCTTTTTTTCACCCCTCGCGCGCCTCTTGCTTCACTTGCTCGCCCCATGGTACACCGTATCGTATATACATAATAATAATAAATACATAATACATATGTACACCGTGCGGCCTCATGTGCGCGTATCTTATCGTGCTACGCGATCGACGACGCGCCCCGGCCCGTCGTTATGCCCGTCTCTCTTACATGTACGTCCCTTCTTTTCCCTTTTCTCTTTTCTCGTCGTCGTCGGATGTTCCCTATCCACTGCCGATCGTCGAGCTTTCCTCTTCTTCCTTTTCTTTTTTCCCCCTCGCGCTCCCCTTCGATTAACGTCGGCTCTCGTTAACCCGCTCTCCGCGCACCGTCTATTACACGCGAATATGTATGCACCTACATGCGAGCGACACACACACAGACCCGGACCCGACGAAGGGACAAGAAAGGTCGCACGCACACGCGAGCGCGCAAATTTATTCGTCTTATATTCGTCGATCGATCATGTATGTACATGCATACGACATGGGATACAGCTACCAGCATTATATATATATATATAGATATACACGGGTGAGAAAGAGATACGGCCAATTCGTGATAGATATAGATACAATATATACAGAGAAAATAAGTATTCTCCGTGAGGCGAAGTTAAATAGTAAAAAACTACCTGTGTGCCTCGACGAATATATAAATATATATATATAAGTAGGGTGGGGGGTCCGAGGGCAAGGCGGAAATTTATGGATGGGGGATTATGGAAGTCGACGCTTCGCGGTGGAAACGACGAGAAGGCGTACGACGACGTGCTACCAGGCAGAATTCACTTTAATTAATGTTCACCTGAGTTACGCAAATTTTCGTTTTCAGGGAAGCGAGAGGTGGGAGTGGCTTTAGAGGAGAATTTAGGAAGCGAGTGATGTTGTTGGCGGTAGGTCGGGTGGTGGTACCGGACGAACGGATGGAACGAATCGGGCGAGGGCTCTGGGAAATCCACTTAAACGATGAGCGGCCTCGGTTAATGGTACGTACGAGAGGGAGCGGAGTATCGCGGATGGGGAGGGAAAAGGGTGACGAGAGATGCTCGCCGGGCGATGGTCTCGAGGCCACTCGCTCCCGGTTCTGCCGTTGCCCGATCAAGTGTACGCTGGGAAGCGAAAAATCACCGGTAGCAATCGGACGAATCCTTCGATTAGCGTCGAGGACGAAGGCTCCTGAGAAATCTCTTTCTTGGTTATTACTGGGGTGGGGGGGGAAAAAAGTAGAAGAGTCTCTGAGATGAAATTCTCGTCGCTCTCGCTCTCGCGGTCTAGTGATCCGAGAGTAAACCACGGAGATGGAAGAAGGGTCAACAACGATGGTCGTTTCATTTGCCTTCTCCACGTTCCATTCCGCTCCGCGCGCCGCACAATATGGTGGATGCAGCGTCGTTTAGTGTTTTTTCTCTCGCAATCAGACGTGCAAATTTCTACTGGTAATAATTCCCTAAGAAAATGCAGCCCGCGTGTTGCCTACGCCTGCACCCCCTCTCTACTTGTTGCTGAGCTATTTCAAATACCAAGAATCTCATCAAGCCAAGAGAAAATGGTGCCCGGGGCTGGGTAGGCGACGCGCGAGCGTCACACACGCGTTTCCCCTTTTCCCCTTCCGCACGTTCGCACGTCCCACGTCTCCGTCACCCCAGGCACCAAACCGAACGAGGAGAAGTCGCATCTCTTAAAATCTCTTTCTAATATAGGCCATTCCGCGATAGGTAGGGGATAATTACGATCGCCCTTTTTGGACAGTCTACTTGTCTAACCATGAACACTAACGCATGCCACCAAGAAACTCAATCCGTGAAGTGACAGTAGAAAGAGAGAGAGAGAGAGAGAAAGAGAGAGTTGGAGATATAGATACAGAGATAGATATAGACAGACCAGTGGTAGATTAAATAGATGCGTCCACGGACAAACGTGGATGGATGGATGGATGGGTGGTTGAGTGGGTGGGTGGATGGATGGTCGAGTGGAGAGTCGATGAGCGAATGGAGGACCAACAGGGATGAACTGAAACACGAGGCAGAAACGGGGAGACGACGGGCGAGTGGGAAGGGAGAGAGGGAGAAAGTGGTACCCCGATGACAAGAGAAAAGAAAAAGTCAAATATCCACGGGCTGCTGATGCTTTTGTTCGGTACTCCACGGTGTATCGGCCTAGGAGTCTAGGAGTTTGCTCCGATTGTTGTCTCCTACATTTGTGTAGGATACATAGGGTACGTTGTGCACGCGGGCTCGCTAGTGCAATGGCTCTACTCAAAAACAAAAGGGGGTGATTCTCGTGGTGAGCATTTCATGCGCATCGATTCGATTCCTATGTGAACTCGCGCGAGTACTACCGCAAGGTAATACCTAGGAGCGTTGCGTGTTCTCTAGTAACGCGAGCAAGTGTGGGAAGGTTCGTGAAAAATGTGTACAACAAGGCCAGGTAAAAGAATCGTCGGATCGGAAAAGCCATTCACGGTGAGTGAACGAATTTCTAAAACCTAATCGACCAGTATCTCTGCCTAGGGAAAGCCGAAAGGGAAAACTATGGTTTTCGGGGTGCATGTCTATGGGACGACGTAAAAGAAACGCAAAATTTACAGTTCATTCAAAAGAATCGTGCCGATAGAAATATTTAAGGACGCGCATAAATGACGAGCGATCTTTTACGCCACGTTCTTCGAACCGTACGTTTCCCTGCGCTCGTCGAAAACGATGAAGATGTCATGAAATTGTCGTGAACAAAAAAACCTAGCACTGACGTCCAACGACAATATTTATACGGTAATAAAACCAAACTCTCGACAATGCTATGCCCGTACGATACCGATGCTTATATTTTAATACTTTTTCGTGAAACAAGAGACAAACTGAATTTTTCAAATCTGCTTAAATCATAATTTACTTACTTTAAATGATATATAAAATTTTCACGATACTCGGGTAAACATATGTCTACGTGTATTGAACACTGAAGAGAATGATTTACAAAGTAGCGATCCAGGGTGAAAAAAAAATTAAGCTGACGTTACTTTGTAAAAGAACCTAACAGTGCGCATTACAAATAGAAATCATGAAAACGGAGCAACGATGTAAATGACATTCAAGTACTCAAAAAATCAAACGGTTCTCTTCTCGAGTAATTCTCGAGACCCGCAAGAAAATGTTTTCTACACAAAAAAGAAACCGTTTTATTCGTAGCTTGACATTACATGGAATGCTGCGATGCGAATTCACTGTGCGCATAACTGAATCTCCACGAAAAAACAGAAAAGAGCGAAAACATCGAGTGTTTCTTGATCATCGCATAAATGATGTACCTCCTCCTCCCCCCTTTCGAATCTCCTCGACTAGCCGCGAGCGCGATATGCACAATACTACGCACACACTGGTCGACGATGCCTCAAACGGATCGATCCAATCGCCGAATTCCCGTTGGCGAGCGCTCGAGTGTCTTTTTAAGCCTGAAGCACGCCGCAATGCTCGCCAATCTGGTAATTTATGCATCGATATTGGCCCATGTCGGTGGGAAATGCGCGGTACGCGCTTTTAGGCGGAGGGCAAACAGAAGCAGGAGAATGCCCGTCGATTGGGGTGATTGGTCTACCAATTCCTATCCCGGAGTTGGACGAAATTTTCATCGGTAAAAACTGTTTATCGATTTGGCGCGATTGCGTTCGATGGCATCTTTATTGACATTCGAACGCTCGTCGAATCTTTTGCCCTCGGGAACCAAATTTTCGAAGATAACGATATCAGCCGTACGCGCACAGTCGCGAATGTTGTCGCAATAAGAGAAAGGGATGCTGCAAACGCAATAAGTAAGTAAATAAAAACTACGAGGCGAAAAGATAACGACGGGGGGGATTTAAAGTTCTCTCTTTCCTAGCGAGATCCTATCGCGAGGCAAAATCCTTTTGGTCGAGTCAAAAAAGAAAAATCTGTTGTGGACAAACGCTGGACTACGCGACTACGGTATCGAAACCGTGCGTTAAGTCATAATACATACGATAGTTATATACATGTCGTGACGATATAGTATGTATATATATATATTTTTTGTACAAGGAAAATTGATATATATTTAGATATATATGTGTATATATGGATGCAACAATAAATATATATATTTGTATATTTATATCATATGTATATGTATATTAATCTGGACTACTGTGTGTGATGGTGTGTAATATAAAGATATTTATATTATTATTATAAATATATATTTATAAGACAAAAACTCAACGTGTACGTATTTCTCTTTTCACGAGATTCCAAGCATACCAGCACGTGTTACCAATAAATATCTGCTAACTGGTAAAAGGGGCAGTGGATAAGAGAAGCGGTGAGAGTCAGCACAGGGTATTTGCCAAATAAACTGGTGACAGAGTATCGTATCGAATGGGTGACAAAGGGTTCTGTCTGCTCTTCACAAGGTATCAAAGGGTGAACGAGGGTGGTGATCCAGGTCGAGGATACACAATTTCTCTAAGTAATTACGGAGCAAGGCGATCAAGGTGAGTATATCGGTGAACGAACGGAAGGCGGAATATTTACGCTAGACTGAATGTGTTGGTTCCACACCGATAGCAGCCGTGGGACCCGTTCTCGCGTTGTTGCCAGGATGCCGAAGAACGAGAGAAAGAGAGAGTGTGTGTGTGTATGTGAGAGAGAGAGAGAGAGAGGCCGAGAGAAAACCCACAGGGAGAAAGGAAGCAGGGGTAGACCTTTGCGAAAGGGATGATAGAAGGTAATATCCGCGAATTCTCGTGTGGTACCACCTTGCGCGAAAAACGTCTGGGATGTCGCGAAAGAGAAGACAAACGAAAAAAGGTGGGGGAGGGGCGAGAAAGAGAAAGAGTGGGAGAGAACGAAAGAGCGAGAGAGAAGATGAGAGAGAGAGAGAGAGAGCCGGAAAAGGGTGAGGGTCGAGGAGAAGCGAAATTCTGTGCATCAGCGACGCCAGCGTCCTGAATCCCCGCCCGACCGTGGGGGAGAAAGAATCACTGCAGTCTCGACCTCACAGCCAAGAACGGAAGCTCTCCCGACTCCATCCTTCGGGAAAACTGGGTTACGTGCCAGACGACAGCGCACGGTCGTTACGATATTCCATTCGTCGGATATTGGTTTTCACCCTCTCTCTCTCTCTCTCTCTCTCTCTCCTTCTCTCTCTCCTGCTTTCTTTCTCTCTCTTCATTCTCTTCCTCGCTCCTCTTAAATAGTGCCCGCATCACTCGGTTTAAACGATCCACGCGATGCGGCTCTCCTCCCTTAATCCTTGCCACTCGTTTCTATCTCCGCCGCTTTACAAAAGGATAATAGGAGGAGCTCCCCGGACTCTCTTTCCCGCCGTATCGACTTCGAACGATCGAGGATGTCCCGCGAGATTATAAATAGCTTTCTCTCTTCACGCGGTCGCGGCGCGACGGCTCGTGAAACAATGAAAAATCTCTCGTTCGTCTTCTAGCACCTTGCCGCGGAAAAAGGGAAATATATCCACCGATGAGACGTCGTTTGAAAACTATTCCACGTGGGTGGGTAGTTCGAAAGGAGATCTTTAGAAGATCGCAGGAACTTTTCTTAATAAATCGTGAAGGAAGAAGAAATGCGCGCGACTTTCGAACGGGTCACCACTTCGCCATCCACGACCGATCGGCTCCTCCTCGCAATACTATATGACTACGGGTACATATACAGATTCGCTGAAAGAGGTGCGGTGAATGAGGGGGCGGGGGTCGGTGGGTCGAGGGGGCTATAGTATCAATGGGGGTTGGGGGAGGGGGGGGGGCTGTCTTTTTGGCTGGCTTCCACGTAGGTGGATTTTCTGGGGTACCTGCGTCCACGCTCGCGCTTGTACTGGCCACCGTACTTGCAGCGGTTCGCGGCGAGCTCCGTGATCTCTGGGATCCAGCTGGCAAACACCGCCTACACACCCACAATCATCCGTTGCCGTCAGAACAGAGCCCTAGCTTGCGCCTTTCTAGGTAATTGCTTTTTACCACTTCTTAAACTCCCTTCTCTCTACATTTTTTCTTTCATTCTTAAAAATTCTCTAACCTCCCATCCCACGGGATTTATACACTATCGATTATCTCACTAAACTCTCCTACTTCCTCTCCTTTTCTATATCAAGTCTCGAAGTCTCGCGTTCACGTCTCGAATACGTTTCCCTAATATGTCTATCCCTCTCCTTCCCCGTGACTGTAAATTCGGTCTAAATGCTCTTATGAGTTCTCATCGTTGGCTTTTGGGCTGAGATCGAGATGGGATTAACAATCGTTCGTTACTCTTGCGCGCGAACGATTGAAGGGATGAGGGTAAAAGACGCACACCTGAACGCGATTTACGATCAAAGGATAAAAGTTGGCCACTCATTCTCACTCTGGGATGTGGGATCTGCTGTAGAACCTGTTGCACGTCCATTAAAAAAGAAATGGCGTCTGTCTGGCAAACCGGACTCGGCAACTTTTCGGTACCGTCGTGTCTCTGGAAAGATTGTCAAATTTCCATCCGTACACGATTTATAGAATGAGTAGGACGATATTGCGGTTAATAAAAATTTCTCCGTGTGTTATCGGGATCTCATCTTCCATTCACGTCTCTCATCGATCGCACGTGCGTGCGCTCGTGCCGATTCATGAAGGGAATCTCCATGATTTTCGGAATAGACGAGGACGTGGCTGAATGTCGAATATCACAATTGAAAGGCCCGTAATGCGGTATATTCGTGGAGGATCGAAGGTAGCACGATTGAGTTCCTTCAACTCACTAAGGAACGCGATCACGCTACTGAAATTCTCCCCCTTCGAAGCACGCCTCTTAAGGCGAGCATCCGCTTGTTCATTATCCTCCTATCTCATCATCGTAGAGCGCAACGCTGAATAGGCAAGTTCAGCATACACGGATCAAATTTTGATCGTTCGCATGAAACATTAATGGAGTTCTAATTAATTGCCTTTAACTTTGTATATCAAATTTGTCCATGTAGCGACCCGTCCACTCTGAATTACGACGATAGATAGGAGAATATGCAATAAATCTGAATTTATCGGTAATGTTTAAAATGACTTGAACATTTGGACCCTAGAATAAACAGTAACTGTCAATTGTCGGGTGGAAGGCTTCCTTCCACGGGGGATACAGTGTCGTTAGTTCCTCATCGTCGTAGAGAGAAACTGGACCGCACGTGATGCCGATTGTCAAGGTGACACAAAAAGTTAACACGCACGATTCGACGCGCATGCAGGCTAGCTGTCATTCTATCATAGCGTGTGTAACTCTGTTGCGCATAAAAGTTCGCCCGATACGCGACGTCCCGTCTCGCTGTCCTTGGCTGGCAATTGCAAACAATTGCAATTAACGGTGCAGACTACTAAATGAAAAATATTATTTGTATCGATGGGTCGTGGGTTAAGAGGTGGAGAGGGGGGTGGGGGGTGGAGAGCACGATGAGGGCAGATGTTGTGGGGGGCGGTAAGCGAAAACGGGACAAGCTTCGTCGTCATTTGTGACTTGTTGTTAGTTCTCCTGTCGCGTTTATTCTGTAGTTTCTTGTTTCTGTATTTCCATGTAAATATGTGTGTATCTAATAGTGTAGTCATAGTAGAATACAGTAGACTGAGATGCTCGAAACATGTGAAACTCTGTATTGTTTTGCCCCTCGTGCGTTTTACTTGGAATTAAGCGGCTAGCTGGAAAATTCCAATGTATATGGTGGAGAAAATTTGACGAAGGAGCGTAATTAAATTTTCAAAACGTCGATACCACGGATACACAAAAATCTCCTACAACCCATTATTGAATCGCTTATGGTTTATTCGCACGCGATACGATTTACATAGAATTTATGGGCTTTTCATTTAATCGATGCTATTAGCACGAGACTCTCCTAATGGTACTGTTTCACATGATTCAACGGCAATCCCGCGAAATTGTATTAACGTTCGTGTTGCAATGTGGCATGTAATTCCGTTCGAAATGCATTGCTCCCTCTCGCGTTCGATGAATCGGAGGTAGCAGACTAAAATGGCGAGGTGATCCCCAATCGTCCAATTGTTTCCCTTTCGTCGAATCGCATTAAACAAGTTCGAGGAAAGCCCGATGCGTACTTAGATTTTTTAAAATGAACTATTATCAATCACGAACAAAGTCTTTCACTGGACCCGCATAGAAAATTCAATTGAAAGATTTTCTATGGATTTCTCAAGTTTTTCAGAAATAAGAATCTTTGATCAGTATTTACGGTTGAAATGGCGAGCTTTCGCGAGATGAAAGGTACAATACGTTAGGCACGATTCCCAAAAATTCTCCTCTCAATCTGCTTTGTTTCGTCACTTTTGCCACTTTCGCGTGTCAATATACGTTCCGAAATCTCCGAATTATCGCAGCTTTAAAATCGCCGGTTATTCGATTGCCTATCCTTACACCTTGTGTATTCTTCCTAGTTGAGCATCTTAAAGAATGAGCTGGCTAATGTTCACGGCACACGCGCGACCGACGTGCTCGAGCGAAGGATTATAATTGGCAACGCATAATTACCGGCACCACTTGGGTCCCACGAGTCTCTCCCCTGAGATCAGTTAATTTACGAACTATCCGATCGCGTGCCATGCTCGAGGCGCGAAATAACGACTTGACCGCTCGCTCGTTAACTCACGTCCTCGCTTACAAACTCGCTCGCGCACGAGAAGTCGCCACAAATTTATGGCACAGCTGCCTTTTATCGGTTTTAATTCGAAGCGGCCAGTTGGATTGATACCGGAGCGCATCGCCGCCTGAGAGCGCAGATAGCCACAGATGGTTCGACATCCGTTCCCTCGATACCGACTGCCGCGTGCGACGACGATATAATCGAATCCGAATCGATATCCTCGATGCATCCGAAACGATGATCGGTAGCTTTCGAAAAATCAGTCGAGCATGATTTATCTCCCGGTGCCACTGTCGATGTTGATTAAAATGTGGAAGAATGAAAACAAAAAAAAAAACAGCAACCGGGAAAACAGAATGCTCGTAAATATTACAGAGTAAGAGGGAGTAGCATTGCTCGATGCCAGAGCGCGTACAACGGTTTTCATCGACACGCGGTGGCGCAGATGCGAGAGACAGTTCGAATTTGCCGCGCTACCGGATGATTTTAGCTCGGAACTTTTTACCCTAGAAATTTCTCTTTTCCACAAGCCTCCCGTGATTTATGCCCTGGGATAAATTATACAGCGACAATGAATTCTACGTGAAACAATTCCGCAAGCTTATCTCGATGTAATAATGGGTGGGATTATCTAACTGAATAAAATTAAACGATAATTATCCTCATAAATAATTACCATAATGTTTATCTCGATAACGAACAGGGGTCGAAAATAAAATGCGCGACAGATAAGCTTACGGCATATTTTACACTTATCACGAGAAGCAAGAAAAAAGTAAAATTCGACATTCGATTTCTCCGGTAAGCTAATTGGGTATCTCCTCGTGTATTCTTTTCGCTCTAATACCTCGCGTTGTACCTTTCAACGTGCGCGAAAGCCCATTTTATTCATCGGCAAATGAACCGAAACATTTGGGGTAAATCGCGCGTCACGTTTTCGCCGGCCATTAGTCGTGCATCCACTGCCTTCCGCAGGCTTCCGTAAATACGCATAAATTCGTCAGTCTCACCGGTTGCCCGGTGAACACGTCCCTCCCTTTTTTCGTGTACGAGTTTCTACGCCCGGGTGTATTGCTCGGGTGTCTCTCATTTTCGCGAAAAGCAGCGAATCGACACATAAATGTTGAACACTTTAAAGCGAGCGTGACATTAATAATTAGACGAGTATCATCGATGTATATTCGTGTACGTCATTGTACGTAAAGTGCACGGGAGAGAGAAACGTGTGTTTGTGTATGTGTGTGTGTATCTGTATGAGCGTGTGTGTAATACCGCGTATGTATACGCACGCGTAAATGCGTCCCGTAATGTTATCGAAGCGGGATGACGAATACGGGACACACGAGTGGTACGCATAAACGCGCTTATAAATTTTCAAGTAACAACGCACATATGTGTGTATAGACGTGTAGACACATACATATATGCGATATATATATATATGTAGATTTATACGTATAGAGATAGAGGCGCATAATAATATATATATATCACCAAGTAAGATATAATATGTATACCTATATAAATGATACACATATATCGATAGACAAGAAGACAAGGAGGTTGAGAGTTGATGGTAATTTAATTATAATAATACCTCTTTCCGTGTTCCCGCTTGTATTCGCCGCTGTACTTGGACCTACTTCCTACGAGCTCTATTATCTCGGGTATGCTACTAGCAAAAATTGCCTGCAAATAGAAATCATAACTGGAAAAGACTATGCCACTACGTGGATCGTTAAAAACAAACTGGGTCACCTATGTATGGTTGCAATTTACAGAAGAGGGGTGGGTGGTGGTGGTCGTGGGTGCTGGGGGTGAGCGAAGGATGGGTAGGGGGCTTACACAAGGGTGGTTCTCTCGCTATGTATATATGTCGGTAAATGTATATGTCGCAACGCGAAGACTAGGGGGGTGGTTGCAGGGCTCGGAGGCAAGGGGGTTGCTCGTGGAAAAGGGGGCGACGGAGGCGGGACGGGTGGCACGACGCTCCTCGAAAAAGACACCGTCGCCACCGTCGCCGCCACCTCCTCCGCCACCGGTGAAGGGACAACAATTTACATTTCTATCCCCGGTATACTCGCCTCTTTGTTCTCGTGAAAAATGCCCATTGCTACCGCGCCACCAGCGTCGTGATCGCGGTCCCACGACGTCAGATCTGCTCAACGACGAGAAACATGCGCCGAGCTAAGTTTCTCAGCAGTACGGTGCCCGCTCGTGAATCTGCGATTTCGAGTGTATCGAGGGGGATTGACTTTACGCTCGTTATCATGAGAAAAACATTTGAAAAAAAGAAAACGGAAGAAATTGACGACGCGAGGAATGAAAAAATATTACTACGGAAGAAAATCGATTAAACTCGATAGAAGGTTACGAAGATTGGTTTCGGGATTTTTACGAGATATGCGGAGGGCGTGTCCGTGAAAGTGGAAAAGTTTTAACGAAGACGCCTGCGAAAATACTTTCGAAGCAGTCCTTTTCGCGGTGACACGGAATGCAGCCATGTGTCACAGTGCCGCGAATATCGCTGTTTCACGGAAGCTCCGCACGCGCGAGTCCAGTCGTTTTTTATATGCACTCCATTATTGACGGGACATTCAAAGCTGCCAATATTTCGGCGGAATGACGCATAGTGATACGCTGCTTGATCCCTGGCGCAATTATCCGCATTGCAACGTACCAAACTGCATGGGCGATGCATTCCGATTAGTCACGGAACAGAATCCCAGCGAAATGTGCGGTCAAATTGTGGATTAAGATTTAGAGAGCTCCGTGGCGTTCAATTAGTCAGTTTTTCCGAGGGAAAGTCAATCCTGAGAATTTTGGAAGAAGGGATACCATACGAACGCGGTATCTCACGATTAACTCGACGAGAAAATTGAGCTCGTTAATGTCGTGTCATTAAGGCATTTTTCACGAGTCGCTCCCACTCGTTGGAGTCGTTTCGCATCCACTACTGTCTAATACTGAAATACTACGAGAACTCAAGTGGGTACGTATACGTGATTTCGTTCGGAGGTGTATAGGTATGTATAAAGTTTTCAGGTGTGTGGGTTATGCTGAATTCACTGGCGAGAAGTAAAGTCGCGAAAGCGATGCACAAGCAACGAGAAGGCATGCCAGAGATGGAAATTACTGCGAAGAGCAGAGAGAGAGAGAGAGAGGGGGGGGGGGGGGGTGAGTGAGATAGATAGATAGATAGAGAGAGAGAGAAAGATGGTTCGCTCTACTTGAGAGGCTTTGCAACACGGAAATTGAAATTACCTCGCGCGTCGATTAACGCAAATGTGCGACTTGCATACGCGAACAAATTCCAGAACTCGTGCTGGCGCGAGTAAGTGCACTCATTGTACGACTGACGATTAGACGATTCGCATGAAGTGTGCTTGTAAATAGATCTTAATAGCATTATACCTTTCGCACATTAACGAAGAAAAAAGTACAAATACACGTATCATCGTAGAATCATAAAAGAAAACAGATACTATAATTCGGAACACTTCGATAAAATCCATTGAAGTTCCCAAAGATTTGATAGCTCTCCTCCGTCGGCTCCTGGCTATCCTAGTAAAATGGGAAATAGTAACGTAAGAGGTGTAGACTACCAATCTGTGCAAGCTGTAAAACTCGGAAAGCGAGAGACGCGAGCATCGCAAATCGATCGGCAAAGCGAAACAGATTGGAAGCAAGAAGCGAAGAAGCGAAGGAGCTTCTTCTCGGTCGCTCGAGCAAATTGCAAAGGGCGAAAAGGGCGCCGTGCCTTCGCCATTCGCTTTGCGAACAACACGTGTTTCCCTTTAGTCCTCGTATTAAAAGAATCGTGCCATTGCTTCGAAGCTCCCCCAATGACCCTTTCAATTTATATTCAATAGCGCCATCCGAGATGGTCTCACACATATTGCGTATCTTGCGATTCTCAAAACAGACCAGGCAACTAAAGACACTGCGATTAAGAGGGCGTCGTAATGAGATGGAAATACAGTAGAAAGGCTGAAGAGATTCATATCGATAAGTCGAAATGCCAGCATGAAGGTACAGAGAGATAGAGACAAAAGACAAAGTGAGGAGCAGATTTTTCTTTCATTCGATTAACCAGTTCGCGAAATTTCGAATCTTGCACCTTCAACTTGCCGCTCGAAATTATATTCCCATCGTTCGTTCGAGTCCCGCGCAATTCAATCGGCGCTCTTTCCAAGCGAGCCAGACGACTCTTTCGCTACGCTCGATAATTAGGTTATCGGGAAATAACCGAGGAATGTAATTTTTGTTTATACGCTTCTGTGAATAACCGCCCGAGTAAACTTTTTCGCTCACTGTGCGAACTCGTTTCTGCTTTACAGGGCAACTTTTGTTTTTCAATCCCATTCGTGGGGTGTTTCGATATCCGCGATACTGCGAGCAGCAACTTTATTTCTCTCACATTTCCAGCATTTTTGCGACAAAGTTTTTTTGTCACGAGTAGAAGAAATGCGCCAGTAGTCAAACGTAGACATATGTGGTGCGAAAAGTCGAAGTTATACTTGAAATTCACAAGAATACCTCGAAGAATTTTTCTTCGCATCGATTGTCTTTAAACTAATGCGTTGTCAAAGCGCACGATCATCGTAACACCTTACAGAATTTAAGTTTTCGCGAGAGTTTCGAAAAAAGAATGTACGAGTACCCAATTCAACTCCATCTATCTCTCCACGATAGCAGCTCGTATCCTCGGTTAATTCCCGGAAAGCCAAATTCAGTGGCGCGATTAACGAGCGGACGAATGAGCGTCGGTGAATGCCAATTGGTAGCTAGTTGCGCGCGAAAACAAAAGCGGAGGCAGCTTTGCCATCCTCGATTCTAAAGTTAGAAATTTTTCGCGGCACCCGGGTCGACTATCATGCCGCTTATAGCGGCAAACCGAATCGCGGTGCTTTGGTTCAAACCGGTTCCTCATTGTTTAAATCTCATACGTTACACCCGTGACATCGTACTCCCGTTCCGAGAGCCAAACTGCTTGAAAGTGTTCCAAACGGCCATCTCCACTAAATGGGACGAGGACCGCGCGCGCGCGTAATTCCCTGCCCGCTCTCTTCGTTCTCGCACTCTCACGAGTGTCGTGAGAACGAAGATTCCTCGCATTCAAGATAAATCTCGAGCATTTCGCTCATTCGTTTTCTTAAGATTCACGCGATTAGTCGATGCGATAGACGTAAGCTTCGCGAGGATTTCAAGGTCGCGTGGGACAAACGCGAGGCGCTTACGATCGATTCAAATTTAAACTTCGCGTTGGCGGGAAATTCGATTCGAATGAAACGGTAAATGGTAAGGATCGTACTTAACACTATTTCTATCGGGATTTTGTATATATCTATCTCGACCAAGAGGTGTCTTTTTGGGTCCAGGATAAGTTGCAGGAAAATTATACCTCTAAATTAATTTAACAACCAATATACGAATAGCGAGAGAAGCGATTGAAGAAAAATTATTCAACTCGGAAGATAAATTCGAAATACAATTTGAGAAGCTATCTTTTGACACCTTTGGTAGAAATAGTGTTAAGTTCATACTTTCCCTTTCTTCTACCTTTCTCCCTCACTAGCCCTCTCTTCTCCGAGAATAACAAGCGCCTCGAAATACCGGAAGTGAGGACGATCGCGGGCTACGAATCGATTCTACGCTCGCTCGCTCCTCGAACTGTTAGTTAATAAGGTTCCCAGCGAGCACTCGCTTCGAGAGTTCGTAACTACCGCGTCGTCTGGCTCGATTTCACAGGCGACTGTTATTACACAATGCTTTATGCGGCGCGGGCAGAGACTCTCCGACATTTACAAGCCTCTCGACAGTGACCGAAGAGCGTGCGCGCAACCCGAAGAAGGTGAGAAAGAGAGAGAGAGAGAGAAAGAGAGAGCGAGCGAGAGAGGGTTTAAGGGAGAGAAGAAAATGAGCAACGTCTCTCGTTCTCGTGGAACGAGCTTCGTGAAGTGGAACTTTCGTAGTTCACCTCGTGAACTTCGGGAACGCGGGGCGGTACAGGCGCGCGCGCGCGCGCCTTAGTAAGGAGTGAGGCTAGAAAAAGGAGTAAGAGGAAAACGGCGAAACGAACAGAGTGACATTAAAGCTCTGAGAATGGAAGTACACCTTGCTCCTCGCTTTCATACTCCACGAATTTCCTCGTCTTTGTCGTTTTCGTCGTCGTAGTCTTCGTCGTTCCCGTCGTCCCTGTCGTTTTCGTCTTTCCGTTAAAACTCTCCCCGCCGTGCACGTCGCGCGCACTACGGAAATGGCGGGAAAGATACGCGTCGTTGGAAAATTCGTACGTCGAGAACAGTTCCGTGTACGTATATCGATAACGTATCGAGAAGAGAAACACGAAACGGGATCGTAAGCGGGCCAGAACAACGTGTACATATTGTTAGTAAAAAGACTTTCAGCAGCGTTCCGCAGCATACGCAGGAGAACAAACAGACAGACAGACAGGCATACAGAGAATGTATAAACGAAGGAATGATTAGGGGAGAGTTGTCAAATGTTACCGCTTCCCTTATTTCGGTGAAATTGTTTCCAATTTCCATGTCTCTCTACCATTGACATACCAGCGCTTTTCATTTTCGCATCTACTAATAATATCAACCCAAAAAGATCGACAAACTCGATGATACTTAAAAGTTAGAAATAGTGAACATACATAAAAACATATATCCCTAAGACTCAATTCGAATTACAATTATGTTTTCTATTTAAGGTGCTGCACGTATAATGAATTACCTCGAAGCTATCAAAGTGGTGAAACGAAATGACCGGTTCAAATTCGACAACTCTCCCCTATACCATTCGAAGGGGGTATAAAATTCCCACGGACGCCAACGATTTTTCCTTTTTCTCGTGCCCCCCGAGATAGGCACGCGAGGCACGATAGATTCGATATTAAAGGACGATCTCTCTCCGTAGGACGGTGTCGAGCCTCGAATCGCTTAATTTTCACGATCGATTCCGCCACCGCCACCGCCTGTCCCGCTGGGCGGCTAGGACGATTAGATCGATCGGCCGCCGGCCCCCGAGCGATACTACCCCTCCTGGCGATATTGGTAATTCAGTTTCGCCCCCTGGACCGTCCTTCCGACCGAGGAATTTTATTCCACGTAATGTCCTTTGTTCCGCGATTTAACAGATTTGCGCGAGAACAGCGGGGGTACTCGGGGCCCTGTGCGCCGATCGTTCCGGAATTGTTCACTCCATTCCACCGGGACGATTGCCATCGACATTTAACGAGCAACGCTGATTATTGAACCTATTCGAGGATTTCAAAGTCAATTTGGACCTTCGATTTCGGAATGATTATGTACAGATTTTAATTCGAGGCTCGTTCTTCAATACGGACCTTCCAACGCGCATTTCCGCGACTCGTCCGGAACAAACTCGCAGACGACGTAGTCTCAACAGAGAGTTATGTATATTCGTGAATTGCTGGGGACGAAAATTGATCATTACTGCAGCCCTTTATAATTGTCTCCTTTCTTATACCCACTGTTGCGATCTAATGAACTTCGACAAGTCCGCAAACCGTTTCTAACACGTTCCACGTACTCGCTTTTACACGAAGGAAATTCTGCCGCTTCGAATAGCTAATTGTAAATAGAATCTATTGGGACGTGATGTTAATATGTCCGAGTTGCATGGATAAGGGTAAAACGATCTTCGATTTGAGTCTTCGAGTATCTTAGTACTTTTAAACTGTACGTATAATTAAAATTAATAACGTATATCCTTCGTATGCACGGTTTACAGAGACGGTCGATCAAAGGACATCCCGTAGAACGGAATCCCGAAGGAGAAGTGAAAACGAGTGCGGACACACGTCTCCTCTCTCCCCACCGCTGGAATAAGAGGGGGATGAATTGAAGATATCCGGAATCTGCATTACGGACTCCTCCCTACGGGCGTGCAGGTAGACGAGGACGATATAAAAGTCGTTATCAGGACCCGTCGTGGATATTTCGTTTCAACGAATGTCGACTGGGCCGTCACTCCGTTCCACCCCCTCCCATTCCATTCGCAAGGATAAACTTCCCGATTGGACTGTAGCCAAAGCGATAAGCGATTTCTTCTCTGATTTTTCGCTACGCGCGTCTCTCCCTCCCCTTTCCCTTTTTCTCTCGAAGCTACCGTCACCCCGCCCCACCCCTCGCCTATCGCCCCCTGCTACCACTTTGTTCTCCGTACGCTTTTAGTCCCTCTCAATCTCCTTCATTTTAGTGTCCTATCTCCTATCGGGGTGGGAAAAGTTTCGTCGAATCGCGAGACAGTCTACGCGTCCTCCCCACCATTTTACGACATTAACGATGACGACGTCGGCGTCGGAGAAGCCTACGCACAGCCGCAATATAGAGGTATAGGCATAAGGCACAGGTAGCCAGGTAGACGTTAAAGTGATATAAGAATCTGTCGGGCAAAATATCGTATTTTGTACGATTCAGCTCTGTAATCCGATCTCCCATCCTACTTTCTTCGTTTCTCTTTCGTATACTTTTCCTCTTTCCTCGCAATTTCGTAAAGATCCGCCTTTTCTCCCCGCCACGAGGTACAATACGACTCGATTCCTAGACCGGGGATTTTTCTTTCACGTTCTAAGCACCTAAAGACGCGAGCTTCCTTCCATTCCTTTCTTTCTTTATCCCTAAGCTTTTCAAACTTGTCTCTATTATACAGTGCTTTTTCGAATCTCCTTTCACTTTTTTTCCTTTCGCTCGGGGGGACTCGGTCGTTATCGGGGTAATGGGGCGCCTAAGTACATATTCCATTTTTCATAAACATTTTGGGCTAATAGTTTTGGACAAGTAGGAAGGTGAACGGATGGAAGGAAGAAGGAGAGTTACGACGGGAAGATATAGAAATTTAACAGTTTACAAATCGCGAGTAAAATTATTCCAATTCGTGAATCATGGATCGTTCGATCCAATTGTTTCGTTCGTTGATCCTCGGCCTTTCGCGAAGAAATTACGATCGAGAGCGAATCGTAAGACGATTATTCCACCGACAAGGCTACTGGGTTAATCGCGACTTCGATCATCTCGGCATTTCCCACTGGGAACTGGGGAACGATCGTCTCCTCGAGTACACCGCAATCGTTGAGAGTGTCCCGTTAAAGACATTATCCTCTCTCGGGACGAATTGAATCTTCGCGGGACGCTCGACAATCCAGGCTTCCTCCGAGCTCGCGTAAAATTCGTCTGGAAGAAACACACAAAGACGCGCGCATCTCGTTGTTCGAACTCCGTAATATTCATATTCACTGATTTTAATAGACTAATTCAGCAATCTACGCGTATCACATTCCCGCAAAAATTACTCTCCCAAATTGAAATCATCGTGAAAAGAACGCGCACCCTCCGCGCTTCTTCCAACGAACTTTTGCTTCTCGGCGTTCGAACGGCGACGCTTTCATTCTCTCACAAACTTCTCCCTCAACTTTCATAAATATCAAAGAGCGATGCTCACCCCCTTATCCACGGTCGAGTCTCCCGATACACATGCTCACTGGACGCGTAATCTCCCAAGTTCACGACTCACTCGCACCGTACTTATAGCTCTCGCCCACGCACCGGCAAACCCTTTCGCAACACACGCATGTACAGGCACACGCACGATTCTTTCCCTCGCGTCGTCCGTACGAACGAAGCCGATCGATTGGATAACGAACGACCACACAATCCTCCGAGCGATCTCCCTCGGGCAGGGGTGCGGGGGTTGATTGGAAAAACGACGAGACGTTGTGGAACTTTCCGTCGTGGAGTCTCTCGCAAGGGGCCGAAAATGCCAATTTCGCAAATTGGAAAGTCTCGGCGTCGTCGACGTCGCGCCTCCCGCCAGGCCATTCGCTCGCCTTGAAGCGATCGGAATAGAAAGAAAGCGGGAGGGAGCGGATCGGCAACGATAAAGCCCCGAGTCTTACTAGATTTAAGCTCCGACCTCGTTTACAAGCTACCACGACGTCCCGACTAGATGCAGAGGATCGGGGGTGGTATCCCGATAACAGGAAGCTCGTAAAAGCTCGATAGCTCGAAGGAGCTCGACGCTTCGTACCTACGAAACCACCCCTCCATTCACCTAGGCCCTTCCAAAGCGAATTGACGGGACGTAATGTTACGGTGAGTGTTGCGCGGATGTAACAGGATCTAACGAGATGTAACGGTCGGTAGTTTCGCGTCACCGTTTAATCCCCTTGTGTACTCGATAGCTGTTACGCGCTCGAAGAGAGCACGTGGATCAAGCGGGGTCTCGATTTATAACGCGGTTGTTTCAATTTATACCGCGATTTAGGGTGAGCTTACACGATCATGTGGGCCGAGAGTACGGTGACCTTTGTTTACCGAATGGCTTGCCCGTCGAATCGCAGATTTAAGGGGGCGAGGTCGATGCGGGTCTAGCGCTCTTTCATTACTCCTTCAATTATCGATTTGGAATGCGAGCTGGGACGCGAAAGTGCAGCTGGTCTTAACGGTAGAATTATTCTCGAACGGTGGCGCTTGGAGCCGACACCTACTCGATAAATTTCGCTTTAAATTCACCGTGAGTTTAAATCGAATGTAACGCGAGGAAAAAGTGGCCTGTTACGTAACGTACGTGTACATTTTCCTCGATACAATACTGCCTAATGCCACGGGTCGGTTCGAGCATAGAAACGCGTGTCTAATTAAATTAATGAAAACGATCTGCCACGCGGCTTTTGGATAAAGGTTTCGGAGCTTTTGGAAATTTGCACGGAGAAAATCGTCCCCTGCCCGAGGATCAACGCCCGGAGCACTCGAAATATTCACCGTCTCGTAACTTTGAGTGGAGAAACAGGTACGTTTGAGTAGAAGGAGCACGGTAAACGGACAACGGGAAAATCGGGCTCGTCGAGGTGGGGATGTGGGGGCAGTAAAGACGAGAGGCGTCCTTTACGTTTAAATCTCCCGCCGTTGCTCGTCTCGTCAAATCTTCTCCTCGAGCCTTAAACCTCGGGTAGGAGCCAGGCGACGAAACGAGCCACGACGGCGATTCACTCGACTAAAGCGAGAACGAGGTATGCGAAACGCATCTCACAGAGGCTGTTTCGGGAACGAAAAGAACGAAGGAGACCGTCCGCGGTCAGGCGAAACGCTTCCGCGTGAGTGTGTGCGTCTACTAATGCTTTTCTCGAATTTGGAGAGGAACGCGTTGAACTTTCAGAAATACGAACTCTCGACGAAAAGAGAATAGACGGAGAATTTTCAAAATTACGAGAGGCCCGAATTAGTTTCGCAAACCTCGTTGATTGTTCGTACGGATTTTCGCTCGAGAGACCGGACGTACAAATTTATAAAGAATCGTATCGGTGAGATTAGATGTGCTTTAGTTTTACGAATAATATAGATTTTCATTGGAAATCGCGAAAGTCCGATCTCTCGAGCGAGAATCGTTCGAGTGGAGGACTATGCGGGATCGCCCGTCCGATTTTACGGACCAAACGCAGTTTGTCCTGATTATATGTAAAATATAATATACGTGTAGTAAGAGATGATGAAAAGATGGCTTACCAAACCGACGAGTAGAAAAAATACTAGGAATGTGCGGCCGAGGACCGTCTGGCAGTAAACGTCGCCATATCCTACCGTAGACATCGTCACGATCAGAAAGTACACGCAGGTCCAGTACGAAAGCTGTTGCGGGTTCGTGAACTCGAAAGGGTCCCCTGAGTTTTCAAGCTGTCGGCAGAAAATCGTTAATCCGTTATCGCACAGTAAAATTTACGAAGAATCATTAGATACGCAGACTCTCATATCGCGTTGTAACAACCGTGAATCATTTTTCTCTGCGCCAATCGTAAAACCTTTCTGCGTTCACATTTACGTTGTATCTACCAAAAACAGCATCTTACTGCTTAACAAAGTCTCGTCCCCTTTCATATATCTCTGCGTCATCTTACGCAGTCTAGTCGACGGGAGCTGAAAAACCTGGAAATTTCGAGCCAAAAGTCTTAGCGCTTCGCCCGGAGCGCCCTTCGTCGCGTAGATGGAACTCTTCTCGCGTAAAATTTTACAGGGTCGTAAAACGTTGCGCGAGAAGACTCACCGGCCACGGCGGAGGGGACTGCATCGCAGACATTGTGACGCGAGGAAAGACGCGCTTTATAAATGTCACTCGGTTATACGTGCATTTATACGAGCATAGCTTGGCCGCACCAACTTCACGGTCTAAGTGAGCGAAATAGATCGTAAAGGTGGCCCCGTGGTGGTAAAATGTTGTCTCTCACCAAATGAATGATGCCAGCAGCGGTCAACCAGACGGAGATGAAGATGGATACGAGTTGGGCGAGACGTATGGAGCTCGATGTCTTTAGAATGTTGAGGTACTGGAGGATGTCAGGGACCGTCATCAGTCGTAGGGCTCGGAGGAACCTCAGTCCGATCCACGTCCGATCGAGATATATCGACACGAAGGACGGTGGTATCGTAAAGTAGTCCACGAACGAATACATCTCCAGCATGAACCACAGCTTGTCACTGGCGGCGATAAACTGTAAAATCGGAGAAGCGAGGTGGTACCGGGAAAAAAGGGGAGGAAAGGAGCGAGGGTAAGATTAATTAAAGAGATCGTGGCTCGGAAGATCTTGAAGGGTGCGAGAGACGAGCAGTGCGCGGGAAGCGTGAAATTTTTACGCTCCAATGTCGAACGAGCAATAAGCAACAAACCGGAACGATTAATCTTGTCGAGGTCGCGAAGCAGAGAGTTCCCTGAACGATGTTCAGTCTTGTCGTCGGGTCTCGATGTAAAGTTCTGCACGGTAAACCGATTAAAAGATTTACAAAGATTTCCGAAGATTTAGAATCTTAAGTTAATCGAGAAATCTATCTGAGTTGATCGCGTAATAAAAAGAAAATTTATCCTACGAACGACGAACGCGCGGTTCTTCGCGGAAAGCGTGAAAGAAGGAACCGAGAGTGGGATGTACGCGACAGGTGTTCGCTGGAGAATGGAAGGGCTTACTTACGCGTATAAAAAAGTAGACCATAAAAAATATATTGAAAGCTAAGTCTATCTGCTGAGTAATGTTGTTGCTCCACTTCTGGCAACGCTCCACCTCTTCGCTGCAACATAAAGGCGCGTGAACGGCTTGGCATTAGTTGAGCTCCCCTTTTTTTCCTTTTCATTGATTTTCGTACTATCGCGACATGCGGCTGCACGAAATTCGCAAGGATACACAACTAGGACCGAAAGTATCGAAGAAGCCCGGTGGAAGATCGGTTCATCCGAATATTGTTTCAATCACCGTTTCGCTCACCTCGGCAAACCCATCCCTTAATCGCGTCCCTTCCCTCATACGAACTTAATGATCTTGAATCTATACAAATTGATATTTATGTTTCACGAGATCCTTCGAAGGCACGAGTCGGATGGTAAAAATCGAAACTGTAGAAAATTAAAGAAGGACGGGGGCTCGAGGATTCGTTAATGTAATTCCCCTGTAAGGAGGAAGTAAATTGCTTTAATGACGGAGGCCCCTCGATGGGGGCGACGTCGACTCGTTAATGACTTTTCTTTGTCCGTACAGTTTGAGCATAACGAGGCTGTACGGAGAAACAGGGGCACGTAAACGGGGTTGAATGGGGGTGGGGCGTGAGAAGTGGAGATGGATGGGGGGGCACGTCTAATTAAACGGATTATCGCAAGACGAGTTAAGGCACCGAGTTCAGACATTCGTAGGAACGAGATTCTCGATCGCTTACCTGGAGGCATCGATGAAGTATATTATAAGCGATGCTATACTGAGAATGAAAACTAACACCACCTGAAACAGAAAGAATTTCGTGCGCGTTAGTTCGAAGTTACGTGGAATGAGACTTTCGTTTATCTTTGTAACGAAACATTTCTCTCTGACGCACCTGTGTTTGGCAAGGATGGTATCGTAAAATTTTGAGGGATCAGCGAAAATGGTCGAGTGAAGGCCATAAACCGCGCGCCGAGGAAAAAGATGTATGGAAATCTTAGATTTTACTGACGCGCAGCTGAGACGCTGCGCCCCCTGCCGGTGGCTTTAAGCAATGGGCCACAAAGTAGCGATATCTTTCAATTTAAAATTCCCTCTGTTTTAAGCGAGAATCCTCGTCGAAGTGAGAGGGCCTCGTTGAAAAATTCTCAGCTGCAGAATTTTTAGTCTTCTTACGTCGGTTGCTAATTATTCGCGAGAAGAGGATGAATTTATTACTATCGGAATTCTTACTGCGACGAGTCTTACATTTATACGCAAACTTGAGGAATAAAATCCAAAGCACTTTTCCATCGTTCATAAAAATGTAGCGAATGTGTAACCGTCCGACAACATACATATTTATTTCATAAGAACTGGCACAGTGACAACGGAATACATAGTAATAAAGTCGTGCACGCCGCGTACCATGGGAATGGCGAATGGGAGAACCAGTGTGCGTGCAAATCGGTGTTGAGGTCATCGCGGGTCACGACACGGCCCGTGGCCTTCTTCAATTTCAATTTTCTAAATCCCAAAAGCGAAGGAATAGGTGCACCCGGAACACTCAGAATTTAGGAATATTTTTCTTCGAGCGCACCTCGACGGCTCTTTATCAACGTTTCTCGGCCATTTCGACCTGTCCTCTTCATTTCTCGAAAATCCTTAGAAAATGGCCCAGACGTAAAATTCCATGGTAACAAATTGCTTAATAACGCGTAGCATGCTCGCGACTCGACAAAGGGATCGAAAAACCCCACGAGCATTAGACAACTACCGGTAAACATTTATTTTACGAGTGCTTTGTATGCTCGCGATGACTCACAACGTTTCTATCGATTCATGTCTCTGCGATATACATAAGCACGCCATCGGATCAATACAAGCGTACGAGATACCTTCCAGTTAATCTGTTAACATTGTGAAGAAACCTTATCGTTCTACTACTGAGGAACGTGTAAAGCTACCCTCGTCTCTGTTAAGGTCAGAGGTCTGCGGACGTGCTTAGGTACACGCGACAATCTTCTCTTTGAATCGTTTCTGCAACCGATGAAAAATATAACGTTTCGCAGTTGTTCAACATGATTCAAAAAGGGTTTCACACCCCGTACGATGCTACCGTGAACACCAGCATGGTCCAAGTTTGAAATGTCGAAGAGTTAATTTGCCCGACTGTCTCGAAAGAAGTAACGCGTGAAATTTCCCACTTGCAATTCAGTTTACAACCACTTCGCACGATCCACGTAGTCTTCTTCGTTGCCATGTACGTCTCTTCTCGAGGTTCGTAACTTCTCGGAGGAAGGCAGAAGGGTATAGTACGGGCTAATGTAAAGTAGGTGCAGCGAAATATGAGCGACGACAGACCAGGGGGGCTGCAGGGAAGAGATGTGAATGATAGGAAGGGAGGGTGAGAGGTAGAAAGAGAAGGTAGGTAGAGGAATCGAGGAGGAGAAAGAAAGAAGAGCACGCCAGCATACCCGGCGATATTCCTGACGCGTCGGTCTCATGAGAACGAGCCCCCTATACATAGTCACCGCGCGAAAATAGACAGTAGGTGCGGTTCTCGACAGGATGAAATAGAGACGATGGGCGGGGATGGCTAAGAGGAAGCCCAGAAATGAGAAAAATAGACGGAGTGAGAGCAAGAGGAGAGAGTAAGAGCGAAAGAGGCAGATTGAGGGAGTGAGAAAGAGATGGAGGGGGATGCGGCAAGGGTGAGAAAGAATGTAGAAGCGTGGAAAGAGCGAGCTAGGGAATAACTAGAAATTAAACTTTACTTGCGCATCACTGAGAATTACAAGGCCCTTGAGTGTTCTAATTAGAATTTACGTTCATCGAGATAGCTACCTCCCAAAGTCCGCTGCGAAAGACACGAAATATTTACGAATCGTCGGCTCGTGCGGTGCTACCTCGAAGACCATAAACCTAGAAGGTTGACAGAGGGGAAGGTAAAAGGGAATAAAGTAAATAAGACAATGAACAAGACCGTCCTCGAAGGAAGACACTCCTTACGAGCCGAGATAAAGGAGCATAAAGAAACTCGACGTTTTTTGAACGAAGGCGAGAACGACGATGGGAGCGATAGAGTGCAGTGCACCAGGAATTACGGGCTCGATGCACCTTTTCGCGTTCGAACTATTTTTAACCGACGGTCCACGCTCCGGCTCTTTCCACCACGCCAGTCGGTGAAGGAAAACGAAGGGGAAGGGAGATCAAGGAGCAAGAAGGAAGCTAACCCGGACATTTCCGTGTTAGGCAGATCGCGACCGAGTCGAGCTCTAAAGTTCAGGGTTATCGTGCGCTAAAGACCGTAATAAGAGCGGCCTGTTCCGCGTGCCAACGAACTCCCTCCCATCCGAGCATCGATTTTGAAGCGGTCTTGTCGTGCGAATCGATTTCGTGATACGTGCGCTCGAGAATTGACCATCCTGCACGAGGCAGTAGCCCAGTGAAGTTAATATCGTCTATGAGGAGTGCATGCAAGTGAAACGAGTCTACCGAGTCGCTATCCCCTTTGGAGACTAGGGTGCTTTGCCAACAGTCCTTCTTCTCCGATAAGTTCAGCGGTGCCCCTTCGAATAGCAAAGCGCCCAAGTTCGAAGTTCAAAGTTACGGGCATTAAACGGGCCGCGAGACACGCCTAACGACCAAGACGAAATGAATTGCTGCATCGCTGGTGGTTCCTGCGACGATCGGCCGTGGGCACCCCACGAGCTTGGACGTCGACGTAGGGAGAAAGGGAGAGAGAGACTTTCGACCGCGGAATTTACCTCCAGTTTTGCTCGTCGACGTTATCGTTCGAAAGTTATCTCACTGGGAATTTCGTGGGTTTCAAGATGTGAACAAATATTGACATAGGAAGCCCGCTTGTTCCAGTGGGTTAATGAACAATCAGGAGATAGAATTTTTTTGTAGGATAAACTTTACGTATTTTCAATATTAAGACAGCACTTGTGCTTATAGATGTAACGTATTATATTATTTAGAGCAGTTTTATTCGCTTCCACATTCAAGCGATAAATTAGGTGACTGTACGAAAATTGGAGTATTTATAACAAGGACCAAACGATATGAGGTTGAGATACTTTCTGCAATAGAGACAAAAAATGAAAAATAAGAGTATTTTTAACATGTTTTTATCCAGCGACGTTCGTCGTGTTTTAGGCCGCATCTTTTAATTAAATGTTAAAGTGACAAGCACCAGGGGGCTTTGGATAAAACCTCGATACCAAAAATACTCCGACTGTGAACTCTTTAATGAATATATTTTCACGTTGTACCGGTCAGTCTTACACAGAGTTATCCTACATATCTCCAAACTAATAAATTGTGTTTTAATTTTCGAATTTGTCAAGCTCCCTTGCTAGCGAACTAATAAATTTCTCGAGCGAGCTCACGACATACCGTGCAACTTCCTCTATCCATCGATCTTGAAGGCCTTGTAAAACCTATCGCGCTTCTAACGGCCATTAAAGCGAATTATCCGACCGATTTGTTCGATAGACCCCGCGCACGTCCTCTCCGAGACGCGATCGGCTCTCGAGAGCAACAGATTATTTTCCAAGACAGCATTCTCAGGAAAACACGAAAGTTGTACACAAAACACGCCACCCGACACAAAAATAATTTCGTAGAATTTATCTGGTTAAAAATTCAAATCTGATAGAAATAAAATTACCGAGTGAAATTAAGGCATGCCCCGAACTTTCTTATGCTTGTACTTCCACTGGAAAAGAAAAGTTTTCTTTGCTGAAAATAAAGCTACCTCGAATCAATCCTACTGTTTCTTCCGAGATTATTTCGCCATCGCGTAACAATTACTCGGCGGATTAGACTCCGCGAAAGGTACTTTCTGAAAAGTACGGTTACAGTAGGAACGCTTGATTGGCACCCGGGGAGCGCTTCCTTTTGTTGGCCGAGCGGTGTCTACATTATAGCTACTACATCGCCCCGGAGGAACGGAGGAGAAGAAACAGAGAGGCGCCATTAGCATCACTAACGGCGTGCCCCGAATGCGAGCGAACATTTAGGAAAATGGAATATTCCATTTGGCGGGTTGCTTCGCCTGTCTAGGACCCGATTGATTTTACACGTACGTGACAGCCTAGTCGTGATACCGTATTTCCTCCGGCACTCCGCCTCACGTGCACACGTCGTCGAACGAGATGACGATAATTATTGAACATATCGATCGGGCGCAGGTTTGCGGGTCCAAAAAAAACGTCGATCCAATATCGCGAGTAGGTCGTCCCTTTGGGTGGAAAGAAGCGAGGTAAGAGCCTCGTTAAACTTCGGCGGGACTCCCAGCTCTCAATAATTGACAAGTGAACGCAGTGAGGGCGCGCAAGCCGGTCGATACGTCTCCTTACGGCCTTGCTGATTCCCCAAGACCTTAAGCCGGCGATCCCTACTGCTCGTAATACGCGATCGCATTAAACCGTAGACCCCTTGAAACTCTCCGAGGTATATTCAGCTGTTTATCTAAAGGTACGTTTTATCGCCGATACGTGCATATAGAAAACTACCGTTTATTATGTCCTAAAATAATCGTAAAGCTCCGTCCATCTTATTATACGAGACCGAAATAAAGAGAAACGCTTTTACTTCCATGTTTATCGACACGACGAATTCGAGGCCGCAAAATATACTCCTTAAACGTGAAGAGCCCTTCGTCTAAAGAATTCACGAGAAAATTTCGTCAGTCGAAATTCTCGTCATCGAGGACCCATCCACCGTTCCCTCTTCTGCGAATGAATGACAAAAGAGCACGGGTGGAAACACCGTCGCGTGCGATTCAAGCATCCGCCAATGACCGATTCGACCGCTCTTCTTCGCCTCCGAAACTTCAAGGAACAATGAAGCATCGGGGGTTGGTGGGACGGTGTTGTCTAGCGGTGACTCGGTGGCTGGACCGAGGGCCGGGGCAGGGGAACGCGTACGTGCCGGGCATTCGCGCGCGGGGACGCGCGGGCGAAAAAAAAAGAGCTTCGATGAAGAGGCAAGATACACCCCGGCCACGCGGTGCTTACGTTCCGGCTGACGTTCTCCAACTCGACGACCTCATATATAAACGACGCGCAGTATCGATCACCGCCTGCCGAACTTACGAGACACTTTTATTACGGCCAACCCCGTCGGTGGCAAGCAGTGGAGAAGAAGAGGCGAACACCCTGCGGTGGTTGTACAAAGAGATCAGACACAAGCAAGGAAAGACAAAGAGAAAGGGCGAAGGGAGGGTGTTAAAGATCAATAGATTTCTTTTACGATTTTCGTTATTAGAATCACTCGTCCTGCTACCCTGTTCCTTCTTCTCGTAAATTGTTCTCAGAAATTCCTGCGTGTGTCGAATAAGTATCCCTCGCATTATTAACACTAGAACTACCAAGGGGGTCAAAATGACTGGTCAACAAAAGAAGTTTCCATATAAAAACAAAAGTAAATGGCAGCTCAGTGATAAAATAAACGCTCTCTCTGTTAAATTGAGTGGTCAACAAAAGAAGTTTCCATACGAAATCGAAATTGGTAGTTCTAATGTTAAAGAGAAATTCTTGTGAAAAATTCACGCACTCGGTCATTTTGACTGGTTGGTACTTCTAGTGTTAAGATAGTCATGGATAAAGTTTTCACGTGCAAAGATGATTCGAATACCAAGAAGCAGAGAAAATTGATATCTTTTTTTGATAGGGTAAAGTGGAAATTTCTAGAACGTGAGATCGAGACATCTCGAACGGTACGCGGATGGTTGAACGCCTTTTGTCGAGCGACGCGGAGAGAGGATAAGACACTTGGCACCCGAACGGCACTCACAGGCGAACAAATTCATTTTTATATCAAGAAAGACGAATTATTTTGTGCCCACTTCGTCACAACAGATAAATTGCTGCCAAGTTTAACACCAATCGTTGACTTTATCTTGTAAACGATTCATACGCATATTGAGTATACGCAGTGGTGAGTATATACGTGAGATTAAGTGAGATGTTTTCGCAGTTCTTAAAGTAGCTTAACATTAAGAATCTTTCCGACTGCTCCACTCATCCCACCATCAAAACTGGAGTTTATCTTTTTTCGAGGCGAGCTTTCTCGTCGATGCTCCTAGGCCGTGCTTCAAACTGAGACGAGGCGCGTAAAGTGCAACTTATCGGCCCGAGTCAGCAGGCTTGGTGAGGGGGCCAGTCGCATACGCGATGGTACACGTACACGTAGCGTAAATAAATAAAGAGGCGTAGCTTATGTACCACCCGCAGGGCCGATCGATTTTGTCGGGTTGGCGGCGTTCCAGAGAGTGCCTCGTTAAATTTCGAATAATTTTGCCACGGCAAATCGTGCGCGGCACCGCACGCCTACTTTGACGTACCGTGCGAAATAGGCGCGCTAGCACGTCGGACAATACCGATTAACGAAAGGGTGATTATCGCTCTAGTAGTAGGCCTGCCGTGACGTGCCGATTCCTTGTTTTGAGGCGCGAACTTAACTCTGGACGATCTCAATCCGTCACAGGAGGTTCAAAAGGTGAGTGAAAACAGAGACAATAAATAGTTGACGATCCATTCTAACGATGCCCCGAGTAAATTAATTAAATAAGTAATTTCTGCCACAGACGATGCGTAGGATGCCTATTGCTTTACCTTCATGGGCTCTTCTGCGAGCAGCAAGCTGATTCCTCGAACCGTGGGACAAAAAATAAACTGGAAAAAAGATGGAATAAAAAAAACTGGAGTAACCCTTGCGATCGATCGACGTATATTTATACGACGTGGTAGAATCGTCACGTTACGGTTACACCCACGCGAGTAAAATTCGATAATTTATCGCGACAAAGCGCAATGCGTGTATTCCCTCTCCAAGCATATCGATAAAAAATGTTTTATGAAAAATGTACTTTAATTGAAATTTGCATCGGCGCGCGATATTCGTAATGCATTGTGTGCGACAGCCATTTTACATCGAGGTGGAAATAAAAAGTCATATACTTTTTTGTCCCATTTTTCTTAACGCATGTAACGTAGCGCATTCGCAAGGTAAGCCAATGCAAGCTAATCGACTATCAAAGAGCGCACGCATTTTCCATAAACGAATCGATTTTCGAAGGTATCGCATTGAATACCGGTGGAAATGAAACTCACTACGAGACACGTGCCATTCGAATACGTGCCCTTAGTCGCTAGACACGAACGACATTTATATTCTGCACTTCTACCTTCGATGAATCTGGATTTGAAAGATTTTGCGTTACCCAATTAATATCACACTCGTCGAATTAACTTCTCAGGTGTGCGGACATTTAGGATCACTTATACGGGACACACTTTGAGAAAAGTCTCTTCGGGGCGCGAATAAAAGGAGAAACACGTATTAAATTTATTCTTCGTGCTTTTCTCGCGCGCTCATTGTCCGTCCCTTCGCCACTTCCGTCGCAGGAGCTCTCGTTCTCACGATGCTGCTCGCAAAGGAGTTTTCCTCTTAGATCCTTTAGGCCGCGCCCGAAGCCCCTGGAGTACTTCGGAAATCCAGGGAGGCTAGGAGAAATATTGGACATCTTGCTCGGACGGACACAGAAGGTACATTCTCGCGTGCAGTCTCGGTAAGAAAATAAAATTGTACCGAGGGCGCCCATCCAGACGTGCTCAATTTCGTTCTTGGTACAGGTACACGTACGGGACTGTACGATGCGCTCGAACACATAGATACACGGAGGAAGACCGTCTATTTCTGCGTATGCCCAAGGAGAGAAGGAAGGAAGGAAAGAAAGAGAAAAGGAAGAAACGGAAAGGAGGCAGCAGTTTGCTCCGCATGTACTTACACCCAACCCTGTTCGCCATTCCACGTGCACGCGTGCACGAGCTCACGCTCGCGCGGGCGAGCTCGTTTGAAACGTACACTTCTCCACCACCGATGCATTTTTCCAGCACGTCGCGCGTCCTCCCACTGTGGTGCGCCATAGGTGGATCTAGGTCATCCGAACACGGTGACCGAACCGTAGTCGAACAGCCTTTTTCCTTTCACGTTTCGGTCCCCAAAAGCCACGCATCAGTTTTCGGTCGAGGCTCACGAGGCCGCTCGTAAGTGGATAAGGCACAAATTGTTGCTCCTTATTGCACCGCCACAAATTCGAGATCGGCCAATTGCATTCGGGTCGCTGGACCCTACTTCCTTTTCATCGTCACGATTCAATCGTCGACGATAACCTCGACTTTATCTTATTAAAGCAATCTTTACCTTTACACTTGAAACGCTATAAAATCGCAACTACGGATCTACGAAATTAATTTTTGTTATTAATCCACAGGTAAATCGCTTTAGCCTGAGAAACGGTGAATTTCACGCGACTCTCCCCGCAAAGTGTATTCGTTTCGAGAAGTAACCGAGTCTCCAAAAAGCGTGCATTAATCCCGGAGGCGTATCTACGCGTGGTATCTCAAAATTGATGTCCAGCAATTTGTCATTCTATACGTCATCCTGCGCGAGCAGAGAATCGATAAATCAAGCTTCCGCTCTTGCACGTTGCTCGCTTCCATGCACACGTGTACGTTCCTTTAAAAAAAAAACTATCGCTTGGGGAGGGAGGGCAACCTCTAACGAAACTTGTTGTGAAACGGACAAGCAACGTCGTGACTCGTTCCACTACGGCACACCCCAGCAGCAAGCTGTCATTACACCTTATCGGCAGTTTCCAGCGACAAATATTTCCACGTCAGCTTCGTTGCGTGTTCTCGGCCACCACCGCCTGACCGCTACTTGTAAACCATAATTTTCCGTCCCGTTATTATTCTGTACGTATCACTCGGCATCGATCGTCGTCGACTTCTTTCCGCCGCGCTCGCCGTCCTTTCGTGTGTCGAACCGCTTTGGGATCAAGAGTGAATTATGGAGGCGGTCACGTCGGCGACGAATGGCAGAAAATAGAAACGTCAAAACTCAGGTGGGGAACGAAAATCGCGTGTACCCTCCTCGTTTGCGAATTTGGCGAACGTAACCTTGACATCTAATGGTAAAATACCAAGTGGCGAACTTCCAAATAAATTCGATAACCCGTTTAGAATAAGTTTGAGAAAGTACGACAAAGGGTCCCACGTAGACCCGCACGAAACACTTTACTCGGTCTTGTCATCGTGCTCCAACAACATAACTGATCGCAATGACAACTCGCTTTTCAGAAGCTGCAGTCTCCTCGCCACCGTGTCCTTAAGTACTCGAGTGCGCGACAACAGTGGCACTAATCAGATGCAGCAAGCGTGGATCGGCAGGGTTGTGGACAGTTGGCGAGGCGCGAGGGCGTTTACGCTTCTCCCGAATCCAGTGTAAACCCGATGAATATCAACAATAATGCTTGCAGTATGGATTCACGGATCGATGCGAGGTCGACGTGTCACCCGAGGCAACGGAGTCACTGAACATGGCCAATCGCCGTCGATCTCGTCCCGAGGGAGGATGTAATGCAAGGACGTGCAATTCACGGAAATGTTTACACCACAAATATCCCTTAATTGGACCGTGCAAGGGTGTGGGAGCATGCAGAAGAGCGCGTTGATTCATGCTTGAAAGTAGCCAAAGTTGAAACTAACGTAATCAAAGAGAGTGCAGCACCGAAAGATTCCAAATTGGCTTACAACAGTATCCTTCGAAAGTAACACATCTGAATTAGGAGAATTTCAGGTAACGCACTCCACAGCAGCACCATTAATCCTCGTAACAGAGAGAAAAGCTGGATAATGTGAGCAAGACGGGGAAAATTGAGGAGGTGCAGGCTTCGTTTTGGGTGCTACAAAACGCACCTAACAGGGCGCACTGAATCATCGTAATTTCATTACTCGGCCTGGCTGCGTGCCTTCCAACGTGCAAGTACGACGACCTCGACGATGACAAGAACCGAGGGCGAGGCCTGCGATTGTCGCATCCCCCATGCACTCCGGTGGTTCACAGCGTATCGAAAACTTTAAGGAGCTTTCCACGGAACCGAGCGACTAATTAGTGCTAATTAGCGCAGGACGTCTAATTGGCACGCATTTCTATAACAGTAACGATAAAGCGGGACGCCTAGCAGATAGGAGGAGACTAGTAGACGGCCGGATAAACGAACAGATAGGGTAGAGGAGGATGGAAGAATCGATTAGCGAGGAACAGTGGCGTAGCGAGCTTTTGTTCCGACACCGGGTCCACTAAGTAGCTACAATAGATGTTAAAGCTCGTGTAACCTCGGCATAAGCTCACAACGTTCTTGAGAATAAGCGAAACGAGATTGTGTGGGACGAAAGTCGAGAGTATAAAGAGGTCGAGGATAATAATGGGTGATAAGCTCTCTTGGACGATGCATTAATTTTTTTATAAACCTTAGAAACTCGAATGAATAATTGTTTGGTTTGCGTTATTTCTTAGAAGGCATGGCAATCCAAGCCGGTTTGCTTCCTAAGGTATGAACGTATCCGATCGATCATCGCAACGCAAACTCGGGATAAAATCAACTGGAGCGTCAACAAAGTCCCTGGATCGTTCTCATCGACGAGCTCTCTCGTAAAAGAAGAAGGAACTGGGTGTACTCTCGGGCAACGGGGAAGAAAGGAAAAAAGAGGGAAAAGAAGGCGAAAAGGCTGGGGCGTATGAAAGGATGGAGAGTATATGAAAGGGGAAAGAGAGTGAATCACAAGCACTGGACACTCCCAAACTCACTCTCTTCTCTCTCTCTCCCTCTCTTTCCACGCATCGTTGAACTCCTAAAGCAGACTCTTCCCTTGGAGCCGGTGGCAAACCGTCTCCCAATTTTCTTTCCTTCCTCCCACTCTCAGCGCCGTTTCTCTTCTATATCGTGCGAACATTCCCTCCTACTGGCACCATTTCCTTCCTTCAGCCACCAGCAGCTCCTTCAAGAAGGCGAAACGAGCGCAGTCAGCTTTTTCACGCACGTGGATGGTAGTCCTAAGGTGGCTCGTATGTGCAGAGGCCTCTTCGCCCTCCACCCTTAACCCTTCCTCTTGTCCTACCGCGTCTCTCTTCCTCGCACCTTATCTTCCGCTCAATCCTCTTTTACCGTGGAGTAAAACCGCACGCCTCCTCATGCTTAATGGGATCCTAGTCAAACGAGCGGCTTGTTTTACGACCGCGGCGTAGCGTTCATTTAATTAAACGCCCTCGACCATCTCCCACCCTTGGGCTCTCACTTCCACCCACCCACCACCCGCCACGTCTTCCCCTTCCCTCGTCACCTCTCCTCCCTCCTACATATCTTTCGCCATCTCGTATCTCACCTGCTTCCTATGAGATTGGATCTTCGCGTTGGAAGGGTAGCTGGCGAGAATGCGAATCATGTAGGAAGATGCATCTTCGCGGGATGGTTTATGTCCGCTTTTATGCCCGAAGTGATTCCAAGATGTACCGTGCCCTTTTGGTGGGTCATCCGTTCAAGGGCACGGGATAATTGTGTTTCAGGGGTTGTGGTATGTGGAAAGGTTTTATTGGGTGGAATAAAGGAATTCGTAAGGTTCGCTTGTTTTATTGGACAACGAGAAGAAGAGGAAGGTTGGCGGAGGAAGAGAGGAAGCTTCCGAAGAAGAAAAAAAAGGAAGGTAGGCAATCCGATACGAAGTCTCCTTCGTCTCTTGTAACTTGTAACTTTGTCGAATGTCTGCATGACTCCGCTGTCCTTTACGTCGAACTTTCGCCCAGCGATAAGAGTGAAATTCGCGAGGAACTTTGCCAAGAGGCAGACGCGGACTGTAGACAAGTGAAATCTTCCGATGCACGTAGGGACAATCGATTAAGAATTCTTGTAAATCACCCGTAAATTCGCATTTCTTATTCATCCACCTTCGTTCCATCCGCAAGCCAATTTCATTCTCTCGTATAGGGAGCTGAAAAATTCCGTAATTATCCCCCAGAATTGCACACGCATCTCTGCCAACGAGAAGCTTTGCTTCGAGGTTTGATTTATATCCCCTTGCGCTATGCCAGATCCGCAGAATAAATGACACAAATTTAATAAGGGTCTCCTTCGCATTTTACACGAGGAGACGTCGAAAAAAGCTCTGCGGACGTTTCGCCTCCAGAGCATCAGTCAGCCACCTTTCATTCGTCTTCGTCAACTGGCGTCACGGGGTCTCGTCCCTCCGACGCCACATTTTCTCACTCCTTCCGTCGCCGTTTCGTTTCGTACCCTTCCTTCTCTCACGAGGGGAAAATAAAAGGAGCAAATAACGGCACGACGCACGGGAGTCGCAGGAACTTTCAGCGACACATTCGTAAAATCCTTTCGCGAGTTTGCTGCCATCCTGTTACTTCGTTCGTCGCGTCTTCCATCGCAATGTCCCTCGCAAGCCGCACAGCCAAGCGGTCGCCACTTTCCGCTCTTGACTCTCGGCTCCTTTCGTTTTCTCTTTCGAGTCTCGAAGCCCTCGCAAAGCCAGGTCTCCGATTTTATCGTCCCCTTTGACGAAAGCTCTCCGCGAGAAGAGAGATTCCGTCGGTGAAGAAGACGCACGGGGTAAAAGACGTTTATTCGGTGACGACTAGAGAAAAGCCTTTTCGACGGTGTTTCCTCTCGATTCGCTCGCGTTTGTTCTCGCATCGAAGGATCGTAGTAACTCCCGCGACAATCCTTTCTCCTTCCGGGGACCAAGCGGGGAAGACAAACGGTGTTTCGGCCGCGAGAGGATCGACGACGGTGAAAGGAGCTACTTCGCATTCCATCTCCCCCGTGGCTCCGTCCACGGAATCCTCTTTCTCGATTCGGCGAGATCGAAGGAACGAGACACTCCATCGACTTTTCCTTTGCGCGAGCTTCGTGAGCACGCGAGAGGCTTTTTGCGCCAACAATGCGCAACTCCCCGACGAAGATGCTTTTGACAGGATGACGAATATTTTCACTCTTAAACTCCACGAGAAATCTAAGTTCTCCCCCCTTTGTACGTCCCATCGCGGCGAAATATCCCCTCGACTTTCATCGTTAGTCTCGATACATCCCGCATTCTTTTCCGGCGAAACGAGAAGCGAAGTAACAAAAAACATCGATCTCCCGTCTCTTCCCAAAGCAGCGGATTGAGCGCGCGCTCTCAGCCGCGCATACACGTAAGTACGCGAGGAGGATAAACGGGGCTCCATACGACTTCAAAGCCGCCTCCTTATTTCCCCGATCATCCCTAAAACTCCCCTCTCGCTCATCCAGGCGCCGAGGGAATCTTCATCCTACGTTTCGCAATCGGCCGCTCCTCTCGCATCCTTCCGCTCCTTCTCTACCCTCGGTGGCGGCATGCGCCGATAATAGACGGGTGCGAGAGGCAAAGAGAAGAGCGAGCGGACTGACGGAGAGAAAAGGGAGGAGGAGAATGGGTAGAGAGCCAGAGGGACGTGGAGGGGCTGGAGGGTGGAAAGGGGGACGTTATCCCCGTGACCGCCGATATCGATTGTACCCTCCCCGACGATTCCTCGTTTTGCAGCCTCAACATGCCCCGCGCCTAGACGTCACCGGGTTAACCAAGTGCAGCTGCACTCGGCTGACTCTCCGCGGGGTGATGGCGAGCGAGGAGGGAGAGAAGGGTCGACGGAGTAGGGAGGGATGAACGAGGATGGAGGAAGGTGGGCTGACGGAGCGCCGGCAGCGGCCAGGAAGCTTTGCGTTTGAACTTGCGTTTGAGCTGGCCGCGACGGTAATGAGTCCATCCTTTTTCGGCACAATGGCCAAACGTTCGGCCACCACCACCACCATCACCACCACCACTGGCTCCAGCTACCCTCCGATCACCCTCACCGCCGAGCATTCGCCCTTCCTTTACCTCGGCGCCCTCCGCTCGCCACGTCACCTTCTCCGTCCTCCCACTTCCAGGACCCCGTCCTCCTCCCCCTTCTCCATCACTGCCGCGCACCCCCCCTCGACCCACCTTCCTCGACCTCCTACCCCTTCATCCGTCCCGCGCCACCCTTCTCCACCCTTGCGCCTCCACCACCGCCACCGCCATCGCCGTCATCCAGAACTCCCCAGTAGCGCCCGCTTCGAGCGTGGCACGCGAGATGTGGGTCACTGGGTTATCACCACCGGGGTCGTCCTTCTCCATCCCCGGAAGCTTTTCCGACCAATTGCACCTTCGAAAGGACAACGGGAAAAACGTAAAAGGTACCTCTCTCCCTCTCTCCTGCGACCTCTTGCTCCGCGTTAAAAAGGGATTCCGAGCGTGGCTCGTTCGAGAAAAAAAGAAATCTAATGTAATTATGCCAGAGACGAATGAGAATTCCCTTTGAGAATCATTTCGGACGGATCCCCGGGATGCTACCTGCGTCTAGTCGGGTGAAGAGGGAAGATTTTTGGTCGAGGGTGACCGCGCTCTCTCGACAATTCGGATGCGTTCCAGCCGCAGTGGGTAGAACGAGGAGGATCGTACAATGAGGAGCAAGAGGACTCGCGGTGACGCAGAGCTCGTGGGACCACGAGACCGTCCTCCTCCGTGCGCCTCTCCCCTGCCCGTGGCGACTCCCGGAGCTCCTTGCCGATAATTAGGTTGTAATGAGAGCGAGCCATTGCCGCGTTATAATGAGATTCGTTAACGCGTCCGGGGTGGAAGCTTCCTTGCGAGGGTAAAGGAAAGAGCAGTTGCGTCATGCAGACGGGATTTTACAGGATGTAAGTCGTCGGTGGAAGAATTTTTGCTGCGCCATATTAGACTTCTCAAAATGGGAGATACGAAGGTTGGAGGATGAAATATATGGAACGGAGAATGGGCACTTCGCTTCGGATGGTTCGCGCATTATTCGGTTATTTTCATTTATATATATATTGCGGATTTTGTTTTTTATTTCGAATTCTCCCACTGTGGACGCGCGTTATGTCACATGGAAATGTAAACAGAATGTTGTGCAAATGCTTCTAGGATCGTAGGTCGCAAAGGGATCTGGAATGACGAAAATGCGCGGATGATGTAACCAGCGCTTGACGTCGAACTGACTTCCACGTAGAATTGCCTGCAACGAATGCAATATCCAATTTCGGTCGACACAGAACCGCAAAGCGTAACCTCCCGCACGTAGAACATTCGGAATATTTCATAACCCGACATGGATTCGTCACTTTCGTTAATTCCTACCGAAACGCCATTCGTCTAGCTTGTTTCACGTCATGCATACGACACGGAGACTGAGCAAGCAAAACGGGGACAATCGAATAAATATTCAACAAACTGGAGAATCGGAAAAGGTGACACCAGAGAACGGATTACTTTTTCACGCGTAAACACAATTGATAATGCACACCCCACGCGTGAAAGCAAATCTGCTCGACGTGATCGGAAACGGAGAGAAAAATCGAAAAAGTTTCGACCGAATGATCATCCCTACTTGTGAGTCGCGTTGATAAAATCCGTGCCAGATGCACGGCGCGAGACTCGGATTAGATCCGGAATTCGTCGTGGCTCGTTCCTCTCGGCTGAGTCACAAACGATTTTATTGGCAAACTGTGCGTGACCTTTATTAACCGATTCTATAAACGGCTGCGAGCTTTGCTACGTGAAATCTAAGGAAGTAGTCGTTGGAAGGAAAATTCCCCATTGTGCGGCGACCGCAACCGAATATCGACCTCCGCGTAAGAGAACCGTTGAATTGCGTAGAGGCTTTCCATTGAACACTTGGGGCGACTTGTGGCGAGGCCGAGCTTTTGGGACTTTCAGGAGTGTCGCAATTGCGTCAAATTGTGTCACTTGATCATCGTTCGTCTTCGCTCAAATTCGTATATACGAAATTCTACGAAGACTTTCAAGCGTGAGTGTTTTATGAAAATATTGGTGGTCAGAGGTCTAACAAACCAGACGTTAATGGCAACGTACCTATATTTAAGTATTGCTAGCAACACGTATCCCTCCACTTATCGAGTGCGAATAGACTTTCATATATCTTCCCTGCAAAACTTCTTCTAATGTACGAGCAAAGTACCAAAATTTTCCGACATCGAATGTCTCACTAACAATGATAATAACAACACGAGCGGTCTGCAGGAAATTGTCCAGGAGGGAAAGGTGACAAACTTAACAATGAGAAACGTTCGAAAATACATAATCGTATAAAAATCATGGTCCTCGTTAATGAGCATATACCTCTATCTACAAACAGCTTTATGGCCTATTTCACCACGGGGTTGGACGATTCTCCGCGAGAGCTCGGGCCCTCGCGACTTTTACGAAACGACGCTGCTGAATGTGTATACAATCCGCGCTGGAACCCCTTATAATCTGTTTTACGAAGCAATTTCCGTTGAATTTCCTCATTAAAGGCATATCGGGAGCACGTCGCCTCGCTCACTCCCTATATATCTCGTATTAATGCCGTCAGCCGACACGTATAACGTACGTAATTCGGGTCGCGAACACGCGCCGATTAGCCTGCTCGACACGATTAGATGCACGGCTGTGCGAATAATTACATCTGCGGCCCCCTTACCCTCCGTGGGGGCCCATTATCACTCGTGAAGGGATAATAACGCGCGCGCTGCCGCGAGAGACTTCACGAGGAACGTCTTGGCCGAGGGCCGAGGGCCGAGAGTCTCCCGAAGAACGCAGACGAAGTTTACCCGCGAAGCACGTAGAAATTTCTTGCGCCACTCTCACGAGTAGTACTTGGTACGTCGGTCTGCTCGGTTTGTAACGCGAGCTTTCGAAGCTTACACGAATGCGCGTTACATCGTGAGAACGGTACCCGCGAGGATAACAACGTAATGTTACGCGTTCCCGATGGCTTACACGCGCGTGTTCACAGAGCGTATATAATGAGAGATTTACCGCGCAGCAGTACGGTACGAAATAATCGCGATGTACATCGCGGGTTTCCATCAAACTCGTTCTCGATCCTGCAACGCAATATTCCGGCGGCTCACGAATGGAGTGGTAGAGCCGCAAAGGGTAATGGGTTGCATTAATGACTGGATAGTACTCGGTTGGACTCATCGGTACCCCGATGAGGTTCTACCGCAGGCCTGCCACGTTTCGTTCGAATATCCTTGCACGGTGCGCTTGGAGATTTGATCAAGGAGGGTTGAACGCTCGTACGACTGTAAATTATTTTAGGTTGACAAGGCGATATTATAAACCGTCATTAACAACTGAGCTCTTGCGATTAGTAATAAGAAGCCGATATGGCCAACCGAGGAAAACCTACACGTCGAGCTAAGCGATCTGTTCGAGACACGGGCCAAGATGGGAGCACTTGCAGGAAATGGCGCGTCTCACGACACCGTCAGCAAACTTTGAAATAAAAAGATTTTGATATCCGGACGGGGAGGACGTGGCGGCCGCTTGAGGAACGGCGTTAAATCAACAACTCCGGAATACGTCATCGTGCTGAGGTCCCTTCAAAATAGAGCTTAACGTATGATAAAATAGACCTTTCGACCCCCTTTCTCCTCCCTCTCTCGTTCCACATCTCCCGATGCACCGAAGCGTACCCGAGCATTCCTCTCCTCTCCTCTTCCACCTCCATTTTCACGAGAAGACGCGACGATATGACCTATCGCACCTCACTATAAATAAATATCGTCGCTCTTATTTCTAGGCGCGCGAATTAGCGTGGGTCTCGGGCAGATCCCGTCACGAGCTGCCCTCGCTATTTTCGTATGCGCCCGCGAGGTATAGTCGAACTGTCTGTTCGCGACACGTTGCGCACCGGTAACGGAGAGAGGTGGAAAGGGAGTCGAAGAAAGAGAGAGGGAGAGAACTTACGAGAACTCGAAAACTCATTGATCTTCGGAATCCGGTGAAGAGGCTTTCGATCGATCGCAAAGAGTCGTTTCGAAGCTTCCTCGTGCGAGATCTTTTATAAAAATGCAAAAATATATTTTCAGGGAAAAATATTATCGATTACTTTGCGTGCAAATTTTGCCTGCATGGCAGACGCAATTTTCTCCGGCTGTCTGAATTTTCTTAAGCAGCAAAATTAAAACAAGAATATCGTGCTCGTTCCAGAAAATTTCCCGTGCCCTTGTCCCAACACAACGCACATTTTTGTCGAGAGAGGTAGAAAATTCCACCACTCGGAGAAATAATTTTCAAAGAAATATTCTCGAATATTCGTTCTCTCTTTGATGTACCCTCGGTGCACGATCGTGTCCCCGGGAGAGACGGGAGAGTCGTGGAGACTAGGGCGCAGGACGTGCGAGTCGTCATCGTAGAAATAGCCACAATTACAACTACTAGACGGTGCTTAATCTAACCGGTGTCTAATTCGAGCTTGAAAACAACCTAGACCCAATACCTTCGGATCCGAGACGCTTATTCAAGGCCAAGTGCGGAACCGCTTTAAGTCGAAGAAACGGCGCCGGTACACAAGAGCGACGTTGTCCCGACGCTCACCGTCGTCGTTGGCTCAGCCATCGTCGTATTAACGCGGGCGCCGATGACGCGCTTACAATTAGCTAATGTCCGCCCGCCGCGCACTTCATTTTCCAATGCACCAAGGAGAATGAATTTATTCGCAATCCAGGGAGTAGACAAGTAATAGACGCTACGGTATTATGATTCATTGCGCTTCGAACCGCATTTTCAAAGTCTGTCTACTTCTACTCGATACATCTGGTCGGTGGACCTTAAACGGCAAGTAATATTATAGCGAAGACTTTCTCACGAAGGCCTATCGACAAATGTTCAATCAAGTCGATACTCGAGCTATCAGTCGGCTACCAGAGCTCTCGAAGCAATCCATTGAAAGCCGAGTGAAGTTACCTAGCGAGTCGCGCATAGGTACTTGGTTACCCAGACACGTGGTAATCCTTCCACCATTGAACGAGTTTCCTCAAAAAACTTTCCAATCATTCTTACCACCGACTTCCATCTGGTCGAAGACACGTGGACAAATGTGCTCTGGAAAAAGTGTTTAGGGTATCGAGTACAGCGCGTCCTAAGAGAAAGCAGAGAAGAAATCAGAACACGTGATGTGTTGTCCAGGCGTACCATCGTTTCCAGGGCAAGAAAGTTTTACATCTCGAGATGGCATTCACCCAAGTTCGGGCCGTTTCGCGCCAACGGCAGATTCCTTCTAGTTTTTCCTCCGGCGACTATTTATAGGGGGCGGGCACGGGTGCGGGGAGAAGCAGTTGGAGGTACAATTAAGCTCCTGAGGATATTCGTTCCGATACGGAGCGAATAAATAGGAAGAGCATAACGATCACGTGACAGGGTCGAGGTAGGAATAAAAATGGGAAATTAGCGCGAATCCTCCTATCGGCCACGGCGCAGCTCGTAATGCCACGAAGGCTTCCACCGCCCCCGACATCGTCGTTGTGGTTGCCAAATGCCACCGCCCGCCGCCGTGGCACTGGCCAAGAAAGGAAGTTAATTTCTACTGCGGCACCACGATAATAATCCTCCGGAACGGAAGTGGTTTGCGGTGAAAACTTCTCCCCCGTCGTCGACAATCGTTCTTCCATATTTTTTTTAACCCCCCTCGGCGCCTCCTACCTCCTCCACTTCCGGCTTTTCCTTTCCGCCTCCCCTGCCAACATTCTCCGGTCTCCTCGGGCTTCGTTTGTTTATCCTCTTTTCTTCCTTTTCTTCCCTCGTTCCCGTGCTACTCTTGTCCGGCGCGCGACTCTTTCTCCGTCTCATTGTGCCACCCTCCCCATCCCCTTCGTTCCATGACTCTACTTGTGCTCTCTCTGACACTCACACCCACTTCGCCAACGTGAGCCACGTGCATGCGCCAGTATCGTAGGTGTGTATTCTTTTCCTCCTCCTCTTTGTCTCAATCCCTCCGGCTCCGGCAAACGGATCGCAAACGTTTTAGGTCAAGTGCTTCGACACGTTAGAGATAGGAGAAGAGAGAAAACATGCGAATTTCGTTTGTCAGGTAGCGTCTACCGACTCGGTCGTGCCAACGGAGGCGCCTCTTCATTCGAGGAATACGCGAGCAAAGAGTGTCGAAGCGGCGAGCTCAGAATTTTTAATTAGTCGCAGAGCGCGCGCGCTTGCATTTTCTTATTAAAGCTTTAATTACGGGGACGAACGCGCCGCCACTCGTTCTTCCACTTGTCAAGCGTCCAATCCCATCGGCAGGCAAGCTTTGTATATCCGATACGAGAAAGAAATCGCCCAAGTGCCAGGTAAGCACCTGTACGCTTTCGATCCTGTTAAGAGTGCCGACGGTGAGAAGAATGAAAATAATCTGTGAAAAAGGGGAAGGGTTAGGCTCATCCCCTTACGCAAACAAATGGGAGACACGCGTTGAGAATAAAATAAACGTGGCCGATGCTTCTACGTTAAAGTTTTACGTGTGGGCGCGAATGCGTGTTACGCACGGACTTACACGCACATGTAAGCGCGTATTTATAAACACTACCGGCGAGGGCCCTTGCTTCGAGAAAAACATCGATCGAGCGCTTCGTACACATCATAAAAGTCTCATGGAAAGAACCTACCCTCCCCGACCGACGCACTGTCGTTAGACTACACACTTTGTTGTTTAAAACGGGAAGAAGATTGTGCGCGTGATGCTATGCACGTAATTTCACGGATGTTGCAGACTTCGAAGTTTAAGTGGGGTATGCAGATTCTGCTACAAACTTTCAGCTACGCCAAGCAAATTACCAATGCATTTATTCACTTTCGGAATTCTGACCGCTGCGTCGGTAACCCCAGAAGAAAGCATACCTAATCAATATTTGATTCCTTCGAGGAGGTAGGTGGTGATTTATTTATGTTTGTTCAAAGTTCCTTGTTTTTCTTTCAATTTTCATTCTCACGCTTAATTACACCGTATAAATATTGAAAATGTTACCGTTCTCGTATATCGTTTCCGTACTGGAGGCATTTGGAAGCATCGTCCAAGCATAAGAAATGAAAGCTCGTATCAACTGTGCAAACATTCCCTTCGTTAACAACAAAATTTGCTTCGATAACACCGGCAAACTGACCGGGAGAATTGTTCCGTTCATCTCGTTACCCTTTCCACGAGAGTTTATCTTATCTCCCACCGCTCGGGCCAACTCAGCTACTATTCACACGAGGCGAGCGCGCACCGCATTTGTAAAACGTGTGTTTATATTCCGCGTTAATAACGAACTCCCTAATGAGTCTCAACTTAGCGGGCGCATGCGGCGCGAAGCTCGTACGACTCTTTACGCAGCATGACGCACCCTTAGATGCAAATGCACGAAAACGCGGTCGAGAGAAAGGAATGCAATTGTGACGCTCGAGTGGCGTCGCGGTAAGCGTATGCACAGTTGGAAGCCAGTAAATTCCTCCATTCCGTTAATTGGCCTTCATTCCCACGGGAGTAGATCTCAATCGTGACTCGTTCCACGGTGGGCGAATCGCGAGACAATAAGTTCTGCCTATTCGCGAATTTTCATCCAGCCATTTTCATGAACTCCGAGTTGATGGGTGAGAAAGAGAGGAGAATCGCGACACCGACGGAACGATGCCGACGTCCCTGTTAATCTCGAGAGTCTAACGAGTTCTTAAGTGGCAAATTAGATACGGTCCTAGTTTTATTGGCAAGTTTTCTCATGAATCTTCGGGAGCGGAAGTAATATTATACGAGACGAAGAGACGAGATGAGGACTTCGAGGTAGCCTTGGAAAGCGAAAAAGTTTGTGCGTAAGTGAACTGTACGTTGGAAGAAGTGCAGAGAGTACGATGGCTGCTTCTTCGTCGCATTTGTCTCTACTTTCTTATGCAACATCCTCGACGCATTTCGTTCAACGACGCAGAGACGCTAGACACCTCCCAGCCGGTCCGATGAACATAGGCACGCGAACAACACGCTCTTGTTCGCCAAGAGAACGCCCGTGACAAACGATCGAACAGGGAATATTCGCGAGCTCTGCCCACCTAAATTTAAACGGACTCGGTGCAGCGTCGTCGTACCCGCCGGTCGTCAACGCGCGGACACTTCACGTGGCGGAAGAGATTCGAATGTATGTGCAAGCCCAAAGGGACACGAAATTGTCCAAATTGGACAAGATTGTCGGAACGAATAAAAGTCAAGCCAAAGAGTCGTACGATCGTCGAACATCGTTCGACGTAGCAAAGTATAAAGTGAAAAGAAGAGGCGGGCGTCGAAAAGCTTCGCGCGGTATCGAGCGTTCCATCGGGGAGAATTGTTTATGAAACTGTTTACAAATCGTTCACGACAATTGCAATCCATCTGCAGAGTGGAAATAAATTAACCACATTTTATCAATGGCACGTAGAATCACGCGATGAACCCAATAACTTCGGACGATGTCCCGCAGTTTGGAAACATAGCGTGCCGATCAGATAGAACGCCTAGTGTAACGCGGCGTTTCAATTTATGAAGCCATTCCGCAAGATGGTGGCAATGCACAGTTTAACGATCGCACTCTAACGCCATTTGTCATTGTAACTGCTAATCGTAGACGACGAATTAACAAACTGGAAGCACGATCGATAGCCGTGATTAATTCCATCGGTACAAACAAGGCCCTAATTCCCATGCCAACTGCGCGCAAATAAACAATTAGTTCCGTAAATCACGTGCGCACTCCACTCCGCTTAGATAAACATATTTGGCCGAGCGTGAAATCGCAAATAGGTGCGACGATCCCAGCGACCGTCGCAACCAAGTTCGCAAACTCGAATAATTTTAACCGTGGACTTCCACCCCCGATAATATCCACGCCCTATCCCGTGCCTTTCACATCGAACATTTTTCCAAATTACCAATTAGCCGACTACGAACTCGAACGTTTTCCATCTAAATTTAAAGTCAGGCGAAACGCAGATCCACCTCGGGACCAGCCAAGGCTGACAGCCAGCATTTTTCTTAATTACCTCCAAACGAGGAAAACTGGTTCGGTGCCGATCAAGATGGATGAATAGGCGAATAGCATTAAACTCCGACGTGCCAACGAGACTGTTCCTTATCGGACAAGGACGGCCGAATAGTTTCCAGGAATTTCGGCGTGCGACTCGCTCTCTCGCCCTCTCCACCCCTTTCCAGCCCCTTCTCTCTTTCTCGTTCGCCACCGTTGCCCCCGAGGAGCACCCGGTGAGCGAATAATCCGAAAAAAAAATGGGGAGAAGCGAGCGGGACGTGCGCCGAAAGCCAACTGCATACGTCGTGCCCAACTGGAAGGAGGGGATTATCGGTAATAGGCCTTGGCACACTGAAATTCGTGTCACTCGTGCCAGTGGGTGGCAAGGGGAGAATCGAAAGGGAAGAGGAGAGAGGCGAAAAAGCCGAAGGGTGGAGAAGGAGAAAGCACGTGAGAAGGCGAGGAAGAGAGGGAGGAGGGATTGGAAGACGGAGAGGCCACCACCCAAAGCTTTACTTCGAATGGGCCGCCGTACACACGATTATCTCCTCCTCCACCTCCGGCGTCATGACAAATCTGTTACATTCTTGGAAACGGATACTGGCCCGCTGCCAGAGACCTGCCTGGCCCCCGTCCCTTCCGCTAACGACTTTTCTTCCAAATATGATCCACGTTCTTAATTCATCCGGAGGACGGAACGAATACGACGATCGCTCGTCCACAAATTATTTAAAGTCTCTCGAAAAACAAGGGAGAAAGAAGGATGACCAAGATCGTACGCGAGTGAGAAAAGGAGACAAGGAAGAATCGGGTAATGAATCGTCGCGGCTCGGGGGCGACACGGTTGGTAAAATCGTTACTCCGTAGCTCGTAAACATCGTCCGTGATCTTCTCTGGTACGTCGCCCGTGAAGAAGAAGACGACGACGACGAGGAGGAGGACGAAGGCCACCGAGAAGAAGACGGCGACGGGCAACGAATTACTCCAGCGGAAAGGGTAATTCGAGAAATTGGTGGAACGTGACTACGTTAGAGGGTACGTTCCGCGCATCTGGAGCACGAAGCACCCAACGTGCTACCCGCGCGAGAGTGGACGCGCTCGCGCGCACGCGTGCCTAGAAAGAGGCCAAGTTCTCGGTTCGAAAAATTCCCCACTGTGATCGGTGACCCCGTAGGGATTGAGAGATGCCGCGGTGGCGGTCGGGCCTACCCCCCGGAGGCGGAGGCTGCACGTGATTCTCATGCTCATCGGGCGCGGGGCTTTCGACGAATGGCCCCGTGGTCGGTGAACGATCGGTTACGTCGGGACGGGCCGACCGCGCTGGCCGTTACGTCATTTACGACGTCCAAGTCGCCTACGGCGCTACGTCAAGCCCACTTGGCCCAGCCACCCGGGAATTATTTATTCCCGGACGGTAGATGTGGGGATGCGGCTGAGCGCGTGGATTATTTTAATTACGAGTACATCGTCGAGCTGAATCGATCGATCGATCGAACGACCATCGCACGAGCGCTCGAGGAAATTTATGCGAGCAGAATTTCATCGTCCAAGCCCCGGTGTGCCCGCAACCTTGACGAAAACCGGGCACGCTCGACCTTGCATTTGGACTTTCTTCGAAAATTTCCAATCAAAGCGGTACCGATCGCTGGAGTGAAGCAAAGAAAAAGAAGGTGATCCAATCTCAAGAGAAGAGCATGCTCGGAACACGGGACAGTTGAGAGCCCGTTTGGGGTTGGAGAACGTAATTTCCCGCTTAAAACCACGACGTACAAAGCCAGGGGGGACGCGCGCGTGCCAGCCGATTAATCCAATTAAGCAACGAATTGGGATGCTCGCGTACGATCCGAAATAGGGACGCCACCCTCGCGTGCATCGGCACCGCAAACCGATTCCCGTGTCCCGGTCTCGAGCATTCCCTCATCTGCATTCTAACGAAGAGACGTCCCCCTTCGCCTCGCACCGCGTCCTCTCTTCCTCGACGCCATCTCGCATCCCAAGTTCTCACGGGGCGACCGATTTGTCCGCAAAAGCATCCAAAATAGAACGAACAACGACGTGGACGAACACGAGCAGTCGTGGAAGATTCCGGCTGGTCCAGTCCGATCCCGGGGCCAACATTAAATAACCAATGAGAGACATATACTTCGCTCTCGACACCCGTGCACCCTACTTGCCCACGTACACGAGCGTAGAAACGTCAACCCCGTCGTCGTCGATACGTCGACGCTGGTATCGCCCGCTAGCCAGTCGTGGACGGCCAGAAAATGGAAGACGTTGCCTCGCGCAGGAAGTGGATGATTTCGTTATGTAGGTCGGTCGCGCTGGGTCACCTGCTTGGACGTCGACTAAAGGTTAAATTCCAATTATAGAGCGCCGCGGATAAATAGGCGAGCCATCGTCGTTGGATCCTGCTGCTACGAGAGAAGATCCCTCGTTGCCGCGGGGAAGAAGAGGAGAAATCGAGATAGGAAGATAGAGATAGAGAAACATAGAGAGGGAGGACTGACGACGTCTCCCTGCGAGCAATTCGCGAGCTTTTCTTCGCAGGATATCGCCACGATCGAATCCTGCCTCTCAAAGACCGACCCTCCCTTCTCATCCTCTCGTGGATTCCACTCTACGCGTGTGTACGTGGATCTACCCTCTTCCACTAACCCGTCCCTGTATTAACTTGGTCCTCACTCCGTCGTCCGCCTATTTAATTTTTGCCACCGAAGAAGAATTTGATCTCTTTTAAAGTGGGATCCATGCTTCGCGTCATAATTCTGGAGTAGCAGTGGTCGAGCAACCTGCAACACTCCTCGATTCCTTTCCTAGGGACTCGTATTATTATTAGCATTCGCGAATGAAACTGCAAGCGAGAATCTCAAGGAATAACAGATAAGTTCGATCGAGTGGAACAATTTGTTTTCTACGATAACAATCGATTTCACGATTCTCACCCGGCCACTGAATGAAACACTAATGTTTACTAGACAAGCTACCGCGCGAGTCCATTCGCATTTGCTCCATACTTCCCCCAATGGTTTTCTTCCCTCTTATACCCTAGCTATAATGGCGAAGTAACTTGCGTCACGATAAACGTTCCATTCCACTCTACCGGCACTCTACTTCCTACCGCGCTTCCTCTCATACCTTTTTATCCGCTCGTTCCTCCATTCCTTCCTCCGTCCCTCACCCTCTCGTCCACTCTCCACTCCTCTCTTTGTCGCTCTCAACGACAAGAACCTGGAGTATCCCTAAGAATTATACGAAATTCGCCGCTCAACCACAGTCGAATAGACCTCACTCCCCTCGTTCCTCCTCACTCTCCATCTCCTCCTCCGCCTCCATCGGCATCGCTATCACCTCCCAGCTGAATAATTCATTTTAATCGCCGGCACCAAATTTATCGCCAGTCTCTCGCGGGCGCAGTATACACGGTGGTACACGAAACGCGCATTAAGGATCGCACAGGACCTCGTGGGATCGCCACTTATGTTATTACGTCTCGCTCGCCAGGACGTTATCGCGGTTCGACGGAGCGTAGACGGTAGGCAGGGTGGATGGAGGGGGTGGAATGGAAGGATGAAGAGTAACCGACAAAGACAATATTATCGGCGGTAAACGGCGCGTCGCGACGATCCCACCTCGAGTAACACGAACGAGCCGCTTTGTCGTTCATCTTCCTTTCCATTTAGCAGAGACGAAGGTGAGGTGGGGAATGGAGGTGGAAAAGGAGAAAAGGGACGAAAGGGAGGGCCGTGAGCGATACCGTAGGACATGGGACCGGGCGAAGATGTAATTGGACCGATAGCGACGCGTGGGTTCCCGACGATGGCGTACCCGACGCCTTTTCCACCCGCGAACGGCACCGAGTGGAGGAGGGGAAGGAAAATGGGGTGGAGACACACGGCAAGTTAGCGCTCGATAACGTCACGTAAATTAATAACAAAGTCATTCTGCCGGAACGGTACGGGCCGAGCGATAAGACCCGAAGTCGATCGTCACGTGGGATGTTCCCCGTGATATTGGATCCTTCTCATAGTTCTCCTTTTTTCTCGATTGCCTTTGCTCCTACTCCACCACCCTCCGCGTCCCTTTCTCCATCAGGGCGATGGAAAGGGCTTCTTCCTTCACGTCCTCGCTTCGCAATAAAATCGGCGTTTCATTATGAGAACTCGGAGAAAGAAGGAAATCCGCTGCGTCCGCTTCCACGGAATCCTACATTCTGAATGTGAGTGAATAATCTGGCGAGTAGGGTGACGACCGATAGAGGAGAATGAAGTAGTGGGCGAGAGAAGAGCTGTGTCTTCTCCCTGTGCTATTAACAAACCTACACACGCGCGTCCACACGGACGCTCGCAGTGGAGAGACCAATGACAATCGGAACCACCACGCTTGCGTTCTCTAAAAAGGTCCTTACACTCCTCCGTATCCTCGTTTAGTAACCGTGTGCGAACTCGAGGGACAAATAAACCCTCCCCCATCGGACCAACCACGCGCACAGCCAACGAGCGTACGCACCCACACTATTTAACTAGATCGCATTCACCCACACACGCGAAGGAGTTGCGTGATTCTTTCGTGAGAGAGTAAGCGCGCACACGTGTGCGGACGTGCATTATGTGCCGTGGGTTTGTCTTCGAGATACCATTATGGCGGCATTTCCATTTATGACGGCACTTACGGCGCGCGCGCGCGTGTACCAGAGTGGAGCAAGCGACGTTTCTCGGTGTCGGACCGACTTTCGGGACCGGAGTCCTCCTAGTGTTGCCACGCGTAACAACGAAACGTGCGAGAGACTAAAGGAGACGAGAAGATGCCACAATAAGTTGGAAGAAGAATCTGGTCTGCGGTAACTGCGAGGGTTGTGATGGTTGGTGTGTGGTACTGATGTGGGGTAATGTTGAGGGTGACGTTGCAAGACTATGCCGCATTTTCATTCTCTCCTCCCAGCGTCGCTTCGTGTCAGTGGAAAGCGTAGAAAAATAAAGAGGAAGCTTCTAATGCACTCCGCGACGTAAAGCTTGTTTTTTTCTTTCTTTCGTGTGTGAAAATGTATACGACCGGCGTAATGGGAGGAATACAGGAAATATTGCGGGAAAGAAGTTATTGCGAAAGTAGTGAAGAGATCAGATCAGTTCTTCATTATCCGGATTGATCTTTGTAACCAGTGCAAAGATGAGGAAGAAGATGATGAAGACTACCATTGTCGGACGTGTAGTGGATATTTTACTATAACTACCTTCAATGACGAAGAAAGTAAATTATTATTGCTCAAGTTAAATTAATTTAGCAGTTGAATTAATGAAAAGGAAATTTGAAATAGCCGTTCTTCAATAAGAATTCCGCGTACTGATACGCGAATCTATTTCTAACGTCCAGTCGCCACGGGACGAAGCTTTATCCACAACAATGGCATATGTGGAAAGAAGGGTGTGACACCCTTCGTCACATGCGCGCGTGTATATGCGCGCTCGATACCATGACAATATCGTATTATTGGTCGATAAGAAGGCAGCCACCGTTGTTATTCATATGAGGCGTCCTCGTGTCCGTGCCACACTGTCGCTTTTACCTTGCCGTGAGAAACTGTACATGGTGTGTGTTCCATTATATATGTATATAGAAAGAAACTCACACGTTGAACCTACTTCTACTGTAAAGCTCCTAATACGATTTATCCGTTTTTGCAAGTGGAAACTGCAAAATTCTGCTTCATTCAGTTGCTTTTCTAAAATTGCCTCGTTCTTTGAATTCTATTATTTGCAACGGAACATCCCAACATAACTCTGTTGCGTAACAATGTTGTGCTGCGCGACGATGATACGCTGTGGTACGCTGCATTCAGATTCGAGGCATGCGTGTCTTATACGCGACCATCAAACCGTTCCATCAGTTTCTGATTATTATCTACACTGGATGAGCATTGCGGCCGCAACATATGTATGCTCTATTCAGTAAAAACGAAAACATGTAATTACGGTGTTACGATATCACGGCGTTACAGAGTGGGGTCCAAACGAAGTTGCGTTACGATATTCTGCCGCATGTCTGTACCCACCTTAAGAATATAATAGAGATTCAAATATTAAAATACACTGTTTAAGGAGATTAAACAAATTTATCGAGACTAGAAACTCGTAGATATGGAATGACCCCACGACCACACACGGGCGTTTTTGTTTGTTCCTGGTGCATTCGGTTATCTACTTCCATATAATTGAGACAATCTCGAATCAGGTGTCATTAAGGTAGTTCACAGACGGGAGATGGAAAACGAGTGGATAATAAGATGAGAGAAGTGTTTGCTCGGAATCTACAGGGGCTTAATTGAAACTCGCGAGTTATGAACAGAAATCATGACGATGAAAAACGTTAATCCATCTCTGCAATCGATGATCTCCGGACAGTGAATATTTTTTTTAAGTCTTGACCCATGTTTAGCAGTGGTCAAGCCATTCTACGCGTCGCGTGCATATCTATCTTCCGATACATTTATCATCACCCGTTCTATAAAATTACTTTAGCATTTAACGAGACACGCAATCCGTTTTATTTGTTAACGTCACCCGTTAACGTCGCGATTCGAAAACTGGGTTGAAGGCAACACGTACTGTCAATCGACATTGCAATTAGCTACACCAACGGAATAAAGGTACCACGTTAATAATTCAGTGATTCTGGAAATGGTCGCGTTGTTTCGCTCAATAGCCGTACTACGAACGGTTCGCATACAATCGAAAGTCGTACAAGAGTCGATTCTCTTTCCTTTGCAAATGTAACTCCTGGGCCCCAATCACCGGGCGCATTGTGCATATTCGCAGGAGCAAGAGAAATGCACATTTACAGTCACCTTATTCCGCGAACTTTCTCGCTCGGCCCATACATATCCACCCACCGTTCTTTTGTTCCCCGCCATAACCGGCCGCGTGTTGGTCGCTAGAATAATTAAGACGGCGTTAATTGAAATTCATAACAAGCTCGCGCCCGCCATCCCGTGGTTCGGAAGGAAAGAGAAAAAAAGAAGAGAAAAGGGCGCAGCAGTGCTTCTTTCTTTCCTTTTCGTATTAGACGCCGCGCCTGTTACCAGAGTGCGCCTCGTCGTTGGTTATTCATGTCGACCCACCCCTCATCCACTGCATTCTCCAATAGCATTAACCAGTCGAAGCCTCCCAGAACACTTTTCTCTCGGCCGGTGAACGAAAGAATTCGAGTATTTTTCGAAACTTGCATAGAAGAGAAGCTCCGCTAAACCGTGGGAATATTCCACTCGATGCAAACTAGTCTGCGGTAGACGTCTACGTTCGTACCGATCAATACGTAAGGAACAAATTCGAAGATTGCTTCCTTTCCATGTGTATATACGTAAACGAAACCAACCGTCATAGGTACTCCTCGTCCATTTACAAATATGACTCGTCTAAATGATTATTTCGTTGATATTTTAAAATTTATATTGGAAAAAATTGCGACAAATAGCGAAAGACTTCCTCTACGCGAAGGAAAAAGGAACCGGAAAGAGAAATACGTATAGAAGAACTTCGTGGGAAGTTATGTCCCTTCGGGTGTGCACACGTGTACTTGGGCCAACTCGAAACTACCTTGCCCTATGTTCCTTCTATAAAGGATGAATCACGTGGACGATTAAGGTGTCGTAAGATCACCCGTAAACTACGTTACCTTCGTCGCCAGGTCGCGCGTTGATTACTCAAACTATCATTGCTCCCTGGTCGACTCTTCCCAAGTCGTCCAATGGTATCCACGGGCGCATGCATCTCCTGCAGTACCATCTGCTCCCCTAACCGAAGAGACTTCCGGTGATTTCGCACGTTTCTCGACACGTTCCAACGAAATTATGATTCTCCACGAGATTGCCCATCTCGGATAATTTCAGTGAGATTTAATGGGTGACCTGAGAGAAAATAGCGGAATGGCGATGTTCTTTTAGCGAAAGGACGAATGGAAGAAAAAAGGAAGAACGACGAGAGGGAGTCGCCTGGTTGGCAGCAATCGTCGTGTATCTCGTGAGACAAGATTACCGGTACAATAGAATTTCTTATTAGAAAATCCTCCGCGGTATTGTTCCCCGGGATTAAATTCCGATGGTAGCGGATTTATGCGGAGCTCCTGCCCTAGTCTTCTTTCTGACTCCCCACTTCTCCTCCCTGCTTCTTCAAAGGGGGTAATATCTTCACCCCTTGATATCCCCCGTGCAGTTACTTTCCTCCTCGCGAGAATCTTTTCCTTCCGTCGAAAATCGAGAAGAACTTTATAAAAAGACAATGAAAATTTTATTACCCCACTCCTCGCTGATGGAATTAAATTTAAATTACCGGGACTTGGTTAATTCCGAGAAAAGTCGAGCTCGTCCTTGACACGGTGATTCACGGACGAGTAAGGCGAGAGATTTAACTCGGCGTGCACGAAGAAAGGATTCAGGAGAAAATATCGTTGGCGATTAGAGGAGATTTCTCGGGGATCAGCCCCAGCAGAGGATCCTCGGGATTGTTTCGCGCTACTTCACCTTGTACGGTCGTTAATTATTCTCCCCTACGTGCGGATTGGGTTAACTTGGATCTTGGGTCAGGGAGTCCAAAGTTGAAATACCTCAAACGAGATCAAGACGAATCGAATCCCTCCCCGCGGTGCCCACTTGGGAGGCTAACGAATCGCAAAGGTAACAAGGGAGTTTAATTGCAAACAGAATTAATTCATCTAATTTCTTCGTAGCAGCCTCGTCGAGTGGCCGAAATTGCATTCGGCTAAATTACGTCGGGCTGCCTCGAGACCGATACCCTCTCACGGTACACGCCGATTCGTTCGCCAGGATTAATCCGGATCAACCCGGATCTCTGTTGCGGGCGAGCGACGCATCCTAAGAGAATCAAAATCAACCTCGCGCCCAAACCGTTGAGTCAGCCGAAAAGCCCTGAATAATTTTAGCCCGACTTGTGCGAGAGAGGAGCGAGAAAGAGAGGGTCCTCATCATCGTCCACGACTTCGTATTCCTCGGTGTCCGCACGTTTGCTCGACTTGCCCCGCGATTCGGGTGCACCGGACGGACAGCACCTCCTAAGAGAGCGCCGCAAAACGATATGCGCGTGACGAGGAGACGCGAAGAGAAGACTCGACGACGTGTGGCGCAAGCACGCCCCCGCGTCATCGGGCGTTGATTCACCCGAAAACCCTGAACGATTTTAGCAGAGGGACGCAGGGGAAGAAGAGAAAATCTCCACTCGCGAGATGCACGCCGATGTCATGGCCGACTGTGAAAGGACGCGTTAAGTGCTCGATGCGAACAGGCGTGCGCACGCGCGAGCAGAGATCTTCAGCTCGGAGCGCCGATGAGCTTTCGCCTCTCGATATAAGTTCTTTGATGTCCGAATTTGATTTCAGAGCAGAGAGACGGGATCAAAGTGACGATATCCTTTATGGCACGTTTGCGCTAAGCGTAATGTTAATTTTAAACTATTCGTGTGTACGTTCTAGAGGCGAATAACATGGCGTGTCATCGACGCAACAAGCCCACAGGGTATTTCGAGCTTCATGTCACACATGCGTGATTTAAATATCTGGCGTATCGCGCGATCTAAATCGATGCGTGGCGTCATTTGTGCCTTCGTGTGATTCGGTGACCTTGAACGACCTTAGGAGGACCGATCGAGGAGCATTGGAAATGGGAAGGGCGAAACGCTTGGGAAATTACAGGGTCTCGATCGTCGATTCGCAAGGAAAATATTCGACCCGTGCAATTTTGTCGTGAAATTTATCGTCTATTCGCGATATCGATATGCGCGCGCGCGCATTAAAATACAAGGACGTAAAGCGTTCGCGATGACGACACGCAGCGTTCGAAATAATCGACAGGATATCCGTAGTATTAAAGCGGGCGACGCGCGTCGTTCGTTTAACGCGGAAATAAATGTCATCTCGTGATCGTTTCCTCTACAGTTCAAATATGAATCGCGAATATGCTGAATACCGTCAGGGATGCCGGTAGTGCGTCATCTATTTACCATTCTATTTACATGGTCGAATCTATTTGCCGTTCTGGGCGACATTAAAATCGAAATGCCCGTGCAAATTTACGCGCGTGCAATGGGTTTGGTAAGAGAAGCGAATCAGAGCGCTGTGCAATCGTTGTTATTGCGCCGAACGAGAATGCCCATACTCGTTTAAACATTTCTCGTTCGTCCGCTCAAGAGCGTAGAAGCGGATTTTTCATTTTTCCAGAATTTGGCACACGCAATATCTACTCGCGCCAAATGAAAGCGAGGGCCATTGCCCAGATTCGTTTCGACGATCCGAACGATTTTAGCGGAAGTTACAGAAAGATGACGTTTCGGAGCACGAAGCGAAACTCATCATCGGTGATGGAAGATCCCGTCATCGAGCACAGATGAAATGCGTCGGATGGCCATGTGAAAGCCAAAGTCCTGATTCGCGGATAGCCGAGTGTAGTGATGAAAAACGAGATGATGAAGAAACGTCGAATCGAATGGAAATGTATTTGAATTATATCTCGATTTATTATGTTCTTGCCATGCTTATGCCGAATCCGGACTCGACTATTTATATCGATTAAAAAGATCTGCACAATTGGTTAAGCCCACTCGATGAAATCTCATTGGCCGGTAGAGAATAATTTTTGTATAATTCGTGAAATTGTACCGAGGCAACGCATTCTACCAACTCCACTGGAGAGTTTTAAAACTCTTGCTTCTACCTCGCTTTATTCCGTGTTCCTCTACGGCACGTATAATCCGGGCAAATCGTTTAACGGCGTTATTAAACTCGGCGATCGTTTATTCACTTGCACGTCGGTGATGAATTTAACGACTAAAAGTGGGAAGTATGCGAAACCGGGTGGCGATGCGTTAATAATATATTCGCGAAACGATTTTCAGAAATTGTCAACGGACGAACGGAGATGAACTGTGACGTCGATGGTTACGTCTACCAGGTAGTTTTTATTAGACAAAATGGCATGACGTCAAGATTCGAAGGAGCACCTTCCTATTGCGAAAAATCGATTGCTCCACGATTCTATTTTCTCGTCAAACTGACATCTAAAAGGAGAAAATACGAAATATCGGAAGTAACACTGACAATACAGTTTGAACAACGAGAAAACTGTAATAAATAAATCGATATTTCTTTCGTTCCACTCTGAAATCCTTGAACCGGCTCACGTTGTGGTTCAGCGACGCTTGAGGAAAAAAGTTTGGCAACGGATGGAACGAATCATCAATGATGGCGCAGCTGCTTGGGATGAAATTAGCGTACGCGGAGTGCACGTATCGTGAAACGGGCAACGACGTCGTCATCACCGTCGACGTCGACGTCGGCATGCGCCTCCCGCCTCGCAGGGAGGCGTCCACGACGACGCAGAACAACGCCGAGCGTCCACTAGCGTCTGAAAGGCACCTTAGATAGGAACGTTGCGACAATCATTAGCACCCCGGCACGATGCTATTAGTGTAGTCTGACTGCGCTCCCGCAGCCCTCTTAGAAATGTTGCTACACACTTGGCTGAATCTCGGACGCTTTTCGTAAATTACTTCGTTCGCCGAAGCGCAAAATAATTTTTTTTCCGCCCTCGCATATCTTCCGCTTCTCGTAAGCAGAGAACCGCGCATTTTTTAATCTCTCAGACGCTTCCCTCGGTTATACTCTCGTTCCTTCGCACTTCCTCTCCGAATCTGTATTTTATTCGAGGCTACGTGTAGGGTGTTCCTTAATAAATGGGAAAAAATTTCTTTCCGAGATGGAAGATTATATTTTTGTAGGACGATCAAGAGGATGCTTCTCGTTCGATACTTCCCACAATGGTTGTAAATCCTCCCACGGTTGTGGTCCCTTTATCGTAGAGTTGTAAACATCGTTTAAAAACATTCACGTTTAAAAAAATCCATTCATGAAACATCGATGTAACGATACGTTTTAATGCAATGTAAATCCTCTTTTTCTCTATAAATCTGTCCCAATTCCTATGCGTCCGGGCGGATTCCCGCGAAACGCGAGAATTTTTCGAATTCCCAGTTGCTAAGGGTACTCACCCGCCCGCTCCATCACCTTCACATCGCGCGCCTGACAGAATATCTTTGGGGGTACTCCACTATCTCGTACTCGCCTTTGGAATTACGTGGTTCCAAGAGCGCGCTCCTTCGTTTCAGTCGCCAATCAAGGAAACACGATTCGGCCGAACGAGGATTCCTTTCTTCCCAGAATCCGTATTCACGGCGAGCACTCTTCGGTGAATAATGGAAGATCGTTTCAATTCTCTTGATCGAAGGACAAGGGAAGGGTATGGCGCATTCAAGGAGAAGCTCGTCAGATCGCAAAAGCGTCAAGCCACGTAACACGTGCATTCCGGTCGACATCAATTACACCCTCGTTACCATTGCTCGTAGGCTGATCCACACGTGACGCGTCAAAAAGCAGACAGCAGAATGAAACTAGAGGGCAAACTGGTGGAAAACTGAGGAGCGAGAACTTATTGTTCCACTGCTCCAATTAGTGTAGAAAAAAAAAGAAAAAAAAAAATATGACATACGAAAAGAATAACAAAGCCACCAAAATGAGAAGGTAATGGACGAGCAAAATGAATTGTAATTTTAGTTTGCTGCATTTAGAAAGTTTGCGGAGCGGAGAGCGCGAATTTAAATGAATTCACACCAATTTATTTCACGCTTGCTTCATTATCCCCTCTTCCGGGAGATAAGCCCGAAGAGAAACTCTAAAGGACAATAATGAGAAGAAAAAAGAGAGAAAGGAAGCGTAGCAAGGAGAAGAGGAGACTCGTTACGCCGGAGGCTCGAAGCACCAGTAACGGCGTATTAAATCAAACGCGTCGCTAGCCTTTCCATTTTTCTCTGGCCCCTCGCACCTTCTTCCCTTTCACCCATCACCCCACCTCGTTTTCTTACGCCGGGGGCGGAACTGTGAATGGCATTGAAAAAGGTCCCTGCACCGTGGTGCAAGCTCGATTGTCAGCTGATAGAGTCGGTTAATTAAAAGCGGGTTTACGCATTGCTATCGATTCAGATAGAACTTTGTGGGAGGAAACTGTCGCGCGCGAATAAAACGAGTGCGGCCAGTCGAAGAGAAGGAGAGAGACGGAAGAGGAAGCTGAGAAGAGAGGAGAAAAAGAAAGGAGAAAAAGGTTGGAACGTGAGAACCGTGGGAAGGGGCTGCAAGCCTGCAGAGGTCGTGGAGTATGAAAAATGCTTTCGGTTAATCGCCGTTGTGCACGCCGACGAGGCGCGAGCGCGAGCGAGTTTGAACGGCGCCAGGCGAGAAATTACGATTCGCATTTATCCGATCAGAATTTATCGGCACGGCCCACTTGCGCCTCCACGATTTCCCGACGATTCCGGCGCGCGCGACTCCGCGAACGTGACACGATTTCCTACGGCATCGATAACCCACAGGAGCGCGTATTATCCATCGCTGAAATTTTCAGAGGCAAATACCATTCGTTTCTTTTTCACATTCCCAACCCGTCGTCGCCTAGTTCTCTTCGTTTTCATTTCCACGAGCGACTATCCACCGCGCAGCCACTTCACATCCAACCCTCAACGTGGGTAGATTATTATACAATATTCATAACTATGTACTTTTATTAACAGACCGTGGTGAGATTTAATATAGAATTATCGCGTATTCAGATTACAGTCGTGAACGGTGTTTCATTCCACGAAGAAATATTCGATCCGGCGAACGTCGCATCGTTGCTTCGAACAATGTCCAACGACTTAGGTAATGGTAATTATCCGGTAATCTTGTAACGATTTTAAAAGCTGTTCGCGAATCAGCCCTGTGCCGAGAAACTTGGCGAGGCCGATGCAGGCGTGGAGGAGGATGAAGGCATCAACGACATCAGGGTCTTCCCTGTGCCAAGGGTACACGTGCGATTGAACTAAGTGACGCAGTACCGCGAAGAAGGGGACGAGGGTCGCAGAGTAAGCGCGCATTCGAGTACGCGCTTGGACTTTGTACCTTTCTCTCTCATTATCCATTTTTACAAATTGTTATTCGAGAGAAGAAGAAACTGAGAGAGAGAGAGAGAGAGAGAGAGAAACGATCTCTCGAACGATACTCGGTGTCGCATAAAAGAACGCGAGAATCCAATTTCGTGTAGACGCCGGATCCCACGTACAACAGCTGTAACCCACTTTCGATCGACGGCCATGCGTCCCGACGCTTCGCGCATCGCCAACGTGAATGGGAGAGGACGCTCGTGTCACGAACTTCGCCCTCCCTCTCCTCGTTTCCCTCCTTCCGCCGCCTTCCTCCATCGTCTCCTTCTTTCACCCTCGCATCCGCTCTCTCTCTCTCTCTCTCTCTCTCTCTCTCTCTCTCTCGCTCTC